>JAQFVV010012475.1:2471670-3180661 GCA_028023455.1 Epiperipatus broadwayi | reverse complement strand
GTTCAGCAAAGTTAATTTTATAATTTGTTAATCTTAATGACAAAAAGAAATGGAAATGTCAGGTAAAAGCCTACCTTATCAGGCCTCAAACCCCCATCTTCAACACTCTTATGCTGCATTCAACAGTGAAAGCCTCTCAGGATTCAAAGCAACCACCAAGATCGGAACCGTAAAGTGAAGATTTTCAAAATGAAGACCCTAGATAGAATAAAGAAAGAAAAACCTCAAGATGGATCATATGTTTACCTGTGCTGATCTGAACTATAAAATATTATTCCACGAACTTCCTGGGGATGTGTAGGTAGGGTCAACTTTGCATATTGAGTTATTATTTGAAAATCAATAAAATAATGAGGAAAAGAAATCAGTTGCGGATTCTATAGATTTACATAGAAGAACTCTATAAGAAATTTTATAAAGAGATTGTTCTGTTTAAATTGCGTAAACCCATTATAGCTATTAGTGATTGAGGCAACACTTGAATATGAAGAATTATCTTCAACTGAGACTAGAAGAATTAAATAAAAGAATAGTGGAAGGGAAATCTACTTCAGTCTGTCTGCAACTTTTAAACCATTTGTGAATAATAAACATATTTGAAAGTGTGTGCGTCCGTGTGTATATTATAAATCAAAATGTCAGAACTGTAATTTTATATGTTAACAGGTTAAAATTAAAGGTACTTGGGTAAAATTATTCTTTTAGCATTTGTATATCGATACTTGATATTTAATGTAACTCTTAATAAATATTGATGATAACGAAACCATATGTAAAAATCTGTTATTGGAAATTTTTTATTTTTTTTATTGTGTTGCTAAAGAAAAAGGAGAAGAATCCTTATTCCCACATTCACATCTACTCCCAGCCATAATGCCATACAGCGTGTGAGCCTGAGCTAGCTGAAGGTTAAACCTCTCACATTTTAATAAAGATCGTGGCTATTTATAAGTAATCTCTACCTTCGTGTAATTCTTATTTAACATAAGATTGGCACTTGGAATCCTAGTGATGTCCATAAATATGCCTTGGGAAACTGCTACATTAATTTGATGAATAAAACAGAATAATATGTTTGCCTCGCAAAGTGATATATATAGGTACGTGCATATATGGATAAATATAAGTATATATAGTCTTAACTCCTTTACAATATATATAATGTAAAATTGTATATTCATGTATATTTTTGTATTGGGTTTGTTATAGTTCTGAAGACTGCAGGAGCAATTGAAACCTTCTATAGTAGGTTATAACTATATGAAGCATTATAAAAGTAATACAGAAAGTAAATGATATTAATATTACAGTTACATTAAATATTAAAATTTTATATTCCAAATCCAAAAAATATCCAATTGTTTATATTTTATTAATAACTTTCAATTATTGTTATTGATATGCAAATAAAGTATTTATTAAATTATTTTGAGTTTTTGTATTTTTATATTTTTGCAATCACCATCTAATTGATAGTTTATGGTCACCTGATATTACTATATTCTATAGGTAAGTTTTTGATATTAGTTGCCATTATTAGCATTTATATTTTAAATATTGGGCTTGGTTATGGTAAGAATATTAGTTGAGTACAATATCCTTTATTATCAAACTATATCAATTGAAGTTTACCATAACTTAATATTTTATTAAAACCCCTAAGGTAATATTAATCTGATTTACCTATATTTTACAACATAGGGAGAATCAATTAATCATATAATTATTATATATTTTTTTAATATTGTATGCATTAGATCATTACATTTAATTTTATAACTGAGATATATCATTAATTCACATTTTCATTACTGCAGTCTTTTAATGAATATACATATTTTGTTTATATTAATAGATTTCTTTATCAGTTAAGCTAAAGGTATGCTAATCACCATTTGGCTATGTTTTTGCTTAATTGCAATTTGGATTGTCTGCAATCTATTTACCCATCTCTTATACTGCTACAATATTTCTACAATTAATGCGAGTGAAAAATATGTTGCCAGGCGCACATATAAGTCATGTTACATGTTTTTCATTTAAATATAAATGATCAGATTTATTAAGAAAGAAAATAGAATTAGAAAATATTTAAAACTTGTTTTTCTCTTTTTGTCTTGCATTGGTGGTCGAGAGGTCAGCGTGACTGCCTTGCACTTGCAGGCAGTTGCCCGTGTTGCGGGTTCGCGCCCCGGCCGATGCTATGACACTTAAAAAAAAAAAAAAAAAGTAATAAAAAGTTAAAATGAAATTTTGTTTGTAAAAAAAACTTTCCCAAATGTAATTACTTTAAAAGTTTTCTAAATGACTATAAAGTTGAAATCAATAATTGTAATAACTACAAACTGTAAACTTTATCTTATCAGCAAGATAGATTAATCTAACCAAAAGATTAATGTGGAAAGTAAAAATCAATTTGATTAGTAAAATGTAAAAATTAATTAAAAACAAAATATTCATGTTACAATCAAAATTGAAAATAATGATAAAAAATTAAAACAATGAAAAAGGATATATATAAAGTCCATCACCATCTAGTGTCTTTCATTCTGACCTTCATTTTGTGTTCGAATTCAGTCTGGTCTTCATTTTGGGCATTATATTATTCATTGCTCCAGAGATACAGAAATCCAAAGACAGGTAAAACCATTCAATACTGCGGCAGAAAATATTGCAGAAGCTGCAGATCTAGCAAAAATTCATTGCTAAATCATCTCTAGAAATGTTTGACTGTGTTTCAGGTCCCAAAGTTCTCTGCAAATCAACTGTTCCTGCCTGAACCCTCACTGGCAACTAATATCAAAATGGTGAAGTAGACACTGCTGCAAACTCTTTATCTCTCTCATAGTCATGACCAAGAATGGAAAACAAACCCTGAAACCATCAGTGGAGATCAAGAAACCAACTGGTTGGGAACTGACTCACGAAAACCTAGGTAAAAATACTTTTAAATATATTCTGACAGTCTAGACTCATTATTTTAAATGAACTTATTTTAATAAAATATTATAACTAAAGCTTAAAGTCATTTATATTTTTCTTATGTCAAATTTTTATTGTTATAGTGTGTTGAATATATATATGTGTAAATGAATTATTAATATTTGCTCTAATTGTTATTTTGTCTATTTTTCTCTCATCACTGTATCACCAGTAAATTATCGTAGAGTTATTTTTTATGTGTAAAACAAAAGTGCTGAACCCTGAGACAGAGTATGAGTTAGTCATGGGATATGTCAAGCATTGAATTGTGTGCCTGTTGTCTGAAGCATGCTGAATATAACCTATGGTTGGCAGGCACCTGAGATTGATCCTCAAAACAAATAAAATGCTTTGGAGGGCAGGGATTTGAATCCAGCAGTCGAGGTAGGCCACTGTCTGAAAATGTGATCATATTATGCTCTGCATAGCTCGATCTGACCATGGTTGCTATCCATGGTATTCTCCCCTCTGTTTGAAGGGCCAGTCCATTCTCAATGTTTTTAAAATTATTATAAAACATGTTTAAATCCAATTAAACCTATAATAAGCTCTTATAAATGAACCTAGTTCAATATAAAAGAGAACTTCTCTACTATGGTGTCATTTATAAAGCTTGAGTAATTAATGATTACTAGATGGCTGTGCATCATTGATTAATTCAAGATTAAACTAGATAACACTTGATAGACACTATTGTTTTATCACATATTATGTAAAATAAAGAATTAAGTGATTTCTTTCATGTGTCATAGCATCAGCCAGGAAGTGAACCTGCAACCGAGCAAACCGCTTGCAAGGCGGTCACGCTGACCTCTCGACCACCAATGCTTGACAAAGAATTAAGTGATTTGTTGACAACATTATCATTTCTAGGGAGAACAAAAAAAAATTATATTTAATTTAAAAAATGAAGTTATTAAAGCATGTAACTACTCCATGAATCACTAAAGATGGTTTGAATTCCAAATCTTCTGGTATTCTGAATTGGTTTTGTTGTGTATTCAAATGCAGCCGCTCAGAATACCAACAAATAAATTAAGATATGAAATTTAGCTAATGACACATTTAAACTCATATTACTTTGACCTTCATATTATTTTTTTTTACAAAAACAGAATAATATAAAATATTACAGAAATGTTATTCCTACCAAATTCCTGTTTTTTTATTATGAATTTAAAGTGACACCTTTCCTTCATGCTTTCTTTTTCTCAAGCAAATTGTAATCTGGACCAACTGATGATTGCTGGTTTAGCATGAAATATGTATATTGGTGATTATTTATCTTTTCAACATATATGTGTTCAAGTGTATTTATGAGATAGTGTGGAGAGTGGTGGGTTATGTGAAAGTCTGTGCTCATATATCCTATACATTACATATATAGATACAGGTATATAATAAGCCTGTGTTTCAGTTATTACATAGTAGAGATGTCTGCCCAACCCTTGTATATGTATTAATAGATTATGTCCTGTACATGAGGGATCAGATTGACCTTAGGTCAATATGGATGTGACAAGAATCTCGGCCTCAGGATGGCCTTTGAGCATTCCATCATCAGATTTTCAATTGGATGGACAGTTGAAGAGTTGGAGTAGATTGAAGCCTGACCTTAAAGTATGAGGATTGGCTATCTTACTATATATCTGAGCACTTATAGCATATATGTGTGGAGATGTTAATCTGGACCAACTGATGATTGCTGGTTTAGCATGAAATACATATATTGGTGATTATCTTTTCAACATATATGTGTTCAAGTGTATCAGTGTTATGAGATAGTGTGGAGAGTGATGGGTTGTGTGAAAGTCTGTGCTTATATACCCTATATATTAATCATATATGTTAAAAGAAAGGATTTAAAGCTTCTGTAGACTGTTAGTTATTCAATCTGAGTAATAATAAGTTTATTTAAACAAACAATTCTATATGTTTGTTTATACATCTGATAAACAAATATAAATTGACATTATAAGATAAAGAAAAATTCATACATTCTAGATTTAATATATAAACAAATAAACTTCTTTTTAAAACTTGCTTTTTTATATGACTATAATTATCATTAAAAAAAATCCAATGTTTTGACTACTTTATATAGTCTTTTTCAAGACAAACTAAAATAAAATATATATAATAATAAATATCAAGTATCCCCCCCCCCAAAAAAAAAAAACAAATAAAAATTTACAAAATATATTCACAATCAAAATTCACCTTATCTCACCCCTTTCATATTGCAAACAATCACAACAATTTCTTTTTTTTTAAAAAAAAAAAAAAAAAATCTTTTAAAACATTCAATTAATAACCCATTATTTTATCTTTTTCCATTAACATACTATTTAATTCTGGTTTTATTTCATTAATGTACAAACCTTCCTTTATCATCCTTTCATTGTATGACTTAATATACATTCCAAAGGCTTTATTTCAAAATCCCCATACTTAAATTTATTCATGTGAATTTAAACAGCAGGATTTTTATCATCTAAATGCTGTTTTAATTGTTTTCAATTTATTCCATTTCTACATTTTTTCTAAAACAATCCAAACATTTTATCAAATAAACTGAATTCATAATCTCTAACCTATTATAGTCTCCATTATTATTAATTAAAAAGCTTAAACTTGCTTTCTTTTTATAAACTGGACAAAATGAAGCATTATATTTCCTATTAATCATTTTAATTAATTTCTTAACTTTAATAAATAAATCTTTGCATATATTGAAAACAACATAAATAACTTTTTTTCTATTCCTATCCCTATCTAATCCCATTCTATTTTTTATTTCATTTATATTTTTATTAGAAAATAAATGTTCAACTACACCAGTATAAACATTTATAAAACATTCGTTCCTAATAATATCAACCTCATTCCCAAACAAATTACTATTTGAATATAAATTAATTGCTGTAATAATTTTATTATTAACAATATTAATTTTACTATGATTATCAATATCTGAATACCAATTATTTGACAATCCAAAAAATATATATTTTCTAAACACAGATGTTTCTATAATAACACTACCATTCATTCTTATCAATATTTTAAAAATTCTAACATCCATGTATTCAATAAAATGTATTATTCCATAGTAAACTTTATTTTTTCAACGCTACCATTAATATAATTCAAAAAATTATCTGCATTTTTTCTATTACCATTGAAAACCATAAAATAGTCATTAACATTATCTAACATAAAAAACTGGTTTATTCCTATTGTAATTAAAATATTGCTCTTCAAAACTATACATATATATTCCTGCCAAAAAAACACTTAAACCCTTTTTTTGCTTATAAAATCTATCACCATATTTCAAAATAAGGTTACTACAACAAATCACTAATATCTCATATAAAAGAAAACCCTCAATTTTTAATTTTACCCTTTTATACAATGAAAGGATGATAAAGGAAGGTATGTACATTAATGAAATAAAACCAGAATTAAATAGGATGTTAGTAAAAACAAAGAAAATAATAGTTTATTAATTAAATGTTTTAAAGTATATATATAGATTTTTTTTTTTTAAAAAAAATGGAAATTGTTGTGATTAAGTTGTGATTGTTTGCAATAGGAAAGGGGAATGAGATAAGGTGAATTTTGATTGTGAATATATTTTGTAATTTTCAATTTGTTTTTTTTTTGGAATATATGATATTTATTATTATATATATATTTATTATTTTAGTGTGCCTTGAAAAAGACTATATAAAATAGGTGAAACGTTGGATTTTTTATTGATGATTATAGTCACATAAAAAAAGCAAGTTTTAAAAAGGACTTCCTTTGTTTATTTATATATTGGATATGTAACGCTATTTTGGAAAAAAAACTGTGGTTGATATATTAAATTATATTCTAGATTTAATTAAAAAATATACTTAAGGGTTTATATTAGCAGATTCTAAACTTTAAATTAAACATAGCTCAATGTATATGCAAACAAAGGGAATAAATCACTTTCCCCCAGGCTATGACTTAAAAGCACTCTCTTTGTCAACATGTTGGTAATTCAGATTGAAATTAATTTAACAATGGGATGGAATATGGCACTTAAGAGTTATTAAACTCATAATTAATCAAAAAAATTGCTATCTTACAAAATTAGTTTCCACAACATAGGATCTTTGAGAACTCTTGTTATAGAAATCATTGGATTATTAGTTCTAAAATAAATTGCTTTCTTTCAAAAAAGATAAAAGATTATAAAAACCTATTCTAAAAAATGTAATAAGGTTATTTCATTTAATAAGATCGTTATCGATAATAATAATTTTAAAATTGTGAAGATAAAAAGTGATTTTATTTCTTTACCTTTTAAATTATTTCGTGAGGTTTTAAAAAAGAAATAATCTGTTTTGAAATTAGAAAATAGCATAGAGAAACTATTTAAATAATTTGAGTAATTGCAAAAGAGATATTTGATAATCATTCCTTGAGCACTTAATGTTATTCAATGATTTTGTAAAAAAATATATATGTCAAAATTGTATGAGCTTATATGAGAAATAAAATTTTATAAAAGTAGAGTAAAAAAATAAATAGTTGTGCATTTTAAATCCATGAATAAAATAAAAATCATAAGATTACATTTGAACAGGATAAAATTATCTTCTTGAAATAAAGAAACTCTATTATTAAGTATTATACTGCTTTTAACTTAGAGGTTGTTTTTTTTTTGATATTGAAGATAATTGATAATAAAGGGAAATTTATTTAGAATATAATTCTGTTATTATGATAATACTTTGCATTTGAAATCTGTTTCCTTAACATAGAAATCAATCGGGTTGTTAAAAATGTTGGCTTGTTTGTTAATTCTGAATTTAGTATAACTTGTTTGTGTGTGCGTGCATGAACTTGATCTCCATATATTGAAAGTTAAATATATATATATATATAAACTATTTTAAAAAAAAAATATTTTTTTCTCATGTGTCATAGCATCAGTCGGGAAGCCAACCCGCTAACCCGGGTCAACTGCTTGTAAAGCAACTGTCGCTAACCTCTCGATCACCAATGCTTGACAAAAAAAAAAGAAAAAAGAGAAGATAATTTAAATAGTAAAACTTGCCATTTACCATTTTTACTTATGTTAGATACATGCATATTCCCAACTTAATTTGTTCTTTTTTTAACGAAAATTTGAAAGGCATTTATTGGCTTAAAGCTTTGAGCTGCATAGACACCCACCAAAATTGGTGTCGATTTAGTATGCGCTCATGGCCGCCATTTTGAATTACAAGAACCACCCAAACCATGCTGAAACATCCAACCGATAAATGACATCGCTCAAAATGGCCATTTTCGTAGGAAAAAAAAAACAAAAATCGGAATTTTCATATTAGTCAATCACGTGACTAAAATGGTAAAACATAAAAATCTTAATTTTCATTAAAAAATCACGTGATTATATTAAAACACAAAAATCACAATTTTCATAAAAAAATCACGTGATTAAAATATTAAAACACAAAAATAGCAATTTTAATTTTTAAAAAAATCACGTGATTAAAATATTAAAACACAAAATCGTATATGCCAAAAGATTACAACTTATAAAATCTGAATGCTAAAAATGGTAAAAAATAATGATGAAAAGATTTTAAGCAATAATTATATTTTCATTCACTTATAGAAATGGAATCACGAGACCAAAAAGGCGGTAAAGATCTTGAATACACGTTATCTACATCAATCTTTTTAAAAAAATCATAAATGCTATAAATCCAAACATTGTAATAGCAAATCTCAAAAAATTAAAAACGCTATAAATCTAACCATTGTAATAGCAAATCTCAAAAAATCAAAAATGCTATAAATCCAAGCATTGATAGCAAATCTCAAAAAATTAAAAACGCTATAAATCTAAGCATTGTAATAGCAAATCTCAAAAAATCAAAAATGCTATAAATCCAAGCATTAAAAGCAAATCTCAAAAAATTAAAAACGCTATAAATCTAAGCATTGTAATAGTAAATCTCAAAAAATCAAAAACACTATAAATCCAAGCATTGTAATAGCAAATCTCAAAAAATCAAAAACACTATAAATCCAAGCATTGTAATAGTAAATCTCAAAAAATTAACGTATCTTACGGCATTTAAAAATAAATCATAAATGCTATTTGCAAAAAGAAAGCTTATTCCTGTCTTCAACAGTATATACTAAATCAGTATTTTAAAAAACAATATTTAAAAACTATAATGCTATAAATCAGACATTGTAACGTAACATTAAACAGCCTAAAATGCTACAATGGAAAAAAGTGCGGGAAAAGAAAAAAAAGAAAAAGAAGAAGCTAATATTGAAAATTAAAAAAAATTACACAATCCTTTAAAATAAATCAAAAACGGTAATTTATAGTGATAATCAAACATTGTAATTGTAAATCTCAAAAAAATTAACTTATGTTAATTCAAAATGGCGGCCGTGAGCGCATACTAAATCAGCACCAAAATCTTATTTGAAAATAAAATGATTCAACATGGTAGAAATGCAAAGTCGAGAAAATGAAATAAAAAAGCATATAAATTTGATTTTGTTTGTAAATAATAAAACAACATTTAAAATAGAGAATGATAAGCTAATAGTAAAGATAGCAGATAAATTGAAAGCATGGTCAAAGTCTATAACCGATTTTAGATCTTTACTAAATAAAAAAAAGTTTGTATATAAGAACAAATGAAAATTATGGTTTGTAATAATAGAGTATAATGTATAAAAAGTACAGCTGAACTGAAAATAAATAACGTTCTGGTAATTAATAAAATGTCAAAATAAATTATTAAAAGCTATGACGATACAGGGGGGAGGCGGGGGGGGGGGAGTTGAGAAAATTAATTTGTTTTTAAAATAATATATGACTCAGGAAATTGGTTTGTAAAATTTTTTCCAACAATTATAATTAATTTAGAAAAAATAAATAGTGTATAACATTTTAAAGTAATAAATTTAATCTTACATGCAGAGAAAATATTCGTCTAACTTTTAATAAATTGTATATTGTGTGTTATTGTATGAAATATAATTATTAAATTTTTTAAAAATAACAGCTAGATTACTGATTGGAATAATGAACATAATTGTTAATAGTTATGCAAGAAGTTAATTTCTCATGACAACATTATAAAAATGATTTTGTTTGTGTTTGCATTAAATTTAAAGAAATATAATTTTCAATCTATTGACTCCAAACTATTAAATATAATTCATTTTTCAAGCTTTTCATTATATTATTTATTTCTATGCTCAATCCAGAGATATTAATTTAAAATTTGTTCCTAATTTTATCATTCTCCATTTAAAATAATTGCACTTCATTATAATCATCAATAAATGATAAAATATGTGCTTCTAAAATAGATGCACAGTTTTTATGCTATATATTAAAAAATATCTAATGTTCATTGCTTTATGTTTATTAGTGTTAATGACTTTAAGTATTTGTTTCATCATAATTTTGTGAATTGTTGTGTGTGTTAATGTAATTTATAATATTATTTCAATATCCTAAAAAGTCATCAAGGAGGTCAAGAACTCTTTATTGATTATATCCAGTACAGTGGTGGATATCAAAATAAAGGATCTCATATTTTTATTTTTGGTAATAGGTATATTTATTGTAGTTTAAATGCCATGGATTTATTTTTATGAATTTTTTTAATGTGTCAAAGCATCAGCCAGGAAGCGAACCCTGGGACAACTGCTTGTAAGGCAGTTGTGCTAACCACTCGGCCACCAACACTTGACATTTTTATGCATTTCTGATATAAATTTATGTATGATTTAACAAGTATTTATGTTATGTTCTCATAGTATTGTCAGTGTAATAGTATTTTAAAATGCATTATATTTGTCCCCATTTAAAATTATTTTTGAATGTATTTAAATGATGGAAAAGTTCAAAACCTGGTATATATTTTTATTGTTTAATTATTATTCTACAATTTTATATTTAGCTACATTTAGATCTGTTTATTGTTTTTATCAGTTGTACACATCAATTAGTTATTGTTGTTTTAAGAGATAGTAGTATAGTCTCTCTTATAGTCTATTATATCTTGCCAATGAATTTTTAAGAGAGCATTAATCACTCTATTATTACATTGCCAATGTATTTATTATTGTGATAATAAACATATAATTCTTTATTTATGCAAATCCCTGTTTTTTCCTGATATTTCATTCTCATTTTTCCTGACTAGTGACAAAGTTTAGTACATTTTTACTTTCATGCATAAGTGCTTTCTTTGATTTCATACCATCATCTATTTTTGCCTTTACTTTTATATTTCTTAATGCAAATTTTCTTTGTAATATATTTGTCTAAAGCCATGGGTGGTGTACTACTATGAATTTATCCTGGCATTTGATATTTTAAACTACTGTGGAACACCATTCTTGCCTTCTGTTGTACTCTTGGTTTATTTGAGTGTTTTTTGCTTTTGAAGTGTAGGTCTTGTAGTTGTTTTTGTCTAGCACCTTAAGATGTTAATTCCAATAAAAGATTTAATATTAAAATCATATTTATGGTTGCATAAAATAGAAGATTTTGTTAACCAGTGAATATTAGTGCTATTATTTCTAAAAGAGTAATATATAATCTTCCTTCATATTATTTTTTATTTTGTTTTGGGAAATCATTTTAATAATTTTATAAGCCATAGATGATAAACAGTTTAATATTTGCAACAGCAACAATTAGATTATATAATGATAGTAGGAAAATCAACATTGAAAAGGGTGTACAACAGGGTGACTCCATATTTCCAAAACTTTTTACAGCAGTGCTGCAAGAAGTATTTTGTGGATTAAAATGGGAAGCTAAAGGAGTGAAAGTAAATGGAAATTATTTAAGTCATTTAGATTTTGCAGTTGATGTAGCTGTTTTTACAAATAATGCTTTAGAGTTACAGGAAATGTTGCAGGAGTTATCAGATGAAAGTAGGAAAGTAGGACTAAAGATAAATGTTAAAAAGATTAAAGTAATTATTAATAGATTTTCTCAAAATATGAAAATAAAGATTGATTATAATGAGTTAGAAGAAGTTAACAGTTACAAATACCTTGGTCAGATTATTAATACAGATGGAAACATAATGGATGAAATTAATCATAGAATTAAACTTGGTTGGAATGCTTTTGGTAGAAATAACTTGATACTGAAAGGAAATATGCCTATGTATTTGAAAAGGAAGATTTTTAATAAATGTGTTTTGCCTGTTCTTACTTATGGATCTGAGACTTGGACACTTAATAGAAGAGCAATACAGAGACTTCAGACCACTCAAAGGAGTATGGAGAGATGTATGTTGGGAGTAACAAGAAGAGATCAAAAACGCAATGTATGGTAAGACAACAAACAGGTGTTACTGACCTTATTGAAAAAATTAAAAGATTGAAATGGAGTTGGGCTGGACATATTGCTAGAAGAGATAATAGATGGACAATTGAAATTTTAAACTGGATTTCAAGAGATTGTAAAAGTCCCAGAAAGAGACCACATGTGAGATGGATGGATGAAATAAGAAAGTGTGCAGGGGTGATGTGGAGAAGAGAAACTAAAGATAGGAAAAGATGGATTGAACTTGGAGAGACCTTTATCCTGCAGTGGATTGATAATGGTTGATGATGATGATTTGTTTATTGAAAATTTTTAATGTTAATATATATTAGATTTACTATTAATTTAAGTCTATGTGCATTTTATCATCACCTGCATTTTTTCAGAAATCTAATAATAATATTTATCATTAAACATCACATGATCACCATCCTAAGATCTAGGTGCAGTGCTCTCAGATCCAAGGCTCCTCACTGATGATGGCCATGTGCCAGAAACTACATTAGATAGGAATTTTATGCACAAGCCTTCTGGCATGTATTGATTACTCTGGTTGGCACAGGGTGGCACTACTGTATGGAGAGTTTTGCCTTTGTTTACAATATTTATGATGCAATTATATTGTTTTATTCATGCATTAAGAGTATATGAATATAAAAAATTTGACATAAAATTCACTCTATTTAAATTGCATTTCTGATGTTAAAAGAACATCAAAACAAAAGATATTTTATTAATGAAAATAATAAAACCATGTATGTATTTGTTATAAGATCACTTTAATCAATTTTATCTATTTTAATAAAGTTGAAAATCACTTCATTTTATTCATCATCAGTTTAAATGATAAGATCTCTTGGTTTCATTTTAGAAAAAAGATTAAATGCAAACCTATTTGTGTGATATTTTGGGTAGCCCTAAAATCCTTTATCTAATACTATGAATGTCATCATAGTGCATCATTATTTTAAATTTAAAATTTTTTCATGTTTAACTTTAATTGTAAATTTTTCAATAAGGCTTTATATTACGGATAAGAGTACATCTTATTGTTAAGATTGTTTTGCTAGAATCACATTTTTTGGCTAGGTTTTCAAAATTAAAGAGAACAAAAAGATAAAGTATGGGATTATTCATTATAAAGAACCTTGAGATTTATTTATTTATAGAATTAATAAAAAAGAATTGTACATTTAAGATCACATCATTTAAAAAAGAACTGTATGACAGATACAAAAGAATACATATGTTAATTTAATACAGCAAAACTGCACATCACATATGATCATTGAAGGAAGACAATCAAGATAATTGTAAGATTTGGTGATATTTTGAGAATATGTTGATGAAAGAAGATTTAAAAGTAACCTAATGCTTTTCTGTATCATATGCATAAAATATTGAGTTATTAGATTTTTAAAAGAGAAAGTATGACAAGTCTTCTCCCCTTAATTTATTCTGTTAGTCTTACTAATGCTGATTATTTATTATTTTTGGCTCTTATATTAGCATATGCATAATCCTGAGCTTAACCCACATTAATATTATGGAGCTTATTATTATTATTAATGGTATATGAATTTAGTATTGAGAGCTGTACTCTATATGTTTTGTGTTGGTTATAATCAGTTAATTTTTCATTGTATATATATATTGTAATGGTACAGAATCTTCAGGGTAAACCTGGAGTGATGGGAAGCCACCATCAAGTCAAAATAAAAAATTTAAATATACAAAAAATAAATATGAGGAGCATGAGAGATCAACATTCTACTAACTAAATGCATATGACACTCATAGAATTTTGAATGAATTAATGCTATGCTATACAGTGGATTTCATATATTTTCTTAAACAATGGATTAACTGTTCTTTTTCTCCATATCCCTATAGGTGTTCTCAAATAGTGACACTGGGATTTCAGACCATTTGTAGTCATGGAATGACTATGGTCTATGTTGTTTATGCACTTATTTGCCTTATCTCAATACCATTATACCTCTGAACATATTGTATATGTCACTAGATTTCATACTCATAAGTCTTAATGATTTGATATTGATAACAATGAAATCATTCCTAAAAAGATAGTAATTAAATATGTGAACTGTGTTAACATCAACCAAACAATGATAGTAAATAATAATATCCTCTTAAAAATTAGTTTATAGTATTAGATTATTGTACTAGTGCCTTATCTATTCAAAGTGATCTCAAATATACATGCGACATTTCTTATTTGCTATTTATAGTTAATTGTTAAGATGCTGATATTTTCACTGGTATTAAAAAAAATTATAATATGATATTAATGATTTAAGTGTAGAGCTATGGTAATATTGATTTCTTAGAATAATATTGACAGTCTAATATCTTGGATAAAAAAAATTATTATTGCTCTAGGGAATATTTGTTATATTACATTGCCTGGTATTAAGTATTCCCAGTTTGCCATTAATGGGATAGGAATTTTATTTTATTCTACTTAAAAATGTCTCATAAACCTATGCATGTAAAAAAAGTATAGTAAATGCATAATAAGCTATAAAATTTAATTTAAAGAATGGGTATAAACAATGTATTATAATTTTAATTGAATCCAAGGAGATTTTTTATATTAGTGTTATAATTGTGCTAACAAGATCTTGTGTTATGTACTTTCCTTTTCATAAGATTGATGAAGGATATATATATATTTGTGTGTAAATTTTGTAAATAAAATTTTGTTTTGAAAATGTATTCAGTTGTCAGTAACTTTATTGCCAAACACTGTCCATATTGTCATTGCTCTTGCTATTCAAATTGTTATTGCTATTACCAAAACCATGCATTATTGTTATAGCTATTACCATTATCATCAATCACTTAATGTTATTGGTCTTATTATATGCATAGTATATCATTAATCAACTTCCTAAACTCTTATGTTAAGTATATATAAAATTACAATATTGATTGAGCAAAATATTGTTGCTATTATACAGAGATACTATTTAAAATGATATAGTAAAAGTAAAATAATTGATTTTAAAGAATATTTTAATAAGTTGTCTCATATCATAATTCACTGAACTTGATCAAACTGTTCATTGCAGTCAAATCTAAATTACTCATAGATGATACTATAATTGTCTTGTTGGTATCGTTACAATTGTGATTAAAATATTTCAAGATATTTAATGATTAACATGATTATTATATTTACCTTATTGTTATGAATTTGTTGATTTATTGTAAAATTTAGAGTTTACCTTTATTATTACCAGTAAAGTAGTTAGATATTCTTTAGTAATTATTTTACGTAATATAAATCATCTCAATTTTCTATTTGAATAGTAGTAAAATCTCTCTTACTGATGAGATATACATTATAAAAGTATTAAAATTTAAAATTATATGAACCCTGAAGAAATTAGATTATTGAATAACAATTCTAAGCTTTGATTTTGTTTGTCTGATTTATTTCTTAAGTCATTTGGTATTTGTTATCCTAGAGTTTTATCTTCCTTCTTATTGCTTTATTGATTCATTAAAATCTCAAGGATTTAAACTTTCTTCTTTAATTATTTTAATTTAGAACCCTTGTTTTTATTATAGTAATATCCAATTAATGTTTCAGGATCCCGTTCATCATTACCAACATTGATATCATAGATCATCCATATTTTATTTTATTTTGATTTCACCACCATTTCATCTTATTCTACCAACACCATTTATTTGTCCTTCATTGATCCCCATTTCATTACAACATTAACTATTCATTTTCTCAACATACCCTTTTTCTTTTCATCATTGTTAGACCTATTCATTATTCATTTACAATAGTCAATTATTATTGCTTTTCATTAATTTTTTAATTTTCTATATCTAATAATTAAAAAAGCAAGTCATATATAATGTGATGTTATTTTTATAAGCTTGTATTTACAAAAATGCCATACAGAGAATGTACCAATAGCTCTAACAAATTCTTAATTAATAAATGCAGTATGAGAAAATATTTAAAATCTCTATCCAAAACACTCTCATCTCCAGACCAATTGTTTTCGAGCTTATGGCTCACATCAATGGAGAGCTAGAATATTCGGACACTAGATCTAAAATATCAACTCAAAACCCAGCATTTATTTCATATGTATATTTAAGTAGAAACTCTAAAATTTTCAGACATGAAAATGTCCTTACATCCAACTATCTAACTTAAATAGCTATATGGGACTGAACTAAATTCATATCTACCATATTTTAATAGCCTCAACATAGCCAAAGCCTTAAAGGTAAAATTATAATAATCAAAAAAGCAAGTCATATATAACATGACATTACTTTTATAATCTTGTATTTACAAAAATGCAATACAGAGAGCTTTTTTGATTATTATAATTTTACCTTTAAAACTTTGGCTATACTGAGGCTATTAACATATGGTAGATCTGAGTTTAGTTCAGTCCCATATAGCTATTTAAGTTAGATAACTGGATTTAAAGACATTTTCATGTCCAAAAATTTCAGAGTTTCTACTTAAATATACATATAAAATAAGTGCTAGGTTTTGAGTTATGTTTTAGATCTAGTGTCCTAATATTCTAGCTCTCCACTGACATGAGCCATAAGTTCGAAACCAGTTGGTCTGGAGATGAGAGGGTTCTGGGTAGAGATTTTAAATATTTTCTCATACCGCACTTATTAAATATTTTCTCATACCATAGTTATTAATTAAGAGCTTGTTTGAGCTATTGGTATGCTCTCTGTATTGCATTTTTCTACACCTTTATTTATTTCATAGTGCTAATTCATACTCATTCATTACTCAGATATTATATGAGTATTAATCACTTAATATAACTGTAAATTAAATAGATGTATTTTAATATTGTTGTTCTTAAATATTGAAAGTTAGTTTAATCAATATGCTTTGTATAATGTAGATTATAGGGAACTTAAAATAATGTAAAGTTTCTAGTGTACTGTGGTCTCTCCTATATCTACTCATACCTTATGCATAAATTCATGTTTAATCTATTGTTTTATGTTAACTGTTGATGTGTAGGTTAACGTCTTTTATTCATATTCTACCCATATACTCATGCTATATTCATGCTCTACTTACATCCTCCATTTTATAATATTTCTGCTTTATTATATTATATGTTCTCTGGGAATTGGAAGTTACAATACATATATATATATACTGAACTGGGTCCAAAAAAGAGTTGTTTAACTGAGTTTAAATACCTTTTATAATAAGTTTTGAAATTTAAACTTTAATAAGTTTGACATTTACTTTAATAATATGAAAATGGACTGGCCCTTCAAGCAGAGGGGAGAATACCATTGATAGTATAGACATCAATGACAACCATGATCAGATTGAGCTATGCAAAGCATAACACTATCACATTTCCAGACCATGGCCCACATCAACTGCTGGATTCAAACCTCTGCCATCCAAAGCATTTTATTTGTTTCGAGGATCAACCTCAGGAGCCAGATAGTCATAGATTATATAGTCAGCATGCTTCAGATGACAGTCACACAATACAGTGCTTAAAATATCCCATGACTAGCTCATACTCTTAACCAGGGTCTAGCACAATTATTTAGCACATAAAACATAACTATACACTTAAATTATTGGTGATGCAGTGACAAGAGAGAGAGAGAATAGACCAAATAATATTTAAGCAAACATTAATATTTATTCAAGCACACACAAATCTAATATAACCATATAATATTTTACATAAAGAAATATAAATGATTAATGATTAGTTTCAGGCTAAATTTTATAATAGTCTTTCATTAATTAAAGTTCATTTAAAATAAATATAAAGTGTCTATAGACTAGTATCAAAATGTCTTTACCTAGGTTTTCATGATTGGAAATTCAAACCAGTTGGTCTTTTGGTTCCATCAATGATTCCAAGGCTTATCTTCATTTCTTTGGTTCAACATTGGGGGAGAAAGAGAGAGTATGTGACATTGTCTCCATTAGAGTTTTGGCATTTGCTCCAGGCAATGACTCCAGGTGAGTACAGTTGATTTTAGCAAAAGACATATGTTGAACACTCCCATGATTATTTTACAGCTTCTGCATTAATGTTGACCACAGCAGTAATGGACTGGCTTATTACTATGTTTACAATTTCTGAATATTCTGCATTCTGTCCAAACTGAATAATAATAATCTGATCTGACTGAACTGAACTGACCTGACTCAGGAATGGAATGATCTAACAGATTGCAGACCCTACTGAAGAACAATAACCAAGATGCAACTTTTATACTTTTTTCTCTCCCATTATTTATTTTGTTATCATATTTTTAATATTGATTGTAAATTGAAATCTGTCTTTTAATTACTTTTATATTTCGTTAACCTAATTGATTTTTACATTACACGTTATCTAATCTTTTGCTTAGAACAATCTATTATCTCATGATAATTTACATCGTTTTTTAATTAATACAATTTCAATATCATTGTCAATCAGAAACCTTATAAACTAATTACATTTTTGAAATTTTACTAACATTTATTTTTAAGACTAATTTTATTCTAACTTTACATATTTCTAATTATTACTTTATAAAAGGATTTTTCTTTGAAAAGAGAGAAAAAAAATATTTAAATATTTTTCTAATTCTAGATTCTCCCCCATCTGCTCTTCAATAAAAGCTTTATTCTCTTTTTTAAAAAAATATACATTTTTTTTACATTTTTAAAACTACATTTTAAAACCACTCCTTAATTAATTATAACTTTTTGATATTTTTTCAAATAAAGTTGATCATAATTTTTTTTTTAATTATGAAACATGTAATGCAGATATCAGCTACTGTTATAATGTATTTATTCTCAATATTTTTATTGCACTTGCCTGGTAATAAAAACCATGTTTATAATACTTCTTGATTCTTTAAGAATACATTTCAGAGTCTCTAGTAACTGTTCATTTATAACTACAAATGACCTAATTAACAAAATTCTTGAAAGTATCATTGTTGTAATCTAGAAGAAAGATATTATATGGTAATTACTGCAATCTTGTCTATTCCATTTGCTTTTTTTTAATTTGAGCAATAAAAACATTCTTAAGATCAAGTGGCACAACTTTATGGGTCCATATATTCCTAAAAAATTCCAATTTTTTTGAAGCTAATATAGCACTGACATATTGTAATACTTCACCAGGTATTTTATTGTGACTTTTTGCCTTTCCATTTTTATATTTCATAAGCTGGATATCTTTGTTCAAATCTAAATTAGATGAAATGTATATATCATTAAAATATGTCATCTCACTTCTTTTTATGATTATTCAAATGATGATCAAAATACTTTTTCTACCTGTTCAAAATATTATTGATATCATATAAGAGTATCACTACTGGATTTAATAGGATTTTGATAACATTTCTCAGGTTTTTTTAATTGTTTCAATGCACCAAAAAAAGATCTAGATTGACTATAATAGAAGAATTAATTTGTTTTTGAGACATTTAGGATAATGGTGACTTTTATCATAATTATAAAAAATATGTTATCAGCAAAAAATGGAATTAATCATTTACATTATTATAACTACAGTAATCAACTGTACATTACATTTCATTGTCTAATTTTTATTTAATTTCAAGTTCATTTTTGTAAAATAATTTTTTGTGAATGTTATTTTGCCTACTGTGTAACATATAATCATTATAATTGTAAGTTACTTTGAGAAAAAAAATGATTTTGTGCATTATGTAGTTAATCAACTTTATATGATTAAAGACTACTGATTTAAAAATAGCAATTATTTATTCAATTTTAAATCAATGTTCTTGTAATATGTTTTTAACATATTCATAATAATGACAACTTTTATAGTGACCTTAATAAAACACAATATCACAAAAAATAAAAAAGATTTAATCATTATATTATTAAAACTACAACAAACAACTATGTTTTACATTTCTTTGTCTTAATTTTATTTGATTATGATTACATTTATGTAATGGTAAAATAAATTTGCAAACTGTAAATGAGCTATTTAAAAATGCAAGAAACCCAAGATACACTTATATGAACTCAATGCAACATAGCAACCATGCTCAACATCAATCATATCACAGTATAAAACAAGAATTCTTTATAAAAAAATGGAAAAAATTTCTCAGCACCATATACATATGTAATCATTGAATACTAAATATGTAAGCTAATGTATAATTTCTCATTTATGTGCACATGCAACTTGCATAAATCTATTTAATCAAAATATCACATTGAGTTTTAAATATATAATTGTATGCCCCTTATAGAAATTGTAACCTCCCCTGATCTATGCACTGTTATACATCATCATTGCTCTCATTAGCTTAATACAGTGGAAAGTAAAAGTTTTTGGATCAAAGATCAACTCTAGTGCTTGAATATTACATGATTTTCTGAACAATAAGTTAATTGATTATTATTATTTTTAATAAATTTTTTGTTTCCTTAAGAAATAAAATTATCTTATCCATATTTTCTCTGTTGTATGATTGGTGGATGTATGAATGTTTGTTCAATGTCATATACCAAATTCACAACCACTACATTTATGCGAAGAAGTAATTCCACCATTGAATAAAATATCCTGGAAAAAAAATTAGTATGAGTGCTTTCAACTATGGAGATAAGATATATATTTTGTGTTAAAGTTCTCAGACAACTGTGGAAACAGTCGCAAATGGCATTAAGGTGTTCTGTGCTTTTATGGTCTGACAATCTTCTTATATAATTCAATTGAACAATATACTTAACTTGATTTAATAAAATAAACATATTTACATTAAATCTTAAAAAAAACATTGTTAAAGCAACCATTTAAAAAAATATGACAAATATATTAATAATAAAAAATATTACTAAAATGACAGGCGTTTTGTAATCCAATATTAATAAATGATAACTATTAATAAAGCTTTAAAAAACTGATTAGTTGTGATGCTATCGAAAAATCAATGGAAAAAAAAATATTTTTTTTATTCAGAGAACACTCCAATAAATATATATTTGCACCTTAACATTATCAAATATAATAGATATATTAAAAAATATAAATTTTAATTTAGGTTTACTAAAATTCGGAAATTTATTTATGTAATATTAAAATGTTTTGTTAATTTACAGTCACTCATTAAAAGAATTTGTTAAAACAACCAATTAAAAAAATTGTGGGCCTCTCCAAGACCGAGTGCATTTGGTAGTATTTATATTAATCATGGTAATTTCATATTTTAAAAACCATTTTTGTACTTTAATTGTGTGTTATATTATTATTATTTTAATTCTCTGTCTGAAGGTAGATTATGCATCTCAGTGATTAACGCTGTCCTAATACATTATCCTTATCGTTAATAGTCTACCTCCGTCTATCATAACATTAAACATATTTAATATTATATCATTTTATTGAAAACTGTTGTTGTAAAATTTATTTGGCTATGACATTTTTTTAATTTAATAAAAGTGAAATAAATGTAAGATACAATTATCATTTTTAACACATATATTTAACATTTTAAATAATCTTTTTAATTAAAAGAGACTTAACATATTCTAAAGTATTTCTGTATAAAATAATATTACAAACTGACAATGTCTAATACTGAATCAATTCTATTTTAATAATATAAAATTTTGTTACTTCATGGAATTTTTTTTTAATACAATTTTATTTTGGAATTATTTACTTAGTGGCTAAATATTGTTTATCCATCTGATTTCCTGAAAGAATATTATACGAGATACTTTTCTATGTTTTGACTTTGAATCTATATAAAACAATTGTGCTAATTGTTATTAGCTGGTGAGAATTTTTGAGATGTTTTTAAACATCTAGTTAATAATAAATATATATTTACTGAACCAATAATTCAATGGCTGTCTGGGCTAGCTAGGCCTCAGTTACACGTAAAAAAACAACAACCCAAATTTGTTTGAATAATCAGTTTATTTTCAATTTATTTCTCATTCAGAAATATTTACAATAAAAAATCTGCTTTCTTTAATTAAGTTATTAAATTTAAGAATTGATAACTTTGTCTTTAAAATAGCGGATTTGAAGCTTTTTTTTTTTTATCAAAATTCTTCATACAAGCATGCCATTGGTTAGTTGTCTATCTTTAGTATGAATCAAAATTACTTACTGCAATATTTAAGTAATTAAAATATTGATTGTATGGCTTCAAATACTAGTTTGTCTCTGTATCTGAAGTTGGATTCCAAATCATAAAACTGATAGCAAACTGTATTATATGTATAAATACATATATTTAGACGATAGTAATAAATAAAACTATAAACTATTACTAATATAATAAATGCTCATAATAACAATGTTTTAAGTTTCTTTTGTAAGCAAAAAGACGAATTGGATTAAGCTGCAGTAATTGAAATTATTTCTTAGTTTTATTTACTAGGGTTTTCACACACACATATATATATAGGTCTATTTTATGTATATATAATCACATTGAAAATGTATATGACCCACACAAACAAGTGGGTGTATGTTACATAGGCAGACTGAATAAAAATTAAGATGTACAATTTATTATTATTATTAATTTCTAATGTTTATATATATACCATTCTTTTCGATCGCAAATAACTGAAACAAATATGGAAATCACAAATAAATCAGTAATACGATGCGATGCGATGCACTGTGACTTCTTTTTCGGAGCCAAGAATCTCTCAGCCATTATGCCCAGAAAAACCTATTAGTCATTACCTTCCCTTTTCATTTCCCACCCTAAGTTTTTCCCATATTCTTCTCTATTCTGTATTCCATTTCCACAACATAATCTTTGTCAACTCCATGGCCTTTAAAAAAAAAATTAACAGCATTGCAAAAAATATTTCAAGTTTTATTATTTCAGTATGACAAAAAAAAAAAAAACACTTTGATAATAAAACATAAAATGCCCCCAAAATAAAATTTAAAATACGCATACTATTAAACTCATTTTTTTTCACATGCTTTATTTTAATTTAACAACTCATGATTTATTAAGTACCATTTTTGGCTATGCAAGAAGCAAAATGATGGACTATCAATAAAGGAATTATTTTTAAAAAAATTATAGCTACTGAAATGCTTATTTACCAACAGGTAGTACTTTTTACTAAGAATATACTTAGTAAATTGCTTATTTTACTAATTAACATTTTTTTCAATTTCAAGCTTTACGTTTTAAATTAGGGTTTTATATATTTTGAATTTAAGGTAAAAAATTATTTTTTTATAGGAATGCATTACTATTGCTTATTGTTATGCAAGATTCTTTGTTTTGTGAAGCATTTTGGGAAATGGATTGAGTCCACTGTCCTTGGTTAAGATTTTTAAATGATTTAAATAAGTTAATTTACTTTTATTTCCCCATCTTTTCATTTTAATCTATAAAATAATTATATCAAACTTCTGTAAAAAGTTTTAGATCTAAAGTCATCCACTGCACATGTTATCAATGTTAATTTTTTTAGTCATCATAATAATAAAATCATTGTGCTGTATTTTGTTGAATATTTTATGTAATAAATTTGACATTCTTCTGCATCTATATGCTGACATCCCAAATCTTTATTCCCCATAGAAATGTTTAACAATCATATGCTTTGTCATGACAAAGGATAATGTTATTGATTCTTTTTATAACTTCTTTTAATGTCATGTTGTGCTACAACTTCTTTTAATCAATTTGTTCTTTTGTTTGACTTGAATCAAACATTTCCTGTAGGCTAAATGTAGTGATCCTTGTAAAGATTTTATAGAAAATTGATAGAAGATTAATACTTTGGAATTATTAATATACTTTTTATCTTATATATTAATAACACTAATGAATTTTTCCAGGTGTATATCTTTATCAATTAAACCTTTACTTTATAGATTTGGTATCTTTCAATCTGTACTTTTTAAAAAAAAAACTCTAATAATTTTGTAATTTTCTGGATCTTTTGGATTTTATCACTCCTCTTATTATTTAATTTGCTTACAATTTGAAAAGCTATTGTTGTAACTGAAAGATTTTTTTTTCTATTGTTAATTTTACATATGTCTTTGTAGAATTTTCCACATACATCCCACCCCCACCCCACCCCCTTTTTTTAATAATAGCAAAGCCTTTTTCTCTTACTAATGAACATGTATTATGCTTTTGAGATTTTTCCTACATTTTTTTTTGTCGTTTCACTGTTATATTTTGTTATATCGTTGATATTTTTATTTGTACCATTTTACAAATAACTAAATATTCAGTTTTTCTAAAGGGATCATTTAAAAATATTTTTCAATTAATATTTTCTGGTAAATTGCTTTTTTGTGTGTATCTGCTGTCTGTGTAGATAACATGGTAGTAGAGTATTGGATATCTTTTTTTAAATTTCATTCAAAAAAATTTGTTCTATGAAGTTCCTTTTTTATTTTTCAAATTAACTATCAGTTCATCTTTGAATTTCAAAAAATCTGGCTAATATTTTGTTTATTTATTTATTTATTTATTTTTCTATTTGTGAAATGTTTTTTCATTTAAAAATAATCTATAATTATAGTTGTGTAAATAAGTGTCTTATTAAATAGCAGATATTCTAACAATCAGACTGTTTTTAATTGCTGACTGCTTTCTTGAATAATGAATTTTATTACTTATTGATGTCTGATATGACATATGGACTCATATTGTCTTCAAAAATCATAAACCGATGATGTGTTAGTAAAAAGTATCAGACCTCTTAGGTGGAAAACCATTGTATTTCTTAGTTTCAAACTTAAAAGTAAAAGTTAGTAAATTTACAATGCAGGCTGATGTGTATGACAAAAATCTCTTTCATATTTGTTTACTCTATAAAACATCACTCATTAAAAATAGCTGCGAAAACAAGAAGTTAAGTGCTACCTGTTTTGCTCATTTTCTGAAAAGTTTCAAAAATAAATTAAAAGTTCTTCTTTTATTTAATAGTTACCTAATATTAATAAAGCTTATATTAATAGGTATTTTGTGATATTTTTATTTGATGCAGTGAATTTGCTAACACAATTTCAAATTAAGTTCCCAATTTAAAATCTTTAAACTCACTTGCAACACTAAATATATGTAAACAAAATTTCTAATCTCATTTGTAATCTTACAAATTTTTGAAAATATTATAAATATGATATTAATTATGTCATCAATAATCATACATTTTGATTATTATGTAAATATCAATGCTAATAATATAATGCTCTTTTGCAATGCTTTTTTAAATATTGATAAATGCCAATAAATATACAAAATAAATCTATCACTCACATTTTATATAAATATATTTCAAATAGAATGGTATAGTGCTCTAATGAGCTAAAGACTTAAACACCTCTCAGTTATATTAAAATTCAACCATAGCTTTTTATATTAATGGACATTTCGCAATCTGTTTGTTTATTGTCTGAATCTGTAACCACATGCATTGTATTAAATGTCATATTTAAATTAGCTTTATAACATTAAATATATGTTATGGAAAGCAGAAAACTTCCACAGAGCTTGGAAAATATTATAATTGCAAGATTAAATGTACAATCCATCATCACAATTGCAAATATTTTAAGCAATTCTCACAATAATATTCACTAGTAAGTGTAAAAGCAGATTAACATTTACACAGCCCTATAACTGTTTTAAGTAGAATATATTTTTATCAGGTTATTCCTGTTAAACTATAGGGCTGAGTAAATGTTAATCTGCTTTTACAATTATATATTTGTTGTCATATAATTGACTTTCATTCAAAATTGAACCTTCTCAAGATATTATGTTAATTCAATATGTCACATGATTTATATATCATTCTAGCATTTCCTCTATTGAACAACAACAACTCTAAAATATGTTTTAATACTTTCCAATTTTTATTTAGTGACCATTTTCCTCCCAACTATATTGATCCTTGTACTAAATTCATACATTTCTCTATTTTCTTGTATATACATTGTCTTATACACCTACCTTTTTTTATAATTTCTACAATATTTTATCACTTGAATATTTTCATCACATTTCATAACATGTCCTGTTTCTAAAAAAAAATGGCAAAATTGCCTGACTTAATATTTCTTTTTTATTGCTCTATCATGCTCCTAACCCTCTTTCTATCCTACTTTTCATTGACTCACTTATACATATCATCATACTTCCCTTATGCATAATTTTATAAACTATTCCTATATTATCACTCCTATCATTTTTCACTTTTGTATTACTAACTTTTTTAATAATTTACTATTTTTCCAACCTATATTCTCTCCCCTATCATTCAGAATTTTATATATCTCCTTCAAATATAAAATAGAAATCCATTTCTTATTTTTTCTTTCATTTTTATTACCTCCTTTCTTATATCCACTCCTATTCCTCAATATATTTCTTATAACCCTACCATTATGTCCATATTCATTATATTCTTTCTGGATCTGCATCTTTTGCTCTTTTGCCTTCTTTTTATTTAATGTAAGCTTATCATTTTTCTCTTTTATTTCTTTCAGTATCCGATTTTTTGACACCAAGGTTGATATGATCTCGGATGTATCATATCAGTCCCTTTTATCTTTTATACAATGCTTTATTTTAATCTCTTCATTCTCATCCTCTTTCACTAATAAATCTAAATATTTTACCCCTTCTTCATTACTTTCCAATGTAAATTTAATATTAAATCTATTTTTATTTAGTTCATTAAATGCTTTCAATATGCTTCTTCTATTTCCTACTATTATATCATCTACATATCTATGGTATTTTATAATTACCTTCTTCTGAATATATTTATTAAGTACTCCCTGTCAATCCAATCTTCCATACTTCATACCATAATCTCACTTATGAAACATCCCACTATTCATCCTTTCTCTATATCTCAATATTCAATATTATAGTTTACATACAATGTTTATCTAATTATTACTAATACCTCTTCTATTATCTTTACCATTCCTTTGAAATGTTCCCCTCATTTTTTATCTTTCTTACCACAATTTCATTTCTTTTATATATATACTTTATATCAAATGATGCTATATTACCATTCCTCCCTAATTTAACCATTTTTAACTCTTCTACTATCATCCTCAGAATTTGTATACAGTACTTCCCATATCCCATATTATCTTCAAGTTTTTTTATATATTACATCACATTTTTTTAAATATATATTCATTGAAATCCATCATTAATCTTATAAGCATATTCTCTTTGTGTGTTTTATCTGTCCAAACACTATAGGATGCTCAAATGCTGTTGAATATAATATCTTATATTCATTATCATTAATCAATTTAGTCTTTCTCATTCTTTGTAATATTTTTATATATTTACACTTAATTAAATTCCTTGGATTCTTTTCTATTTTCACAATGCCATCAAGTGCTTTCTAATTTCTTCATAAAGTTCTTTATTTAAAATTTCAAATCCAAATCCTTTACATGCCTGAAGGTTTGTAATGATGGTATATTATAAGATGTGATATGTTGGACTATTTCCATCATTTACGAGTGAATGTTGAATGTACAGAAAATTTTAGACTTTATTTAAACTTTCCAAATACAAACAACTTGTTTGTAATAACACACAAATAGACAATACAGGTTAATAATTATACAATGTTTTGAGTAGTATTATTCTCCACTCTTCTTCAGGTGTTGCTGGCCTATATGCACAGTGACAATATTCACTTAGAAGTTGAACCCACACCTTTAGATTCTTGAATATCGAATTTTAAGGCAAATGCTCTACCAACTGAGCTATTCTGTCAAAGGCAACATATAGTAGAAAATTGATATATTTATATATGAGGGTTGTTTCAAATCCGTCTGAGTCCTTCAAATATTTTTTTATAATAAGTCAATTTTTTTATTTTTCCTAAGAGCAAGATTAATTAGAGGCTTCCACACTGGGTTGACTTATAGGATTATTTACCATTGTCATATGAGCAGCTTCCTTGAATTTTCTTCTATGCATTTTTTCCTCTTTATCCAATATCTTTGTATTTTCCTACTTAAGCATATGGTCATTAGTACATACATAATCTGCTTTGGTAGACACATCTGTTTTTTCTCTTTTAACCATTAGTTTGTGCTCCTTCAATTGCTGCTCGACAGGGTGACAGGTCTCACCAATGTATTTCCTTTCACATTCACATGGTATTTCATAGATGCAGTTTTTGTTCTTCTGCATTTCCAGTTTAGGCTTAGTAGAAGTAAGCATTCCTCACAGTGTGGTATGGCTTTGGAAAGCAGTTCTAATGTTATATTGACTGCAGATTTTCTTTAATTTGTCTGCCATTTCTGGTATGTATGGATACATTACCATACCAATAACTGTTTTCTCTTTTGGTGGCTGTTTGTGTTGTATATTGAAGGTTTTTCTGATGACTGCTGATGGATAACCATTCTTTATAAGCATTTGTTCTATGTGAATCTTTCCTTTTTCCAAATCACTGGTTTCTGACAAACCTCCTTTGCTCTGTTCCATAGTGATAGTACAATTCCTTGTTTAGTGCTTCTTGTATGATTATATGTATATGCTAAGTATTTTCCAGTGTGTGTTGGTTTTCAATACACTGTTGTTTTTACTTTGCCCTGAGAGAGTCTTG
The DNA here is from genome assembly GCA_028023455.1 of Epiperipatus broadwayi. NCBI lineage: Eukaryota > Metazoa > Onychophora > Udeonychophora > Euonychophora > Peripatidae > Epiperipatus > Epiperipatus broadwayi. The sequence goes on along the minus strand of JAQFVV010012475.1, from coordinate 3,151,640 downwards.
TCACAAGAACATCCAAGAATGCCAGTTTTTGTTTTTGTTCTGACTCCATCATGAATTTAATTGTAGGAGATATGTTGTTAATGTGCATCCAGAATGACTGTAATTTTATCTCACCATGTGGCCATACCACAAATGTATCATCAACATATTGAAGCCACATTTTAGTATTTATGGTTGTGGTTTCAAGTTTTTCCATATAAATGTTGCTGAGAAAGGGTGACAGTGATGATTCCATGGCCATCCCTTGATTTTGTTTCTAGTTTGTAGACTATTATCATCATATAATCTTTTCCTTACAATAGACAATGCCTCATCACATGGTACATTTGTAAACTGACTTACCAATATCTCAGTTCTTTCCATTTTCATGTTCCTGACTAATTCTACAAAGTGCTTAGAATCCCTGACAAAAGACTGTGTCCTATATGACAAATTTTGACATGGTGAATTTCTAGAACTAACAATAGGTTTTAATGAAACATTGTCTTTATGGATTTTAGACAATCCATACAGGTGAGGAATCTTGCTGAAATACGAAGTTAATTTTATTTTTTCTGAATCACTGAAATACCTGTGATGCTTCCAGAGCAATGCTTGTAGTTTTACCTCTGTATTTGGAATTGGATTTTTTGCTACTTTTTTGTATTGGCCTGCTGTGAGAAGGCCTTGTATTTTGTTATCATAATCAGTTTTATCCATTACAACTATAGTGTTACCTTTGTCAGCAGGAAGAATGATTATAGATGTATCCTGTTTGAGACATTTAATAGCTTTTCTCTCATCACATGAAATGTTTGATTTCAAGTGTCCTTTTTACTCTCCAGCATAACTCTGCTGCTTCTTCTAGAGTCAAGTTTTTCCAGAACTGATAATTCACAATCGGTAAGTTGTTTAGAACTAAGATTTTTCACTGATGGTGAGGATAGACTAGTTGCAGTATTACTTTTGACCTGCCCATGTAGATTTACAAGCTTCTTCTGAAGTTCTTTTATTCTTCCATGTAACTTATAATATGATCTGTTCACTGCTTGACAAATTCTTGAAAAATCTTCATCTGTAACTTTGTTTTGTAGAAATGATTCCACATTTCTAATAGATCGCAATGTTTGATACTTAGTAAACTGCTGAACTCCTTTATACTTTCTCTCAATAAGGCCTCATTTGCTCTCTGAATAATTTTTTCAGCTCTCTTGGAGTAAATAGGAGGTTTTAACTGCAAACCCTTAGGGATGATCCCTTCTGATTTACATTTACATATGAAAGTTAAATGATTTTCTACTTTAGCCAGTTTTAGACATAATTTTTCATAATGTCTAAATTTCAACATAGTATTGGGTCCATACCGAGTACTTAGTATATGTCTGAAGGTTTGTAATGATGGTATATTATAAGATGTGATATGGTGGACTGTTTTCATCATTTATGAGTGAATGTTGAATGTACAGAAAATTTTAAACTTTATTTAAACTTTCCAAATACAAACAACTTATTAGTAGTAACACACAAATAGGCAATACAGGTTAGTAATTATACATTTCAAGTAGTATTATTCTCCACTCTTCTTCGGGTGTTGCTGATCTATGTGCACAGTGACAATATTCGTTTAGAGGTTGAACTCTCCCCTTTATATTTTTGAATATTGAATTTTAAGTCAAATGCTCTACTAACTGAGCTATTATGTCAAAGGCAACATATAATATAAATTTGATATATTTATATATGAGGGTTGGTTCAAATTCTCCTGAGTCCTTTAATTATTATTTTTTTAATAATATGATGTTTGATAAGTGGGTTTATGGCATCAAGAATGGTCGATTGGATTGAGCAGGAAATACTTAATAAATATATTGAGAAGAGGGAAATTATAAAATAGATAGATCTGTAGATGATGTAATAGTAGTAGGAAATAGAAGAAGCATAATAAAAGCATTTAATGAACTAAATAAAAATAGATTTAATATTAAATTTACAATGATAAATAATGAAGAGTAAAATCTTTAGATTTATTAGTGAAAAAGGATGAGAATGGAGAGATAAAGTAAAGCATTGTATAAAAAATAAAAGTGACAGGTATGATACATCTCAGATCTTAACCTTGGTGTCAAAAAATGAGATATTGAAAGAATAAAAGAGAAAAATGATAGGTTTACATTGAATAAAAAGAGATCAAAGAAGAAAAAGCTGAAGATCCAGAGAGAATATATGGAATATGGACATAATAGTAGGGTTATAAGAAATATATTGAGGAATAGGAATGCATATAAGAAAGTTAGTACTAAAACTTAAAGAAAGAATAAGAAATGGATTTCTATTACATATTTGTAATAGGTATATAAAATTCTGATTGATAGGGAATGAATAATAAATGAGAATATAGGTATAGTATGGAAAAATAAATCATTAAAAAGTTAGTGAGTAATGCAGAAATAAGAAATGATAGGAGTAATAAGATAAAAAATAGTTTATAAAATTATGTATAAGGGATGAAAGATGGTATATATAGGACAGACAGTGAAAGGTAAATTAGAAAGAGGAAAGGTGCTTGACAATAATAAAAAGGAGATATATTAAATCAGAAAATTTTGACATTTTTTTAGAAACAATGCATGTTATGAAATGTGAAGAAAATATTGAAGTGATAAAATATCATAGAAATTATAAAGAAAGGAAGATGTGTGAGACAATGTATATACAAGAAAATAAAGAGAAATGTATGAATGTAATACAAGGCTCAATAAAGTTGGGAGAAAATGGTCATTAAATACAAATTGAAAGGTATAAAAACATTTTGGTTGGTCTGTAGAGGGAGTGCTAGGATGTGATGTAAATTATGTGACCTATAGAATTAACATAACATCTTCACAAGGTTCAATTTTGAATGAAAGTTGATTAAATGAAAATAAATTTATAATTAAAATATATAGTTGTCTAGTAAATTAATTATGTTTACATAGTCAATTTAGTGAAAAAATGTATATATATTTATTGTAATTAGAAAGGCCATATGAAAGCTTGAAAAAGTATTTAAAAAAAAAAACAAGACAAAAGTTTAAGAAGCTTACATAAAATATAGTTAATAAAGAATTATGATTTGCATTAACTATGGATAAACAACCAGGTCAATATATAATGTCTGTGTATTATAATAAATAAATAATTAAATTAAATCAATATATCTAAATAATTTATTATATAAATTATTAATATTATTATTATTAGTTATTGATTATACTAAATAATATGGTAATATGTTGATATTGATTAATAATAATTTATAAAATATTATTTTTTATGTTTTTATTTATGTAAATAAATTTATTTTAAAAGATCACTAAGCTAAACAAAATGCTGGAAAAATCCAATAAAAGTTTATTGAAATGATTGAAGAATGTGATTTTTGAATAAAAATAATAGAGGAAGCAGACATTGAACTGAGATATAATTAGAAATAAATTTTCTTCAAATTTCCTGATTTAAAAACTTAACTTTGATTAAGTATATATTCTAAAAGCTCAGAAATCAAAAACATGGATTTCTATCATAATAAGATTGAGCAAGAAATTTATTTCTCATTTGCTACTATATTTTTCCTAGGAATCAAAAGGAAAGCTTACCATGAAATTTTGCATAACTCTCTTTAAAATTAATGTATATTTTACATTTGGTTATATTTGTTAATCAACTAGAAAGCAAAAAAAGCATAAATAAAAAAATTATTATTCCCATACAAATTGGATATTCAAAGCTAATGGCTAATAATAGTAATTTCATTCAATTATCACATTACCAGTTTTGATGTGGATTACCTAGATGCCTGAAGAAATACACATTGATATTTATTATTCAATATCATACCATTCAGATTAAATGAATGAAAGAATGGGAATATTGTTTTATGTTTATTTTATAAAAAAAATATAATTTACCAAAGCAATCTACATAAAAATATAATATTAATATAACTTTTATTTAACAAATATTAATTTAAAAATATATATATGAATTAATGATTGATATATGGATATGTGAACCTATTAAAAAGTTGAGGGATACATATTCCTTTAGTTAAATCATTATTCTTATTTATATGATAGTCATATAGATATATAAATATTAACTGTTGTAATATATTAGATATGTCTAACTTAAAACAGTAAAAATGTATAGTTTTTAATTTTACTACACATGGAAAGAGAGTTAAGTATATAGTTAATACTTCATAGATATACTTCTGCTTCATTTTATGATTTTAATATCTCCTTTAAAAATAATTTAAATCATAAATGGTAAGTAAATGAATGTGATTATTGCAATTATTAATAATAATAAATTATAATAAAAAGGGTTGAAATAATATGATCTTGTAATATTACATAAGTTTATATTTTAGCATAAATGTTTTTAAGGTTATAAAAAATTTTTTATTGAAAATTAAAAGATATACTGTATAAGCATTAATTTATTATTTTATTTTTCATGCTTTAATTATCATATTCATATTGTAAATTATGTACAATAAAGTTAATACAGTTGTCAATTGCCATGGTGTTCTTGATCTCAAAATTTTAATTATGCCTTTATTTTATTTTGAAGTTTTCTCATGTGTCATAGCATCAGCAGGGAAGCAAACCCACTAACCCATGACAACTGCTTGTAAAGTCATTGTCGCTGACCTCTCGGCCATTTTGAAGTTATTGTGAAATTTGTCAATAATAGATATTGTACTGGGTTTGTTGCACCTATTTAATGTGTTTTTCTTAAACATTCATGTCATGTACTTACACATTTACTACAGGCCATAAGGTCATTGTAACTGATCAGAGAAGTCACATCCATATTATTGTCAATAAACCATCTAGTTTGTATGGCATTCATCATTATTAATTTACAAATTTTTTCAGGTTACAATAAACTTTTGATGCCACATTCCATTCTTAATTTTATTTATACTTATAATATATTTATATATATTAAAAAATTTCACTAAAGTCACCCAACATAAATGTTAATTTATTAATATTAATTAAAATTATATATATATAATGAAATAAATTATATATAATTTAAATCTCTGAAAAGTAATCTAATTTATTTATAAGATTATTCTATAAATTAAAATAAATATCAAATACTTTTTTAAAGATAAAAACTTAAAACTTACAATTTATATTTTTGAATCATACTTTATAATATTATAAAGTTTTATCTTATATACTTTTATGTATAAATTATCTCTAAATATATTTATTTTTGTTATCAAAAATAAAATATATAATATGTGGGAGATAAGTTTCTTTTTTTAAATTAGTAATTATGACAACTTAAAATGCATTTTATATAAGAAGAAACAGTAAATTTTACATACATAACAATCAGAATTAATTGTATAATAAAACTATTTAAGTGCTTTCTAGTAATTTATTATTTAACTAGGATATAAGATGCTATATAATAGCCCAAATCTAAATTGTGATCTATGACAATAGACCAGACTCAAATAAACCCCTTCATTATCTGTAACATGCTCCAACATCATAAAACACAAATTAGTAAACACTTAAATCTTATTTACATAAAGCAAATTTTACTTGCTTTATTTCAAAATAATACAGTTATAATATATTATACTTTTTAGTTAATAAAGATATTAAATGATTGTTTTTAAATTATTAAGAGCATCTTTTTTTTTTCTGTTTCATCTTTCACAATTTAACCAGCAACAACTACAAGCAGTATATTATATTGTTATTGATTTTTATATGTCTTAATTTCATATTATTTTTAATTGAATAATTTTCCACATTAATAACTTCCTAAAAAATGTCTCCATTTTTCAAAAATCAAATTAGTTTGAATTTAGCTTGAATAGTTTAAGTTTTGTGCCCTCTTTTCAGATTTAGCAGTATCTCATATTGCTTATTGTCAAACTGTAAATATTTTTCATCTTTTTAAAATGATCACTTTTTTCTCTATTTTTTAAGACAAATATTGCATCAATAATAAAAAACAAATTTATTTCATTATTATAACTGATTATAGGAAAGTATTCAACTGAATCCAGTTAAATAAAAATAAATGTATTTCTTTATTTTTGCAATTTTATGGCTACATTTTTAAATTTGTTTTAAACACTTTAATACATATTATAAATAATGTTTACAATTAAAAAAATCAAAATTGAAATATTTATATAAAACAAATACTCTTCTTGGTAGCAGTATTGGAAATCATTAACAGTTTGAACATTTGTAAACCACACTTGTATCTATTGCTAGTTAAAGTAAAACTAAGAAAATTTGCTTTTTATTAATAATATTAGAGTATATTTTGATTTGTGGTTGAAAACCTTGGAGCTTAATTCAGCTAATAAAAGTAGCTTGCTTAAAATTGGTCCTGTAATTTTTGTATTATCAAAGTTCACAACTCAGACTTTGATTATTATATAACATTTTATACCTGAATTAAATAATTAGTTAATAGAGCATTAAATACTTAATCAATAATATTTCATTTCTAAAACTTTTTTAAATATTAGGTATTTCTTTGATATCTAGATAGATATAGACTTTTGATATTTCATCTCTTAATTAAAAAGATAAATTTTATATTTTGAAAATGGCTTTATATTTTTTGTAAATCAAACAAATACATTATTTATTGTTTAATTTTAAGTATTAATTTATTTTGTATATAAAATATTTTGACTAAAAGATTGATTTATCTTCAGTTAACTGATATCTAAACTTACTAAATATCTACCATTCTGAATTGGTTTGAAATCTAGTTTCCAGGTTTCTATTTTACTGTTTAATTTATTAAAATATTTGAAATTTTAGATTATTTATTTATTTGGATGTCAAAAAAAACATAAATATAGTAAACATAATGCTAACTTTAACATTATTAATTCTTTATTAAATAAATAAAAAATACTGCAGCAGACCTTCAAGTATTGTCTTTGCATCACATTTTCACATAATCTCAAAATAATTAAAAACCATTCCTATCTTACATTCATTTTTATATCTATTGTTTTCATATAAAATAATAATAATTAAATGTTACAAATATTTTTGATACATATATAGACTTTCTTTTTTTCAAAATATTCTACAAGGTAATCCAGTTTGCTTTATGAAATATCTTTTTTGGGACCAAGAAATCAAATATTAATCACTCAATTTTTACAATTATCTCTTAATAATGTCATTATTTTTTATATAAAAATAAAAATGAAAGAGCAAAACATAATGTGCCATTTTTATATGGGGTTTTCTTTTTCAACAAGTATTTTTATTCTCATTTTACATTCAACATCAAACCAATTTCAAGATATTATAATAATTGTTGGACTTTTTAAAACTGAAAATCAGTTTAGAAATTATTAATGGGCAAATTAGAAGATCAATAAAACTAAAAAGTGTTTCAAAGAGTACAAAGATCCATTTCTGAAAATTTCCATTGTTTTCTATTATTAAGGTAACAAAATGATGTAAAATAAGAATATAGTTTGAATATTACTTCACAAAATATATTTATCCAAGTCTAATTGTTTGATTTTATATTTTATTTCAAGTTTTAAAATATTGCGAGTTATAATTGAAAGTTTAGGATCCGCAACCCAGAAATCTTTTATTCTTGATTCCACCATTCTACCACTACTTTAAAATCACACAAGGCAAATATAGTGGGGAAAGTAAATAGTTAAAATAAATAAATATTTGAAACCAGGCACTCTTCACAAACCTAGGAGCTTAATTGTAAGTATAGAGGATTTGAACTCAGATTTTCAAGCACCCTTCAATTATCCACACTATCTCATACAACTGATACACATGACCACACACATGTAGAAAAGATTAATAATCACCAATATATGTATTTTGTGCTAAACCAGCACTCATCAGTTGGTTCAGACTATCATCTCTCACACATATATAATCAATGCTCAGTTTATATTAAGATAGCAAATCTTCATACTTTAATGGACAGGCTTCAATCCACTGCAACCTCCAACTTTTCAGCCATCCATATCATTGAAAATCTGATGATGAAAACTCAAATCCCACACTGATGAGTGCTGGTTTAGCACAAAATACGCTATTGGTGATTATTAATCTTTTCTACATGTGTGTGGTCATGTGTATCTGTTGTATGAGATAGTGTGGATAGTTGAAGGGTGCTTGAAAATCTGAGTTCAAATCCTCTATACTTAAAATAAATAAGTAACACTATAAGTGATCATTCAGTGATACAGTAATCACATAAGTTTTTATTAATGTTATATATAGAGCTCACAAAATAAGTTCTTAACAAGCTTTTTGGAATATCCCCAACCCCAGACCAGTTTCTGCTACTGGTGTTCTCAGTGAGTTGCTAAGCTTGTTAAGAGCTTATTTTGTGAGCTCTATATATAACATTTGTAAATACAAGCTTATTAAATTAGGTCATGTGACATCTGACTATTTTTTTAAATAAGTTTTTATTAAACGAATAACAATGCTGTATAAAATATTTTTTTTTACAAATGAGTTAAAATTTATTATTTAAAGTATATATTTATTTAGTATAAAGTTTTATTTAATTATATACAAAATAATTTATTTTTTTTTAAAAAAAACAAAATATTGGGATTTGGAAAGTACAAAGAGATTCAGCTGGCTGAAAAGTTGCACTAAAGAATTTCTTACAAAAGGTATCACATGAGTGATTACAAAAAGAAAATGTGTAATACACATTTTATTGACATAAAATATTGATTATAAAAGTAATCTGACATTTTCCAATTAATATTATTTATAATAGATTTTTGGCAAATGTTTTTCATTTTATATGACAAGATGTTTCTTAATACAAATGGCTTAACACGTATGTTTTTTTCTTACAAATAGCATTAATGTTCAGTTTCCAATTCTTCTTGTTAATTAAGTGCTTTAAAAAGCAATAATATTCTGAAAAACAAAATAAAATAAATTAAATTAAAACATATAAAATATATAATAATAGTACATGTTTATTAGCTTTCTTAATTCAAACAATATACATTACATAAAAAAAGTTAAAATGCTCTTAAGATTATGTAAAAATTCAGGGTGAAAACAACAATTTCACTTGATTAACCAAATTTAATTTTTTTTACAATCAATTTTTCTCATGTATCATAGCATCAGCTGGAAAGTGAACCCACTAACCCGGGACAACTATTTGTAAAGCAGCTGATGCTAACCTCTCAATCACCAATGCTTGTCAATCAATTATTATTGATTACTTCCCTTTGATTGAATTTGTAATTTAAATTTACATACAATTGTTCATCTGCATTATGAAGTGATTTTTTTTTCTTTATAACCTACAGCTATGATTATGATGAATTTTACTGAAAGTGCTTTCAGCTTTAGATTATAAAAAAGAAAAATACCACTTTGTTACGTAGATGGGCAAATATATATAAATTTGAAGTACGATCAATTAACACTGACCCAAGGATTTTTATTTGTTAAGTCTGGCACTATTATAACTTTTAAACAGCCTATAACACCAACATGATTGAAATTTTAATTAGCACTGAGTTGTTCACATCGTCTCACTCAAATTGGCTTATAATCTAATTTGCAAAGGTAAAATAAATTACTCCCCATTTTAATATTGCAAACAAATGTCAAGTTAGAAGTTTAACTCTCTGATTATATTTTATATTATTTATTACTATTTTATATAACCTTACATATATGATAGATTGCTGTTATTTTAAAAGATGATTAAATTGAGTAGCAATTAACTCTGTTTTATTAAATTAGACTATAATCTGATGTGAATGAAATCACATGGACATAAATTTCATGTTTACTGGTGTTATAGCCTGTTTAAGCACCCACGGAGAAGCTTTAAAAATAAATAAAAATGATGCTTTGCCATGAAGAGTGTTAAATTAAGTCATGATACTTTTCCAATTATATTTAATATTATTTAGAACTGTTTAAGCTAACCATATATATTGTAACATTTTACATTTTGATTACACCTTATATTACACAGTATAAAGGGTTAGTTAATCAAACTATAAAAAGAATAGTTATATTTCCTGATTAACTGACCTAATATTTTATTATGATTTTCATCACCAGCAGAATCAGTTTTTTTATTTATTTAAAAGGGCACCAGAATCTGTAGACCCGCTGATACCCATCACATTGCATCGTCAATTCGAAACAAATAACTAAAATAAGGTCATGAGTTTGCAAGTGAATATGGCCATTGCAAATTCAAAAAGTCCACAAATTACTTCAAATAAAATTGCGGTAAAAAGTTTTGAGATATAAATTTCCCTATGACATCCTTATCAATGTTAATTTTAACGTCACCAAGTAAACTAATCCTAATTTACAAATACAATACATAATGATAATTCATACTCATTGGTCACTTCTATAATTTCTCTTAATGAATGATTGTGTTATATTGTGCTAAAATCACTTTTAAATTCAGATTCTCATTTTGGTTATTTTGAACCTAAAATTTTTATATAAACAAATTGTAATGATGTAAGTAAAGATCTTGTATAAAGCTGATAGAAAAATTTATACATCTAAGCTTTGTAATAGCTTCTGTTTCACTTTTCTTAAATATCAGTATCTACTTTATACTTTCAATCTTCTAAATACTTGCTTCATTTAGATATTTGTTAAACAACTTTGCCAATAACTTCTTTATTTCTTCATTTGCTTCTTTTAAAATACTAATAATTCCATCATTTTCAGGATCTTTTTTATTTTTTATAATTACATTTTTATTACTAATTATTTTCAGTGAACTGCTATTTCTCTCACACTTGCTGCAAATTATTGGTTTGCATTTATTTCAGTGGTATTTTAAATTTATTTTAAAAGTATAAATACAAAATAGTAAGAATATACTTAAATACTTGTTTACCCTTTTCATGATAATTACTTGGAAATCCAAACTTTGTTCATGTAGGAGTTGCTTTATTGTTTTTTAATTACTATATAGTTTTTTTGTTGAACTCTTCCACATGCTTCATGTTTTCATCTTTATTTAGTAATAGCTTATTATTGGTGACACAAATTTTATTTTAATAATAAAATGTTGTGAAATACTTTTGAGACTTTTATTTTTTTCTATAGCCTTTTTTGCCTTTCTTACTGACTGCAATATATTATCTTCTTATTAAATTTATTGGAATGTTTCTGAAAATTGACTGTTAACATCACATGATCACCATTTCTTATGCTTGCTGATAACTGTTATTAAAACAGGCAAAACTCTCCATACAGTAATGCCATTCAGTGCAAGCCAGAGTAATCAATGGATGCCAGAAGGATCCTCAGTGATGAAGGCCACAAGCCATAAACTATTCTAAGGATATTGGATGAATAGGCACTAGATAGGAATTTTATGCACAAACCTTCTGGCATCCATTGATTACTCTCACTTTCACTGGCACTACTGTATAGAGAGTTTTGCCTGTTTTATTAACATTGACTGTTCTTTTTTATATCTTTCTGTCATATTATATTCTTGAAATATATTTTTTTAATAATAATTAAAATATAATCCAACTCTTTGTGTATTATTGGATTTTTTTCAAAAAAATTATAATATGCATATTTTCTTTTTTAACAAATTGCACAAATCTATCTCATTTCTATCTCCTTATCCAAATTTATCCACAACACTTTTATTTTTCAGTTATTTTCAAATTCTGCCATTTAAACGCACTATGACAGTTTTTAAAAAAATACTCTACACCTAAATAAAAATCTTTTATTTCTTCATAATAACAACCTGTTGGGATATAAAACTGAATTATCTGAATGTTGTATTCTTGATTAAATTAAGCTGAATAATTATTCTTGTCATTCTAACTGATATTCCATTAATTTTTATAATGTAATTCTTTTAGTTTTTATTTATAATGAATTTTACTGTTCAAATTAATTACCAATACACACGTTTTTCTAATTTCATGAAATCTGATACTCTATTTATGATTAGAATTTTTTTTAAATCTATCCAATATTTTTTCACTTGAAAGTGCTTTATAGTTTTAAATATTTAAATAAAAGTTCATAATCATCAAAGGGAACTTATATTTACAATTAGTAAATTCTTAGCATTACTATTAGTTACCATCTGCTTCTTTGGCTGATGACTTTTGATGACTTTACAACCTTCTAGTAATGAAAGCTATAATCTAGTTATGACTATCATGATTGGAAATATAAAATAATAATAATTTGTACACATTTACATATACATCCTGCTTTCAAAAAAATCAAATTAAGAATTATTGGTCAAGTAAAAATAAAAACTATGATGATTTTTGATTTAAATACAAAAAAAAGATAGTAAACTCACAATAATGAATAATAAATGACGTTGAGAAGCTCATATATGTTTGTTTATTTTATGAAGAATCACAAAATAATAACAACTGCAACAATAAGAACATATAGAGAGGACATAGCACTCCCCCCAAATTAAAGTGTTTTCTTATAAATAATAGCAAAATTTTCTCCAACTTCAGATCTTGCAAAAAAGTTTATTGTAAACCTCCATTTTTTCTACTTGATCTTATTAGCATAAAGTTTTACTCATCAAATAAACATTACACTAAAAAGCGAATTAAAACAAGATTCGATCTTTGTATGTGTATAATACAAATTATTGTAGTAATAACAGTATAATAAATGTGTGCACATCCACATCCTAATAAGCTGGAAATATATATATGGAAGTATTTTTAACCTGATATTAATCAAAACAAATATATAAATAGTAATAAAATGACCCATACAAACCAGTAAAATGATCATCTTTGATCCAGTGTAAACTACTAAAACAATTTTAACTCTTAAAATTAAATATAAAATTATCTGTTTATTTCAAATACCAGCAATCCATATGCATTAATTGCCACTTTCATAAATCAAAAGTAATACATTTCATTACTAAGAAAATAGCACAGGAAAAAAAAGACAATAAATTAGTAGAAAAATTTATTGTACTGCAAATAAATTACAAATAGAAAAAAAATCTAAATGAATCATTATTCAAAAGATTATAATTAACCATGTCCTAATTTTTTTTTTAAAAAAATGACTATTGATAATACGGATTATATAGATAATATAAAATAGTCTGGTAGAATCAATCGTTTGCTTTTTGCAATTTATAAACTTATTTCATCATTAATACTTCAATTTTAGGCAGTAAGGTTTTAAAATATAAATTATGGATATGATTTATTCACTTTTTAAGGGATACAAACAAGTATCAATTGATCTTAATTCTTTTAGCACAATTATTGTTTTTATAATATAAGAAATTATTTAATTATTTTCAAATTTTATCCCTGTATATCTAGAAATATAATTGAAACATCCACTTAGGAGACATTCATCAAATATATGAATAAATAATTTATGGAGTGGAAATTTTAATTATATTTATATCCATGTATGTATGTGTACAGGGCAGTTCTGTGGAAATTAAGGTAATATTTTATATTTGAATTTTTTCCTGCAGTGTATAATTGGTTCTATTCCCTAAAATATATATAGTGGATGATGACCAGTTTCACACTACTAAGCTAGAAATTGATATATTCTAATTTGTTCTGAATGCATGCACAAAAACTGGAATTTTTAATAAACATTGAATTATAATGGGATTTTTCGATGTAATAATCAAGATAAAATTTCAGCTATGATGTAACCAGAAATAATTAATTAAAACTGGCAATTACATTTTGAAACCATAGAATCTAGTAAGAGTATTTGTCTGATTGACATTATGCCAAAAATACAATATCTTTTATCAAATACTCTATCTGATATAAGTGTTGTAAATTAGAAATAAATATTTTATATATCTGAAAATTTGAAATATAACAACTTTTTTGGATTTTCAAAAGCAACCAATTCTCTCTCAAAAAGTTATGTATATATTTATATTAATTTCTATTTCAATGTTTTTCTCTATAAATCAATGAAAATATTTAATATATATATAAATATGTGAAAAACAAAAAACTAAATGATGAATGGTTAGATTTTTTTTTTCCTGTCTTCTAGTAAAAAAAAAAATCTTATCTTTTTATGGATCAATTTTGAAATGCTTAGCTAATGTGAATATGTACCTGAGCTAACTACCTATTTTAAAAAAAACTTCTTATTTGGACTAGTTTCAAACCAGATAGTGGACACTAGACATTTGCATTGTTTCAAGGTATTTTAGTATGTACATACATATAATATGTTCATTGTCTAAAATCACATAATATACTAGAAATACTATTGCTATGAAATGTAAATTTACTTAATCAACCTTGGTGGTAAATATTATTTACCATCATTTAATACAACTGTTTTAATATCCATAACTTTAATGCTCTTTATTTCATAGTATACATTATATATGTGTGTATATAGATAATTAACTAGATTTCAAACTCAGCATTTTATTAAATTTTTGATTAAAATTTCTTCCTGATTTCAAAGTGAACAGACACAAAATTATCCCTTTCCATCACCCAGTTAGCATATCATTTTGCATCTGTGTAAAAATGGCAAATATTTCCTTATATTTGACTTACTCAAAATTATATCCTTTACAGACTCTAGATACGAATGTAAAGAAAGCAAAAGATTATTCTCCCACAAATAAAAATATTTATCATTAGTTTTAAAAAATGTTTTTATTTAATCCATTTCTTGTTGTTATTAGTTTTTATATTTAAAATAATAAAAAAAACATTCTTTAAAAATAACTTATTTATTAAGATTTTAAAATATACAAAACAAAATAACTTCCATCTCTTATTGCTATTTATAAGCGAAATTATGTTATTGATAATAAAATAAAATATGAACATATATAATTTTGATTATTTATATCATTATTTTTGTGTCAACTTTAAATTTTATTTCCATTTTTCTTATTTTATTTATACTCACACAAAAATTATAAAATTTTTTCCTAGTTTTATTTCCTTACTAAATATATACAGTATATTCATTTTAAATGTGTTCGAATTTTAAAAAGAATCACTGATTTCTTTGTTAGTTTAAGATTAAAATAGTATTTGTGTGTTAATGCATATGAATACATAATTTTATATTTATTTTTGAGAAATGGTTTTGAATATAGTGTATATTACAAAAATTTACTTTATATGTGTGTGTGTGTGCTGTATGGGCATGTGATAATATATTCCTTTTGTATTAATAAAAATTGCAATTGGATATTATGACTAAATGTTACATCTTGATTATCATAGTTAATAGTTTTACTATTTGGCACTCCTTTATCAGGTATATATACTTCACAAAATTACTTAACAGATATGCATATAATATAAAATATACAATCATTTGCATTCAGGCTACTGGCATGGTTTACAGGTAGTGGAATGTGAATAAATATTACATATGAAACTTAATGGTAACTAAACAATAATCACTATCAATGAAAAAGCATATCTTTCTAATAAATTGATTTAACAAAAACTAAACAATGTTTTTGATACAAAAATTTTTTTATTTTTTTTTACATTATTATCTCCAGTGACTTAAATTAATATAGGATCCAGAACCTGTAAACTTATCAGGTATTTAGTCTTCTCTCTGCCTTAACTATATCAATGATATGGTTTAGTTTGTATCATAACATTTGTATGCAGCAATTTTGACTAATTGTCAGACTTTTTGTGTACAAAGTTCTGATAGTAAAAATATTATTATAAATATAGGATTGGGAAAGAATATTTTAATGTGATATTTTCAGTAGATAGAACAATAAGTAATAAGTCACTTTTAAACTATATTTAGAAATATATATATAATTCAGCAAATATTGTATATTTAGGCAGCCCTATTAAAAAATCCTTGCCTATCATAAAACTGAAAATACCTACAAAAAATGGTCTATAAATTGCTTTCTTACATAAGCTAGCTCAATTGTCATTCCTGGTAGAGCATTCTCAAAATTTATAGAATTGTTAAATTGAAATAGTAATGGTAATAAAAAATGAAATAGTGATTAGCATTTTTTAATACAATTATATGAAATGTGAAAAATTTTCTTAATGTGAACCATTCAAGACCTGAGCAGAAATTTTTTTGTAGTTAAGGAACTGTCAAAAAATTAGGATTTACTTAACAAATATCATCTTTTCAAAGGCAAAAAAATGTGCAAGTTGGTAACCTTTTTGTGTAGTTTAACTTGATAGCTTCTATTCTTAAAATTCTTATATGTATCAATAAAATATCAATGATATTAAAGCTTAGTTTGCATGATGGCACATACATTAGCATTTTATTAATTTTTGTACTCCAACATTCTATTTAGAGAACTCCAAAAATAAAGCTCTTTTTTTTGTGTTACCATTAAAAAGATATATATTTTCTTAAAAATTTTAATGCACTGCAAATTTTGTCCCAAATTCAATGAAAATTATAATAAAATATTAATGAATTTTTGCATAATACATGGATAGACTATCATTAACATATTGTTTAACCAGACAATTTTCTAAAATAATGATTAATGCATCCACACTAAAGACAATAACATATTTAAGAGCTACATTACAAAAAAAATCATACTATAAAACACATATGTACAGAATGTTGGAGAGATCATAACCTATTTTTCTCCAAGATTAAAATGTGAGTAATATTAAAAAGTAAATTATATTTCAAGCGTAATATAAAATTCATAGAAATTGTGCTATGCTTTCTAAATTTGATAGCTATTAAATACTGAAATTATTAATTTATATTTTCAAAATTGCTTTACAATGAAGCAGGGACTTTTCTTATAGAACACATTGTGAATGTCGATAAGTCTATTCTTGAATTTACTAAAACAAATCTTAACTGTTTCACTGACAGTGTTTTTATTAATAAATTGAGTAAAAGTACATGTAGCATTTTCAACTTAGAAAAATAAACTGGATATTTTCACACAATTTACAAGTTTAAAGGAAAAAGTTCAATAGATAAGTAGAAGACTTAAATATGGTTTATGGATATACAGTTATTTACTGTATATAATAACTTTAGATCTTTTTTGAGGCTCTAAAATAGCATGTAGATCTGAAACTTTGTATCACAAATAATAAATTAGTTATTATAATTCTTTTATATGCTAAGATATTATTTTTAACAAATTTCACATAGGATTAATATAGTATGCCAATATTCAAAATATGATCTATAGGTTTTAATGCTATTTATTTAAACTTTGATTTAATTAATTAATATTCAAAAAACATCATCCAGTGATGGGGAAAATATTATTTTAGATGATTACTAACTTGCAAATGTGAATCAATTTAAATATTGCATTAACTATTTTGATAAAAAGACAGGCTTATATTGAGTTGCAATACAGATTCTAATGTATTTCTGCAAGATTTGATAAATTAAATAATTTACCATAATTAAATTTATTGTATATGTGATACTTGCTTTTTTTTCACTTTTGTGTATAAAAGTAAGACATGGATTCATATCATTGTAATATAAAAGAGTACAAGAAGCTTATTTAAGGATGCTATGTAAGATTCTTAAAAATATGGGGCAAAATTATATAATTAAGAATTTAGGTTAAAGATAAAATGGCCACTCTTATCTTTATAAAGTCTTTATCTTGCATTTAGGTTTGAGAGTTTCCTCTGTATTCAAGATGATATCATTGAGCTATTATATAAATTATTAAGATATATATTTGAAAAGGGGGAAATCCTTTCTTTTCAATTAATATAATCAGCTTGTATATTTTTTCAGCTTGCTCATTATGACATTATTGAATCAACTATTGCTAATATAAACATTTACTGAATTAGAAAAATGAAGTAACACATTTTCTAAACAATAGTTTTCATAGAAAAGACATCTCAAAAACATTAACAAGTTGCAGTACTAGTTATTTTTACTGGGAGACTGAGAATGAAATACAATGAAGAATTAAAATTAGATGTTTATGTCTTTTAAAAAGTAAAGTTTGCAGTAAAATAAGTTAAGATATTATATTTCAAAATACCAAGCAAAAAGATTAAAGGACATATTTCTATTTTAAGTTTGGTGTATAATAATCGTTACAAAAATGTATATCTTTGCTTTTTATTTTCTTCTGGATTACTGTATGACCATTAAATCAATAGTAAAAAGAGATTATATCCCATATAAATCAAAAGTGCCAATGTCACACAAAATGGCAGGTTTGAAGTCCTTCTTATTTAGAAATAGTAGTCTTTGCAAATATTCATCGGATAAAGACAAAAATATTGAAATATATTTGAATGAATTGTTAAATGTTGGTTACAATTATAATCATATATATAATGTTATTAGAGATTTTAATACAAAATATAAGAATAAAAATTTTAATAATATTAATTCTCCTGCTAATAAAAAAATATGAATAACAATCCCGTATATTTCAAATGATCAAGTAAATTTTACAAGGAAAATTTATAATGATATGTGTGATGTTGCATTTTACACATTAAACCAATTAATAGATAACTCCAAAGATAAAACCTCATTTATAAATAAAAATTGTGTCATTTATAAATGGATATGTAGGTGTGGCAGTGTATATATCGGTGAATCTAGATGTACGTTGAAAAAAAGAACTAAAGAACACTTGCTATTATTAAAATGAATTCACAAATCCAAACAAAATTGCATAGTAGATAATAATATTTCAGTATCTGTTTTTTGCAACCATAATAAATCATGTATTTATGGTTTTGACTTTAATTTTAACAATGTAAAAATATTGCAAATTGAAAAAAATAATAAAAGAAAAATAAAGGAAGCTATGCTGATATATGGATGTAAAGCAGCAAATGTTAAGAGCATGGAATTGTGGGAAAGTTAGCATTTCAAAGCTTTAATTGACAAAGATTACTTGGATAATCGAAAGCACTCCTAAGTGAATAAAATTTTTAATTATTTAGTTACTGTATTTACAAATATTCAGTTATAGAATTACATATATATATCTCAAAGTTTTTTGCTTGTTTATTACTTAATAATTCAACAAATACTGTACTAATCATGACAAATCTTGCATGATTTTTTTTCTTTTGTTTTTTGGGGAGAGGAGAATAAAATAAGCTATGGATTTTTGCTTTATGGTAAACGTTTTAAAAATTTGGAAATTTTATTCCCACTTTACATAAAACTATGGATACTACCACTGATCACTATTGAATTTTTCATCATTTAAAAGTAATATTTTTGATCACTGAAAAAAAACAATTATGGATAGTAAAAAAATTAGGACAATATTTGTGGAGTTATTTAATAATAAACAAACAAAATTCAAATTTTTATATATAAGCCTAATAAAAATATATTTGAAGAATTATTTTTAATACTGTAGTGAACTGATTGTTAATTATGATTCACACTGCTACTACTTTTAAAAGTATGTGATGTAAAAAAGCCATGTTTCCAGCAACAATCAGAATAAATATTAGCACTCTAAAATAATTAATTCAGGAATATTTAAATTAAAGACAGCTCTATTGTACATAAGTTACCAATAATCCTTTATCATTTTCTTTCCTTTATTCTTATACCTATAAATTTGAAATGTTTGTTGACTAGTCTATGAATTTTTGTTTTGTAGTGCTTACTTGTTTTTAAAAAAATTGATACTTTTTTACTAGTTTAACTGTAGCTGTGTGAAGAGTGAGTTGCTATATAAATGTGAAAGTTTCTTTGTTACTTTATAACTCAACAAATATTTCTTTCTTTTTAGTTTATTTATTTATTTATTGGGGGGGGGGGGGACATTGGCTATGAATTCTTGCTTTATTATACTTAATTGGCTTTAAAACTTTGGTAATTTGCACTATTTTTGAGTGACTTCATAAAAATTCAAAAAGAGGACAGTACTGATTAAATGATTACATATGTTAGAAAAAATTTTAAAAGAATATGTAGTCTGCATATTAAAATACATACTATAGAAATTGAGAAAATTATAGTTTTTACTAAAATTAGGTAAAATTTGATTTCATAAATATATTTCAAATTAATATTTTTTTTTTGCAGGATATATTTAATTTTTCATTTGCAAGTGGAGCATGGATAAAGTACCACCATTTTAAAATTTCATAGCCATTTTTAAAAATTTGTTTATCATGTGAAAAATATATTCAAATTAAAACCCTAAAAGTTGATCAAATTCAGTAATATAACTGATTGTAAAAAGTAATATTTTTGTGATATTGCTATTGATAACTCATTTATTATTATTTCACATATATAAACTGCAGAAACTGTTATATATTGCATAACACAAGCAAAGCCATGTGTAGAACTAATTATATATAAATATATTTATGTGTGTATTAATTTTTTTTTCTCAATGGCATGTTAATTATTGAGCAACAAAATGTTACAAGTAAATGTTAACACACTAAACATCATATGATCACCATCTCTTCTACTAGCACATAATTGTTATTAAACAAGGCAAAACTCTCCATACAGTAGTGCCACCCTGTGCTAAGTAGAGTAATCAATAAATGCCAGAAGGCTTGTGCATAAAATCCCTATCTAGTGCTTACTTATCCAATATCCCCAGTCTAGTTTCTGGCTTGTGATCTTCGTCAGTGAAGAGCCTTGGATCTGAGAGCACTGCACCTAGATCTTAAGATCTAATGCAGCCCTCCAGCAGCCACCTTTTATCTCTATTTAACTACAAAACTATGAGAATAAAATTGAAAACACAATACTACTGTATGGAGAGTTTTGCCTTGTTTAAATGTTGACACCAGATTATCACTGATGATTTATCACTTTATACAACTTTATTAACATAATTTATTATAATATTTCAGTTTTTAACCCTATATTATAAATTCTGTGAATACATTTTTCTTTATTATTATTGCTGGTGTTGTAAGATATATATTTTTAGAAAAGGTATTTTTAATAAAAAGTATATTATGATTTGAATTGTATGAAAACAAATTATTAACTAATTCAGATTTTAAAATGTCCATATATTAATTATAATGTATAAGGCGTACAAAAGATTGTATTTTTTATGCTTGTAAATATAAGATGCTTGTGCATATATTTTATTTTATATAATTTACAGAACATTAAATTAAAATAATTTATTTAATAGAAAACTAGTGCTGTAAATTTTAATAACTATTTTTTATTTAATTAAATTTATGTTATTTATAATTATGTAAAATAAAACTACAAATAAAATAGAAATAAAAAAGCTGAAGAGCGAAAAAAATATATTATTGGATTATTAGTTTGTTTTCTTTGAATGTATTTCTAGATAATAAAAATATTTAGGCTCAAATCACTAAAAAAATTAATCATCAAAAAAAAATTCTCTAAATTTTACTCAGGCTATAAGAATGCTCAACACAGTTTTTTATGTAGTAACAATATGTTGATGAATAATATATATTGTAAACGGTCGGGTTTAAACCCTGTTTACAATGTAGAAAAGCGCCCACATGTGTTATATATTTTTTATTAGTTTCATATAGTTTGGTTTTATTCCGTTTTAGTATTTATTTTGTTAGTGGAAGAAAATGTTTAAAATCTTATTAAAGTGAGAAAAGAGGGAGTGGGGGGGGATTTGCGTTTTGTTTTTAGTGAAAGTGATACATGTATGTATGTGCGGTGTGGATGGACAATTTCAAAAGAAGAAAAAAAAAATAATAATAATGAGAAACGAGCGTATGAATAAATTTGGTATCCAAGATGAGATTATTGTAAGAGAACAGAAAGAAAAAAAAAATATGTATTGGAGACCTTATCTGAGGAATTTGAAAAAAAGAAAAAAAAAAAAAGGAAGGGTTGAAAAAGGTCAGGAATGTTGTTTGCCAGAATATCCGAAGGTGCGAAAAGTTCTTTGCTTGTTAGCCTAACTGGCCATCTATACCACGTGGTGAGGAAAAAAGGGGGCGGACTGTTTTTGCGAGGACAAAAGAGAGGAGTGAAAAGAAAAAAAAAAGAAAGAAAAAAAAAAGTGACAGGGAGAAGAGAGAAGTAGTTTTGTTTTTTGTTGTGTCCTTTTTGGAAGGGAATCGCCATCTTTTGTTTTTTTAAAAAAAAAAAAAGGAATAGCTAAGGCTACGGCCGAACATGCGTACAGTGGGGTAAAAGCTTAAGCGTGCTGGGTTTTCTGTGCCTTACCCCGAAGAGACCATGCGGCAGTAAACGGAGAACATCTACCGGAGATCTATTAACTTTGCACAAAAGAACTGACCCGACTCGAAATGGATTATAGCGTGATAAACCGCCTCGTGCGTCTATTTCAAATTTCATATGTTTTCGTCTTATTTTAATATCCCCGGGGATCACATCGGACAAAATTGCAGGTAATGTGAACTTAAAATATTTATTTTCTAAATATTACCACGTTCTCTCCGAAGTTTTCAAGGAGAATGAACAAAGGCCAGAAAGATATTTTTTTTTAAGAGAAGGCCGTTCAAATCCAGCTGATTAGATTTTGTCTATACATGCGTTCGTTTCTTATTCAGTTGAAAATCCACACAGTATATATGTATGTTTTCTTAGTTTATGTAAGCAATGTAGGGGGGGGGGATACAGGCAAATATTTTCCAAAAAGGAAAAGAAGGGAAAAATTATAATAAAAGGTGTTATTTTAAAGCTTGTATTACATGTATATTTTTTTTATTTAACTCATGAAAGATAGTCCACGAATTTTGGCAATTGGTTCGGATTTCCTTATTAAGAGATGCATGGAGTCCCCCGTACATTTTCCTACGGTTTATTGACCACCCGCCCTGAGTACTGAGCTAGAGGTGTGGCCCTATCTCAATTGTATTCTGATCTTCCAGCATAATACTTATGTAAAAAGTAAGTTTGGCGCTTGGAGTCTAAAAAAAAAAAAAAAAAAACTGACGTCCATAAATATGCTGTGAGAAAGATACGAGTTTTCTTATCAATATTCTGATTAGAGAAGGAGAAGATATATATAAATATATGGGTAACGAGTACACACGCTACAATGGCGCCCAACGTGGGGCTTTTGAAGAACGGAATGTAGGGGGACCCGAGTAGAAAGAGTAAAGATTCGATAAGGAAAAGGAGGGGGAGTAGGATGGAAACATTATAGAGACGTAAAGTTTGTTTCGGTTAAAATGGGTTTAGTGAAAGACAGAAAATAGTTTCCGAGCGTTTGATAAAGAAATTAGATACGTAGCATGGCGCTTTGGGGGGGGGAGAGGAAAACCTACCACGTTGTAATTTTAGAAGCAGTCAAAACAAATTACTACGATTTTTTTTTTAGATATCAAAAATATATTTGGTAAAAGATAGTGTGAATGAAAACAAGACTCCAAAGGAAAATGGACCAAGAAAAGAAGGAAGAATCGAAGATTTTGGAAGTCATTCTGGAAAGGCTGGAACAAAGATTCCAAAAATTCGAAGATCGATTCGAGGAAAGGCTACGAAAACTAGAGCAGCAAATGGAAAGAATAACAGGAATTAATCAGGGAAAAGAGAACGAAGGAGAGTCAAGGAAGGAGGAAAGTATAGATAAAGACGGGAGGTCCAAGGGAAAGAAAGGAGATGAGAAGCAGGTTGAGGGCGAAAAGACAAAAATAGTAGAGGAAAGGGAAGCCGTGGCGAAGTACGCACCAGCACAGGCCCATATAAACCAATTTTTAAAGGTTCGGCCATTTGCCGGCCAAATGGGAGAAGCTCCCGTAAAGCACCTACAAAGTCTGGGAAGATATTTTAGCGTTAACCCTATGGCGGAGGAAAGCAAAATCGCTATTGCTTGCAGCAACTTAACGGGAAATGCACTATCATGGTGGAATTCGTTGTTTCAACAACCCGCAACATTTGAAGAATATCAACGAGAGATGAGAGATAGTTTTTGGTCAGAAGATCGTCAAGAGTTGGCTAGATATCGGATTATGCAGGAGAAATATAAGGAAAGAGAGCAGGAAAGTTTTTCACAATTTTTTCATCGACAAGTAGCAAAGCTGCGAACGTTAGACGCATGCAATTTAACGGAAAACCACATCATTCGGATCGTGAGGCATAACATGCCGATGAAGGTGGAACAAATGATGTTAGGCATAAGGAAAGCGTCCATTGAGGAGGCCGCTGAGCTACTTAACGCGATTGATATGAGCGCCTATGATTATAATGTACCGATGGAGCGAGGAAAGGAAACTCACGACACTCGAGTTGTGAAATTTGGGACGGAAGAAGGAGGGTCGGATTGGAACCCACAGGATCCCAAACGAGGGGATGGTAATACTAGATCGAAATGGCAGTATGAACATGAAGAGCCACGACCGCCACGCAAGCCGAATTATGGACAAGGAAAGAGTTCGAGTTCATCTTGGCAAAAGGATGGCAAATAGAGTTAACACATATATATACGGAATTGGACACATTCTGAAAGTTTTCTTTGTTTTTCTTTTGTGTAAATTATTTTATTAGGGTGTGGGTTTAACATTTAACAATGATATTATTAAGTATAGGGGCTGTTATACACAGCCACATTTTAAGTTATATATGTGGGTCGAATTTTTTTCTCCTCCATTGTTTTGTAGGCTAGAGAGTTAGATAAAGAGGTAGCTCGGGAGACTCGAGAGGGGAGCGGTCTATCGAGTCTGACGGTGGATGGCGGGGTTGGTTGCCCGGATGGGGCATGTGGTGTGTCGCGTACTGTACATAAATGTTGTTCCCGACATGGTTGACCGACCTATGTAAACTTAAGCCAATAAGTCTCCCAAAGAGAGCACGGCAATCACATACCGTCACACCCACAAAACTCCAGAGGAGAGCAAGGTCTTGGATGACCCCTACTTAAAAGTCGGATTTTGTTCTAGTTATCCACGCCCATAAGACTCTGAAGTAGCAGAGCGTGGTTAGAAAGTCCTGACGCGTACGGAGAAAGAAAGAAAAAAAAAAAAAAGGGAAAGCGATTTTTTTTTTGTTTTTTCTTTTTGTTTTGTGTATGTTCCCGGTCTCATAACCAAATAAGTCTGTGTGGAAGTGACAGGGTGCGGTGCGTTGCATATCACATGCGTGTGAATTGGTGGTTGAACTTATAGTGTATCGTTGGGATTGATGGTCGTTTCTTTCTTTTGTTCTAGAGCAGCAGGGCAGAAAGTTATAAAAGAAGGGAGATTTGGAGGATATATCGTTTTATTTGATAAGTTAGGCATGAGCCGTTCAAATACGCAGACCGTATTTGAAGGCTTCCGGGAGGAGGGTATTGTAAACGGTCGGGTTTAAACCCTGTTTACAATGTAGAAAAGCACCCACATGTGTTATATATTTTTTATTAGTTTCATATAGTTTGGTTTTATTCCGTTTTAGTATTTATTTTGTTAGTGGAAGAAAATGTTTAAAATCTTATTAAAGTGAGAAAAGAGGGAGTGGGGGGGATTTGCGTTTTGTTTTTAGTGAAAGTGATACATGTATGTATGTGCGGTGTGGATGGACAATTTCAAAAGAAGAAAAAAAAAATAATAATAATGAGAAACGAGCGTATGAATAAATTTGGTATCCAAGATGAGATTATTGTAAGAGAACAGAAAGAAAAAAAAAATATGTATTGGAGACCTTATCTGAGGAATTTGAAAAAAGAAAAAAAAAAAAAGGGAAGGGTTGAAAAAGGTCAGGAATGTTGTTTGCCAGAATATCCGAAGGTGCGAAAAGTTCTTTGCTTGTTAGCCTAACTGGCCATCTATACCACGTGGTGAGGAAAAAGGGGGCGGACTGTTTTTGCGAGGACAAAAGAGAGGAGTGAAAAGAAAAAAAAAAAGAAAGAAAAAAAAAAGTGACAGGGAGAAGAGAGAAGTAGTTTTGTTTTTTGTTGTGTCCTTTTTGGAAGGGAATCGCCATCTTTTGTTTTTTTAAAAAAAAAAAAAGGAATAGCTAAGGCTACGGCCGAACATGCGTACAGTGGGGTAAAAGCTTAAGCGTGCTGGGTTTTCTGTGCCTTACCCCGAAGAGACCATGCGGCAGTAAACGGAGAACATCTACCAGAGATCTATTAACTTTGCACAAAAGAACTGACCCGACTCGAAATGGATTATAGCGTGATAAACCGCCTCGTGCGTCTATTTCAAATTTCATATGTTTTCGTCTTATTTTAATATCCCCGGGGATCACATCGGACAAAATTGCAGGTAATGTGAACTTAAAATATTTATTTTCTAAATATTACCACGTTCTCTCCGAAGTTTTCAAGGAGAATGAACAAAGGCCAGAAAGATATTTTTTTTAAGAGAAGGCCGTTCAAATCCAGCTGATTAGATTTTGCCTATACATGCGTTCGTTTCTTATTCAGTTGAAAATCCACACAGTATATATGTATGTTTTCTTAGTTTATGTAAGCAATGTAGGGGGGGATACAGGCAAATATTTTCCAAAAAGGAAAAGAAGGGAAAAATTATAATAAAAGGTGTTATTTTAAAGCTTGTATTACATGTATATTTTTTTTATTTAACTCATGAAAGATAGTCCACGAATTTTGGCAATTGGTTCGGATTTCCTTATTAAGAGATGCATGGAGTCCCCCGTACATTTTCCTACGGTTTATTGACCACCCGCCCTGAGTACTGAGCTAGAGGTGTGGCCCTATCTCAATTGTATTCTGATCTTCCAGCATAATACTTATGTAAAAAGTAAGTTTGGCGCTTGGAGTCTAAAAAAAAAAAAAAAAAAACTGACGTCCATAAATATGCTGTGAGAAAGATACGAGTTTTCTTATCAATATTCTGATTAGAGAAGGAGAAGATATATATAAATATATGGGTAACGAGTACACACGCTACAATATATATATTGTAACCTAAATAAAAAGGGTTCAAATAGAAATAACTAAGTGAATATGGTCTAGCAGGGCGCCACTAGATTATCTGAATCTAGACACGGTTATATCTGATAACCTTTCACATGTACCGGGTTTGAATCCCTTTTTGGTACTCTATTTCTAATAAAAATGAGAGATTTTGCTTTTTGAGCCATATCACTAGAAGCACTAATAGTTAGGTAAAAGTAAAACATCTTTAAACCACAGTGGAGTTCATTGAACATAAATCATTTCTCAGATCTTAACATAACAAATGTGTTTCAATATTTTTATAAGTTCACTAGCTCAGATTATATATAACTAATTTAGGATGGCAATTCACTCATCCTTGCATGAAATAGATGATGGGATGTGGTTATAATAATACTAAGAAATCACTAAATATTATAAAATCAATATTTATTTATGGCCTTTAAACAGTTAAACAGCTCATTAATTAAAACGTTGATGATGATGATGATGATGATAATAATAACGATAATGACAAGGGTTTCAACTACAGCTCTAGGACTAAGCCTAAACATAAAACTAAATTTTATAAAGAAATTCATAATTATTGCTTAATTTTAGCATATTTACTTATATCTTAAATAACTAATATTCAACCATTGATGATGATGAATAATCACACTTAACCAAGACTACACTTAATGAAATATATACGCCTCGTTTAATAAAACAAACTAATATTTATTACTACATTTCTAACACATACATAAAAATTTCTAGATAATATGAAAATTGACATGAATAACAATAATAATAATTGATTATATAACAATCCTCAGATTAATTTTAAGTTCTTCCCCCTTTCCCTTCAAATGTATTTTGTATTAAGTTGGACATCACATTGACCCTGATTTTCACTCCATGAGAAAAGTATTAAAAAAAAATATTATCTGCTCATTGGCACACATACTTTAAAATCCAACATGTAAATAGAATGTAAAAAAAAATGTTAGTAGAATTGAAAGAGCAAGTTTTAGAAACAAGTTTTAAATTATTTTCTCCCCCCTCTCTTCCAAGCGCTGAAATCTATACTGAACTTGAAACAAAATAATCTAATATTCTAATACTACTCATTATTTCACATTCACTCCCAATTATACACATATAAAAATATTATTATGTATGTGCGTGTTTTATCCCATGATAACAAAATATTATTTAAAACCAAAATAATAATAATATATTAGTTAAAACTAAAATCATAATACCATAAAAAAAAAATTGTTTTACACATTAATATTGTAAAATTAATAAACAAATCATTTTCATACATTCAAGATCATTTATGAAGCTCAAAGTTATTATTAGTAAGACATTCTTGTTTTAATCGATCTGAATAGTCTTTAAAAGTTCTTTAAATAAAATATACCACTTTATCGCTAAAATGTTTCTTAAGACTGATATCATAAAGAAAATAGATATAAAAAGTCATATTACCGATCCTTTGTTTGTGGTGAATTTCCAAGGGTTCAAACTTGTCTATATTTCTGCAGCTACTATGTGGGAACAATCTCTTTCTTGAGATGTATAACTATTTAATGATGGTGACTCTATTGAGGTTATTTGCTTTAGTGGATAATTTGGAAATCATTATATTAATTTTTTTTCTCTTCCTGTCAAGCATGTGGATGAAATACAGCAGTTGTTTTCATATTTGTAAATTTTCTTGAGTTTAAAATCAGTTGTTGTAACAATTAATTGGACTTGATGATTAATATTTATCAGTAGATTAATTCATCTTCTTTGAATGCAGGTGAATGCTTTCTTCCTTCTATTAAAAACATCTTATTTATCTGGTCAGTTGAAAGGTGTAGAATATTATTTTAGACACATCTTTTCTTTCCTATGTGATGTGCAGCTTCTTCCAGATGGTCCGGCAAATGGGACATACATATAATTTTTCTAACCTGCCATTTCTTATATTTTCAACATTCAAATTTGATAGTTTAATAATCTGAATCAATCACAATAATTCAAGACAGCTTTTTATATCCAATTTTTAGCTACCTTAACCAATCAGAGATAGCATCACTTGCTATTTTTGGACAAATTTGTTTTAATTAGATCTCTAATTTATTTTCAACCAAAGTATTTTTCAACTGAAAAGTTTAATCCTTTTTCCAGACACTTTTGTTTTAAAAAAAAAAATAGACTCAATTCTTATTTCCTTTCTTTTGTTTTTTCTTTCTTTTTAAACATCCAGGTAACACTTCAAATCTTTGAGCTTCCTTCTTTAGATCTTGATAAGACAAATTCAATTTTTAGAGTTCTCACCCATTATAAACTCCCAAAAGTGAAACAATCATTTACAAAAAAAAATTGCTACAAAGATCGATATCTGATTAAACAGATTTCCTCTTTTAACAAAAAATTGTACAAAAAAAAATAATTTGACAGATTTAATACTTCCTTTTCTTTCAATATTTAGGAAATGTAAATTTTTGTATGTAATGTACACACATCCTTCATTCTTTCAAATCATTCATAAACTATCCTTAAATAATATGATTGCTAGCTTAGAAATTATAACCCAATTATTTAATTAAGTCTGTAACTTTTAAATCCCAATTATAATTAAAGAAAAGCAAAATAAAAGTATAGAATAAAATGTTAGAATTGATCAAGCATAGGTTAGTTTTAAAGAAAGCTAAAATGTTTAATATTTGAAATATAAAACAATTAAATAATTTACACATACATTGCCTATATGTATGCATTATAACTTTGCTTTTTAAAGAAAAATTAAATATTAAATAGTTTAAATGTGTGTATTACCTTTCTATCAACACACAAACAAATAAAGCATGTAATTGTTGACCCATTCTTTCTCTGTTTAAAGCTTTTAGAACTGGACCTTGTAGGGTTTAAACTTGGATGCCCTACAACTTCCTTTATGGTTATATAAAATTGTGATGATGATTTTGTTTGACCTTTTCTACATGCACATTACTATAAATTTGGCTAGTGACCAAATTGTAATGGTACAATATATACATACCCCTGGTATAGAATATACTATTATATGGTGTGGAAACATGATTAACAACAAGGAATAATGAACAGAGATGGTTGGCAACAAAAATAGATTATTGGAAAATGACTGTTGGAAGATTAAGACTGAATAAACATATTACAAGAATGAAAAAGAATAGAATGCCAAGAATTATCATTGATTAAAAAGTGAATAAGTCATGGAAAGAAGATCTGATGAATTGCCTTTCAGAAGCAAATATTATGAACAGAGGGATTAAGTCACTAAACATCACATGATATTGTATGGAGAATTTTGCCTCGTGTGAACAGAGGAGTATGGGAAAAAAATATGGAGATTTTTGGCTAAAGATCTTACCAGTAATAGAAATACTGAAGAAAAAAAAGAGAGATAACTTTCTCACTAAAAATTTAAAAAAAAATAATTATGTTTATAACTTGAATAAATTTTATTGATATAAATTATTAATATTATTATGATATTAAAAGATAAATTTTATAATGCAAATTTAAATATCTAATGCTAAAATAAAATTGTATTAAAAAGAAAAGTCCTATTAACTAATGATCAATAGAGATCAAGTAATCCAAGCACTATGAGACCATTCAAATTAGATTGTAAATAAGATATAAAAAATATAGACTCCTTTTTATATTTGTCCAATGGTTTCAGTAATATGGGCATTAAACTTGTATTTTTATTAGTACAGCATTAAATATTTCATTTGCTTAATAAATAAGGCTTTATAAAGTTTTCTGTTTGTTTTTTATTAGATAATTACCCTGTATGATTTAATTCATTGGTCTAGTAAAAGATTCTGGAGTTCAATTTCCATGAGTCATGATTCTATTTATGCTACTCCTTGTAGTCACATTTTTATGGCCAACATAGCAATAAATTATTCTCAAATAATTTTTTTATAACAGCTTCATTTCAATTAATTATAATAACAGGAGAGTATCTATCTGGTCAGCCTAGTTTTTTGCAAATTTGAGTATTTTTTTTTTCAAGTGTCATAGCAATGGCCGGGACATGAACCCGCACCCCGGGCAACTGCTTGTAAGGTGGTCGCGCTGACCTCTCGACCACCAATGCAAGACATGAGTATTTTAGATGTGATAGAGATAAAAACAGAATTCTAAACACAATATCTTCTTGTTCAGACATATAAGACGTTATCACAATAGATGATTATGCACCTGGCTACCATCTTATAATTTTTAATTTGAATCTGAATAGCTCTTGCAATCTTTTTACAGATTATTGGTAAATATCAAGCAGGATTAATATTTTTTTAGGTAAGCAACATATGAACAAAGAAGCAAACAATTATTGTTGGTAATTGGCTATCTAATTATTCTTCACAAGAAGCTAAAATAAGAAATCAAAACTACTAAAATTGTTACCATTAACTATAGCTTGTTGGGTATTTTTTATGAGTATATAGAAAGTTGCTGAACAGATCTTTGGTGAGCATTGCTCTATATAAAAATACTTTACTTTTTTATCTATGTTCAATCAATACCATGTACATTTGAATTATATGTAATATAGCTTTAAAACTTATTTTGTGAAATAATATTAAAAAAACAAAATGATAAAAAATGTATTGATGAGAAGAGTTAAAAACATGTTAGCAATAATGTAACTGTTAAACCACAACATATATTATTATAGACAACATGATATATGTCTTTATACATAATATCTAGACATGAATAATGACAAATGTCATTATTCGTATATATGAATTAAGTTCTCTTATCAAAACCAGACTCAGAAATCAAGTAGTAGTGCATTTGATGCTTGCCATTGATTAAAATCTTTATAATTTAATCCAACATACTTATATTTATAATCTGTGTCATAAAGTTTTAAAAGCTGTGGTTTTAAAGATATTATAAAATAAAACATATTACATAAAGTGAGATGATTTAGGAATTAGAATAATTACCATATATAAGCATATTGTTTTTTTTTTTTTACAAAAGGCATAGATAATAACAGAAGAGTATCTGTCTGGGCATTCCATCAATAGATTTTCAATCATATAAATGGCTGAAGAATTGGAGAGTGGAGTAGATTGAAGCATGTTCATTAAAGTTTGAAGATTTGCTATCTTAATATAAATCAAGCACTGATTACATATATGTGTGGGAGATGATTAACTGAATCAACTGATGAATGTTGCTTCAATATGAAGTATGTATATTAAAGATCATTTATCTTTTTCACATGTGTATCGGTTGTATGAGAAAGAGTGGATAACTCAAGAGAACTTGAAAGTCTGTGTTCAAATAACCTATAATTATATATGTATATACAGAGTATATTTTTACTCAGATTTATTCAAAAAATAATAATTCTAAATGTTTACTTCTCTTTTCATCAAATAATATAATTCTTGTAAACTCATTATAATCAAATTATTATGAAAAGGTAACCATTGAAATTCAAAAGTTTTATAATGTACTAAGCATGCTTTTAGCAGACTGCTGCTAGGTCCAATGGTTTTTCCAATTTTGTGATAGTGCTTATTGTAAGAACTTAGCAGTGACTTTTTGAAGCAGGCATAAATATGTAATGAACATTTGATGATGAAGTTTTTCATTTCAGTAGATTAAAAACAAACTTTGTTTGATTTTTATTTTTCCAAAAATATGGTGGTTGTGCTTTTCTTCACAATTCAAAGAAAGATCTCAGAACATTCTTAATATTTTTAATGCAAGTTATAAGAACTTTAATTCAAAAAACTTACAAACATAGGCACATTTCATCATACTGAAATAATTACATGAACAAAATAGTTGTATAGAACTGTTATTCTGCCATTTTTATTGTACTGAAGAAAGTCAAGAATCCATACCATTATAACAGAAAGGTATCAGAAAAATTTAATTGAAGAATTCTTTGTAATATTCTAAAAATATGATGAGATCACAATATCAATTATTATGTTCTTTAGATTACTAGATATAATGATATTGAATCTATTATAGGAGAAACAGCTCTGTTACATTGAAAATGTGAAATAACTAAATATCAATCATTTGCCTTATAATATTTATGTTAAAGGTATTCAAAAAAGGTATATTATTGATTAGTTTACTTTGGCTAAATAAGGCTGAAAGCAGAATACAATTGAGACAAAATGTTGGAGTCTTAAAAAACAAAATTTTCTGCAAAAACGTTATAATATGTCATCACAAAATATTAAATAAACACTATTTTTAAGTTTTTATTTTTTTCTCAAATTAGAAAAATCATACTTAATTATGAATAAATTCATAAATCAGCATTCTCTACTACTATGTATGAAATAGAAATAATGCATACATCTAGCTGAAATCTATATAAAAAAATGTAAATACTCCATAACTATAATTTTCCAGCCACATTTCCCCTTTAAATAAAGAAAGTTCGACTTTCCTTTTCAGTCTAGTGCTAAAATTCGAGCTTTCTTTATTTAAAGGGAGGAATGGGGCTGCATTAATATAACCTAAGGGGTGTTTCAAATATTTTACTACTATATATGACTAAATCGAAATGTTCACATTAAAAAACAATAATTCGCAAATATAGTATGTGTGTATATATAATAGTAATGAGAATTTTATTATATATATATATACAATCTGAAATTCAACAAAAATAATCAAATAGAAATAATTTCAAAAATTTTAACATAAATATCTAAAAAAATTGTATTAATAATAATCAATTCAAATATTCAATAATTATAAAATTCAGAACTTGTGAAGTTTCATGTAAACCAAGATGGCATCCTGTATTTTTGATAAAGTATATTTAATGCTTTAGTAATTGAAGATTAACACCACTTTAACTTTCTGGAATATATCAAACAGTGTAAAACAATATTTTACATATGGGCATTCCAATTCCAAGGATAGAACCTAAACTACTCTAGAGGTGAGTTTTGCAATGACTATTCAAACCAATCTATAAACCATAAATAAATCCAATTATAGCACATGCTAGCCCATTTTACTGACTGTTTAATATTTTATGATTTCTTCAGTAAAAAGTTTTTCTCAAATACTGTATACCATATAGTTCTCAAAAGTATTCTATTTCCTGTCACATCTCTTCAATGAAAACAATCAATATTACACTTTTTTTAAATGTATTTTCCTATAATGTAGATGATATCTATCTCTCACACAAAAGCCATACTCAAACAAATACCTTTTGAAAGAGTATTACATTGTTCAATTGTTTTAGATATCCAATCCAACAAAGGTGTGATTCTGTAATGGTGGACTTTATAGTATCATATTTAATAAGCTGACGAACATATTGATTTGTTTTATGATATTGCCAATTGCATTTTTTAAAGTTTTACAGAGAATTGATAAATGAAACTTTACATATTGTGTCAATAGAGTATGCAAGTCTTACTTCCATACAATAAATTAAGGTAAAATAACAGCTCCATATTTGGCTAATTTAGTTGCAGTAATTGTTTCTTTGTGATGAAATACCCTACATTTCAATTTGTTAAAAGCAGCAATAGCACATTGGAGTCTGTGCTGTATCTCTACATCTAAATCCATCTTTCCATTTAAAAACTACCAAGATATTTAAATTGGTTTACATTCCCAAGTAGATAACCATTAAGTCAGTGAGGATTATTCTTTTGTCACTCACTAATAAACAACTTGAGTTTTTGAACATTAATTATAAAACCTTTATCAAAAGAATTAATTTATATGGGCTTTAGTATGAAGTAGTCCATTTGAGTAAAAACAAATAAGTCACACATTCAAAAAATAATAAAAACTAAAAGTTGAAAATAAAAAATTGTAGTATTAAACTGAATTAATATCTGCCTTATTATTAATAATAAAATAATTTTTTTATTATTTAATAAAACTTTTACACAAAAGTGGCTTGACGTGCATGTATCTTTCTTTGTTAATATTTGAATGCACTTTTTAACTTGCCACAAATGTTCAAATTTGCATGTGGTATGCTGTATTGTCAGAATAATTTTTCTAGACTTTTATGTCATTTGCTAATTTAGGGAAATGAGGTTTATAGAAAAATAAATAAAATGTTTAGTTTTTAAATTAAGTTAATTTTGAAATAATTTTATTTTGCTGACATTAAATTAAGAAGATATGTCATAAAGCATACATGAATAATTATCTCTTTTTTTTTACATTAGCATAAAGC
The DNA here is from genome assembly GCA_028023455.1 of Epiperipatus broadwayi. Lineage (NCBI taxonomy): Eukaryota > Metazoa > Onychophora > Udeonychophora > Euonychophora > Peripatidae > Epiperipatus > Epiperipatus broadwayi. The sequence continues at coordinate 3,116,560 of JAQFVV010012475.1, read as the reverse complement.
TGTATATGCCATACAGGTATACAAAATACATTTTTATGGCTCAAAATCATTTGTCTTTGAATGAGTGTATTGTATACATATGTGTATAAACATTATTAGAAGGATCTTGTGCAAACTAATATGAATTTCTGCAGTGTTTTTTCCTTTTTATTTATTTACAACAAAAAATTGAATGGTATACTGGGTGATTTTTTTTACCAGTTATTTTCCAAGTAAAATTTTACATCTGCTTAAAAATACTGTTTTTATTAGCTTCAAGAACCAGGTCATCAGCATAGCACACAAATATGATAAATACCACATACATAAGGATCTTTATATAGCGTGTTTGTACATATTAGTAATTATCTCATAATTTTTTCCAGTTAGAATAAAGTTGTATATGCTATACATGCATACAAAATACAATTTCCTGACTCAAAATCATTTGCCTTTGAATGAGTTTATTGTATACATATGTGCATAAACACTATTAGAAGGATCTTGTAACAAAATTGTGAGGATTTCAAAAGTGTTACTTCATCTTTTATCTACTTACAAGAAAAAAATATGTATAACATACTGAGTGATTTTCTGTCGATTATTTTCCAAATAAAATTCCATATCTTCCTGAAAACTGTCTATATTTTTTTTTAGTTTAATGCCCCGGTCATGATTATAACAGGCAAATATAATAAATACTACACAATAAGACTATTTATATATGCACAGATACAATAAACTTATTCAAATAAACATGTTTTGGAATATTTGGAAATGGTTTATTGAATATAATTGATGTAAATGTTTTTAATTAAGAAAATTCAAAATTATAGTATAATGATAACTTTACTATTCAAGTTCATTATTTAATATATTCTTGCATTTAAAATTAATATTCACCACTGAAGTAAAAATAATAATTTTTTTGCATATATAGTTGCAAATTTTAAAATTAAATTAACAATAAAAAAACCGTTTGTGATGATTCACACATATACTATAGTCCCAAAAACCCTTTTATGGCTAGTGATGTAAAAAGACTTATCATTATATGAAGTCGGAAGTGCGTTTGTTGTATGCTCAGAAACCCTATTAGCCAAAAAAAAAAAAAAAAAACATTTTTTCTCTCTCTCAAATCAAATGACATTTAATTCTTTTACTTTTCATTAGTATTTTCCTTTCTTTTATCCTATTTTAATAAAATCTGTCTGATTTATTTCATATTCTTATCTTTCTATTTTCATTATAGAAATTAAAAAAAATCATAAAATCTATATCTATTTTATTCTTTTTATTTTTAAATTTTTCTACTGGTTATGCAATTTATGCAATTTTTTTTTCAATATCCTATACTTTAAACATAAATGTTCAGAAATACTTGCTTCCTATTTTCACATCTACAATCTAAATCCATATTTTATTTTTACCTTCTTTCTCTAAATTTTCTATTTTTTCATATCTTTAATGTCATTATATATACCTCATATCATATTTTATGCTTTTTTTAATTCTTAAATAACTCTAAATATTTTTATTTCTATTCCTTTTCCATAATTCTATAGCTATTTCTCTGACCAAATTAATTATCTTACTCCTCCATCCCTTTCATATTTATGAATTTGTAACATCTTTTCTACATATTTATTCCCATTTTTTTTTATATAAATACATAAAAATAATCTATCTATTAACTTTGAATATTGTAAAACGTTTCTTTTACCCAATGTGCTTGTTATTTTCATTTTATAAACTAATTAAATACTATTTTTGCTAATTTTGTATTTTTACTTTGGCTGTCTGACGAATAAAAAATAATAACTCCATGGATATAATGTTTATTTTTATAAAAATAAATATAGAAATAGATATATATTAAAATAAAAATTATACAGGGCACAGATATAAAGGATATATTATCCACGTTCATGTTTGTGTAATTATAATAGTACTATTAATCACATATAAATAAACACTATATCATATATATATATATATATATAGAGAGAGAGAGAGCTCGCAAATAAGCTCTTAACAAGCTTTGCAGGTGATGTGAATATGACTTGATTTCTTTATAATCGTATTTTTTGCTATTAAGGCTTGGTGATTTTATATTGCTAAAGTTATTAATATATGGTGTATCTAAACTTGGTTCAGTTCCATATAGCTATTTAGGTTAGATAGCTGGATTGAAAGACATATGAATGTCTGAAAATTTCAGATTTTCTATTTAATAGTTATCCATTAGATAAAGTTCTGGACTTGTCCTAATATTTTTAATCTAATTCTTGAATATTCTAGCATCTCACTGAGGAAGCTAGTAGCAGAAACAGATCTGGGGTTGGGGATATTCTGCAAAGCTTGTTAAGAGCTTATTTGCGAGCTCTATATATAACATTTGTAATACAATCTGGTTAAATTAGGTCATATGACATATGACTTTATTTTCTTTTTGTATGTGTGTATATATATATATTGTAAGTTCTCCAATTTGATTTTGGATTTGAAGAGATATGGTAAGTAAGAGGTTAACTAAGGCAAAACTCTCCATACAGTAGTGCCACCTGTGCCAAACAGAGTAATCAATGAATGCCAGAAAGCTTGTGCATAAAATCCCTATCTAGTGCCTTTGTTTACAACAATTATGTGCTAGTATAGAGATGGTGATCATGCGATGTTAAGAGGTTAATTGTAATAAAACAGAAATCGGAGTAAGAGAAGCTAAAAAGTGTGATTTCAATACACCAGCATGTACTTAAAACAAATTCTATAGTTGAGAGCCTCATAAGTCCCTAATCCATGTGAATGCACTCACTCCAGATTTCCCAAATAAAATAAACAATACATGGAAATATAATTTTTCAGGAATTTGAATTTTATTCATTAATGTAGGTAGATATACATGTAAAAGATTTTATATATGCCTTCTACCTTTAATTTTCTAGATTCAATTTGCAAATCTAATAAAATATTTAAATGTAATCCTAGATAAATCAGCAGTGTGATAGTATGACTGGAACTTAAAGTGTATTAAAATGATGATTAAAGAATAATACCATATAATTTTAAAATAACAACAATGTTTATTTTATGTAAATATATATAAAAAAACCAACAACAACAACAACAACAACAACAACAATAATAATAATAATAATAATAATAATAATAATAATAATAATAATAATAATAATAATAATAATAATAATAATAATAATAATAATAATAATAATAATAATAATAATAATAATAATAATAATAATAATAATAATAATAATAATAATAATAATAATAATAATAATAATAATAATAATAATAATAATAATAATAATAATAAATGAGTTTAAATGACAAATTATTAATATAAGTATGTGCCATATTTTAATAAAAGATAATTAACACATTTAAAAATCTAAAGTAAAATTAAACATCAGCATATAAACAATTATTATTAAGACAATAATAACAAATAAATAAAAGGGATAAATATAAAACACATAACAAAATAATAAATAAAAAAAACAATTTAACAAATATATATATAAACAAAACCAAGTTAAACCAATCAAATCTGGCATTTAAATTTAATAACATTACAAAATTGATTATAATCTAAATTGAAGTAATTAATATTACTACAAATCTGATATAAAGATGGTAGCCTAAATAAAGGAGAAAATCTAAGAACATTGGAATGACAAGTTTTAATGTAACAAACAGAAGCTGACCGAGTATCATGCACATGAGATCTAATTATAACAGTAGAAATTGTGTTAGATAAAAGAACTATTTTATTAACAAGTTTATAAAGATATTTAAGATCTCTATATTGTCTTCTAGAAGAAAGATGAACAACAATTTTATTTCCCAAAGAAACATATTTAGAAAACTTATTAGAGACTGATTGTAATAAATTACATCCCTGTTTAGAGCTAGGATTCCAAATGACTGAACAATATTCAGTGATGGGAAGAACCAATGATAAAAATAATTTAAATTTTGTATCACTACTGAAATGATAACCAAACCTTAGAATAGTACCTACAATTTTTAAAGCCTTACCAATAATCATTTCCAAATGAGGAAGAAAGGATCCATTACTAGAAAATATAACTCCCAAATCTTTTTGGGATTCAACGGAAGCAATTTTGTGAGAATTAATAAAATAAGAAAAATGCAAAACTTCAGATTTTTTAGAATACGAGACTAAGGAACATTTACTGAAATTAACAGTCATATTATTTAGATCACATCAAGCACTAAAATTATCTATATCCTTTTGAAGAAGAGTGCAGTCAAACACAGATGTGATTCTTCTAAAGATTTTACAGTCATCTGCATAGCACAAAAGATAAGATTTTAGCAATCCTTAAGGTCATTCATATAAATGTTAAAAAGCATAGGTGCTAAAATACTACCCTGAGGAACTCCCAAATTACATTTAAAATTAGATGAAATAGTATTATTAAATTTAATATATGCAGTACGACCATGAAGAAAGGATTGAAACCAATAAACAAGCTTAGTAGAAAAACCCATTGGATATAATTTGTGAAGAAGAATACTGTGGTCTACATTATCAAAAGCTTTTGATAAATCATAATAAATAACATCAAGTCTCTGCTGGTCCTCAATTGCATGAGCTATATGATCATAAATTGTTAGCAAATTAGTTTCTACAGATCTATTAGGTATAAAACCATGCTGTGAAGAAGAAATGAGCTTACTAACATCTAAAATAATTTTATTATAAACACACCTCTCAAAAATTCTAGCAATAGTATGTAAAGCAGAAATAGGTCTATAGTTATTAACACAATCACGTGAACCATTCTTAAAAATTGGGACCATTTTGGCACACTTAAGCACATTAGGAAAAACACAAGAATTCAGTGATAAATTAAAAATAAATGCAAGAGATACTGCAATAAATTCAGCTAGCCCTTTGTAAATAAATGAAGGAATATTATCATTTCCCAAACTAGAATGAATTTTAAGTCGCTTAATAGCCATAACAACATCATTCTTAGAAATATGGTCAATCATACAATGAACAATTGAAGAATTACAAAATAATGCAATATTTGAAGATATTGCATCATGTGATGAATATACATCAGCAAAATGTTTTGAAAAGTCATTTGCACTTAAGGTGAAACCATGAATAGCTTGAGCCCTTTTTCTACCCAAACCAGACTTTTTAATGAAATCCCAAAATTCTTTAGGGTTAGATGAAATATTAACCTCAATGTTTCTAATATAATTCTTCAAATCTCTTTTATAAACATGCTTCATCAATCTTCTGAAATTAATAAAATTATTATAAAAAAAGATATTCTGTGTTTGAAAATAAAGTCTGCGATGATAAAACTTCCTTTTAATAATTTTAATAAGATCGCATGAAAACCAATGAGGAAAACCCTTATAAAAAGGTTGCTTATTGGGAATATACAAATCAATAAAACTATTAAGAATCTTTAAAAACCCATCCAAGCAATGATTTACATCATTAAAAGAATACAAAAAATTCCAACTAACTTTAGAAAAGTTTCTACAAAAATCAGCATAATTACCCTTCCCATAATCCTTTCTTGAAATATTAGAAAAATTAATCTTTGAGTGACAAACGTTAATATAAAACTCAAAAGGTGGATGATGAGCATCAATAGGAAAATTAACAGAGACAACTTGAAAATTACTAACTACTGTTGAATTACATAAAATATAATCCAAAGTACAATGAGACGAATTAACAAATGGGTTATATTGCTTAAGTCCTAAAAATTTACAGAACTGTAACATTCTAGAAGCTTTAGAAGACAAAAAAGAAAAGTGTGTAGTAATTCTACCCTGATATAAATCTGGAATATTTAAATCCCCAGTAATAATAACATTATCATAGCCAATCAGAAAATCTTCAAGTGATGTCAAAAAATAATCAAACTCCAACAATGACAAAGTGGGTTTGAGGTAAACATTACCTAAAATAAATTTAAAATTGTGATTTAAAGTAATTTCACACCATGTAGATTCACAAAAAGAAGAAGAAAAAGAAAGTTCTTTATAAAAAACATCTTTATGAAGAGTAATCAGAGTACCACCACCTCGAAAAATATTATCCATAGATCTGTCAGTTCACAAAATACTGAATCTATCATCAAGAAAAGAACAATCAGGAAATTGTTGATTCAACCAAGTTTCTGTAAGTAAAATAAGATCAAAATGTTCTGTTTCAAAAAATTGTTTAATTTGAACACATTTAGTTCTCATACCTCTGACATTCATGTAAAAACAAGAAAGGCCTACCATGTTACCCACAAAGATAATGGAAACAACACAAATAAAACCAAAAAGAGAAGAAAAAAAAGTGATAAAGAAAAAATAAATAAATAAAATAGATAGTAAAACAAAATAAATTCTCTTAAAACCTTAGAGAACTAGCCAGAGATCCATAAAAAAAAGAAAGGGAAGCACCGCAAGGCCATAAATTGGGGGATATTATTTCATTATGTTTATGTGCAGAAACGGAGACATAAAAGCAAGAAGATTTAGAATTATTCATATTAACTTTATGACAAACAATAATAGTTTGTAAATTATTTTCAAGAAATACTGTAATATCTTTTGAACTGAGATTTACTGGCATATTAGAAAGAAAATATCTATTATAAGTTATATTAGTATTAGAATAAACATCAGCAAAATTAGATTTATTAAATCCATCAGATATATTAGTTTAGTCCTTGAAAAAGCATTTTTACTAGAAGATAAAGAGGAGTACCCAGAATGATTTATCCAATAGTTACTATTTGAATGAAAGTCAAGTGAATGGGATCTATAAGCTGGAATGAATTTGGGAGCAAAATCTGGATAATTAAGAATTTTATGTCTAATAGACTTAGAATAAACATTAGCAAAATTAGATTTATTAAATCCATCAGAAATAATAATAATAATAATAATAATAATAATAATAATAATAATAATAATAATAATAATAATAATAATAATAATAATAATAATAATAATAATAATAATAATAATAATAATAATAATAATAATAATAATAATAATAATAATAATAATAATAATAATAATAATAATAATAATAATAATAATAATAATAATAATAATAATAATAATAATAATAATAATAATAATAATAATAATAATAATAATAATAATAATAATAATAATAATAATAATAATAATAATAATAATAATAATAATAATAATAATAATAATAATAATAATAATAATAATAATAATAATAATAATAATAATAATAATAATAATAATAATAATAATAATAATAATAATAATAATAATAATAATAATAATAATAATAATAATAATAATAATAATAATAATAATAATAATAATAATAATAATAATAATAATAATAATAATAATAATAATAATAATAATGTGATAGCAAATACTAAACCTGAATGTTTACAGTTCCTTTGTGCATTTGGTAAATTGAATATAACTACCTTTGATGCATAGATTGTTGCATAGAATCATGATAAGTGTGGCAATACAATATACATGTTGGAGGAGATTGATTGCTGGATTTTTATCATACTTTTACTTTAAACATATAATCGGATAAAATGCTCCAAAATTATCAATTTAATTTTTATATGTTGGTCTCTTATAAAAGCACATAATGAAATATAACTTAATATTTATATCTCAAAATTGAAAATAATGGTTAAAACACAATCTCTTCCCCCATCACAGATTTAAAATGTATTCACTCTCACTTATCTGTCTCACCTTAAGTTTAAATATTGACTATAATCTATACGACCTGGGTTTCCATTGGAGTTATACAATCATGTCTGGCACATTTTTTACTCTAATAATTTATTTAACACTTTAAGTAAAGCATAAAAGAAATAACATGTTGTTTATATAAAGTTTACATGGCATTCAAAAATCAAATATTCTCAAATTTGTAAATTAATAGTAATCTTATATAACAGCAAATTCAACTCTCTGGGGAATTATTATCTAAGTTCGAGGAAGATCAATGTCATCCTAATTGAATTAATCCATTATGGAAAATCTTTATTTTTCCAATATAAAACGTATATTTTGTACACATATATATAAAAAACTCTTTTAAGTGATACGACATCATAACAAGTATGTTGATCACTTTATTGCTTTTATTCCAATAATGTTTTTAAAAAATTATTTCAGTTGTCTTGCGTTGTTAGCCGAGAGGTATCGCAGCCGCCATGCAAGCAAGTAGTTGGTTGCAGACGGTTGTGAGTTCGCATCTCGGCCGATGCTATGACATATGAAAAAAATTTTTCACTTGTTTCTTTAAACTGGCATATATTATTTACTTTCAGATATGAGGCATTTCCATAATAATTTGCCAAGTATTTCATTTACTGGATAAAATCCTGGGACAATAACTATAATTTTTTAATAAAATAAATATTAAAAACATATTATTTCGAAATTGAAAAAAAAAAACACAATTTAGCAATATAATCCCCTGGATGAATTTAATCAGATGTTCTAGAATTTCAATATTACACACTGCAGATTTTCTTGACTGAAAATCTAAAAAAAAATATGCATTGTTTTTTCAATTTTATTTTAATTGATCATATATCCATTGAGGTTATTGGAATAGAGTGAGACCTGGCTCCGTCTTGGACAGACTTAACTAGTAACACGTTCTACTCAGACATCTTCATGTAGGTAAGTATAATATGGTGATTTTTAATAAATATGCATTTGAACCTGGAATGTAATTGAAAATTTTTAAAGAAGCTTTTTTTTATTTTTTAATTCACTGGTATTTATAAAGTTCCTTGAGATGATGTCAAAATTTTCTGCATACCCAGGCATCATAGCATTATAAATAATCAGACAAGATTTTATGGTTTTCTTTTAATTAGCATGAATATGTAACGTTTTTTTGAAAATACAAAATAATAAAATAAAATATTTTACATCTACTTATTACTAAAAAAAATAATAATCTCAATTGAAGCCCCTTTTACATTTATTAGAATAATAAATTTTCGTCAATAAATATTATTAACTCAATAAGGTTTCACAAATGTTTTAATGTTGATAAATTCCTTAGGTTTTGTGATCTGTTATCAAAAAAAACATTTACTGAATTTAAACATTTAATTGTCTGATATTTCAGCGAATTGTTTTATTCGTTTTTCTAATACACTTTTCTAATTATGTGAATTTATCTATACATTGATACATAAATGCAATAATATTTGAAGTCTATATATATATATAAATGATTATCCCCTTGCAACTTGTCTTTAGGTAGTTTACCTTTCATTTTAAACATATCACTTCATCTACCTATCTATGATAAAATGTACAATCAAAAAAAGTTTTTAACAGTTCATATTTTACAGAATATGATAGCATTTGTACAGAAATTTAATGCTACAATCTGTATATATGCATGTGTAGGGTTAGTTATATATATAATAAAAATATATACTTACACTTCTTGGAATAATAGGAAGACCAATATCTGTAGGAGGAATTGGAACAGGAGAAGGATATGGAACTGGATATGGAGGATAGACATTATTTATACTTGGATATCCAGAGCTTGGATAACCAGGATTTGGATTACCTGGACTTGGATAAGTAGGATAATTGGGATTAGGGTACATAGGACTTGCAGTGTTATCAACCCAAATACTACCACTGTTAGCTGGATAAGTATTCACTCCATAAATTGAAGAAGCAGGGGATGGTGACAATACAGGATAACTTGGTGGGTTATATGGTGAAGGATTATAAGGTGGTGAAGGATTGTTTGTTATTGGAGGATTATATGATGGTGGAGGATATGGAACTTGAACAGGTGAAGGATATGGAACTGGATATGGTGGATTATAAGGTGGTGAAGGATTATATGTTGGAGGTTTATATGATGGTGATGGTGGAGGATTATATTTGGGAAAAGGGTTATAGGTAGGTGGAGGATTATATGTTGGTGGAGGATTATATATAGGTGGAGGATTATATGTGGGTGGAGGATTATATGTAGGTGGAGGATTATATGTGGGTGGAGGATTATATGTGGGTGGAGGATTATATGTGGGTGGAGGATTATATGAGGGTGGAGGATTATATGTGGGTGGAGGATTATATGTTGGTGAAGGATTATATGTGGGTGGAGGATTATATGATGGTGGAGGTTTATATGATGGAGGATTAAATGTTGGTGGAGGTGGATTGTATATTGGTGGAGAAGGTGGTTTGTAAGTTGGTGGTGAAGAAACTGGCTGATTATATCCTGGAGAAGGTTGATTATAACCTGAGTTTGGTGAAGTGGGAACCTTATATGCTAGACCCTTCCAGCCACCAGTAGGACCTAAGTCTATATTAGTATTGCTACCACTGGATATTCCATAATTTTTATTATTACTAGGAGGAGTCCCACTATATTGACTTCTTACACTCAAACATGAGAATAAAATTACTAAGAACACCAACGTCTGTTGACTCTAAAATAAATTTTAAAACAAAAATTATAAATGAACAATTATACACACAGATATGAATATATGTATATTAAAAAAATTATTGAATTTTAGTAATAAAAAAGACAAAATTAAATATATAATAACATAGTAAATGATATTTATTCATATTATTTGCTCTATATAAAAAGTGAATGGAAAACGTTTTATTTTTCTACATCATTTCTTAAGAAAAGTAGTCAATATTAAGAAATAGTAACTTACACATCATTTAAAGACTTTTATTTTACTACTTGATAAAATTAACTATAAAAAATATGATGTGGTAGTGTAAAACATTATTCATTAATGATTTATGTAGAAATATATAATGATATTTAGTTTAAATACTTCTGTGTAAAAAAGATATAAATTCCCAGAGAAAAAAAATTATATATTTCAAATTGATAGAATTATTACTTATTTAAAACTATTTGAACTTTATTTGTGTAACATTTCTAAGATATTCTGTGCTCTATGGCATTTAATCTATATCTATAATATTATGTTGATAATAGTGACCCCCAATTTGCCTTAACATATATTCTTAAAATAGTATACAGTGGAGAAAAAAATTATGCTCTATCTAACTATACAATTTCAATTATACCCTATACAAAGAAAAATGTAAACAAACAAACAAAAATGTAAATAAACAAACAAAAAAAACTATTAAAATTCACACATTTTATGATATTTGAGCAGCCATATTTTCTTTTCAGGGCATCACGTGTTTAAAAAGTATTAAAATAAAATATGTAAATAAATTTTACATGCCAGTAACTTTTTCTGTCTCAGAGCATTGTCTATGATTGTGTATATTAATAAAACCATTTTGGGTTTATGTTGAAAGCACATACATTTTTATTATTATTATTCTTTCTGAAATTAATGTGCAGTGATTCTGCATAATAAAAACATTTTCTGATCACATTGCTAGAATATTTACAAAATTTTTGAACATACTAAAAGTTAATATTTAATTAAAGTATCAAATTAATTGAAAAGATTCTAATTTCTTGATAACAAAACTACTATTATGTTTTTATTAGACAAAAAAAAATCACCCAGAGCATATTTAATAATGATGAAATTCTTATTTACTTTATTTTAAAAATAAAAATACAAAAATTTGTTACTTTTTTAATATTCTTGTTGCTTCAATGAATACATGAATGAATGCACATTCAGTAAAGTATAGGTAAATATGTCCCTTCAATTTATTATTAACTATTTTTTTAATTTTGTTTATACTTCAATTTTAGTTAATATCTGCATATTAACATATAAGAAAAAGTCTGTGTGTAAAAAGTATACGTTGTAAAATGCTGTATACATGAAATTCAATAAATAATACATATTTTATTTCAATCAGTGTTAATTATCAATATGTGAATCATTAAATGCTATATACGTTTATATGTGAAGGGAGTTTGGAACAAAACATAGTGTAATTTGTAGCTCTACTGTCAATAAAGCAAATTTTGAATTAACTATTACAAAGTCTTTTTCAATTTGATTAAGCTTCTTCTACAAATGAATTCCATGTTTGTTTTATTTATGTATAAGATTCTCATATAAATTAACATTGAAAAACTATAAAATACATCATTGTAGAACTGTCTCTCATAGATAGAAGTAAAAAAAAAAATACAATACACCTACTTATGTTTGGAGATAGCCAACCCATGCCCTATTTTCTGTCTGATGCTTTGGCAATTATTCTCAGGTGAGAGTATAAATTTAATCTGATTATATTATTTCATATAATGCAAAATCAACTCCTGAGAAAGTGAATTTCCTAGATACAAGACTATAACTTAGTGTTGAGAGCAAACTTTTTTGTAAGTTGTTTCAAAACATACACTTTCTAAATACTGGGAGATAAATAACATTATCTTTTTATCCAGTAATTTATTTTTTAGAAAGATATGACTTTCAAAAAGATATCATATCTATAAAAGAATTCCAATATTAAAATCTCTCAAGTGTCAATTCTCAAAATAAAGATAAAACGTAAAATATTTTTAAATAACCTTCTGCATATCAAAAGCCTCTCAATATCTCCTAATCGAGTTTTTCTGAAGGTTTGTGACAATGGTATTGTAATTATATTTATATATTGGACCATTTCCATCTTCTAATATTAAATATTGAATGGTTTTAGAAAAATTTAACTTTATTTAAATTTTCCAAATATGTTCAAGTATTAATAATAGCACACAAATTAGTATATACACAACATTTCAAGTCATATCCTTCTTTCTTCTTCAGGTATAGCTGGCCTGAAAAAAATGACAGTACTAGTATGGGAATTGAACCTAAACTCTTATATTCTTGAATTTAATTTTAAGGTAATGCTCTAACCAACTGAGCTATCCTGCCAAAAGTAACAGTTAGTATAAATTCATATACTTATCTATGAGGTTCCTTCTGATTTCTCTTTTTTCTAAGAGCAAAATTGATTAGTGTTTCCATACATTATGAATAGTCACACTAGATTGGCTTATAGTGTTATTTGCCATTGTCATATCTGCAGCTTCTTTGAATTTTCTTCTTTGTAAATTTTCTTCTCTATCCAATATTTTTATATTTTCCCAATTGAACATAAGTTTATTAGTACATACATGGTCAGCTACCTTAGACACATCTATTTTTTCTCTTCAAATCATTAGCTTGTGAACTTGAAATCACTTTTGAATGGGGTGACTGGTTTCACCAATACACCTTCTTCCACATTCACATGGCATTTCATAGATGCAGTTTTTCGCTTTACAGCATTTCAAGTTTAAGCTTTGTAGATGCTAGAATTACTCCTAAGTGGTATCACTTTGGGGAACTATTCTGATATTATACTGATTGCAGATTTTTTTAAATTTGACTATTTTTGGAATGTATAGATATACTACAGTACCAATAATTATTTTTATGGTTCTTTTATTATCAATTTAAGATTTCTTATTGACAGCTAATGGATAACCATTTTTCATAAGAGTTTGTTCTATAAAAATCTTTCTTTTTTTCAAATTACTGGTTTCTGAACAAATTTCTTTTACCCTATTCCATAGTAACAGTATAACTCCATATTTTTTGTTTCTGGTGTGATTGACTGTATATGTTAAGTATTTTCCTATATGTATGGGTTTTCTTTAAATTGTAGTATTGTTGCTATGATGAAGTCTTGTCACAAAAACATTTAAAAATATCAAATTTTTATTTTTGTTCTAACTTTTTAATAAATTTAATTGAAGGGGATATATTATTGATAGGTTTCCAGAAAGTGTAAAGTAGTACTCCACCATGTGGCCATACAACAAATGTCTCATCAACATAGCAAAGCCAACTTTAGGTGGATATTGAATAGTCATTACGGCTGTGGATTCAAGTTCTTTTATGTAAATATTGCTAATCAGGGGTTGTTATTGGGATTAAGATATCAGATGAATCTCAGAATCACTATTGATTCATCTTGATAAAATGAAAAAATATATTAGTTGGTCATCATTTTTCATTAGATACTATAATCTATTTGAGAGAAAGATTGAATTACTTGGGAATGTTTGAGTTTCTTACTTGCCAATTAAAAAAAACAGATTATGAACATTTTACTTTCTGGCTTCTGTCAAAAAATAATTTTCTGAAATTATTTTTTGTAAACTAAGTGGTTTGCTTTCAAAATTAGCAAACTAAACTTATGTTGCTGCAAGAACAGCAAAACTTTTATAAAGTGATAATTTTTTTAGGAACATCAACCATATTTGCACCATCTGCAAATATTTAAAATATTATGTTTGTTATCCAATAAAAATTGTAGTAATAAACACTGAATTAGAACCTATTTTACACATAAGCATTAGCCATTATAAAATATTAGTTTTTTTTTTAAACTCAAACTTTTTTAAGCATTAACTGGAATAGAAAATAAGACCTTGGGTCTGATGTTCTCTACCACTTAATTTTTTGGAGACACGTGTAATTTTTGGTAGAAGATTCTACATTAAATTCATCCTGTGGGAGTATGATTTTTAAAGAATTACTGTGTTTTGAATATATATAAAATAATGAGCTTTATAATAGCTCTAACCAAGCTTTATTGATAAATGCCACAAGAGAAAGCATTCAAAATCTTTATCTAGAATCATCCCCATTCCCAAACCAGTTTCAAGCTATTGGCTATCCTCAGTGAGATGCTAGGATATTTCAAACACTGGATTTAAAATACCAACTCAAAGCCAGCACTTATCTGATATTTAACTATTAAGGAGAAAATCTGAAATTTTTAGACACCTACTTGTCTTCAAATCCAGTTATAGCTATATGGGTCTGAAAACTCTTCAGCCACACTATATATTAATAGCCTTAGCAATGTAACATCACTTAAGACTTAAAAACTATAATAGTAAATAAAGTCAACTCATACATCATGTGATGTAACTTGATAAGCTTGTATTTTATAAAATAATGAGTGTGCTAATAGCTCTAACCAAGCTTTATTGATAAATGCCACAAGAGAAAGCATTCAAAATTTCTATCTAGAAACACCCCCAATCTCAAACCAGTTTCAAACTATTGGCTATCTCAGTAAGGTGCTAGGATATTTCAGACACTAGATCCAAAATATCAATTCAAAGTCAGCACTTATCTGATACTTAACTATTAAGTAGAAAATTCAGACCCATATAGTTATTTAAGTTAGATAGCTAGATTTGAAGCCATATAGGTGTCTGAAAATTTCAGATTTTCTACTTAATAGTTAAGTATCAGATAAGTGCTGACCTTGAGTTGGTATTTTGGATCTAGTGTCTGAAGTATCCTAGTGCCTCACTGAGAATATACAATAGCTTGAAACTGGTTTGGGGCAAGAAATGTTTCTAGATAGAGAATTTTGAATGCTTTCACTTGTGGCATTTATTGATAAAGCTTCATTAAAGTTATTAGCACACTATTATTTTATAAAATAAAAGCTTATCAAGTATAGTCTTGCTTTTAAGTCTTAAGTGATGTTATATTGCTAAGACTATTAATATATGGTGTGGTTAAAGAGTTTTTAGACCATATAGTTATTTAAGTTAGATAGCTGAATTTGAAGACATATAGGTGTCTGAAAATTTCAGATTTTCTATCTAATAGTTAAGTATTAGATAAGTGCTGATTTTCAGTTGAAATTTTGGATCTAGTGTCTGAAATATCCTAGCACCTTACTGAGATAGCCAATAGTTTGAAACTGTTTTGGGGATGGGGTGTTTCTAGATAGAAATTTTGAATACTTTCTCTTGTGATATTTGTTGATAAAGCTTGGTTAGAGCTATTAGCATGCTCATTATTTTATAAAATACAAGCTTATCAAGTTAAGTCATGTGATGTATGATGATTTTATTTACATATATATATGAAAAACAAAAAAACACAAGTTAAAAAACTTGCTAACGCTTGTATTTATGATAACAGATGGCGTTCTACCAAAAACACCGTCAAGCGTAGTTTTCTGTTTACATAAACGTCGGAGAGAGTATTCACTATCTCCAACTTTAATTCCACTTTCAGATCATGATTTCAAGCTATTTGCTATCGTCAGTGAAAGACAGGAATAAGAAACTAGATCTAAACACAAACTCTGAGCATTTATGAAACAGTTTCTATTCAGCTTGCAAGCGTGAATCTTTTAGATATGTTAATGTCTTCAAACTCAGCATAGCAAGCCAGATAGCTACATGGGTCTGATCTCAGTTCAGCATCACCACATAGTAGAAGCCTCTGCAATATACATCATTGCAAGAAAGACCTCAAAGGTACATTTATGAAAAACAAAGTTTGAAGACATTAATGTGTCTAAAAGATTCACGCTTGCAAGCTGAATAGAAACTGTTTCATAAATGCTCAGAGTTTGTGTTTAGATCTAGTTTCTTATTCCTGTCTTTCACTGACGATAGCAAATAGCTTGAAATCATGATCTGAAAGTGGAATTAAAGTTAGAGATAGTGAATGCTCGCTCTGACGTTTATGTAAACAGAAAACTACGCTTGACGGTGTTTTTGGTAGAACGCCATCTGTTATCATAAATACAAGCGTTAGCAAGTTTTTTAACTAGTGTTTTTTTGTTTTTCATAAATGTACCTTTAAGGTCTTTCTTGAAATGATGTATATTGCAGAGGCGTCTACTATGTGGTGATGCTGAACTGAGATCAGACCCATGTAGCTATCTAGCTTGCTATGCTGAGTTTGAAGACATTAACATGTCTAAAAGATTCACGCTTGCAAGCTGAATAGAAACTGTTTCATAAATGCTCAGAGTTTGTGTTTAGATCTAGTTTCTTATTCCTGTCTTTCACTGACGATAGCAAATAGCTTGAAATCATGATCTGAAAGTGGAATTAAAGTTAGAGATAGTGAATGCTTGCTCTGACGTTTATGTAAACAGAAAACTACGCTTGACAGTATTTTTGGTAGAACGCCATTTGTTATCATATATATTACTTAAATAATAAATATAATAATGCTCATGGCTAAATGGGTTTATAAGTAATTATTAGTTTGTTATTGATATTGGGATTGTCTAAGTGTTGACTGTTTTTTTAATGATTACTTACTTATAAACCCATTTAGCCTTGAACATTATTACACTTATTTAAGTAATACTTTGGGTGCAATTTGAAACTTATAATTGCAGTTTGTAATGTTATAATTGATTATTTATTAGTCTGCATTCATAATAGGTTTTATTTACCTCTTTAAAGAGATTTATTTAAACTTTCTTTCTATCAATAATTTCAATCTCCTGGTCAAGTTGCAATCGTTATTGTATATATATAAGTATATTAGACTATTAATAAGGGTGGCGAACCATCCTTATTGTTAAAAGGAGGTTGCCTTGACAACATTTTGGAAATTGATGTTTGTTATTGATATTAGAATTATCTAAGTGATGACTGGTATTAAATGATATATATACATTGTAACCTTATATTAGGGAATTAATAGAATTAATAGAAATAGCTATAATCTGTAAATATATATATATTGGCTTTCTTTTAGTTTTAAATTAAGTAAATCAATCACTATTATTGATAAAATAACAGATAATATGATTAAAAGTGCATTTATAAAGTCTTCTATAGTCCTACCTACTATAATAGAATGGTAGAACGTTATCTAAAATGTTTTCCGAACAGATTGTATTAACGAATGTGTAGCAAAATTACGAACGTCTCAATTTTTTTTACTAAAAAAAAAAGTACAGTTGATTTTTATGTATATGTGCAAAAAATATATTTAATATTAAACCACTAAACATCACATGATCACCGTTTCTTCTGTTTACTCATAACTGTTATTAAACAGACAAAACTCTCCATACAGTAGTGCCACTCAGTGCAAGCCAGAGTAATCAATCGATGCCAAAAGGCTTGTGCATAAAATTCCTATCTAGTGCCTACTCATCTAATATCCCCAGATTAGTGTTCTGGCTTATGGCCTTCATCAGTGAGGAGCCTTGGATCTGAGAGCAATGAGTAAGCACTAGATAGGGATTTTATGCACAAGCCTTCTGGCATCCATTGATTACTCTGGCTTGCACTGAGTGGCACTACTGTATGAAGAGTTTTCCTGTTTAATAAGTTATGGGCAAGCATAAGAAACAGTGATCTTGTGATAGTGGTAGCTATGGTTGTCAAAGAGCCAAAGACATCAAAATGTATGGGTGCTGAACTGGGTTTATACCTAGCTTGGATTGAAAATATTATTGTGTTTTCAATTTCATTCTCATAGTTTTGTAGTAAAGTAGAGATAAAAGATGGCTGCTGGAGAGTTGCATTAGATCATAAGATCTAGATGCAGTACTCTCAGATCCAAGGCTTCTCACGGATGAAGTCCATAAGCCAGAAACTAGTCTGGGGATATTGGATGAGTAGGCACTACATAGGGATTTTATGCACAAGCCTACAGGCATCCATTGATTACTCTGGTTTGCACTGAGTGGCACTATTAAATGGAGAGTTTTGCCTGTTTCATAATAGTCATGAGCACGCCTAAGAAACAGTGATCATGTGATGTTTAGTGGTTTAACACCATTCCTGCCTAATAGGATAGTGGTGGCTATGGTTGTTAAAAAGCCAAAGACACCAAAATGTATGGATGCTGAACTGAGTTTAGAACTATATTACTATATAAGCTAATGAGCTTGGATTGAAAATATTGTGTTTTCCAATTTTATTCTCATAGTTTTGTAGTTAAGTAGAGATAAAAGGTGGCTGCTGGTGGGTTGCATTAGATCCTAAGATCTAGGTACAGTCCTCTCAGATCCAAGGCTCCTCACTGATGAAGGCCATAAGCCAGAAATTAATATGAGGATATTGGATGAGTAGGCCCTAGATAGGGATTTTATACACAAGCCTTCTGGCATCCATTGATTACTCTGGCTTGCAATGAGTCGCATTACTGTATGGAGAGTTTTGACTGTTTAAATTTAATATTAGTAGAAAATATACAAAATAGGTAATACTAAACTCACTACAATGAAACATAATATTTAAAGCATTAATTTAATGATTATATTATGATAATTATACAGTCAGCATTGCATTCATTAGGATAAGTTTTGTACATAAAAAATCAATTTATAAAGTAATTATTGTAAAATTGTTAAGTTAAATTTGTTTTATTGATTATTAAGATTCTACTAATAAATTATTTATTATAGCAATTTATTAATAAAATTTTGAAAACATTAAAATATAATCAAAGATTTTTAGTGTATAATATTCTGATGATAAATTATTTGTATGCAGAATAAACAAGTGTATATTTTATTTGTACTGTAATAATCGAAATTAAGGTATAACATTGAAATTTTTAATATTTATTTTAAATTGATTTCTTAAAAAAGTGCCCTTTTTGGAAATCCCCAGATGCTCTAGATAAATTATTACTATGGCAATAGAACAAATTTTACCTGTAAAATCATGAAACATAAAGTTCTCTGCATCACTCCCTGTCAGAATTAAGTCATTCATTACTAAATTGCAGTTGCATCAAAGACTATATTTCATTAAAAATTCAAATTAGCCATCTTGTTCATCTTCAAAATGGAAAAATAAAGAAACTTACTGGACAATTTGTCTAGCTGGAAAAATGATTTAATTCTCATCAGCCTAAATGGATAAATTACAACAATACTAAGAATTATATTATTTAAATGGAAATCAAATTTAAATATTTAAAATTACCAATGGAATTTATAAAATCGCTTATAGGATATTCCTGCATAAAAAATATTTTCAGAAATCATTCATCTTTTTTGTTTGAAGTTGGAATAACTTACTTGAAATAACCTTGACTGCCTCTCTCTATGAATTTAGTGAATGTTAAAAACATTCTACAAACAATGAATTATAAGTATTTACCTATGAAAGCTGCTTAAAATCATATGAAAGATTAGTGAAAGTAATTTGATTCAATGGATTGTTTATTTTCTGCTAGGTCTCATTATTTAATAAGAGAACCTGTAATATAGCTCAGAATTCAATTTTTTGAATTAATGGACTATCAAACTATTGCATTTAATGTATATGATAAACACCAATCATTAGGATATTATTCACTTATTGCTTCTAAAGGATTAACATACTTATTTTTGTGCAAAATTACAATTCTAACATCAGCACAAGAATAAGAATTTATAACTATTGATACTATAACCATGAAACATGACAGAGACATTATAATGTGTTAAAGAAAAGTTTCCAAAAAGAATTACTTGTTGCAACTACACAAGTTAGAATATAACTAATAATTTTAATTTACTACAAATCTTTGGAAAATTATTTTGTTAATATGTGTTTCTAATCTTAACTTCCGAATGATTTTTCCATCATGTGAATTCGTTGTTAAATGTATATATAACCAAATGGACTTGGCCTTGTAAAGGCCTGTGATTTTTTTTAATTAGTTGCTTTAACAAATATTTTAAAGATTTAATGTAAATTAAACAAAAGATTTTAAATGTGAGAATTGTATACAGGTCTGAAAAAACAGTTACAGCTGAATACAAAAACTCCAACCTTTCAGCTCATTGTTTTCACAATAATTGGTTGCTTTAACAATATTTTTAAGATTTAATGTAAATTAAACAAAATATTTTAATATTATATAAATAAATTTCCAAATTTTAATTAAAATTTACATTTTTAAATACACCTGTTATAATAATGTTAAAATGCAAATAAAAAAAATTTTTTTTTTTTTGGTTTTCCAATAGTGTCATGACTAATTGGAATAGTTTTTTAAGCTTTATTAATAGTTATTGTTTATTAATAATAATGTAGTACAAAAATGCCAGTCATTTTTTAATATTTTTTTATTAAATATAATATTTGTAATATTTTTTCTTAATTGGTTGCTTTAACAATTTTTTTAAGATTTAATGTAAATATGTTTTTATTCATCAGAACTATATTAGGAAATTAACAGACCATGAAAGCATGGAGTGCCTTAATACCAAATTACAAAATGGCATTTGTGGCTGTTTTTGCAGCTGGCTGGAAACCTTTACCATGAAATATATACTATATCTCTGTAGCCAAAAGCACTCACAGTGATTTTGTCCCAGTATTTTTTATTTAATGACAGAATTATTTCCTTTACATAAATGTAGTGATTGAGAATTTGACACATGAAATTGCACAAACATTCATACATTCCCCAATCAGACAACAGACAAAATACAAATTTTATATATAGGATTATTACCAATAAAACTTCAATAATCTTTGGATGCTATTTCAAAAGTGTGATATGACTAATAAATGCTTTTGACTGTGCATAGAGTTTGGGGGTTATCTATTAAAGTGATTATTTTCTGAAATCGAGTCTTAAATTAAGGCATTATTTTTATATAGTTATTATTATTGTTATTATAATAAAATAAAATTCTCAAGAGAATGCTGGTGTATAATAAAGTACAGGTAAATACCTTATATTATTAGTTAGATTTGGGTATAAAGATAGCATGCATTATTATATATTATATTGGAAAAATGTTGCATTAAGTTAAATTAATTTACAGACACCCCAAACCTGTTATATTTAACTTATTTTATGTTTTATTTGTCCTTTGTTTTCATCCTCACCTTATTTGGTCATATAATGTCCTGAGTAGATAATTGAATCACCAGGGAATCTTAATTGTGCCTAGTAAATATTATATAAAAATTGATAATTGCTATAAAATTGATAATTGCTATACTGTGCAATAAAACACTCTTGTGGTATCAATAATTTGTTAGTTGAAGTTTACTCGTAACAAAAGATTGAAACTTTAATGTATAATATAAGCTAGACAAAGTAGCAAGTTATGCAACTAAGATATGCAATAGTCAGATTTTTATGAAGTTATACACTTGTATAGCATTAATATGACTACTCGATAAACAATTTGCTTATTCTTATTGACCATACACATACTCATAATCCATGGTTCGATTATTTAAAGAGAACAAATAATAGTATTTGTAATTATTTGCAGAGAAGTTTTGATAATATAAATGTATTTATTGTTTGCTAATATTTTGTTGTTTCTTTTGTATAATTGTTATTAATAATAAAGTAGTTATATCTTATAATACAATTGTTTGTCATTATCATCTTTTATACATTATTGGAAAAAAAAGAGATCATACTTCCATTTTGTTAATTTTTTTTATTAAATCCACTTTCATCACTTATTATTTTGTCTCTAATTATAGCATAAAATTACATAAGGTGTGATAGGATACAACAAAATTCTTTTGATACCTTGATCATACCTGAAATAGGATAATTATAATTATTAATTTTATTTTCTGTTAAATAAATAATTTAGTCAAATTTTGTTAACAACCTTCAGGATTAATTGATTGTACCTGGAATAAGTTAATTATAATTATTAATTTTACTTTTCATTAAATAAATAATTTAATCATATTTAGTTAAGAATCTTGAGAATTAATTGATACCTTTTAATCTGAGAATAAGAGAATTCACTGCTAGCTATATCTGAATAAACACACTCGTTTATCTTGGAGTAAGTCTTTATACATTACATATTGCAATATAATTTGAGCACATAAGAATACATTAAAATTATTTTGCTAAATCTATAAAGATACTCTAAAATATTTAATCCTTGTGGAAATTTTATATATTATTATTTTCATAATAATAATAATTATTATCATTATTATTGTTGTTGTTATTATGATTATTATTAAAGGAATAAACAAATATACATTCCTTTTTGTTTAAAGATGCATACAATATCAAACACATTCCACATAATTACACTTATCTTAACACAGCATCTTGTGCTCCAGCCCAATTACAACCTGAGTTTTGTGTTACAATATATACATATATAAAATTAAACAATAAATATTGTACTATTTAATCTAAAAATTTCTTTCATTAATATTTTTTTATCATCTTTAATGTAACACACATAAATAACTGTGAGGGCTTATAACTGCAACTTGTATGATAATTATATTAGGGAAGGAAAAAAACTGTAATTTAAAAAACAAATTGGCTAGAAGCTCCTTATAATGATCTGAAAGAGTCCATCATAATACATATGTTACATTAAGGAGGGCAATAGAACATTATTAAAAAAAGCTTTTTGTATTAAATAATACAATATTTGTTGTATAACCTTTTTTACTATTATTTACTTATTTACATACAACAAAAAACAATATGATAAATACAAATTTAAAAAAAAAATTAAATTATCTGTTCTTTATAATATTCTACTGAAACATACAATTTGTGTGTTAAATGGGTTTATGTTATTAGTATAAAAAAACTAGGAGTGTTTAGTAAGATTAATTGAATAATATATATTTTTAAATAATTCCAGAAATCAAATATAATTTTTTAAAAATTTATTTAATTTCTAAACAAAAATACCTATCGAATGAGGTCAAATTTATTATATTCTGATAAATAATATAGGTTTAATAACAAAATGAAACTTGAAAGCTTAAATCTAGTGAGAACAAAGAAAGCTGTCAAAAAATTAGCGCACTAAGAGAGGGGGTTAAATTTTTTTTCAAATTTACTAGTTTTAACCAGCATTCAAAGGAATTGTAGGCAGATGAGTTAACTACTATACATTATTATTTATAAACATCATATGTAAAATTAAATTTTAAAAACATCATTTCAATAGCCTGCTTCTAAAAACAAATTTATTAATAAAACAGTCTTCTGGTGATGATTATTAATAAATGTCAATACAATATTAATTTGCAATTGCTCAACTACTTTTTTAAAGTTCATAATTAATATTCATATTATTGCAGAATTAAAAATTATATATATATTATCTGAAGCATTATGCCACTAGTATAAGAGTGGCGGTTTGAAGAGTAGAAGGTCTCTATTAGATTTTCCTTTGGAAAAAAGTTGGAAAAAAAAAACTATTTTTTTTTACAAATCCCCAAGGTACAAGACCAAGTGACATCATTTGTATCGACAGTTGTAGTTTGTTATCGCTTATTTATCGTTAATATATTATGCTACAATACAAACCACAAACACCTTTTACATCAATAAGATACTATATATCAATTAATCACTTTTTTCAAATCTCTGGTTTTCAAATACCGAATTTAAATTACTTCCATTTATATCATCAATGTTTTTGTTTTTTAAAACACTTAAAAGTTTTCGCTATATCGTGTAAACTTTTTTTTTTACTTCATTAAATTTAAAATACAAATATGCATTTCTTTAAATTAATTGCAAACTACATTCAAAATCTTTAAATTATCTAAATTTGTAAGATTTTTAAAACAATAATAACAATGATGAAATGTTTTAATTAACAAATGAGAATCAGCAATAATTTTGGCCAAAGTACGTTAAAAAAAAAATATATTAACGGTAAAACATTATAAAAAAGGCATCGTATAATTTTTATATATTAAAAAATAAATACTTACTGATAATTTCATCTCAATAACTAAAATGTCTGCATATTTTGATAATTCAACTTCCTTATATACAGCCTACCCCCAGTAAAAACACCAATAAAATTTCTGATAACAGCCTACGGCAATTTATATGTGACCTGATAATACTTTTAGTTTTGATTCCATTTACTTAGTAAGCTAGAATCCTAGTAAAGGAATATACGTCATCTGCCGCAGCTTATTAGAAATTTTTAAAAATGCATTACTTAAAGTATTTTGATACCGTATTTTGATTACCGTTTAAAATGTTTTAATTTACACGTAAATAGAACAAATTATAATTAATTAGAAAAACATTCAATAATTATTATTCGGAGGATTAAAATCATTTTAATAATTTGACTAAAGCTAAATTCTTTGTATATACATATATGCATTCTTTAAAATATATATCTGCATATATAAATGCATGAAATAGAAAATGTGTGTGCGCGCGTGTTTATGTAAAATATATTTTTTTTCCAATGATTTAAAAAATATATAAATCAAATGTTATTTGGTTCAGGAGATCATGTGAGATCACAGCATCAAAAGTCACGGGTTGGGCATAGATCCAGAAATTTCAACTTTCGAGTCTATTATTATGTCATTGTAGAAAACTTACACAAAACAATACGTAACCAATTTATATGATATGATTATATCTTGTCGTAATTTATCATTGACTTAAAACAATCTTTCTATAGATTGTAACCTGTATGAATGCAAATAAATATGTGATAATTGATTTGTTGATAAAGAAGTTAGTTAGCAGAAAGTAAGTATATTTAGAGAAGTGAAACAGCTGATTAGTTTTCATTGTAATTTACCAGAGCTTTTCATCTCAACTTTCAGGAATATCTAATATTTAAGATGTATTATAAAATATATTTCAGATATATTATAGTAATGTTTATTGTGATAAAAACAGAGTTGGGTTTCATTATAACATCGTTATAAATGTAATTCGATACAATTGCTAAGTCACTGCAACATAGATGTGATCATAAATTCTAGAATGTAAGATACATGCTAATTCAAAGGTAGTTTAATAAAAACTATTAACAAGGCAGTATAAGAAGAAAATTTTCTATTATTTAAAAATTCTTCTGCAATATTAAGCATAAATAGTCAAAAACTTTGAATATCAATAAGAATAGAATAATAAAGAGATAAGATATAGTCATTTTTGTGTAAAATAATGTGAAGATAGTGATGTCAAAAAGCAACATTTCAGCACTATGCAGAAAAAAAGAGAATATAAAATTAATTATATGCAATCTCAATTGAATAAATAGAAAATGCATTTTTTTTATCTGTATTTGAACATCATCTATTATAAACTTGAATTGACTGCATTTACCAGCTGATTATACAATTTAATTTCTAACCTCAGATTAGTTTCTTCTTTGTTTATTGTTGAGGATTTCACATTCAAAATTTGATCCCACTTTGAATTGTAAATACTTATTTATCAAGGAAAAAGTAAAAAAACCATTCTGGTTATAAAAATTCAGCTGCACAACTATCTGACAATTAATAGATGGCATTAAAAATACAGAAAGGAGAAATGCTCTTGTAATGTATTGGCAAGAATTAAATACATGGAATTTTGTAAAAGATATAGAAAAAGCTAGTGCTATCACAAAAACATGTAAAATGGCAAAAAAAATTTAAAATAAAAGGCTCAAACATATAATTAACTTCTTGCTATATAAGAAAAAAAAATTTTTTTTATGGTATAAAAAAGGAAAGCATCATAAAGTCTATGGAAAATCTCTATAAAGTATTATATAAAATAAATCAAAACAATCTATACAATTACAATATCAGTTAAAATGCCATAATATATTTAGTTAAAAGGAAAACAAATAAATCTATAAAAAAAATTGATAATAAGTTATATAGAAAATGTCTAAATGATACTATATATAAAATGACTGAAAGTTAATAATATTGATATTTTTAAAAAATGAAAGAGAATATATTAAAAATTATATACTTCAGATATTTTCTAAGTTATTTATAAATTCTCTTCATAGAATTTTCCAAAATGATAAGTTGGATTTAAAAGTAGTTGTAGCACTTTAAACCATTTTTCTGTATTCCTGAAATATTAAAAAATAAAAACTAATAATTTTGAATTGCCCTTTTATTTTGGATTTGTAGGCTACAAAAATTTGCCTCATTTTACATATATAGATGGTAGAGGGGGACATAATTGAATGGATTTAGGATTTTGTCAAATTCTGTAGAATATTTAGCAAAATGCAAAAGCAGTAGTGAGACTATATATAAGCAAGGATGATTTTGTCTCTCCAAAAACATTAAGCAGCTTTACAAAAAATATTTTGGTGATTGAAATGTAAAGACATTGTGTAAAAAAATAGAGATTTTTTGAATTATTTAAATTTTGTTTATGACATAGTTGTTGGCATAAATAATGTTTGAGAACTGCAAAAAATGTTACATAAACTATCCGGCTGTAACCTCGAGAATATGCATGTAAAATGTAAAAGTAGGAACCTCTACAGGCATAAGCTTGTGGTTAAACACCTGTAGAGGTCCCTACTATCGCATTTTACAATTACAACTATAAACTATCAGATAAAAGCTGAAAAAATAGGATAAAAATCAATATCAATATAACTAAATATTTAATGAATGGTTTTAAAAATGACAAAGAATAATAGTAATAACTTAAAAGAAATTAATTTGGATAAAACCTAAATAGATGATGAAGTGTTATAATAACAATAAAATAGAATGTGTCACTGTGTCTAAAACTAAAGATTTTTAATATCTTCTATTGATTCTTATTTATAAATCTTGTAGTAAAGCAATGTGCAAACTGCATTCTGCATTGTGAAATATAAAGAGATATATACTAGAATTAATTACAAGAAATTAAAAGCAGTATTCACAAACAAACAGAAAACATTGATGGAGTCAGTGAGAAAATTAAAAGATAAAAACACAATTGAAACAAAAATATTTCTAGAAAATATTAAAGTAAATAATAAATGGAAATTCTAAACCAAAAACTATAAAATTTTAATAGACTTATACAACACCATATATAAAATGGATAAAAAAGTTTTGTTATGCAATGCATGAAAAAAAGCTATCAGTTGAAACTATTGAGATAAATGTGGATATCCTTTCACATTATAATGCTTTATAATAATTTAAAAATGATGAAGTTGTTCATATATTTATATAATAAATCTTAAGGCTACAAATGAGTGCTAGCCAAAATCATCATGTCAAGAGCATGACAATTCAATTTCAAAATGTGTTTATTTTCTCATAATAGATTTCATAAAGAAACAATATTAAGTATTTCATATTGGGATTCTCAAAACTACAATTGCTGCACACTTTTTTTTAAAATAGTTATAGTAACTTCTCTTCATCATAGATAAAACAAATAACTATATATTAAAAAGAATCACAATATTTTATGTTAAAGAAGGCAACTTGTTTTTTATACCATGAATAATCATGAAAAGTAACTCTACATTTTTTTTTTAAATTAACATTAGTGGATGCATATAAACTTGTTGTAAAATAATAAATTTAAATTCTAACTAATAAAGTTTCTCAAATTCTGAAAATAAATAATTATCTTAAGTCAATCATTATCTTCAAAGTATCAAATAAAAAAATAATTAATTAATTATTAACCAAACCTGGCTTGCATATTTTAACTGTTGGTCTTATATTTTGTCTTATAATACCAATATTTTTTTTCCATATGTCAAATGCATTGAGCAGGAACTGGGCCAGCTGCTTGGAAGGCAGTTATGCTAACCGCTAGGCCACCAACGCTTGACAGTTTGTTGTTTTTTTTAAACTGAACATTGACAAAGATAAAGTAGGCCTTTAAATAGACTTTGAGTGAAAATGCAAAATTTTTTTAAATCAGTAATTGTAAATTCTTCTTTATTATATAGTTTAAGGAGAAATGTCTTACATATCCTTTTATTGTCTATTAGTTGAATGATTAGCTGAATTGGCTATAGATTGATTACTTTATAGAAGAAAATTCTAAACCTGTTTGGCATCTTAAAAAAATTTTAATTTTAACTTTTCTAAGACTTGAACTCCAGATTGTAAGAATGGTATATGTTTGTGTATATATATCCACACACTAATACTATATTATAAGGTTATTGCTATAGTAAACATATATATGTGTGTATGGGTGATTTTTACAAAATTTTAACAATACATCTTTGATTTCAACTCCACAATATTACAACCATCCACCAGCATACATGTGTGAACAATTTTTACTCATTAAGTATAACAGAGGTATAAAATATCTGGATCTCCATGCCCATGTTGGTAGCTTGACATGTTTCGATTACAGCACTTTCTCATAAGATAGAACATAATCTATTACTTTTTAACAGATGAATAATCATTGCACTGTAAAGATATCTTTAACTTTTTTAAATGCATGTACACGTTTATTGTACAATTGACTTGGCTATAAAATATGAATAATAAATGATATAAAAAAATAACAAAAATATATATAACAGTTAAATATATAAATAATTGTACATAAAAGTTTTGTTTATATATATATATAGCTGTTATATATGATGTTATTTTTATAATTTATATTAAAAAATGAGCATAATGGAAGTTTTTATTTCCATTTTTGAAAATATGAATAATATATTTTTATTAATAAATATACAACTGTAGTTTATTTGCTACAAAATATATTTAAAAAATAACTTTGTTGAAAATGCTATTCATGTGTAAGTTTGGTTATATGTGTCTGTTTTTAGAATAATATAATATCTTATTAAAACAGGCAAAACTCTCCATACAGTAGTGCCACTCAGTGCCAGCCAGAGTAATTATCCAGTGCTCTCAGATCCAGGGTTCTTCACTGATGAAAGCCACAAGCTAGAAACTAGTCTTGGGATATTGGATGATGAGTAGGTACTAGATAGGGATTTTATGCATAAGCCTTCTGGCATCCATTGATTACTCTAGCTTGCACTGAATGGCACTACTGTATGGAGAGTTTTGCTTGTTTTAATAACAATTATGAGGAAGCATAAGAAATGGTGATCATGTGATGTTTAGTTGTTTAATACTAATCCTTCCTAATAGTATAGTGGTGGCTATAGTTTTTAAAGAAGCAAAGACACCAAAATATATGGGTACTGAACTGAGTTCAGAACTAATTACTATATAAGCTAGCTTGGATTGAAAATATCATTGTGTTTTCAATTTTATTATCATAGTTTTGTAGTTAAGTAGAGATAAAAAAAAAAAGGTGCCTGCTGGAGGGTTACATTAGATACTAAGATCTATGTGCAGTGCTCTCAGATCCAAGACTCTTCCCTGACAAAAGCCACAAGTTAGAAACTAGTCTGGAGATATTGGATGAGTAAACACTCGATAGGGATTTTGTGCACAATCTTTCTGGCATCCATTTATTACTCTGTCTTGCACATGGAGAATTTTGCCTGTTTTAATATCAATTATGAGAAAGCATAAGAAATGGTGTATCATGTGATTATCTTATAAGTAGTCTATTTCTAAATTTAGTGTATTATAATTGAGTTTATATATACAATTGTATTTACCAAACAAAAATACATGACTTCTTTTTTAATATAATAGTGTTAAAAATAGTATTTCTTTTTATTTAGTCCATTCCAGAATCATTTATTGCAAGTTTAACTAACTGTGAACTCTAAATGTTTCTATATACAAAATAATTTTTGGCTGTTAAGTTTTCTCAATTAAAAAAAAAGATTTCCAGCCATATATCCAGCAACCATTTTTTACTTCTTTTATACTACCTAAACTAATAATATAAATCCAAACATCTTAAAATTTGAAACTCAAATTAACTTATTTAATAATCTGTTTCATACTAGACAAATATATATTTTATATGTTTGGCAGTTATAACATTTATAAACGAAGAATTGCGAGACTTTCTCTGTTTGCATTCAACATTGCATTAGCAATATTAATTCATTCCATTCCAGATCTATTTATTATAAATTTTAATGATAGAAGGGCATTAGTGTTGCATCAAATCTCCAGATTAGTTTACTAGCTATTTCACAAATGAACAGTATTGGATATGCACATCCAACGATCATCGCTACTTTCTTTATACTACCTGGCTCATGTAGCTTAAGATTTTAAATCATATTTCGCCTGATTATTTATACAGATTATGCTTGAAATGATATATATTTATAATAAAAAAAGTTCTATGTTAGTTATTCTGTCTAACAAAAATTGATTTAAAAATATAATTAAAAAGCGAAGAGCTTATGCAAATCTCCTTACTTCATTTTTATTACATTTAATTAAATAATTGGTCAGCATCAAAAAATTGTAAAAAAATTAATTAAGAATTATAGAAATAAATAGAAATGTAAAATTACAAAACAAAATAGATCAACACTACTCTGGTTTTTTTCTTCTATCTAATCAAAATAAAAATGAACATAATTTTACACGAAAAAAGAGTGTGAATCAAATTTGAATGATGAAAACAGATCAGTTGGATAAAATTTACTTTATGTTTTTAATATATAAGGGATTAGAACTCAGACTTTTACACAACCCTCAGCTCTCCATGCCATCTCATATTGCTGACCCACCTGATAATACACATGTTGAAAAGATAAATAATCACCAATATACATATTTCATGCTAATCCAACAATCATCAGTTGGTCCAGATTACTATCTCCACACATATATACAATCAGTGCTCAGCTTTATATTAAGGTAGCCAATCTTCATACTTTAATGGACAGGTTTCAAACTACTCCAACCCACAACTCTTCAGCCATTCATTTTATTGAAAATCTGATGATGGAATGTTCAAAGCCCTCGTTAGTGCCAAGGTTGTCATCCTACCCATGTTGACCATTTAGTCATTCTGACCCCTCATGTACTAGAAAATAATCCATTTAAATACATATGCGATGAGGGCTTTGAACATTCCATCATCAGATTTTCAATAAAATGGATGGCTGAGGAGTTGTGGGTTGGAGTAGTTTGAAACCTGTTCAGTAAAGTATGAAGATTGGCTATCTTAATATAAAGCTGAGGACTGATTGTATATATGCGCAGAGATTGTAATCTGGACCAACTGATGATTTCTGGTGAGTTCGAATTTCTTATATATTGCATTATATACGTGCAAGTGTGTAAGCCTGTACAGTGTATTAATTTATGTTTTTTAATAATTAAATTTGTTAAGTGCATACTCATTACAAAAAGTACTATATATTAAGACTATAACCTTAAGACCATGTGCCTGAGAAAGGCACATGGTTTAAGGTTATAGCCTTTATATTTTTTATTAATTTATGTAAAGAAACTCTTCCACACTGAAGATAATTTAACTATTTTATTATAAAAATTTCTGTAAATGAAATACTCTTTGATGATGGTTGTAGCATTTTGATAGGATTTGGTATTGGAGAAATCTTTGCAATGGCTTGTGTCTAAGACATGGAAAGGAACTTCTGAATATAATGACTGGCTTTTTACTGTATTAACAGGCACAGCTCTTTAGAAGGGATGGAATGGTCATTCAGTCTTATATATTTCGTCTTGTATTCACAGGGAATCTTTAGATTCCCTGAGTTTCCAAAAGTATTACATTTTTAGATTTAATCAGAATGCTATTTATTTTTGTTCAGTGGAAAATGTTGTTTTAATGTTGTCGCATCTCAAAATAATTTCTATTGTATAATAAATTTATATTCTAATAGGAGTATTTTTTATTTGGTGTTTTTAAGTTAGTACATTACTGTCTTTACAGTAATAATCATTAATAAAATATCTGCATAACATGTCTGTTTGATTTCTTTTTCCAGAATAGTTTTGCTTAAAAGAAACAAGGTCTTTATAAATAGGGACCTACTTACAGAAAATAAATGATCTTGATAGAGAGGATACCTGTCAATATATGTATGTTTTCTACGTATAGAAAATGTTAAGATATTATTATTTGTTTTGGAAAGAACAAGAAGAAAAGGAGTTTATCCATCTATCTCTGTTTCCACAATTATTAAGATGCCATTCACTTTTTTTTTGTTTAACTAAACAATAAATATGTCATCAATGTATTTGATTTAAACAGATGATTTATGTAATGTGGAATCTAAGTATCTTATTCAAATTCTTCCACAAATATTTTAGCAAAATTATTAAAGATGAGTGATCTCATTGGAATTCCAATCATTTATTTATAATTACTGTCCAATGCACATAAAAAAGATATTAAGGTCATAATTAACTAATTTAGTAAAGTGTCTTGGTAATTTACAATGAAGAGAAGCTAGCCTAAAACCTTATAGTTGTATAAAAATAAAATATTTATTAATTGATATAATAGTAAACAATGAGATAACACCCAAGCTGATATTATTGAGATTTTATAATTATTAACAATAGAAATAACAACCATGAAATGAGTTTTATAAAATATTTCATACATAAAATTACTGGTCATATTTGATTTGCCATAATAATATGACACTAACAATAATATAGAATGGAATAAGTAATAAATATATCAGTTTTAGAATAATTGAGCATGTTAATTCAGTAAAAATCACTTTATCTACTCCAGCACTTTCCCTCCATATCTCAAACATTGGATATTGTGTAGATTTCTTCAAAACCAAAGTATTATTAAGATGCAACAATTATCATCAAAAAAGCCATGTAGTTTGAAATTTCAAACTTCCATTTTTGTGGAATAGTTCCTTTACACAAATTAATGAAAATCATCAACTAAATTTAAATGTAATTGATCAATTTCACCAATTTAAGTTTGATTCTCATTTTTTACTTAACATTACTTTTATTTTGATTGGACAAAAATATGTAGTTTTAACTTGTGTCCATTTTGTGATGTTCTGCTCTTTTCTGTAATTCTTGTTTTTTTTTTACGATTTCCTATGTTTTTGCTGTTGCCAAATAATAACACATAACTCAAATAAAAACAAATGTTATTTTGTCAAAACATACTAATTATAAGTCTTAATGTTTTATGTGTAGTTGTTCCGTAAAACTGTCATAAATTTTAATCCATTTATTATCCAAAATGAATCTTCATATCAGCATATATATATATCACAAAAATAAATAGGCAGTGCTTAAAATAAACCACGAGAATATCAGCAACTTTTTTTCCATACAATAAACTAAAACAAATAATAACTCTATGCACAGTTAATTTGATTGCCTTGACAACAAGTTACTGATATTCTATTGATTGATTTTATATATTGGTTGTGATCTTGTGATTTACATATGATAAATCAATTAATTATATGCACTTATGGTTTAATATATATTATAATAGCCAAATCTACATACTTAGAAAAATCAATCCTAGGAACTAAGAAATTACCATCAACTTGCATGTCTTTGTGTAACATATAAAAAACATTAGCACAAACAATACAAAGTCCCACATCATTACTTACATCTCCAGAACAATCTTCATGTAATTACCACATTTGATCTTAATACATCTATCTTTCTCTTATAACCCACTAGGTTGGGGAGATATAAGAATCTTTAAGTCATATTAACTATAAATACATTGGTTGTGGTAAATAACACAAATGTAGAGATAATGAGAAATTAGATTTATTCATGTAACAATAACAATAATAACAAAAAAAAATTAAATGACAAACACATTTTGTCTGCTAAATATAAAAGAACTAGGAATACATTGCATGGAATTTAAACCAGGGTATTTCATATAGTTGGAATGCATATACATGAAATGAAGATAAGGTAAACATTGATATAAACTTTCAGCATGAGTTATTGCTTAATCTTGATAAAAATCTATCAGCTTATAAATTTATCCTGACTAAGAACTGAGTATGTAGACTATATCATTATTTCAGTTTATTGGGTATAATTATTTATAATTATACACATACTTTAACATTCTATAGTGCACTATGTGACCAAAACATAAATATCTTAACATGTTCCACATTCCAGTGATCCCTGAAAAAATACCATGACTCAGCCAAGCAATGGTAGCTGAGAGGTCAGTGCAGCCACCTTGCAAGTAAGCAGTTGCTTGCAGACGGTTGTCGCAGGTTTGCTTCCTGGCCAATGCTTTGACATATAGAAAAAAAATACCATGAGTCAATTTAAATTCATAATATAGCTGGATCATGATTTAATATAATACATAATTAATTCAAATGCATCTGCATGTGAACATGATTTACCGATCATGGCATTAACATAGTCAAAACACTGTAGAGCCAGTACATCAGTCAAAAGAGGGGACTTCAGATATATTACTAAATATAAAATAGTTCATTGAGATGCTAGGCTGTAAAAAGGGGCTACCTGATAAATAAATGCTAAATATAAGATATGCGAGTCTTTGCATAATAATATAAAGAAAACCATCTGGTAATTTATAACGATATAGCAGGAAGTACTTGACTGATTAAATAAATAATATATGAAAGTAAGTATATCTAAGCAATAAATATTTTTTAAAAAAATGCTAATTAATTATTAAGGAGTCTGAAATCTAAAGATTTGTATATCTTAAGCATGAAATGATATTTTTTTAGGTCCCACAAGCAATCACATGCCACATCACATTCAAACATGTGTTTAACACACAATCTATGGAATCACTTCAAGTCTAATATAAGATCAACAATAATTAGTCAAGCATTGGTAGCCTAGTGGTTATGATAGCTGCCTTCCAAGAAGCTGGCCTGGGTTCACTTCCTGGTCAATGCATTTGACATATGTAAAAAAAGATTAATAATAATTAAATTAATGTATATAATTCATATAGATAACACTTAAATCCATCAAAAGAGTATTGGTACAAGCACATGCACTCTTTCTGATATTGTATAAATGTCATTTAAAATACAGAACCCTAAAATAATTTACAAAATATAAATGTGATATTTGTTACTGTTGACTAAATGTATTTTATAGTTTAAATCACTAAAGACTAATGAAAAACTTCTAGTAAATACTTTACAGATTTTATAACATTTATTCAAATCTGTTTCAGACAAATCTGATTTTTACCCATATCTTAACATTAGAAAAGAATAATGTAAAAATACAAAACTACTCTAAATAATATTTTAATTTGCGAAGCGCAGATAGTTGAAAATTGAAATTAATCGAGATACTGCCAAATCTCTAGTGCTCATTATAACACCTAACCAACAGCCAGCAAGATATCATGGATAGCTATCCAAATGACATCCAAACCTAAACACACAACAAATATTTTACGAGAAAAGGGTGGCCACCCTTTTCTCTACTTTTTTTTCTATATATCTAAGCCAGTCATAAGCATTTAGGTTTGAAAGCTTGAAGCTTTCCAAGCTTCAAGCTTTCAAATCTAAATGCTTATGACTGGCTTAGATATAAGCTTCAAGCTTTCAAACTGAAATGCTTATGACTGGCTTAGATTTATAGAAAGAAAGGTAGAGAAAAGGGTGGCCACCCTTTTCTCATAAAATCTTTCTTGTCTGTTTAGGTTTGGATGTTATTTGGATAGCTATCCATGACATCTGATTGGCTGTCGGTTAGGTGTTGTAACAAGCACTAGAGATTTGGCAGTATCTCAATTTATTTCAATTTTCACTTATCTGCACTTCGCAAATTAAAAATATTATTTACATACTTTACTTCGTAGTAAATCATAGGATTTAACTTTGTATATTTATGATTTAGACTCAGTGAGTTAATTGTGAAGATATTTAAAGCTTTAAGCTTTCAAACATAAATGCCTATGACCAGCTTAGATATATAAAAAGAAAAATAGAAAAAAAGGGTGACTGCCCTTTTCTCATAAAATTTTTGTTGTGTGTTTAGGTTTAGAAGTCATTTGGACAGCTATCTATGACATCTGATTGGCTGTCAGTTAGTTGTTATAACAAGCACTAGAGATTTGGCAGTATCTCAATTTATTTCAATTTTTAAAACTACTCTAAAGAAAATAAACCATTTGAGCAGAGACAATGAATAGTGACAATTAAGCAATTTATGCATTTTAAATAAACTTTAGATAGACTAAACCAATTGCCAGTTTTAGTGTTATATATAAAAAAATATGTCTTTGCACATACTTTGCTTTACTACTCTATAGAGTGCAGATAACATATATTTACAAATATTGGAATGAAATACAAACAGATTCTAGTGTCAAACATACAATTTTAAGTATATATATATGAAGTTACGCTGATTAAATAAACTTATATGAAAATTAAGATTAGATTAATAGAAATAAAATATATGTGTAAATTACCAATATCCTTCCACTAGGAAAAAGTTCTGACACAAATTCGAATGTTCATTTACTTTGCTTGCTGAGACAAAGGATCCAAACATAGGTATGTTTACAAAGTCTTTGCATAGAATCTATGAAGGTGAAGTGTTCTTAGCTTAAATATTATTGAGAATCTTTCCAATCTGGTTTTATTAAGCACATTTTAGTTTATGGTGCATTTCTCTTTTCATTCATTTTTAAAAATTTATAAAAATATTTTGTCCTGGTCATTATTTAATTAGATTTGGAGGATGACAGTGGCAGTAAAGTGCTGGTTAACATCAGGTTCTTTTGGAGCCCTAAGTAAGTTTCAGTCAAAATAGGATGATGTGTTTTTAAATTTTCTCACATTGCTATAGTGGGTATTGTCACAACTGATGAATATTGTTTTTATTATGTTAACAACAATAATTTCATGGTGGAACTGTGGATAGCACTCCCCTTCCCCTCAATTGTCAAGTGGAGTGAACACTAGACTTTTACTCCTCCATTCTTCAAATTTTTTTCATTATAGATTTTGGTGGTGATAGGTTTCAAGATACAATTTGTTTTTTTTTTTATTTATATACAATTTTAAACAAATGGTTTCCAGATTAACTTTTTAAAATTTGTCAAATCATCTAAATTTACTAGAATTTCCATTTTACTAATTAACTCTACTCATTGGTTACTGAACACCCATTGTTTATTTATTACTTCCCTATTAATTAAGTAGTTTTACTTAATTACAAGCTTTCACCTTAAAAGACAAAGTGCTTCATAAAATTTTAAAAGTTTTTAATGAAAGTAAAACAAAAGAATACATTGCCCTCTGTAAAACAAATATATTTTAACACTGGTCTTAAACATTTATTAAAATTAATTAATTTGTTTATGTACCTTGAAACTAATTATGCTTTTATCAGAAAATGTTTTGATTTGTAATAAATATGATTTTTTGTACAATTGTGGTGTGATGCACAATGGCTTCTCCTTTGTCAAAGTCAGGAATCTCTCAGCCACTATGCCCAGAGAAAACTTTTAGCCACCTTATCTTCCCTTTCCATTTCCCACCTTAAGTTTTACCCATATTTATCTTTATTCCATTCCCACAACATTATATTTGTTTCTTTTATGATCTTTATATCTAGATTCCCCTTATCTTTTTCCAAATCCAACATAAAAATCAAGAACC
Organism: Epiperipatus broadwayi; assembly: GCA_028023455.1. NCBI lineage: Eukaryota > Metazoa > Onychophora > Udeonychophora > Euonychophora > Peripatidae > Epiperipatus > Epiperipatus broadwayi. The sequence goes on along the minus strand of JAQFVV010012475.1, from coordinate 3,078,529 downwards.
CACTTCCTGTATACTCACAATGTTTATAATTATTCTCCCATAACTTCATTATTTGTACCCTTTTTGCTTGCAGGCATTTACATTCAATTAGCAGATGCCTAATAGTTTCCATGTCTTTTTACATAACTTACAGATTAAATCACCCACATTTCTCCATTAATGTGTATATTTCCTTGTTGCTAATGATCCTGTTCGAGCCTTATACAGGAAAATACTTTCCTTGCTATTATTATAAATTAACTCACACACATTTTGTTTACTTTTTTATACATTTAAACTCTTTTTACTCTTCATACTAATTCTCCATCATTTCAACTACCTATTTTTTATTAATACATCTACTCTTCTATCACTTTCCTAGCCATTATAACACTCAACAATCCTCCTAACACAATCATCCCATATTCTTTAGAAGTATACTGACATAAAGTCTTTATCTAAATCTTCTTGATACTATACTATCTTTCCCATCAATCTTGTTGCCTGTCCATTACTTATAACTCAACTAAATACTATTTTGGCATTCTTTTATTATCCATAAATAGCAATCTATTGAACATTTTCATTTTGTTTTTTGCATCTCTCATATAAAAACTTGACCATCCCATTTTTTTTTGAATTGCCTCCTTTGCTATCCACACATCTGTATATAATGTGTTTTTTTACTTCTCTTTGTACTTTTTTAAGTAATCTAATATCCCTTTACTGACACATAACACATCATCATAAGTTAGCCCACTATTGCCACTCTCTTTTATACAATTCTCTCTACCTTACATTTATTATATGAAAACACTTACTTTCTTTACCAATCACTTTCTTTTCTTTGCATCATTTATCATTTTTTTCTTCCATTCATCCAAGCAATTTTTCTGATTACTTAAGACAATTCCCAAATAGTTATGCCTATTCACCACATTTAACTTTATATTCCCCAACAAAAATTATTTTTTCTCTCTCTCTTTCTCTAGTATTTACCATAATCACTTTTGATTTTTCTTCATTAAATTTAATACCCATCTCTTTACCCATCATTGCATACATCTTCAGCATAACTTCCATATCTTCCCTACTCTCTGTGCACAAGAAGATATCAGCAAATAAAAAACCTGATAATGGATATACTTCCTTGCCATCTATTAATGGTATCTCTACTCCTCTTCCTAATCTTTATATTGCTCTTACCATTTCTTTCAAATATAACAAAACAAAATAAGTGGCATAGGGCATCCTTGTCTTAGTCCCACACCATTTTTAACTTTATCTGATTCTATATTTTTTAATTGATAGATATAATAATTATTTACATAAAATTTCTTAATAAGATCCAATAAATTCCATTCATTCTCAAATTTATTACTTACCTATAATCTATTTCTGTTTACTCTATCTTATACCTTCTCCATATCTATAAATATCATATATGACTGTCAACCCTACCTGGATTTGTACTTATATTTATAAATTGTGTGACTACAAATAAACTATTTCCTATATGTCTACCCATTCTAAAATTTCCTTGAATTTCTCCCACTAATTTTGCCACCCTTCCAGCCACCATATATGCAAAAAGTTTATTTAACATTGACATGACTGCTATTACTCAATAATTTGTTTATCTTTCTATGGTTCTTACCCTTTCCTTTAAATAATAGCCTGATTCTGGTATTATTCCAGCTATCTGAAAATTCTGTCTTCTTGGCCCTCTTATTAAAACATGATAATAGGTTTCATTTTGATCTATTTCCCAAATTCATCACTGTCACTGCTGTCCATTCATCCAAGCTTCTTGCCTTTCCAGTTGTCAATTTCTTCCCTGTGTCATTCAATTCATTTTCTGTAAAACTAATATTTCCATTACTGTGTGCTTTTATGCTTGTTATCACTCTGTCCCTTCACATCCAACATCTTCTCTATATTACATATTTAAGATTATCTTTAATTCTTCTCTAGTATTATGCTCTTTTTCTCTTCATTTAGTAATACTATTTCTCTCTCCCTTACCTTCATTCTTTTAATATATTTCCAAAATTTTTTATTCCCATCTCTTCCACTTTCATCACATAATCACCATTCTTTTTGCTTACACAAGCTGTATACACAGAAGCTAAACTCCCCATACAGTAACACCACTAAGTGCAAAACAGAATAATCAATTTATGCAAGACGGTTTGTGCAAAAAATCCCTATCTAGTGCCTATTCAACCAATATCTCCAGACTAGTTTCTTTCTAGCTTGTGGCTTTTATCAGAGAGGAGTCTTGGATCTAAGAGCATGGCACCTAGATCTTAAAATCTAATGCAACCCTCAAGCAGTCATCTTTTACCTTATTAGCTAACTACAAAGCTTTGAGTCCAAAATTAAAACACAAAAATGTTTTCAATTCAAGTTCATTGGCTTGTACAGTTGTTTAGATCTGAACTCAGTTCAACATTCATATTTTTAGGGTCTTTCATTCTTTGATAACCAGTCACCATAATTCTATTAGGCAGGATTGGTATTAAACCACTAAATGTCACATAATTATCATTCTTTATGCTTATACAAGTTGTTATAACAGAAGCTAAACTCTCCATACAATAGCACCACTAAATGCAAGCCAGCAAGCCTAGGCTCCTCACTGACAAAAGACAAGTTAGAAACTGGTCTGGTGATATTGGATGAGTAGGCACTAGATGGAGATTTTATGCAAACCCTTCTTGTTCCCATTGATTACTCTACTTGGACTTAGTGGTGCTACTGTATCGGGAGTTTAGCCTCTTCCACTTTTATTAATATCATTCAATAATTTACTATTTAATTTCATTCCCTCTCTATAATTATCTATTTTAGCCAACTTTTTTTAAAATATTCATTCCCATTTAATTTGAAATTTTTCACTTTCTTTGTTTTTAATAGCACATTTATATTCTCTGTATGCTTTTTTTCTCTTTTTTATATTTTTACTAATTTTCACTTTTCTATTACCTTTATTCTTCTAAATATTCTCACCTAAAACCTTTTATTTCATCCCACCAGTCCTTGTATTCATTTCCACAAAACTCTCTCATAAATTCTTCTATTTTTATTTTATATTCTACTGACTTATTCTTATCATTAATTCTTCATTCATATTTTTCACTATCCTTTCTACTTTTATTATTATTTTCCATCAAATGATCACTATTACATACTTTCTCTTCATTATCAAACATTTTAATTTTCTGTACTTTATTCATTCTCCTTTTCTCTACTAATACATAGTCTATTATGTGAAGTATATTATTTCTAGACCATGTGTATTGCCCCTCTAAATATTTGATAAATTTCTAATGCTGAAATTCACTCTCTGACAAAAACCTTTCAAAAACTGTTTATTGTTGTAATCCACATCACCAATTTCTTCAATATTCCCATTTATATCCTCTATAACCATTATTTTCTTCCCATTTTAAAAAAAAACTGTATATCCTTAACTAGGCATTTATGTATGCTACTGTTCTGCTCTATTATAGTTTGATTATCTTCAATGGCCATAGCCACCACCCATTCTTGTCTTGCTAATGTTCTTGACACTTTACAGTATTTAAATATTTTTTTTGGCATAAATCCTACACTGACACTTTTTTTTCTTTTCTATTTATACCCTACCAAACCAAATCTTCCAATGTTGGTTCTTTTTCTCTTAATGTGTTTCCACTATTGCTAATATCTCAAACCTTTCACTTTTAATTGTTTTGTTTAATTCCAATAACTTTTCTGGTCTCCTACCACCTTGCATATTCAAATATTCAATTTTAACAATTTCTTCATTTCTTACTACCCTTTTATAAATTCTTTTGATTCTTCTCTATTAGATTTGTAATTAGCTTGTTAACCATTAGTTTTACAAACCCATTCCCTCTCCACATCTACATTTATATCTGAATCAGCTATTCTTTGTTTACATCCTACATTCTGTCCATTCTTAACCTTCTTTTTGATAATATTGTAATTTAAAACCCTACTCCTTTTTATACATTTTTTAAACTATAATATTTTTCATAAATCAAATCCTCTAATGCTTCACTTTTTTGTTTTGCTAAGTGCAATCCATCTTTATTATATAATTCTCTCCTACTAATATAAAAAATCCCACACATCCACAAACATAACATTATTTCTATCACATAATTTTTTCAATCTCTCATTTATAGAACATGCCATATCTAACATATACCTATTGTTGAATCTTGGTAGTAATCCTACTATTCCTACTCTTCCTTTAACCTTATTCAAACTATTAATCAATTCTTTGTACTAATCCATTACTTCCTCTGATGGCTCTGACAAATTATTTGTCCCTACCATAACATAAACATCTTTATTCCCCTGTTTTTTTACCTTAACTGTAACATCCCTAATTCTAGCTCCAGGCAAACATACTCTTACATACATATTTTTATTTTTCCTTGCAATTACATCTCTAACATCCTCTAATTAGTGAATCCCCTATCAAGACTGCCTCATAGTTTACTTTCCTACTTCATCTATAATAATCTTTTCCACCTTCTGAATTTCCTTATCTACTTCTTTCTTTTTGTTACTATTCATTAATTTCTTGATCTTCTCATACTTCACATCTAGCACTTTTAATTTTACTTCTACATCCTTTATTTTGTCATCCATATTTCTTGTCACTGCACTAAATACTTCATTATATCATCCTTATCCATATTTTTCTCCATTTCTCTTGACTTTATCTTTAAATTATCTACACTTAGAAACAATTCTTCCACCTCCTTTCTCATGTTTATACATGATCTACACAACCACACCTCTTTTACAGCTTTACTAGTCTTATTTAAGCATTTCAAATGGAAAACCTTATCACATACCATGCACTCTACTAAAGCATGCCTAATTTCCTTCTGACCATTCATTATACATACATTGTCAGATACAAATGCAAAACATATTTTGCTTAGCAATGCCGATTCTTATCTGGTTAAAGTAAAGCTGAAAATGAATTTACATTTGAGTGTAATTTTATGTGATCCTATTCATGCATCTTATTTATGTATCCACACACTCACGTACATACATCAGTTATCTTTATTTAAAAACATTTATTTTCAAATGATGTATGGAGATGTTTATATATATATGCAATATGTATATATATATCTTAAACATCAAAACTCAAAAAAAAAAAAAGAGAGAGAGAGACAAACAGGAACAAAAAACCAAAAATAAGTTTCTGGATGACTATGAAAATTAATGTGACAACCATACATAAATCATATTCACTACTTTCTGAATTTTTAATCTATTCATTTGACATTTTGGGTTGCTGTTTTTTTATGATTTTTTCTGCACAAACATTTTTTTTTTAAAGACTTCGTCATTTGTCTAATTGTAACTTTTTATTATATTTCTGTCAGCCATATAGTAACTTTTATCTGATTTTTATTACATAAGCAAAATAAAACCATTTCAACTTGAATCATAGTTTTTAAAAAAGTTAAGTTTATTTTCTTCACATAGAATTGTACTCATAATTTTGTCATTATGATCTTGCCATTTACAGATCCATTTATCATTTATAGCCAGCCCCCCCCCCCCGGTCAACTATATATGTCGAACGCTACTTCCATTTGATTATTTCATTTAACAATTAATTGTTCACTTACATTTTTAATATTTCTGTATTGCTAAACTTATGCTAAAAATTCTGTCATCTATGTACCATTTTAAAGCCTTAATTTTGAATATATATATATATCTGTATTGTATAAAATTGCATTTTAAATAAAATAATTAACAAACCTTTTTAATTATAAAAAGCTATAAAATGTTATCAGAAAGTTAGTAAAAGATTGCCTAGATTTTGAACTATTCTAACATAATTGTTAAGTAATTTTTTGATAATATAACCCTATATTTAAAAACATCAGCCTGCAATAAAATTTCGTGATAAATTATTACTTTTCATCTTTTATTTTAACCTCTGTGAGCTTGATAATGATCAGGTTCTGATGATCACTGACAACATAACTTGAATCTCAGAAATATATCTGAAAAACAAAATTCTGTATTTTGATCCAGAATTAATTTAAATATATTGCTGTGAAACATGACAAAAGTATAGAGAGTGATTTTTATAATTCAATTATAAATTTACAAAATAAAAAATATTAATGTAATTTATTTAAGGAGTTCATATTTAAAGTTGAACAGATAATCAAGGCATGATTTTGAACATTGGATTGAGTTTTTGAGTGTTGAAATTTGTTTAGATATACTTTCATGCTTGGTGATGAATGCAATGTTTTTATACAGCTTCATAGAGTGTTCTTTCTCAGGCATTGCTCCAACCTCCCTTTGTAGATTTTTATATTTCTTTATAATTTATCATGGTCCAGGTAAAGATAGTTCTGCCATGATCTCCAGCCACTAAATCTACAAGAAAAAGAGCAAGGTATAGTTCTATATTTCCAGTCCATAAGACTCTAGAAACAGCATATAATGCTGTATTTTCCAAGCCCTGCAAGAGAACAGGGCTTTGCAAACATTTTTTGCATTATCCTTATCATGGGTTGTAATAACTTATAGTGTGTCAATTGAGGTGGCTCACTTGGTGTAAATAAGGTATTGTCTACTTGAGTCCAATGGCTGAATTCTTTATTTATCTCAGAATTGCAGAGCACTATTCATTCTGTTAGCTGTCAGGTACCTATCAGGTCTCTAAAAATGAGTACATAGTTTGAGATATGAACTTTGTTTTGATTATACATGTATATTATGTAAAATATTGTTAGATAGATGTGTTATTTCTATTTTTCTTTCCCCCCAGAAGATGAGTTATGTAACACTTCTATTATATTGCACACAATAACAGTGTGTGTGCACAAATATATAGAGAGTTTAAAGAAAAGGTAAAAATAAACACAGAGAAAAAATTTGTAGATATTTTCTACATTTCCTGAAATAAAATAATCAGAGTAAAAGATTAAACAATTTTGAATTAAAATAAAATTTTATTATAAATTAAAATGAAATTTAAAACAAGTATGTTTTCTGATAATCTTAAAAATGTCTATCATCTATTTTTAAAAATTTTGATAAATCTTCAAACTTGCTTTCAAAAGTAGCTTTTAATTAAAAGTGATTTGAAAAGATCAAGATAGTGATAAAAACAGTTTTTAATTAAAGTGTTTTTATCACCCCACTAGCTGACTATATAAAGAGTTGATTAAAAAAAAAATTAATTTAGTTTGACTAGTAGTTTTGAAAAGAGTTTGGCTAGTGATTTATTTTGAGAAGCGCAGTTGGCAGAGTTGATTTGGCTTCCAGAGCCATACAGATAGCTACTATGAATCAGATGTAGCTGAATTCGAGACAATAGATCCAGCAGTGGTCTATTAGTTCACTATGTTGGAATTTAGATATGGTGTGTGTGTACAGTGTTGTGAAATTGCTGAGGTGACTAAAGATATAATCAGAAGTCCCTGGATGACAAAAATCATTGTAAGTTTGGTAATGAACTGGTTGGTCTAAAAAGGGGTGGTAGTTTCTGATGATCCAAGGAACTGTTAGATGCTTTCAATGTGCTGTAGGTTTGAAGTTTTTTTTAATGGAGTTATATGGAGTGAATCATATTTTGTCCAGTCCATGTATCTTTATTAGTTTGAAGTGCTATAGAAATATTTGATGTGGTTGAGTGGCTTAATTCCCAGTATATGTATGCTCCGGTTCATACATGTTATTGAGTGTTTTATAGTAAGATAGTCTTTAAACTGGTTAAAAATAAGATGATAGCTTTGAGTGAGCTTGTGTAACTGCTGGTGAATTTGTGGATATGTTTGGTAGTAACAATTTGCATGTGTAAATTATTGGCCAACACTAGAAGATGAGGTGGAAGGGAATAGCATGTCAAGTGTTGTATATTAAATGATGTGTGAATAAAAGCAAGGTGTCTTTGAAATTGGGTCATAACCACTTACTGTAACTTTTTTAACATAATGTATGTTTTGAAAAAATGAACTCTGTAGTGACTGGAGAGAGAATAACACAAATTGTTTTATATAGTTGTAGATTAAATGTGACCATTAGGGATGAATGATCAAAGAATTGTGTGAGGTTGAGATTATGTTATATTAGATGGTACTACATAGGAGAGTATAAGCACAGGCCACTGAATGTGGTATGTTGTTTGTTATAAAAAATGACTGAAATTTGGTGGTAGGAAGTCCTGGCTACTCATGAGTAAGAAATTTATGAGATGAAGTCATTTATTTTTAAAGGTCACTTAATCTAAGTTGAATTCAACCATTAATATAATTGGGTGTGGATTGAATGTAGTAACAAGTTGATAGTTTGGATAATATAAGTGAATTGTAAGCCTGGAAAATATAGATGAAAACTATACTTAATGTTGCTTTATAGTAGTGATAGAAAGTAATTAAAAGTATCTATAAATGTATAATATTTTGAATGATGTTAACAGACATTCAGAGATGATATAAAGGCCAGAACATGCTGACAGGGATGATGTATCTCTGGAGCAAGCACAGAAACCATTTCTGTGAAGATGGGCAGTGAGGCCAACCCAAGAACCTCTGTAAAGTTTTGTTTTCAGCAGTCCCAGGACAAGTGGTTTCTATGATGACAATCCACTTCTGTAGTTGATATAGTTTATTGATGAACTGAATCTGCAGACATTAAGTAATGTTGTTTTCAGCTTCATGGGGTATAAGGAAAATTATAGAAGAATGTAAATGAAAGAACAAGGTGCAGTTTGCTGTTAGACTTTTGTTGATGTGAACTATCTGTGAAAGTGTTTGTTTGATGATCAGTTATAACTGGAAGAATCAAAATGGGAAAGATTATAATGTACTCGTGTTGTATTGGTTATGGATGGCGAACTTGTTGAGGCAATGTGTTGGTATTCTGGGGTTCTACTTTCCATGAGTATATGGAGGTTGTCATCATGTTCAATAACCAATGGTAAGTAATCTACATTGGAGATTTTTTTTATTTTTTCCACTGATGATTTTCCTTGACTTGTCCAGTCTTTTGGTTTCATTGGTGTGAGGAGTTTAAGGAGTGGACATGGAACAATTGTTTCCATGATTTGAATTAAGGTCTTGTTTTTTATATGTTGATCTTGTGTCAGGTTTATATGTAAAAGCATTTCAGGAATAGGTTTGATGATGATGTCAGAGCTTGGTATTATTGATGAATTAGGAGGTATGTCATGTTGTTTAGAGTTTGGATAAGAGACTGATTGTGTGTATGAATATAGGATGGTCTGATGTTTTGGTTGGGTATGAGAGTAAAGATTTATTGGCATATAATTTATTTTTGAAGGGGATGGGTGATGTTGGAGGGTGTTGAATTGGATTGTCTATTGCTATCAGGATTAATTAAGATATGATAAAAATGTTTTAAAGGCTGGTTTTTTAAGGGCCTACCTGGGAGATTGTTGGTAATAAATATAAGGTTGTTTGTTTGGTTGGAGCACTGTGATGCAAGATGACATCACTTGTTATAGGAGTAACATTGAGGGTTTAAGCTGCAGATGTATAGGTATAATGATGCTTTGATTAAGGATTTGCATAGGATTATATTTGGGTCATTATCTGATTGCAATTGAATTTTGAATTCATACTGGGTAAGGGCACAGGTGTGTCTTTGAACAAAATTGATTAAAAAGAGGTGACTTTCCAAAGGCTGCATCAATCACTGGAAATCTTGAGGCATGTATCCAAAATAAGTGTTTTTAATATCCCAGTAATACAGTTGTTGTGAACTGATATTAAGATATAATTGTTGTGTTTTAATTTGGTTTTTAAAGCACTACCTTTGAATGACTTCATAAAAGTCAATCACTATGTACCTTGAATTTAAGTGGTCAGCAATGCAACTGATTGTATCCACTAGTGGGTGCATTGTGATGCTGTCCTAGAGAAGTTCATGTGTGAATTTGTATAGAGATAGGTTGGAATCAGTGGTTGCTAACACTAGAGATTAAGGGGGAAATTTTCTTGAAGGTTGTGAGCAACCCCTGGGGAAAATATTGTTAAACCTTTAATTGATAATGGCTAGCATTTCTGTTGTCCATGCCATAGGAGAGGGGTTGATCCTCTTGTGCATTATGGTCAAATTCTTTAATATCACATGATTTGGTTCTGTGGAAATGTGATATTGTATTTGAACTGAATGAAATAGTATCAATTGTGCTGTTGGTGGTTTGTAAATTGTTACCAATGACATTTACATATGTTTACTTGAAATTTGATCTTTGAACTGAGAAATTGGTGATTGGAGCAATTGGAATACTATCACTTTTGCTGTTAGGATTTGCAAATGTTTGTTTGAGATTTACGGTTTAAACTGAGAAGCTGTTGATTGGAGCAATTGAAATGTCATTATTTTTGTTGTTGTTGGAGATTTGTACTTTGTTACTGTAAGCTTGCTTTGAGATTTAAACTTTAAACTGATGAACTAGTGACAATATTGTTAAGAATGTTAGCATAAGTTTGTTGAAGTTTTTTTACTTTGACCTTGAAAACTGATGATACTGGAAACTATTAAATAAATCAATTTTTGATAAAATTTTAAATGAAAACATATTATCATTAAGTTAGTGTTTTGAGTGTTTTAGTAAGAAAACTGGAGCCTGTTTTCTTTGTTCCTTGTAAAAGAATTGCTTGTGATTATTTTTATTATCATCAGTATCATCATCATCATCATCATTATTATTATTATTATTATCATCATCATCATCATCATCATCATCATTATTATTATTATTATTATTATTATTATTATTATTATTATTATGTAAAAAATTATTGAAATGGAAATTTTGGAGATTATGATGCATAAGGCTGTTTTACATGAATTTTTTTGTACTTATATAATAAGTTGTAATATTTGTTCATGTTATATGATTTGCAAACAACTGAAGTCTGTTGAATGTAGCTTTTATGTTAGACCACTTAAACTGTCTCTAATATTCCAATTAATGATTTAAATAAAAAAAACTTTTGGCATAATTGGAAGTGAAACAAAATATATAAATTAATTGATCATTTTAAAATAATTTATTTTTTAATACAAGTCACTCAATTTTTCAACCATTAAGTGATATATAAAAATAAATATGTGATAGTTATTAAAAATATATAATCATGTCATTTGACTCTAATGAATCTAACATTTCTGAATTAAATGATAAGAATGAATTTAATTTGCCCATATGGTTTGATGCTGAGAAGATTGATAGATTCTGGACTTCACAGTTCATGAAACATGGCCCATCTCTGACACTCATATGCACCAACTTTTTGTGAATTGTTGAATAGTAAAAAACTTGAGTTTGATGAAAAAATTGGAATGTGCAATTTTTAGACAAACAATCATTTATTGTAAACTATTTTAATGTTATTTGCACTCTGTGTGGTATAAATCCATAGTCTTTATAATAGAAAATTCAAAAGACAATGTGATTTGGATCAATTTATAGCCAAATAAAATTTAAAAATTTTACTACTTGAATAAATGAAAGGAACTGTTGAGTTCACAATTTTTAATATTTTACAGTTCATTTTTCTTTTGACTTCTAAGTATTTAAGTATGCAATCATTTTACATTTAATAAAGTATGAGTGAGAATTAACAGAAATTTGAATTATACCAAAATAATTACAAAATTTTGCTATGCTTACCAAAATAAATTTCAAAGAAACATCACCAAAAGAATTTGATAATAGTATTATCAGAATTAAAGAGCTTTGTGGTGAAATGGCAGTGAATATACCTGTCCAACCTATAACTTGGATTCAAATCCAATATTACATTTGGATTTTTTTAAAATTTTTTATCAAACTTGTTTTTTTTTTCAGGTAGCTTACTCATAACTAACCCAGTGAACCATCTAATATTGTTTAGTAATTAGGTATCTTGCTATTCTTTTCTTTTAGAAAGTAAAACAAAGATGGGAAAGATGTTCAAATTCTCAACATCTGATATATCTAATAAGGATTTCATGTTTATTTTTCTTTTATGAGCATTATTGGAGAGGTCTTATCATAAAATGTGCTATTTAAAGGCTGTTTATTATATTTAATAAATATACACTTGATTGATGTTGATGCCAATGCTTCTAAAAAGAATTAAACACTTTAGTTGTTATACAAACATATATTAATTTGAATTTGTTTTTTTAAAATGTGGCATTACTCAAATAAAACAAGTATCAATTTATTTAATTTGGAGATTAATTTTAAAAATAGTATTGACAATTTCAGTTTTGATTACACAATTTAAAGACTTTTAAATGATATTAAAAATTTTGTACGATAGCTTCGTATTACAGCCAAATTGATTAAAAAGGATTGATTTATAATTTCCTAGCATAAGCATTACTATTTTAGAACAAATATTATTCTTATTCCATTTAATGATTGTTTTGTTTCCACAAACCTATAAAGATGTAACATATACTATTGATAGCAATTAAACAAATATAAATATTCTTCAAATTTACGATTTTATAAAATATTCATATTTAAATGAACATAATCCTACTATCAGTTATAATAGAGGAAAATAAATTTTATGTGTTTGAGTTTTCAGATAAGCATCTGCTTATCAACTCCAAGTAGTACTTGGATTTATTATTATCTCAAAGTTATTATTTTCACACTTTAAACTCTTCATTTTAAATTCAATAAATATTATCACTATTGTTTTAATATTATTTATTACAATTATTCAAAAGATATATTAGCAATAATGATAATAATAACAATAACAGCCATTCCAAAATAAGTATGTCCATTCCAATTCCCAATAAAAAGAAAACAGAAGGATGAGAGAGAGAGAAAAGAAAAAACTACTCTAGGTATGAATGAATTTTGTGATGATTATACAAATCAATCTGTGAGCCACAATATACTCTCATATAAAACATATGGTCTATCTTTCTGTTTACTTGAAATTTTATGATATTGTCTTTTAGTTTCCTCACCAAAAAACTTTTCTTTTCTTAAATACTTTAACACAATAGCTCTCCAATTTATTCTATTCTCTGCATATTTTCCCAATAGATTCAATTAACATTACACTTCTTTAGAATATACAGGAAAACATTAAAAATTATAACTAAGAGCAATATGAAGATTATTGTTTACTAAAATATATGCATATGATACATTATATTATATTTAAAGCATTACCTTCATAAAAATATATTTGCTGAACATTTGTTTGATGTAAATTTTATATCTCACTTGTGTTCATGATGGAAAGCTTTTAGTTATATTAGTTCTTTATATAATTTTGCAAATTTCAATACAACATTATGCTTATTATTTTTTTTATTTTCTCTCTCCATACTCCCAGATCCTATGACACTCATTGACAATTGTTGCTCTGTTTCTATATCACAGATTGCCATATTGTGGTTACAAATATAGAATAATAGCTAAAATTAAAAACACATAAGAAAATTTTGCAATTATAATCCAACCATGATAAATTATGATTTTTGACAACAATGTTTTGTCAAACTTTTAGTCTAGGAGAAAAAATGGAGAACAAAGATGCATTCATCATTTTAAATATTAAAAAACTGACTGTGTGAAAAAATATTGCAGTAGAACTATGATTTATCAATGAGTGACATAATAAAACAAAGTTTAAACATCAATGGAATAAAAAAATAACAGAAATATCTAGATCAAATATAACATTCAAGCTATACAAAAAAATAAAGATACTGGAAACACTACAATGACATTCAGTGGGTATATTCTTTAAATCATGATCAACTTAATTTTTTATTTCAAATATACAGTTGCTGACATAGATGTCAATAGTTTCTCAATTTTTTCAAAATATATTCACACATGCTAAATATATAAGTAAAATAAAATGTATATATGTATATATTAAAAACCTAATTATTTTTATCATTAAATAACATCTCTCTTTTATATATATATATATATACATACACACATTAGTTCATTAAATTTGCAGTGAGATACTATAGTGAGTGTCTGCACTTGCAGACAATTTTCATCAATAATAATCAGAATTATTACTTGGTAATAGTACCCTATTAACCAGTTAAATCTCTATATCAGATGAAACATGTAATATGCATACATGTAATTAAGATAAGTGACTATTTCTTAGAAGTAGAAGTATTTATTTTTTCACTTTTATTATCAATACAATCAAACCTTATTGCTTTAAAAAATAATAATAATAAGTGAATGGTTTATTGCTTGAGATTTTATAAGAAATTGTATCATTGCAACTGAGAAATGGGCATCATTCCATAGGCCTTGAATTCCAGAATCTTTCACTTTACCACTGCACCAAATAAATTAGATAAAAAATAATGTTTTTTTTCTAAGGAGTTTGTAAGAATTTTGAGCATTGGAAAGATCAAAGCTGGATTGGATTTACAGAAATGTTTTAACATTTTTTAGAAACATCATGTGATCACTTTAGTTGGAAAACAGTATAATAGAAACAGTGATATTTTTTCTGACTCCATTTTTTAAACTATCATTTCATCATATCTTTGACTGACAAATCGCAGTCCTGTTCCATATTTACTACATTAATAGTTTTTTATGTTGTATGCAATATTTTTGTTTCTTTGTTCGTTTTGTGATTTTTTGGACTAAATAAAGACTTTAAAATACTATTATCAAAATTACTTCTTCATTATCAAGGATAGTTGTTAGAGCTCACTTTTATGTTTAAAATCATTGCAAGTACTTCTGCACAAACTCTTTATCCATTACCCTGGTATATTTTATTCTTATAATTTTGGCTCTGTTCTTTTTTTTTTGGAATTTGTATACACTGTTGTTGAGAGAAATTATAATTTATTGCATTAGCTTTAACATTTACACTTTTTTCTCTTATTCTGATTTATTATATTTTATTCCTTATGTTGTTTTTTTTTTTTTTTTTACATAACAATGTTTATTTTATCAAATAAAATAAAATAAAAAAAAGATGGTCAACTAGAAGTTCTGCCAAACAATCTATATTAAGATTCAAAATCACTGATGAAAATAAAATCTTTCAAAGACCAGCTACATCACACATGCATACAATTAAACAAACATTTTAATTATAAAAAATAATATCTTGATTTGCAAAAATTAAATTTACACAAAACAAATATCATTCAAAGATTTTTTTCCAGCAAGGAAAGAAATTATTATTATTATTATTATTATTATTTTAAGATGTATAAAATCATAAATTATGATGTTAAAGATTTTTTCACTTATCTTATTTGTACATCATAATTTGTTGTGGAATATAAATATAAAAGTTCTACAAATATTTAATCACTATATGCTACTGTCTTTTAATTCTTTTTTCAAAGCAATATATATATAATTAACTGTGATATAAATACGTACATACATATTTGCAAATAATACAAGAAGAATATTTTGAATTATAAAATATGTGTTGCACTTCATATATATTTCAATGAATAATCATGATATTGTTTTTATGTATGATTTATAATGGGTTATTTTTGGTATTCTCACTTTCTATATCTATCATTCATTTTTGCCAGAACCTTGAAAAACTATGGACAGAGCTTTTCCTTGAAACATTTTTCCACCTTTCTCTTCTCATATAATTAAAATTAATATTATTAATTAAATACAAATTCAAGTTTAATAACTTTTTAATGCATTTCCCCTTGTATTTAGTTTACAACTTGAGGCTTGAAATCATTATGTAGAGACTATCTTGACTTTCATGTTTTTAATATAAATTAGTATAATCTGGCTTTAAAAAATTTCCTCCCAACTATTTTTTGTAAGACATTTTTATGATGAAAAACGAAAAATCTTTATTTTTGCTTTAATTAATTTAAAATTTGTCTCACTTTTTGAAATAATATATAGATGAAAAACAGTGTGGAATAAAATGAAAACTTTTAGGTTTATAGGAATATTTCATTAGGGAAAAACTAACAGCTGTTTTATAAAAACGGACTTTAGCAAAACAAAATTTAATTCTTTAGCACATTGGGGAATGAGTTTTAATATTTGAGATAAGAAAATAATTAATGTATTTTTTAAAAATTAACGACAGTGTTCGACATTTTAAAAAAAGAATCTAGTAAACACATTTATGTTATCTCCAATTACCTTTTTAATAAACAGTTTAACTGACTTTCATTGACAAGATAAACTATTGGGTTTTCAAGTAAATGATTTAGTAAAACAAAAATGTTCCATGTACATACATATATTTAACTATGCCTGGAAGACAAATCAACCACTCTCACCAGTCATTAAATAGATAACTTCAAATGGAATGGATTGTTTTGTTCACTTTAATTTCTTGCTTAAAAAATAGAAATTTATTTTTTCGTAAAATAAAAGTATCTTTTTTTTTTCCTATGTCATAGCATCGGCCGGGACGCGAACCCACACCCGTCTGCAACCAACTACTTGCTTGCAAGGCGGGTGCAATGACCTCTCGGCTAACAACGCTTGACTAAAAATGTCTTTTAGAGTATTTATTCAATAAAACTAATTTTAAATCAGTAAAGCCACATTTCTTAGAAGGCTTATAATTATTCCTTTATTGTCATTTTTGTATTTAAATTTAATCTACAATTATTTATTCGATTATCTGAATTAAAATTTATTTTTTCTCTATGTATACTGAATATTCTTTTAGTGTAATGTTCTTAGGACATTTTTAAGTACAGTAGAAAACTCTTCATACATTACTGCCACCCAGCGAATCTGTAGATATACAAAGGTTTGTGCATAAAATCCCTAACTGCTGCCTACTCATTCAATAACCCCAACTAGTTTCTAGATTGTGGACTTCATCAGTGAGGAGCCTTGGATCTGAGAGCACTAAATCTAGATCATAGGATCTAATGCAACTCTCCAGCAGCCACCTTTTATCTATTTAGTTAATTATAAAACTATGAATCAAAGATAAAAATGCAACAATGTTTTCAATCCAAGCTCATTTGCTTGTATAGTCATAAAGATGTGAACCCAGTTTAGTATCTATAAAACAAATTTTATAGATACATCAAAATATATAGATACTGAACTGGAGTCAGATCATTATGATTTTACAAATGAATGAGCTGGGATTGAAAATATGGTTTTGTTTTCATCTCATAGCTTTCTAGTTAGGTAAAAAATGGTTGTTGAAAAGTTGCATTAGATTCTAAGATCTAGATGTCATGCTCTCAGATCCAAGGCTCCTCATTGATGAGTGGGCACTAAATGTGAATTTTATGTACAAACCTTTTTGCATCCATTAATTACTAAATCTTGCACTGGGTGGCACTACTGTATGGAAAATTTGCTACAGTATCAATAGCTTATGTAAGCATACAAAATGGCGTTTGTGGGACATTGTAAAGACTGGAGAAATCTGACTATAAGTTTAATTTTATTAGTTTTATTTTATATTTATATTCTATATGTTAAATTGATTTTAATATAATTGTAATTTAATATTGGTACCTATGCCTGCTGTGCCTATGATCTGGGTTCAAATGTAGTTGGCCCATAGTTATTCATTCAATATTTTTTAATAAAAAAGTATCTAGCTACTTTTAGCTAGAGTGTAAAATAAGGTTGGAAAAATGCTTAAATTCTAACCACCCAACAATTGGAAAAGTTAGAGAGATAATACTTTTTTCTTCATTATTTCTCTATGAAGACTGTTGGAAAAGTCTTTAATTTACAATTGTCTATTTAAAAGGTGCTTTATTTTTTCCCTTACTCATAAATATTTGGTATCATCATTATCATTAATTATATAAAAAACTATATGTTCTTTACAACTTTTTAAGAAATTTTCTTAAGGTCCATTGATTCCAGCTGAAATTTATTACTTCTGCTTCTCGGACTTCATGTGAAAATTCATGTGAATTTCCAAATGATAAACTACTCAATTACATTATTAAATAAGATAGAATGTAGATGAAAATAAAATCATAAAAATGATTACTATATCATAATTAAGAATTTATAAGGAAAAATCTAATATCTTCATAGAATAGAGAAAGTTTTAAAAAAAAACTTATGAGATGAATAATTAAAGTGAAAGACTGAAAATCTCTTGCATGCACTTTTAGAATGCTTATATGACAGCCAATCAGATGTAATGATGACTGTATAGGGAGCTCTTAAGACACAACACAAGACAGAGATTTTATAAGAAAAAGGGGGTTCCACCTTTCTCTTTACTTAAATTTCTATATATATATAAGCCAGTCTGAAGCATTTTGACTTAAGAGCATGAAACTTTAAATAACTTCATATTTAACTCACTGTGTATTATTTATAAATCAACAATGTGAAATATTTTTTTAGATCTTATGGATTGAGAGTAACATATGTAAATATTATTTATTAAGCACAAGCAGTTGTAAAGTATTAATCAAAAATATTTTTCTTAAAAAATATGACTGAGAATAGTATTAATAAAATCATTAGGGGATGTCAGAATTGCTTTTTAAATCATGAACATTTTTTTTTTTACCTTTTTTCATTTATCTCCTATTATTTTTTTCCAATTTATTTTTTATAATTTTTAACTTCTTTGTGATTTTGTTGATTTATTCAAAATTTCAAAAAAATGTCATTACTATCATTTTAATTTCAAATTTTTCCATTATCTCCAATTCCTTTTACCATTTATTTTCAAATCATCTAAATCTAATCTTTATAAACTGCTTTTCAAACAAAATGCTTTACATATCTTAATTGTTAATTTTAATAATAAAATGCCACAAAATTGGTTAGCCTTATTATTTAACTTTTGTAACTCTTACATTTAAATTTTTAACCCTATTTTTTATAGTATTTTGCTCTATAATTTTTTCACTAAATATAATTCTTAATCTTTTATTTCTTTATTTACAACATTATTTTAGACTTACATATATTTGTTTTGATCTCTAACTTTCCAGAAACTTTATTAATACTAAAAAATATTTGTTAACTTCATTTTGGCATCAGCAACTTTGTTCATTTGTTTTTTGCATCTTTTACAAAATTAGTACAGTGAATTTTCTTAACTTTAGTATTAACTTTATACTCATCAAAACACATCTAGAGATTTATTTAAACCATACTGAAAATAAAAAACATTAATACTTTGCACTGTTAATATATTTATTTATTCTATATGTAATATTTTAATATTAGAAATACATTTTGATATATATCTCTTTTCCTCCAAAACAACCAACAATTTATACTGTTATCAAAACAGGCAAAACTCCCTATATGTATTGCCATTCAGTGCAAGCCAGAGTAATCAGTGGATTCCAGAAGGCTTGTGCATAAAATCCCCATTTAGTGCCTACTCATACAATATCCCCAGACTAGTTTCTGGCTTGTGGCTTTCATCGGTGAGGAGTCTTGTATCTGAGAGCACTGCATCTAGATCTTAGCATCTAATGCAACCCTCCAGCAGCCACCTTTTATCTCTACTTAACTACAAAACTATGCGTCTTAAATTGAAAACACTGTAATATTTTCAATCTAAGCTCATCATCTTATATTGTCATATAGGTCTGAACTCAGTTCAGTACCTATACATTTTGGTGACTTTGGTTTTTTAATAATCATAGTGACCACTATCCTATTAGGCAGAATTGGTTTTAAGCCAATAGACATCACATGATTACCATTTCCTATGCTTTCTCATAACTGTTATCAAAACAGGCAAAACTCTCTGTACATATTGCCACTCATTGATGAAGGCCACAAGCCAGAAACTAGTCTGACGATATTAAATGAGTAGGCACTAGATGGGGATTTTATGCACAAGCCTTCTGGCATCCATTGATTACTCTAGCTTGCACTGAGTGCCAATACGTATAGAGAGATTTGCCTGTTTTGATAACAGTTATAAGCAAGCATAGGAAATGGTGATCATGTGATGTTTATTAATTTATGCTATCAACTATCTTTTTAAATTCAATAAAACAAATATTAACTTTCCTCCATTTTACATATTTTTAAATATAGCCTTATTATTCCAATTGTATAATTATTTACTTTACTCTTTGTAAATCAAAAGCTCTTCAAAAATGAATACATATAAACTTTCATATTTAATAATCTTAATAAAATTTTAGATGATGATATAAAAACTTCCCACTTTACTGCAGTATGTTCATTATTTAATAAAAGCATAATTGTAGAATGAAAAGCTTTAGATCACTTTTCTGCATCAGAAATTATATTAACTATTCTTTCAAACTGTTTATCTATAACTTTTAATATTTCAACTAGAATTTCATTACTTATTTGTACTTGTCAACTTTTATTTCACTTATTATTTCTAAAACTAATTATCCATCAGTGAATAAACTCTAAATTGCTGCCCCCAAAATTTAATAATACAGTTTTGTAACTAGAATCAATAAACAAAATTACTTCCAATTTCTAATTTAAAAATATTTTTCAAAATATGTTAGAATTTATATTAGTAGAAGTAATGCCATTACACAATAATTTATATATATAAATTGTGATAGTAACTCCATTAGTAATATTAAAAATAATGAGCTTCATTTTTTTAATATAATAATTGTAATTGTCAAGTTATGTTATATATATGAGTATAGCATAGTGGGGATATCCAAGATGGTGAACATAGTTTAAAACAAGTCTAAAAATGTGTATTGAAATTGTAAAGTCATGGTTAAATTCAAAATTTAGCAAAAACATTCATTAATAAAATTAAGTTACCAACCCTACATTACACTAAAGCATATTTTATTAATGCTTGTCCTTTATTAAAATGAAGAAATTGATTGCAATTTAATCATAAATTCGGTGATTTATGTCCGACCTAAAATCACTTGTAAACAAACTTTACCTACATATAACATTTAAATGTACATGTATGTGTTTATTATTATGTCTAGCTATAAATAAAATGATGTTTTTTAGAGGCTAAAAATATATTTAGTGAATCTTCTATGATACATGAATAGTCGATTTAAAAATTAAACCTTATTCATTTTAATAGATGAAGTATTAATATATTATTTGGTATCAGAATAAATGTAAATAATTGTATTATTTATCTTTATAATAATTTTATTTCTAAATATTTTATATTTGTAAAATGTAATATAATATGATTGATTTTACCACACATAAAGCAACAAGATTATTGGGATGAAATTGGTTGCTGTGCCAACATGATAAAGATTTTATGTACTAATTGTAATTGAGTAGAAGAAGAGTTTGAATCTACATCATTTTTTTAATCATATGTACTACAATGTAAAAGCAAGTGCTTAACAAAATTCAACTTTCTCTGCATAAATGTTCATCTGGTAAACTTTATACATTTTAAGTATTCAATTCACCATTATGGCTATTTGATTCAACATGTCTGGATGAAAAAGGAACCATTGGACAAAACATGATTCAATAATAACAGAATAATTAATTGCTTACTTTCTAAAACAGATAAAAAAATTTCATTGGATAAATTCTAATTTAAATCTCAGAATTATATTTAAAAATATTGTCAAATGTTTGAGTCTTTAAATAGTTTTGGAATTACTAAGCTGGCAATGCTAAGTAGCTCAGATTTTGCTTTTGTTTCCAGTTTACTTGATTACTAATTACATACACCTGAGAAGTTCTGATCCTGCGGAATATTGAAAATGGAATAACATACCTCTCTTCTTAAAAAGTTCAATTAACTGGAAACTCAATTGCCTTATGAATCTACAATTTAATTACCTTCATAATGGATTTAAAAATTGTGATAAACAATATTAAACCACTAAACATCACATGATCACCATCTCTTATGCTAGCACATAACTGTTATTAAACAGGAAAAACTCTCCATACAGTAGTGCCACCCAGAGTAATCAATGGATGCCAGAAGGTTTGTGCATAAAATCCCCATCTAGTGCCCACTCATCCAATATCCCCAGATTAGTTTCTGGCTTGTGGTTCTCAGATCCAAGGCTACTCACTGACAAAGCCCACAAGCCAGAAACTAGTCTGGGGATATTGGATGAGTAGGCACTAGATGGGGATTTTATGCACAAGCCTTCTGGCATCCATTGATTATTCTGGTTGGCACAGGGTGGCACTACTATATGGAGAATTTTGCCTGTTTAATAAACAATATTGTTACTGCTCTTCAAAAATAAAGCATAAATGAATCAACATCACTAGAAGAATCTCATCTCACCTGTCAATAAAAGTTTGAAAAATTAATAATAAAGAATTTGTTATACATTCTAATGTGGAATTTTAAAAGAATAAAATAATGAGTAAATTCATAAAAGAAAGTTTATTAATGGAACCTACAGAAAAATGTGCATATAAAGAAAATGGATTAAGTTATTCATAAACTTTCATGGATAATAATGGTTGTTTAATTTATTTATTATGTTTTTGATGTAATATTTTAATTGCATGTGTTAATATTGATCAATGTTCTTGTCAGTAAGAAGTCCAGGTAGTATGATTCCATTATTTAAATTGATAACATATTTGCATTTTATTAGAGATCAGTTATTACTTTTATATAATAATATTATCAAATTGTCTTATTGATTGAGAAATGCTTGTCTTATAGACCTTATATTTTATCTTCTTAAGTACTTATATAATATGAATAGTATTGCATCATAAATGTATTTAGATAAATGAATAAATAATGTTTTAAAAGGTGCTTGTAGAAATAAGATTAGAATATAAGAAATTAAGATATATAGGTCATATATAGAATGTATCATTTAGGACTTTAATTCTATATAAATTGGCTATGTTTGACACTTTGACCTGTTTCTAGTATTTGCCTTTATCAATGAAGACTAGAATTAAAAAGCTGAAGATAATGCTCTTTTATTTGGCAAACAGATTTTTACTTTTTTATACTATTTAAAATAAAAATCTGAAATCCAGGCTAACTCTTTTGCATAGCTATAAAGATCTGACACCAAGTGAGTTTCTATAAATTTTTGAGATCTCATGAATATGACAATCATAAGCCTCATGTACTCTTTGGCTAGGAAAATTAATATCAACATCAGGACAACATGCTTTTTTAATATTCTTTCAAAAACTGCTGTTATAAAACAGAGGTCTTAAACATACCTAAAAACTGACTGATATTAGATCTATTTTGCTATCGATATGAATTACTCTGAGTTTGAAACTAGTGTTTTTGTTTGAATAGTACAAAGAAATAAAAGATTGTTTCTAAATGCATAAATACATTAGTTTCATCTTGAATCCTAGTTTTTGCTAATAATGGCAAAAAATAATAATTACTCAGTCAGAAGATGGAGATTTTATACCAGCAGGTACACCATGTGATGATTATTGATTAATACACATTATAATAGATTCATCTGTATGAGGATGAAGATCATTGTTCTTAGAAGCATATGAGAGATACGAGGCTATGGGTTTTAATCTTTATAGCCAAAGAACTGAACTGGCATCAGATTTGTTTTATACAAAATTTTATTTCAATTTAAAAATGTGGCATCTCTAGACTTACCTTTCTGTGGCTTCTATCATTATGTTATGTTAAAAGCTAAAATATATTGCTACAATATGTTATTATAAACAGATTGAATTAATTATCTATTTAAACCACTAAACATCACATGATCACCATGTCTTGTGCTGGCACATAACTGTTACTAAACAGGCAAAACTCTTCATACAGTAGTGCCACCCTGTGCTAACCAGAGTAATCAATGGGTTCCAGAAGGCTTGTGCATAAAATCCCCCTCTAGTGGCGCTCATCCAATATCCCCAGACTAGTTTCTGGCTTGTGACCAATAGCAGCCACTTTTTATCTCTACTTAACTACAAAACTATGAGAATGAAATTGAAAACACAATATTTTCAATCTAAGCTCAATAGCTTATATAGTCATATGGGTCTGAACTCAGTTCAGCACCCATACATTTTAGTGTCTTTGGATCTTTAACAACCATAGCCACCACTATCCTATTAGGATCCCCAGACTAGTTTCTGGCCTAATAGGATAGTGGTGGCTATGATTGTTAAAGATACAAAGACACCAAAATGTGTGGGTGCTGAACTGAGTTCAGACCCATATGACTATATAAGCTATTGAGCTTAGATTGAAAATATTATTGTTTTCAATTTCATTCTCATAGTTTTGTAGTTAAGTAGAGATAAAAAGTGACTGCTGTTGGTCACAAGCCAGAAACTAGTCTGGGTATATTGGATGAGTAGGCACTAGATGGGGATTTTATGCACAAGCCTTCTGGCATCCATTGATTACTCTGGTTGGTACAGGGTGGCACTACTGTATGAAGAGTTTTGCCTGTTTAATTATATATTTATGATTTTAGACTGTAAAATTATGTTTAAAATTACTCAAAAAAAATGTTTTTCTTTGTAAAATAATTTTTATAAAAAGATTGTGATCAGTATATCCCAAAAATAATAGAATTGAAAAAAATTAACAAAATTACTAAAATCTCATTGTTGAAACCTATCTCAAAAAATATTATATATGGCATTTTTAAAAATATATAAATATAAACTTCTTATAAAAAATTTAGTTGAAGAGTTGAATTTTTTTCTAGAGTCTACTATAATTAATTTATCTTTTGGCTTTCATTAGAAAATTAGATCTAAAACAAATATTTAGAATGATGAACAATTAGCAAAAATAAACTTATAACATCAAAAAGAATGGATGACAATTTTTCCCTGGCTCAACCTGAAAGTAATATGTATTGGTATATAAAATAAATTGTTTCCATATAAAAACCAGACCATCTTTATGAACTTTTGGTTACAAATACCAAAATTATGAAATACACAATAAAATGTAAACTCCAGAAGTATTACAGTGAGTAGATATCTCAGGACTATACAGATAAGGATCCTAGGCTATTGAAATCAAAAACATTGTCATAGTGTATGCAATCAATCAAATAGACAAATATGTTATTTCATCAATCTTCTCCTCATGTAGGAACACTAATAGAATTATTACAACCTAACACTACTGCTATATTAAAATCAAAAATTAAAATCCTCTGTAAATTAATTGTTCAGCACATCAGTGTTATAATGATAATTCAGGAGATATCATACATATCTTCTTAATGTTCTAGATTTATATTGATTAAATTTTTGTTTCAAATCATCTTGAAAGGCTAGCAACTTCAATTGAAAATTGTTTAAATTGTATTGCAATCAACATTCAGATAGATGGTATTTATATATGTTATATTTATAAACACTCCAGATATTGCTACATCTTTTGTAATAGTAGAAAATTTCAATTTTTATAGAATTCTTTGGGGATATGTGAGTGAAAATTAAGCAAGTTGTCAACTTTTAGAAGGTATGGATTTAATCAACATTCATTCATTTTATGATGCCAAACAAGGAGAAACATTTCACTTGATCAGAGAAATAACATGTACAAATCATGATTAATGTTTAGCTTTGACAAAAAATATTTTATTGTGTCATGCTGAACTACTGATATTAGATCATTTTCATCACAGTCAATATAAATCAAATATAATAGTTTTGAAATGCATATTTCTATAACCAAAACATCTAATGAACATAAATTTGAATACTCCCCCTCATCACTATCAACCGCATACAGCTATGATTATGAAGCCATAGAGCTTTGAAAGCGCTAAGCTTTAAATAAATTTAATAATATATATAACTTATTTAATGAGCGTTATAAGTGCAAAATTATTGATAATGGAAAAATGTAATTTAAGTAAAGCTAACCAGATTTGATATAATGGATATCTTGAACAGAATGTTAATAGAGTAAATATTTCAAATTCTTTTTGCTATAATATATTTTACAAACTCATAAAAATAGCTATCTGAATTTATTTCTCATTGACATTAAACCAGTAGTGATGGGTTATATCCAATTTTTGTCTATCAAAAACCTAGAAATTAATGACAACTTTACAATCACTAGATGATTTCAGAAAAGAAAAGTGGAAAAAGGTCATGGAAAAGTAAAATTTTGAAAGATATAATTGGTCACTTTTATGAAGGATTGATGAATGCAAAAATATTTCTAAAAGTACTGCCACTATTGTTGCAGTTTTATAGAATGAAAAAAGAATTATTAAAGCAGATTTTCAAGTTTTACTTTCACAATGTTTCTCTAATACCGATCTAATAAAAACTGTAGATATTGACTGAACTTGAACTTATTTTCTGCTGACACTGCTAAAACCCTAGAATAATTGGGAATGATTGACTGAGAAAAAAACTTCATTAGAGTAGAATTGATATAAAATCAATAAAATATCATATGATTTTATGACCTGATTGTTCAGATGCTGTAGATGAATTAAATATGAAAAACCAAAGTACTGTTTAGAATAATGAAAACTTCAATTAAGCATCCAGCTCCATTAATATTGAAGTGTCATTAATAATAATTTGATCTTGAACTCTAAATTCATGTCCCTCAACTCCTTAATATTGTTTACTTGAGCATTATTAATGTTTACATTACCAATAAGTAAGTGGTTTGAGAGCTATAACCCATTTTTTTTTTTTATTAAGCGAGTGGGCTCTATGTGATCAACTACTTTAGGAATATAAGCAAACCATATTGTGCATTCAATATATGCTACCTTCTACATATTTTTATCTATAATACAACTTTTATGGATTTACCAGTGCCAGATTCGCTGTTTTTTTTTAAAAATATTTTTAGCTATTATATTTCACCTAGATATGTTTGTGATATGACTCAGATTTTTTACTGATAAAATTAATCCCAGAACTATAATAAAACCTCCTCATTAGCTGCACCTTTTGCTAAGAATGTTAGCTTGACTATAGAATCAGAAATTGTTTAGGAAACAATTTGATCCTTAAATGACCTGCAACGAAGCACTTCTTTGTAAATAATACTACATATTATTCGAGAATTGAATGATTTGTATTTTGTACAAAAATGTTTTTGTATTTATTACATAATAATCACATATGCTTTAATTTTGTATTGCCTTTATTATAAATCTTTACGAGTTTTCTAACATATATAAAGAAAATATTTTTCCATATAGTTTCAATTTTATAAAATATTTTATTTAGTACTAAAACAAAAAAATAAAATATTTTAACAATAAAAATATTTAAATGGAATATAAAAGACAATTATAAATTTAAATATTTAGAATATTTTTTGCTTTTTCTATATTATTATAAACCGGAACAGTATATCTTTACAAAATTATAAACTAACGGGGTCTTGGGGTCAAAAGAGCCTTAAGTAGTTAAAAATAGCTCAAGGCAGACAATAGAATATTTGTCCAATAAGACTTGTTTTAATATCACGTGATCTTACTATAGTTAGATTTCTATTTTAAAATGTATTTATACATATCTTTTATTCTAATGGTATAATAAATTTTTAAAACGTAGTATTATTAACGTTGAAATAAAAACTTTACAAAAAAAATTGAATTTAGTTTTTGCTATTTATTAAATAAATTATATAAGTGACTTTTTTCTACTGCAAATGATATATAATGATTATATAAAAAAAAAGATATAGAAAATTCTTGCCCAAAAGGAAAAGTTTATGAAACTATATAAACAAAAACTATACAGTTCTCTTTTTTTAAAAAGAGTTTTCTGCGTTATCGTGAAACTAGATTACAAATCACTTCTTTCAAAAACTACACTTGATTTTTCTAAACGATATTTGTCTTGAAAATCATGCCATTCGAGAACTGAATGTTATAGTTAGATTCGATTCAAAGACCTTTAAAAAGCTGATTCCGTTACTTTTTTACTGCACTAAATCGCAGTTGACATTTGATTAATTTATTGTGATCTATTATGATTTACAGACCAATATTTCTAATTATTTGACTCAGTAAAATAAAATTAAAACAGGCAAAACTCACTATACGTATTGGTGAACATGTGATGTTTATTGTCTTAAAATAAAATTACTTGGCGAATGCACATAAGGGGAAAAGTTAAATAATTTCTGAAAAACTTTTTTTAATTAAAGCACTTATGTAATAAACTTTGCACAGCAGATAAAAAAAAATCAAATGGATTATTATTCAAGAATTTTATAAGAAAGTTAGGCATTAGATGTAGGACATTTGGAGCTGTGATCAATGAATTCTAAGTTCCATAGTCCACCATTGCATCACTACACTTCACTATGCAAGGCAGTATCAATCATAATTGGTTCAATCAAGTGCTTAAATTTCAAATGGCCTCCCATGAAAAAAAATCATGGACAATTTTTTGTTATATACTGTATATAAGTTAAGTGATCAAAAAAATGTACATAATAAATACATAATCATCATTAGTGGTAAATGACTATTATATTCCATCAAATGATAATTAAGATCGTAATTACATATTAAGTTCAGAATTCTTTATATTATATAAAATTATTAATATTTTAAGTTTGAAATTTAGGCAGTAAGAAATAGATATACAGTACTAAGTTTTTTGATTGAAAACAGGATCACTAATAAAGTAATAAATAAGATGTAAACAACCAATAAAACTTGGTTTGTTGATGAATATTTTCTGCTATTTACTATCCTTGCAACACATTTTATTTTGACAATATTAAGAATAAGCTAGAAATCTTTAGCGGAGCATTCAATGCCTTCCACCATTCCATACACACAAATGCATGGTTAGTTATGCACACAACAGTTTATTCAGCTAAAAATTAATCTGAAACTGAGCTTTTGTGTCTGGCACAAAATAGCACTTTGTGAAGCCGCAAAGAACTACAGAGCTTTTCAGTACATTTAGTAAAAGACTAAACAATTTTTTACCCCATAGATATATTTATAGGTTCCTGTCATATGATTAATGAGATCATAATTTTTACCCCAAATCCTTCTTTTTTTTTTTTGGATTTTTATAACAATATTTTATACCTGTTACTAGGAAATGGTAGGAAGCAGGTAATATTTGGAAATTTTAAAAGACTAAAGTGCCAAAATTTGGTAATGATATCATTTTAAAATTATAGGCAAATATTATTTTAAAATACCAAAATACCAAATTACTTTAATTAATGATTAAAATAAAAGAAATGCACATTATTGTTGTACAAATAAATTATTTATAATATTAAACTAAATGATTTACTTTTAAAGTTCCCATTACAATTAATAATAAATCTAATTATTGCTTTAGTAATAATTTTATTAAAATATTTTATGATTATATCTTTTAATTTTAAACACATTCAACCATATAACCATTTGTGCAAGCACACACGTGTTTGAATATTATGTCAAAACCTTGTATTGTTATTAAATGTAGTTTAAATCACCTATCTATAATAATAAAGTTAATATTATACTAAAATATTTTTAAATATTTTGTTCTTGTTATAATTAATGTTGTATCTTGACATTCTGTTCATTATTCCTTCAAAATTATCTTTACATGTGAGTGTATCCTTTTTTTTAATGATATTTTAATGGGGATAAACAAAATTTGATACAAATAATTTTTAAGATACTGTGTATTTATAAAATCTGCATGGGAAGACATATTGGATAAATTTAATAATTTGTTTACTAGGTAGAAGACTCAAATAATATTAATAACACTTCCAATTATATTGTTTACAACAATAATAACAATAAATTGATAAGCCAATAATTTTTTTTCGAAATTATGGTTGTCTTAATTTAGACATAAAAATACTATTACAATACACATGCATATAATATATATTAAGGACTTAATTTACATAATACTTGATTATTTGTTTTATATAAAAATATGAAATGATTATAATTAACAATTCTTATCATTTTCACTTTATTTAATCAAACATATTGTTTCTACAAACAATTTTATTTTTTACAGTTCCAATCGCAGAGCAGTTTTTATAAAGCTATAAAATATTTAAATATATATGATTACATAAAACATACATTTTACTATAATAATATGTAAAATATGTATAATTCATATTTTAATTATAATTGTACAAATATTAAATATGTCATCATATTTACATTAAACTTAAATTTATATTTTATTGTTCTACTTAATAGCTATAATATATTATTTTCACTAAAAGTTTTGTATACATTTTTATATATAACTTTTACACTGAATAAAGTGTAAATGAAAGAAGTTATTAAATATATTTGTTAAAATGATCAATATATAGAAGATAAAGAAAAAGAAAAAAGAATAATATGAACAATTTAAAATGAAATGATTAATGACAATATGAGTATATGTTTAAAAAACTAATGCTGTAAAGAAAAGCAGTATATCAGTTGATATTTCTAACTTTAAGAAATGTTGAAGTGGTATTAACAAGAAGAAATTGATGCTTTATAAAAAACAATTATACAGATAGCAGGAACAAAAAATACAGTATTATTTAGATAAAAAGGAATATAAAAATATTTCTAAATGGCTTATTTAGAAGATCTCTAAAATGATGCAAAAAAAGAGTTGATGATGACATAAAAATATAAAATGAAGTAAATATCTGTAGAAGTGATATCATGTTTATTTTAGTAATAAAAAATAGCATGGTTTTTGAAAATAAAACAATTTTACAAAAACGTGTACAGAAATAAGATACATTAAAATTAATAAAGTATACATTTGACAAAAATTTTGCTACACGTTGCAATAAATTCCATGTATTTTTACATGAATGATTAAAATGTTCAACATATGCATGAAGATTGGAAAATCTCCAGGAACTGATATAGAGTTTGCAACAACAAAAAAAGAAACATAAAAAAATAGAAAAATTGTCAAATTTATATACAAAATAACCCAGAATATTAAAAGAATGTAATAATTATATGTAAAAAAACAGTTGTAATTATCATTCTATGAATTTTAATAACCTCTATATGAAATAATCATTGACATCTTGAAAAATTAAGCCAATCAAAGAATCAAATTGAATTCAAGAATGATAGATCACATTTAAATAATAATGGAAGTTACAGGAAGAATCAAAAAGAATTAGTGCCATTATTTTCAAATAGATGTATACATTATAAAAATGCTTATGATTTTATAAACATAATTTTTTTAAACTTGGACAGAACACGTAATGAAAAATATGGCAAGATGGCTTCATTTCCTCAAAATTATTCACTGCGTTATTATTGATAATACTCTCTTAAAAAAATAATGAAAGGAATACTAATAAATGGAGATTATTTAAATAATTTGAATTTTGTAGATAATGTTTTATTTTTACAAATAATAACTTCAAAAGTACAAAAAGATATTACAAGAAATACTAAAATGATAAAGCAGTGTTCAATGGATTTTCGAGAAAAGAAAATGAACATAGTTAATAATGAATTAAAATAAAGTTTAAAAACAATATCTTGGCCAAATTATTAATATATATATGATAAGTGATGAAATTCATTATGGGATAAGCCCTATATGATAGAATGGTGGACCAGGAGCAAAAGATCTGCAAATCATGAGTCAGTCTATCACTTCTGATGCTCAAATATTTTATAACCTCCTGTTTGAATATCAGAAGTGATCATCTGAGCCACAACTTGATAATTTTTAGTGTTTCATTAAACTATACCATGGATGCCCAAAATAAATTTTACCAGTTAATTATATTATCATATATATTAATCATTTATTCAAGGTATTTGTAATTTTTAACTTTACTCTAATTTGCTATTAGCATTTTTTTTTTTTAAGAAACCCATTGAACATTGCTTTAACATTTTTTGAAATTCTGAAGTATTAATAAAAAAAATTATTAAGTGTATTCAGTAAAATAATCTAATACTAAAAAGATATGACTGTGTGCTTTAAAAATGGTTGTTTAATGTCTTCAGATAGGGCTTATATATATCTGAAAATTACATACTTAATACAAAAATTATGGTGAAATATTTAGATCATCTAATAAAGAAAGAACACACCACTCCAGAAATTGTGAAAAAACTGCTAAAATCTGAAACTAAATCCTATAAGATATTAAGAAACCATATGTAAAATGAAGTATTGAAATAATCAAATTGTTCATTGGCTGGAAGTTTATAAAACATTTTACCACCAGAAATCATATGCCCTGTACCAAAATCCAGGGACTTGAGCTCCAAAATCAGCTGTTCTTAAACTACTTCAAACTGCATAGATAAATAAAATAATTAAGTTGTTAAAATAGAATTATGCTGAATATGTTGTTAGAAAGTGTAATTATACAAAAATAAATAAAATTAGAAAATAGATTCCAAAAGATATTTAAAGACCTAAAGGAGATCAATGTGAGAGATAAGTGTGCAAAAATGTTTACTAAAATGATGTGAAGAGAATCTAAGAATGACTAATTTAAAATAAGTTTAGATATTTTTATTCTGCAATGAATTGCAAATGGTTAAAATGGTTATTTTATGATGATGAAAACTAAGTCATTACAAGAATAATAATAATGAAGAACAACTTTTTATAGTTTATTCTTTATACAAATAGATCAAGAAATTTTTAGTTTTAGCTTATAATCTTATCTAGAAATTTATAAAAATGATTCAATATTTATTATGAAAAATGTATTTATATTTTGGTAAACTATATAATATAAAAACTGAAGTGCCAATTTTAATGTCAAGTGATCATTTTTTATTCAAACAATTTTTGTTTTGTAAAATATCTTCCAACTGGGAGCTATATAATCTATATAGATTTCTTATATTTAAAATTACCATGTATTTGTAATCTTTACTAAGATATTCTAAATTATCATGGTCCAATGTTTTACTATTCCAAAGCTATAATCATTATGTCATTGAAGAAATGTTCTGCACAGTTTGGTACCATGATAGAGTGGCAGATTCTAGATTTAAGGCTTATGGATTGTGTCCCAGCTTTGTTACTTTTAGTATTCAGTGTTTCTGGAGTTACATGAATTTCCATAACCAATAAATCTAATGCAAAATAGCACTTCATACTCATTGTTTGTTTTTTTAATTTATATACTTGAATACGACCTAGTGTATTACAACAATTTTTTAATTCAACTTGTTTTTTTTTTGATGGGCTTGAATCTAAAGTTTACTCTGAATAGCTTATAGCAGTCGTAAATTGACAGATTTAATAATTAAAGATTTCTGGATTTGAACTCAGTTATCACCTCCAATGTTCAATTGTCACACAAGATCCTGGATAATTAATCATTCAATTATTTTTTTCATTTGTCTAATGTTTTTTTGGAGATGATTTTAAAGAATTTTAGTAAATAACTTAATAAAATTAATAGATAGAAGGAAGACTGATAAGTAATAAATTCTTATTTTTAACTTTCCTCAATATTAAAGTCATATTTGCACTCTCCTAATTATTTGATATATCATTATTATTTAGATATTTAATATATTACTTTTCCAACAATTTTTGTCAGTCTTCATCTGCTTTTTATGAAATATTCATAATAAATCTCTCATTTCCTGTAAGCTTTCTATTATTCATAGATTTAATTGCTTATTGCGTATCTAATTTCTTCATTTAAAATATTCCAAAAAATGTTATTCATAATCATTTTATTTTGCTTTGTTTGTAAATTTTATAAAAAATTTTATATAAATTTTCATATATTTTATATCATTTTGCCTTTTAGTAATAGTATGCCATCTTTTTTTCTCTTTATGCTAAAATAGTTTTTCTTCCTATAATAAGATATTGTTTTACATATTTGAGATCTATTCTCTTTTATAGTTTTCCTTCCCATTTTTACAATATTACTTTGTTATCTCACCATTAATTCTTTTTTTAATTTTTTACAGAACTCCAAATGTTCAGGCTTTCTAAATGGATCACTTTTATATCTTATTATACTTTTCTCTTCATGCATTGATTTTTCATAGTTAAAAATTAATTGACCAGTTTTCACTTTTGATTTTTTCTTAACAACTTTTTATTGATGTCATTCAAAACTACTTTGGAAGCTTGTTAATGATTTTAAATGATTTGCAAATTCTAGATTAAATAAATGTATTGGAGTATTTTTGAAGATTACTTAAGACAAATTATTGGTGGTGTTTTTTTTTTTTTTTCAAAATAGTTTTTGACTCTTTTGTTTTGTAATAATACCTGTCTTACATCTCTCTAATTCATGGTCACTTTCTGATGTTTTGTTTATTATAAGTATTACAAAATTGAAATACAGTATTTTCTACCAGTCAAATTATAATTTAATTCTGCTGTCCTTCGTTGGATGCTTCAAATAAAAAATTCATAATATCTGCAAATTTCACAAAGTCTTCCTTTTTGTCTGTACATCCAAATTTATTTTAAATATTTTCAACTTTTCTTATTGAGGTATAAAAATCTTTCTCTAATAATTGTAAAATGTTGTTTAGTCTGATCAAAAGAATTCTACAGATCTAGAGTATTTGTGGGACAAACACTTAAATTTATTTGCATTTAATATATTTCATTAGGATGAGCAATTAACCTTGCCTTTTTATTTTATATACAATCTATTTTCACAATATTGTTTTTACATTTTTTATATTTACTGAATTATACTTGTATTTCTAACATAAGTACCTATAAAGTTAAGTACATGTCTATTTTTCAAAGCAGTTGTCCTTTTATCATTTCTTCTAATTCCATTATATTCATACATCCTTTATGTAAATATTTGACCATGAAACTACCCCCCCCCCTAAGAATGATAAATTAGATAATGTAGTTATTTCAAATTTTAGTCTGTTTCCTGTTCTATTTTCAAATTTTATATCCTTATTATATAAATGAGTAGAAATCATTATACTATATTTTATAAATACAGGATAAAGATTTGTATCTGTCTACATATAGTTAAATTACTATATACATATATTTAGTAATAAAAAAGATATTGAAAACAATTAAGAATAATTATTGTAAAAAGTTTTATTTGAAGTGGTCATATAAAAACTGGAGTCTTAGAATAATAATCTGATAAATTTTTTTAGAATATTTTGAAAAATAAAAGACTTTTTACGTTAACTTTGTATTTTGACATGAATATATATGTAAATATTTGAAAACCAGGCACTCTTCACAAACATGGAGCTTAATTGTAAATATAGGTGATTTGAACTCAGACTTTAACTACCCTTCAACTATCCACACTATCTCATATAACTGATACACATGACTACACACATGTAGAAAAGATAAATAATCACCAACTGATGAGTGCTGGTTTAGCATGAAATACATATATTGGTGATTATTTATCTTTTCTACATGTGTGTGGTCATGTGTATCAGTTGTATGAGACAGTGTGGATAGTTGAAGGGTGCTTGAAAGTCTGAGTTCAAATCCCCTATATTTATGAATATATATATATATGTGTGTGTGTGCTAATTTACTTAATAGAATCCAATTTTTGAAGTTAATGTCCTAAATATTTTCCTGTTTTAAAATTTTATTTTTATTTTAGACTTCAATTTCTTTGTTTAGTTTGCTTTAAAATTTTATACATATTTAGAAGAGAGCCTAAAATTGAACATTCTTTACAATATTAAAATCACAACCAACCTTATCATTTTCAATCATTATCAATCCATTGCAAGATGAAGATCTCTTCAAATATAACTTAGTTTCTTTGATTCCTAACCTCTTTTCTCCACACACAACAGCAAATTTTCTTATTTTATCCGTCCATCTCACAATGATCTCTTTTTAAATTGTTTACAATCAACTATCCATCTACTATCATAATATATCTATTCTAGCTTCATTTTAGACTCTTCTTTCATTGCTGTCAATGATATCTCTTTGTTATTCCATTCATGTATTTCATTTTCAACTTCTTGTTATTCCTAACTTACATCAGTCCATATTATGTTGAATAATCTAAATCTCTATATTGCTCTTCTGTTAAGTGTTCAAGTTTTAGATTGATAAGTAAGAATTGATAAATCACATATATTTAAATTTTTTCCTTTTCAAACTCATAGATCTATTTTCTTTTAATATTAAGAAATTTCTATCAAAGATATTTTATCAAAGTTTAATTTTGTGATTAATTTTATCCATTATGTTTCCATTTGTATTAGTAACATGGCCAAAGTATAGGTAGTTATTAACTTCTTCTAATGCATCATTATCAATCTTTATTTTCTACTTTTGAAAAAATCCATTGAACATAACTTTAATCTTTTTATCAGTTATCTTGATTTCTACATTCTTATATTTATCTGATAACTCTTGCTATATTTTCTGAAACATTACATTCAAAAACAATCACATCATCTGCAAAATCTATATGATTTAAATAATTTCAATTTACTTTTACTTCTCTAGTTTTCCATTTTAATCGATAAAATATATCTTGTAAAATTAATCTAAACAGTTTTTGAGATATGGAGTCATTCTTTTATACACTTCACTCAATGTTAATCATTTTCGCATTATCATAAAATATAATGACAGCCCTTGCATTTTAATAAATATTCTTGAGAATATAATATCTTGAGTCTATATCTTGATGACTCAATGCTTTAATCACTCTAGAAGTGCCTAAGGAATCAAATGTACTTTCAAATCTACAAATCCAAAGTATAATTGCAACTTATATTCATTGGTCTTTTCTATAATTTGTCTTATTACTTGGGTGTAATACACTGTACTAAATTCATTTTTAAATCCAACTTGTTCTTTTGGTTGGCTATAATACAAAGTTAATTGTAAATTAGTTATAATTATTTTGGTAAATATTTTATATAGAACTGATAAAAGATTGATAGATCTCTAATTTCTAATGTCTTTTTTATCAACTTTCTTAAACATCAATATTTCTGTTGCATTTTTCCAATAATTTGTTGCATCTTTATCATTAAAACATTTGGTATGTAGTTTTGCTAATAATTTTTCTGTTTTTTCACTTCTTTTTAAATATCAATAGTAATTCCATCAAATCCCAAAGCTTTTTCCTTCTTCATAGATTTAATTGTATGCCTGCCTCACTTCTTCAGAAAAATTCTAAGCAATTCAGAATATATAATAATTGTAGAAAATACATCATTTTCTTGTTCTTTATTGCTATATAATTCTTTATAGAACTCTTTCATACATTTCATGATGTTATTTCCTTTTTTAGAAATAGTTCCATCTTTTGTTCTTATTGTAGAAACCACTTTCCTTTCATTACCAAGATATTTTACATTGTTGATTTTTTATTCTCAATTCAGTTTTATTTTATACTATCATTATTAACTTTTTATTATATCATTAAAAAAAATTCATATTGTTTATTTTCTTCATTTACTATCTTAGCTCAATAGAAAATTTACAGACAAATTGCCTTTTTAAAAAAAACAGTTATCTTTATTGCAGTTCTTAATAGAGTATGAGTAATCTTATTTATTTCAATCAAATCTGAACTATCTTCAAATTCTATTAATATTTTGATATAATATTCTAGTTCTAATTTAAACCCATTAAAATGTTTGTAAATTTGAAAATATCAATTGTTAATATTGTCTTTTTTTAATAGTTTTATTCTTCTAATTTTGCATTTACCAATGATCACTTTTTGTATTGAAAATATTATGAACATTACAATCTTTATATATATGTTAGTCAAAATATAATTCAATTTTGCTGTACCTTCATTTAAATGTGTCCATGCCCATTTCCATTTAGCATTTTTTTCAAAGAAAGAATTTATAACATACAAGTTTTTACTTTTCTACAAAATCTACATGGCTGTATCCTTCTCTCATTTATATTACCATAACCAAATTTACCCAAATACTTTCATTTTTCAATCATTACTAATTCTAGGATTCAAGACTTCCATAAGAATTTAAGAATTTGTTTTGGTATAATTAAAAGGATGATGTTCTTCCATATAAAAGTCTTCTACTTCTTCATCATTCAATGAGAATTTCCTGGGACATAAACCTGAATTATTGGTGTTTTATATTTTTTATTGATTTTAATAACTAATTTTGCCACTCTATCCAATATATCATTAATAACCACAGTGTGGTTTTATACTTTTTTTATTTAAAATGAATATCATTTCACTTGTGCTTCTAATGTTTGTGCCTTTGTAGACAGTTCTTTCAATTTGTACAACCTTATTTCACTTGAAAGAATTCTGTAGTTATAGATACCTAAATAAAAAGTCTTCACAGAATGACTTCCTGAGGCCACAATCAGGAATTGTAGCATCATTTACCTTTTTGGCTTCACTGCTTTCACTGACAACTTTACAGCCTACTAGAAATAAGGACTTTAATAATTTAATTTTGTTCTTCATGAATGTAAATTTCTATTTTTTAAAAAAAAGATTGTGCATACATGCATTCATTCTGTCTTCAAGAAAGTTTAATGAAATTTAAATTAAGAACTATTAAGCAACTGAGAAGAAAGACATGGGTGTTTTTTGATCTTAAACTCTAAGACTAAAACTTGTAAACTCTTCATGGTGACTGTTGTGTGTTAATGAGCATATGAAAATTGCATAATAATAATAATAACAATATGAATGTTAAGGAGTAGATATTAGAAATTTGCCCTACTCAGTTTTTTTAAGACTTTCCAGTTAACAGCAAACTTATTTTTGCAGCCAAATATGAGAATAGTTCTCAATATTTATTTTAGACTTGAGTTTATTTTATTTTTAGATTATTCTTATCATTACTTATTTATGATCTACTCTGTTGTTTGAGAAACAATTGACAGTTTAACATAAAAGTAGCAGAGTCCAAACATTCCACTTAAATAATCAAACATTTTTTTTATATAACTCTTCTCAGACTGAAATTGATTAAATATATTTTTCCTATGAAGGCAGCATTAGGTATCAGTTTTTAAAATAAGATATCTATTTTTGTCTATTCTACACCCCTCTCCCCTTTTCCACACTTTTCATTTGACTACTGTTTCCATTAGTTTTCATAATGCTAAAACAAAAGAGAGTTTTCTGTCTTTTATTTAATTTAGATTCGTTTTACTTATTCCTGCATCCACTTTCATTTTTAAAATATATTTCTATAATTTGAATATATTTTCTATTTTTTTGACTAGAGTATCAGTTAATATATTTATATCGATTTGAAATTTATTCATAAATGAATATCATATGATTCAGTATGAAATAATGCCAAATATTTTTAATAACAATATATGAATAAGTATTTTAACTAAATAAGTGAATGATAATAGGAATAGTTATTATTAATAAGAATACTTATGTGACTAATTACTCAGATAATCATGTAATCTTCAAGCACTAATTTGTAGATGCAGTACAACAGTTATATGCATTCGACTAAATGGAACTTCTGTTTTCCAATACGCTGGAAATTCAACCAGGAATCATAAGCTTCTTACAATCCTACAATTGCAATAAACTAAGGGAGGTAATCCATTTGATGAAAGTCTGTTAAATCTTAATTATAAAATTTATCTTAAATAAACAAACAGTTTCTAAGTTAAATAAAAGCATTTAAAAATGAACAAAATCATTATTTATATATTACTTTTTGTTAATTGGTTAAGATATTTTATATACTTTATTGTCATTTGATTAAGGTTTGAGAATATGAATGACTGAAAATTGATATGAGGCATTTACTTTATTTTGAACACTCTCTCAGTGAATCACAGTTAGCCCTAAAACATCTTAAATTGATGGACATTAAAACAATTTGAAATGTCTTATAATTTGATTCATTTAGTGAAAAATTCTTAACAAAATTTAATAATTTTAAAACAGTGTTACAGCTATTGTGAAGCACATCAATACAGTGTGTGTGGTCACCTGAATCTCAAAAGCACTTTGATCACTAAATTAAAAGTTGAAAAAAAACAAAACATAAATCATTCACATATAATTTAGGCTATTCTTTCTAAAAAATCTTCAAAGCCTGTGTCCTCAGCTTTATATTTTAAAAATGTTTATTTGAAGAATTCGGTTAGATGACTAAAAGTTTTTTTTTAATATAACACTTTTTATTTACAATAATTCTGTGTACAAAAGGAATAATAACATTTGTTTAAATCTGGAAAGTCAACAACTCTTTTGATTTATAAAATTGATTTAAATTAATTATTAAAATTTATTCAGCATTACCGGTTGTTTTTGTTATATATAGATAGATAGATATTCAAACATGTGTTAAGGCAAATATTATAAATATTTAAAAAATTCATAATTTTCCATAGGGATCTGAAGCCTTTTGCTGCACCTATGATTAAAAAATCCATTTTATGAAAAAATATTTATTTTTTGTTAGTAATGTAGAGATAAATATACACATTATTTTCCTTCTAAAAATTTGATTTATACAAATGACATTCTACCATTTTAAACATTCTGTTGCTAAATTTTAAATAATTTTAAAATTATTTATTTTGTTGAATAATCGAAATAATTGAATAATAAAAAGTAATTTTAATAAATGTAGATGTTACTTTTTTTTCTTCTCATGTGTCATAGCATCAGCCAGGAACCCGCTAACCCGGAACAACTGCTTGTAAAGCGGCTGTCGCTGGCCTCTCGACCACCAGTACTTGATTAGTTAATGTTACATTTAATAACGGTTTAATTTAAAAATATTAAAAAAATAAAGTTACTATCAAAACTATTTTGGAATACAAATAATGTTAAATAAAATATAAAGTTATTTAATTTAAAATAAATAAATTGTTGTACTTGAAAGAAATGCAATACATTATATTAAAGTTTAAAAATCTTTGTTATTAATACTAAAGTGTAGTATAAGTTTGATTCATCAATGTTGAGTGGAAATTTGTATCACGAATAAAATTTATTTGTATTTTAACATTGGTATTAGGTTACCTGGATGATATAGGTATATTGCTAATCAGCTAGCATGTTTTTGTCATTATAGCAAATATATATGTGATAATATTTACTGATCAATATTTATAGACTGACTAAATATATTTCTAAGTCTATTTAGACCTGAAAAACTTCTAAGATTTATAATTTAGATTAGGATTCAGATCACTGGCATGATAAACTGATATCATGAGTTCTGTAATTATATATAATTAAATTATGTCAGATTATATAAAAATAATTATAAATAACAATTTTATACAATTTTTTTTAATAATTTTGCATTTCAAATACATTATTCATAAATGATATGAGGAAAAAACTAGTAAGCTGAGAAACCTTGAAATGATTTTATTATAAATAAAAATGTTAGAGATAACATTTTTCTTTAGGTTAAACACTCTCACCTAATCAAATGATTATTTCAGCTTAGCTAAAAATAAACATAATGAAAATAAAGAATAACATTATGCATTGTTAGATAATATTATTTTACTAACACAATCATAAAATTTGAAGCAATTTATCATTCTCTACCATAATTCAAACTGAATTACACAATTTATTTATAAAATTAACTATATAAAAATATGTTTATGTATTCCAATCAATGTAGCACACCAGTATGTACAGTAGTTTATTATGATGAATCATAAACCAATATAGTAACCAGAATAAAACAACACTTGAAACTTATGTAGGAAATCAAATTAATGATTTCACACCAAAATCATTTTTTTTGAGTCATAACAGAGATGTCAGCCATCATATTGACCATCATTTTATTATAATTATTTGCATTGAGCACAACAAAACAAAAATAAAATCAAAGGAGCATGGTATATCATTTATTCAAAGAGTACTGTGAATTGAAGAGCGAATAGCATACAATTAAGCATAGATCAAAACATATAAGTATATATAGACTGTAAATGTAGATTAGTGTAGTGTTTTGTATTCATATGATAATGAAAAAAAATTGTTTAGTTTAAAGTAAGAAGTATTATATTAAACTCTTATATTATAATGGCTTAGTTAAATATATTACGAACTATAGTTGAAATTCATTGGGCTCATTAACTTAACAAGTTATTGATTTTTATTTGTTTTTAGCAACATGTCAATATTTTTATCTTGCTAAAAAATAGTTCAAGATTGCTAAAATTATGTGTGTATATATATATATTTCTTCAAAAAACAATACAATAATTAATACAGTAAATAATATTTTAAAAACAAATATCTACTATAATTTAATAGAAGTACTTTCGACTAAGTAGTCGTTATCAACTATATTCAAATTCAGTTACAAAAAAGTATTATAAATGTCTACAGACATTAATTACTAATTTACATATATATATAAAATTTATAATTGCAGTTTGTAATGTTATAATTGACTATTTATGTGTCTGCATTCAGAATAGGTTATATTTATTTGTTTAAAGAGGTTTATTTAAACTTCATTGTATCCTTTCAATCTCTGTGGTCAAGTTGCAATCTTTAGAGTATATATCAATATATTAGACCATTAATAAAGTTGGAATTCCACCTTTATTCTTAAAAGGAGGTTGCCTTGACAACAGTTTAAAATTGTTGATTGTTATTGATATTCGGATTGACTAAGTGTTGTCTGGGTTTTAATGATATATATATATATTGAGCTATTGCAAATAAATATTTTACTTGCATGTATGAATTGAATGTTTATGTTTACAAATATTTAATTAGTTGAGCAAATTTTCAGAATAGGATTTAAATATGATAATTTATTATTTTTAATGAAGCATTAAAAGATTATTAATCATTAAATGCTTTTTTTTGAAATTGAAAAATCAGTTTATTTGTTTGTTTATTCATTAAGTTTTGATCTTTTTAAATTTAGAATAAAATTTTAAAATTGAGGTTTAATATATTTGAAATTCAATAGAATTGCTTGAAATCTGGTATATAGTAAGTAATACTAGCCTAATTCATTTGGAATACTCATCGTTTTAGTAGGTCACTTAGTTTTTTAGATATGAAACAGAGGATATGAAAATATAAAAAAATATTTAATAATTTCATGTATCACAATTAACAATGCTTTTGAGAACTTTTGTTTGTTTTAAATAAAGTTCAGAAGAGGGTAGTATAAAGATTTTTTTTCTATTTAATAACATTTTAATTTAGTTAAGGTAATTACTTTCAAAAGTAAAGAACAGTGGGCAAATGAAATTTTACACATTTTGATGTCAAATATAAGAGACATTCAAAAAATTACAATGCTTTAAGCAATATACACACAAGGGATATATACATTTTATTTTGTGGTTTGTTTCAATTTAATTTTATTGAAACTAGAATTAAAATTTAAAATCAACATTATATTATGTTTAAAAAAAATAGAATTAATTCAATTTTGAGACATATCTTAAAAAGCATTGGCCATGCAATTTGACAATAATATTACTTTCAGAAATGAAGAGCAGTGGACCAATGAAATTTCACACATTTTGATGTCAATTATTTTGGAGCTTATGGGTAAAAATAAATGAAACAAAAATTTTCACTTTATAAAGGCAAAAAGGCAGTAGTTGTTATTTAAAATAGATTTTCTGCAATCTGTTTTGTTTTGCAAAAATATGTACATTGCAATTCAATAATTATAAATTATAAGTATTTTTGTACTCCAGAAAAATTAAAGAAAATATATTAGAAGAATATATTTCTTTAGATCATTAACTGATAAGAGTAAAATTATGGAATGTTTGGGTAAAGTAATTTAAGAAAAGCAAACATTTCTCCCCGCCCGGTGAAGAGTAAAATCCGATGCTGCGGATTTTAGCTCGGTGAAGGAGCGGAATTATTCTGCTCTCTTCAATGCTCTCGCATTAAACGTTCCTTTTCCGTGGGTCAACGCAAAGGCGTTGTTTCCATACGCCCTGACGATCTCGTCAGGGCCCTCGTATAGGTCGAGGAACTTTTTGTAGATGTTTTGCCCGGGTCGGCTGACTGGATTGGTCTTCACCATCACTCGATCGCCCACTTTGAACGTGTTCTGGGCGGGCTTCTGGGTCTGCGCTCGTCTTCTTCAGACGTGACGCTCTTCCGATCTCTATTTGGTTATCTTGCCTCCTGTCGATTTTTCCGATTCGGATGGCGGGCCTGTCCTCGTATGGGTAAGGTATTGGTTGCCCATAATGGAGTCGGCTAGGTTCG
Organism: Epiperipatus broadwayi; assembly: GCA_028023455.1. Lineage (NCBI taxonomy): Eukaryota > Metazoa > Onychophora > Udeonychophora > Euonychophora > Peripatidae > Epiperipatus > Epiperipatus broadwayi. Next base: position 3,034,460 of record JAQFVV010012475.1, on the reverse strand, counting down.
AACCCCGTGGATTCATTCTTCGAGGAGTTGATCATTCCCGTGATTCGGGGAATCTCCTGGGCCCATTTTCGGTGATCTCCCATGGTGTATACCCGGAGTAACCGTCCCAATTCTCTCATTACTCGCTCACACGGATTGCTCTGTGGGTTCCGAATTGATGTCATATGGTGTTTAATCCCGGTTCGGTTTATCCACTGCCGCCACGCTTTCGACACAAATGGCGTGCCATGGTCTGATAGGATGTACCTTGGCTTTCCAATGATGGGGAACTGCTTTGTCTCCAATAATTTGATGGTTTGGTGGGAGATCGGAAGAGCCATGGGGTAGGTGGCGACCATTTTGGAACATAAGTCGTATGTGACTAACACATATCTTTTTCCCCCGGCCATCGGTAACGGCCCGTAGTAATCGATTGCTATGGTATGGTTGGGTTCCCGTATGATAATCGGGATCTGAGGTCCTTCGTTGCATCGATTTAGTGGTTTGGTTCTTGCGCATACATCGCATCTCCGTAATCTTGCGACGATCTTCCGATCTTTCCCGGCCAGTAAAACCAGTTGCTCAGATATCCCTCCGTCTTGTTCGCCCCGTAATGTCCGCGTTCTCGGTGTGTCTCGTCGATTATCTGACTGCGCATGTTCTCCGGGATCACGATTCGGGTTTGCTTCCCATTCCCCGTTTTCCTTTGGAGTAACCCCCCCAGGGTGACGCACGGTCCCGATACTTCCATATCGGACCCCTTCGGTCCCTTCTTCCCCCTGGTGGGAGCCTGTTCTTGACTTCCCTTTACGTAAATAACCGATTATTTGTCGGCAATCCTTGTCCTTTTCCTGGCTTCTTCGAATGTTGCCTGCTGTAAATCCTCCCTTACTGTCCTGGCGGGTCGTCATAGCGGCAATGTAGGCGAACTCGCTTGTCTCCACGTTCGTTTGAGTTCCTATCGGGTAACGGCTCAGCGGTCCGTGATCACGTTATCCCTTCCTTTGCAGTATTCCACCTCGTATTGAAATTCCTGTAAGGCTAAACTCCACCGCACCAATCTGTTGTTGGTTAAGAAGCTTGTTCAGGAACTCCAGACTCCGGTGGTCGGTGACGACCTTGACTTTGGACCCAACCAGATATTGCCGGAATTTTTTGAACGCCCACACTATGGCGAGGGCTTCTCGTTCTGTAACTGTGTACCTTCTCTCCGGGTCCTTCAGCAGCCGGCTGATGAACGCCAATACCCTCTGCTCTCCTTTCGGTCCCTTCTGGTACAGGGTGGCTCCCAGCCCGATGTCACTGCTATCCGTTTGCACCAGAAGTTCTGGGTGCAAACGTCTGGGTGTGTCAATATTGTTTGTTTCAGGAACCCTTCTTTCACCTTCCGGAAACTCCGTTCCTGCTTCACGTCCCACACCCACGCTTGCTCCTTCCTTAGTAGTTGTAGTAAGGGCTCCATATCGTAGGTGAAGTTCTCGTAGAATTTATTATAAAACGTACACATTCCTAAGAATGCCTTAATGTCCTTCTTCTTCTTTGGTGTGGGGAATTCCTGGATCGCCTGGATTTTTTTCGGGGTTTGGCCGTACTCCCTCCGGGCTGACGATATGTCCTAAGAACTTGACCTCCTGCGTCGCAAAGTGGCTCTTCTTGATGTTGATTTTGATCCCCTTCTGTTCGCATTCCTGGAGTAGCCTTTCTAGGTGCTGGCAATGTTCCTCGATGTCGTTGGATGCTATGATGATGTCGTCCACGTACATCGTCGCAAATCCTTTTACTGGAGTTCGGACAGTGCTCTTCCGATCCAGGCATTGTACTAAGCCCGCCCCACTGTTCTTTAGCCCGAAAGGTACTCGGTTGAACTGGTATGCTCTCCCGTTATACTTGAACGCTGTGTACTTTCGGTCGTCGGGATGGAGGCTCATTTGCCAGTAACTGTTGGTTAAATCCATGGTGGAAAAAATCCGCTTGTCCCGGAACCTGGTCATTAGTTCGTTCATGACCGGTGGAGATCGGAAGAGCGTCGTGTCCGATCTTCTACCGTTACTCGGTTAAGTTGTCTAGCGTCGAGACATAATCTTATCGACCCGTCCCCTTTCTTCACAGCTAGGATGGGGTTGTTGTACGGCGATGTGCATTTCGAAATGACTCCCCACTCCGTCATCTGCTTTAACTGGGCCTCAATTTCTGTCCGGTATTGGAATGGGATCGGGTATGCCCTCGTTTGATATGGGTGGTTGGTGCTCAATCGGATCCGGTGCTCGTATCCTCGAATTACTCCCGGCTTGTCCGAGAAGACACTTTTGTGCGCCCCCAATATTTCCTGAATTCTTTCCTTCTTTTCTCCGTCTGGTTCCGTTATTTCCTCGATTTTTTTTTGATTTCCCCTTGTATTGCGATGCATTGCAGCTTCGTCTGTCGTCCTTCCGGTTTCTCGTCCCCTTTGCTCTTGAAGGGCACCGTGACTGTGCCGATCCTTGCCAGTTCGGTCCCGTAATCGATGTTACACTTAGCCGCTCCCATGAAGTCTGATCCTAACACTAAGTCATGGATCAGGCCTTCCAGTATTAACATGACCTGGGTACACTCCTGTCCCGCGATGCTGATCTTCGCCCACACTTGCTTGGTTTGTATTTTCGCCTTTCTTCCATTGGCCAGTACGATTTGGGTTCCCTTTAGCGGTAACGTTTTTATCTCTGTCGGTTCTCGGGCGATCTCGTTGAACAATTCCTGAGACATCACGGATACTTGGCTTCCCGTATCCAGTAAAGCCCTAGCCTTGTGCCCTTGGATCGACACGTCGATTATTGGGCATTCCGGTCTTCCCCGAGGCTCTTCCCCCTTCCCCTCTTGTGTCATATTGGCTATTCTGATCCCATTGTCCTCCTCTTGGTTGAAATACTCGTCGTTCTCGATCGCCTGTAGTTTCTTTAGCACTCCTGTTATTTCGGTCTCCCTCTCAATTATCTGCTTGACTTCCCTGGGTAGGTCGCGTCCCGCGATCCTAATTTGCTGTTCCTCCGGTATCTGGTATCTGTTTATTTTTTCTAGTCTTGCCATTTGTCTCTGTACAAAGGTACTGTATTTTTCCTCTTCCTCCCTTTTGTTTCGTTCTATTTCCCATCTTTCTCTTTCCTGCTGGGCTACTCCCCAGTATCTTTCCATGATAACCCTTTGGTACTCCTCGAATGTCTTTGGTTTGTTTTTTATCGTTTCCCACCATTCCACGGCTTCCCCTTGGATGTGGCTGCACGCGATCGCTATTTTGGACTCTTCGTTGAACTGCTCGCATGAAAACAACCTCTTCAAACTTTCTATGTATCGACACGGATTCTCATTTCCCTTTCCTTTGAATTGCTCTATTTTTATCCATTTTCCCTCCATTCTGTTTACTTTGATTTTATAGTTTTATGGTGACAGCGACTGATCCGCGTCCGCTCCCTTATCTCCTGCTATGCTTTATTTATTTTATCTTGCTCCGGTGACTTGTTTACATATTTGCAATGTTAAGTCTCGCCGCGATTTTGTTCCGTTTGTTTATATTTTATCGCTAAAAATTTTTTTTTTTTTTCTTTTTTTTTTTTTTTACTACGCTTTTTGTTTACACTTTTCCGCGTCTTCTCCCAGTTCTGCCGCTTTTGCTAGTATTTGGATTTGCCTTTTTTTTTTTTTTTTTTTTTTTTTTTTTAGACGCTTCATTTATACTAGCCCCACGTTGGGCGCCAAATGTAACGTAAACCCCCTCTTTTGCTTTCTTCTCGTGAGATATCTACGGTTACCAAGAGATTACGGCTTCGAAACTAACATGACACAGCGTAAGGCTTTATTTTTTTTCTTACATCGACAGTTGTTTATAATCCACATAAGAGGGCGCCAGATACGATTATTTAAGTGTTTTAACTACTCGCATCACCTCACATTATGTCAAAACGATTCCGAAGTCAAACCCCGCCCGCTAACTCGATACTCTCAGCATGGACCAATCCGATGACTCAGGGTCGCTACACGATTGTCCCTAACAAGACTCCTCCCGGAGAAGACGCATTGACCGCTAATTAAAATCAGCATGTTTCTTTACTAAGTCTATCACGGCAGGAAGGCCGTTTATTGGTCACCGCTGACCTATCAATCTGTTCGTTTACGCCCGAACACAAGGCTTATAAATCATCCCCCCGCTTTATTGCTTACAACATAAGTTATTGACATTTATTTTCATAGACCCGCCCTCTCTTAAGACTATCTTAACTAGATTACATACTAAAGAAAACATCGTGACTTACGGCGCGATGTTGATACATAAGACAATATAAAACAAATATTAATCTAAATGACGAATCTATCTAATAATTTAAACAATAACTATGATAACAAATATAAATTAAGAATTTGAATCGTGTGAAATGATTTGATAAATGCTCGAATTGATTATATAATGAACAAGTTTATTAAGATATTAATTTTGTTAAGTTAACCTTTTGTAGTCACACACACACATAAACACGCTCTCAGAGAAACATAATTAATAAATACAAGTATGCATTGCGAAATAAAGTTCATTTCATGGATTAAATAATTCTCTATCCTGACTTTCATTTAAGTTTAAAGTTCATGTGAGATCGGAAGAGTTCTGTTATACGATAAATTATCAGACGAGGAAAGTTCAAGTTTGATTTGTACAAATTAGGTAGGTTATTTACGAGATTGCCTGTAAGAGTTCTAGATTGAGTGAGTGATTTAATATAAACATATTTACCTAGGTTTTATCTTGGTTGCGGCGATTATCGGTTGATCCTGGTACACGTGGGAATTTTGCGGAACATATTATCAGCTGGAGCATTCACGAAACACGATGTTATCGGAGTTGCATAGTCCTGGAGATTTTGGTAGCGGAGCGCCGATCAGTCACTGAGAGGTTTCTTAGCCCCTCATGACGATCGACGCTCTTGGTATTAATTTCGGGATGGTCATCTTTAATGCCGAGGAATTCGTTGAGTTACTTCAGACCAATTCAGTGGTACGCCAATGGCATAAGCGTCGGATGATGAGCAGGTGATAATAACAACAGTAATGATCGCGTAATAATATCACTATATCAATAGGACAGGGATATCTATGTAGAATAGCATCTAGAATCCTGTTCTCTCTCTCTTTTTTTTAATAGGTTTTGAGGTGTATTTAAAAGGTTTGGTCCATATCTTGGGATCCAATCTACCCCCAGAGTTCCCTGTTTCTCAAGTTGTCGTTCAGGTCCGCGTTAGCATTACTCACTCTCTTTTTTGCTACAGGCAATCTTTATTTTGAGGCAATCTCGTTTCGCAATCAATCCTATTCTTTCACATTTTTAATGCATGCGTGTGTGTGTGTTTTTATTAGAACAATACATGCTATTTTAAAATTAGAAGTCGAGCATCTATCATTTCATTAGATCTTTTCTATTACTCTTATTTTAAATGATTTTCTAAAATAATCCCCTGTTAAATTCCCATGGCGTTTTTTTGAAGGACAATTATACATTTTAATTAAGAAAGCGAATTTTATTTCTAACGGCAAATTATATTTATCATGTTAAAGAAACAAATTATATTTAAACGTGAATTATATTTATCATTTCAAGATAACAATTATATATTTATTATTTATCAAATTGACTCATATTTATTATTTAAGATTACGAATTATACTTATTATTTATGCAAGTGAATTATCTTTATTATTTAAGGAATTAACTACATTTATTATTTACCAGCTTTAATCATTTACTTTATACGTTTACGATCTGCATTTTTATGGGTGTGTTTTACAGCGGTGTTTTATACATATATTTTATACGATGAAGGAAACTATTCTAAATTACGATAATGAGGTTATGCGTTTTTAGGTTGCTTGTTGGTGTGTGTATTTCTTGATGCTTTCTGGATTTAATATTGATGTAACGCTGTCTCGTTACACATTGTATAATTAAATGAGATAGAAAGTAAAAAGGTTTAATTAATGATTAAATTTCCTAGGATTTAACAATAGAAAATATGTACATTATATGCAATAAGAAAATTACATTCGGTAAATGCTAATAAATATTTGCTAATTACAAATATTTCTTAATACAATAGAAGTGGAACTGACTAATTAAAAACAACAAGAGGAAAACAAGACTGATAACAATCAAGCACAAACCCTGGATTGCCAGAGATAAAACTGGGGAAATAAATAGTGTGTGCAGCAAGGTGTGTCATTCTCATTCCAGTGGATTTACTAAGGGAATGGTTGGTGTGAGATTTTAATGAACAGTGGTGGAAATAAGCTTAAGTGATGGGTCAACACTCTAGTGTGGAGCCAGAATGATTGTGAGCAGCACCTGAATGAATCCAAAGAACTTTGCTAGTTTGAGGAGTTGAGTCAAAGTATTTTGGACACTGGGGCTAAAGAAAACCATCCAGAAAGCAGCAATCTGTTAAGTGTGTCATGGGAATAGAACCATAAGTAAATTATATATACTGTGTTGGAGTGCTCAATAACTTTTCATAATATTTCATCATTATCAGTCCTTATCTAAATTTTATTTATTGATTTATTTGTTGATATTCTGAGCACCTGCATAAAGCTCTCTCCATTCTATTACTTTATTCAGATAAATGTTTGGAACTTATAAATGGAAACAAATGAATAAAAACGTTTGTTTTACAGAGGCAAAAGGACACTTGGAATGATCACTAAGTAATAAAACATTTAAACTGGAAAAATTCTTTTAATTACAAAGAATTACTCTATATTATAAATCATGCATTTGAATAAATAGTCACTTGCAACAAACTACATTAATAAATAAAAAATAAACTTTGTTAAAATGCAATAATAATTTATGAGTGTAAGCCAATCTATATGACAGATTTTCTTCAACTTTGATGTGTATCCATATAAATTTGGTACAATGCAAAAGGAAAATCCTAAATTAAATTAGAGTCTGTTTAAAAAAACATAAAATATCAGGAAAAGAAATCTTGTTGACATGAGAAAGAAAATCATATGTTTATATGAGAAAAAAACACAATTATGCAAAGAATTTACTAGCATTTGCTTTTCAGTATATGACAAAAATGGGAATACTAAAAACAAATAAGCAGCACCAGGATTGATTCTCACATACTCACCAATTTATCGCTTAAATGAGAGCATTGGAAACACCTAATCAGCATGAAGATTGACTGGAATCTGTCCACAAAAGACAGGCATAGTGAATAGCACTGGATGCATCTGAAAAGCATAAGAATAGTCAAACTCATGCAGAAAAGCATGAAGAAATTGAAAGCTAAAGAATTACATGACCAACACCAAGTTCAACTGACATGTATTTGATAATATATAAAAAAAATCGAAAGCTGGAGAAACTCATGATAACACCAAACTCTGCTGGCATCCATTTCATAAAAGATAAAGATATTAAGAGATGCAAAAATGTACGATCAATCACAACTTTGACTAGCATCTGTTCAATAAAATATGAAACAACTGAAAGTTGAGGATATAAATGTGCAACAAAAGATTGACTGGCATCTGTTCAACAAAATGCACCACTATTGAGAGGTCAGAAAGAAACTGAACAATGACAAGCAAGGTTGGAGAGGATTTCTTATATTGAAAATAGCAACAAGAAAAGCTAATATGCACACATTCATGATAGCTATTAATAAGTTCTTTAATCACATCTGTGTCATTTGTACTAAATGTTGCTTTTCAAATCAGGTATACAAAGTTCAACATAATGAAGTAGCAATATCATATCTTCCACCAAAACTCACAGCTAAAAATACACTGTTATTATATGCTCATTGCAAAAAACATGTCATCAGCAAGAAAGCAATTGTACCAACCAAAGCTTATTGAAACAATCTAGATTCTGGTGTACTACCTCATGCATTACAAATTTTATTTCAATCTGAGTAATGTATATTGTTGAGTAATTCCATTTTAAAAGATTATCAACTTCAATGGATTGGATAATATAATTTCTGTGGTAGTCAGTGCTGTTTGCCCAGAATATATTTGAAATAAAAAACTATAATATACTACCAAGATCAGCTAAAAAAAGCAGGAATTGTGTGATCACAGAACATTTTGAGAATTTCAATATTAATCAAAGAGTTCTCCATTTGCCGTGAGTTGTATGATGCATATGTTGGTTAATTGCAAACAATAGACTGTATTAAAATATTACAATTAATGAGGATGCACCTAATCAATGAAGAACATGTGATTTATCTTATTGCACATAACCAAAATACACATACTGATAATGCAAGAAAAGATCCTGCAAGTGTAAACATTCGTATCACTAAAAATACTAGAATTATTTGAACATCATAGCATAAAGCTAACCATGATATATTTATTTAGGCTAAGCAGGTGTTCAATGTTATGCTATGGGTTTGGCTAATATAATAAGGGCTGCTATTCTAGATCTATGTCACACTGGTGTACAAACACTTTGAACATATGAGACCATTAGATTATTGTCTGCATCAAGTGATATTGATGAAAATGGATATTTGGAAATTCAAAACTTCCAGATCAAAAAACATGATTTCATAATATATAGTTAGTTCTTCTCAATTGACTATGAAGAAAATACATCTTTCTTTGGAAATCTTCAGGATATAGTCAACACAGACAACAATTCAATGGCATTATATGCAGCCTTAAATCATTTGATCACAATTTGTTCAGAAAACATATTGATAACTGCATCAAAAGCTGATGGAATCATGCATTATGGATACATATTTTACTTCACTGTTTCATATTCATGAGATCCAAAGGAAAAACTGAAAAAATAATAGAAGAGCTTGAATTATACAGTGTGAAACAATAGAACACCTTCATTATGACAGTAAATGATTGCAAATGTATAATATACCATATACTATCATCTACATTAAGGTAATCCCTAAACATGGCACTGATTATAATTGTAAATGTATGGAGGAAATTGAGTACGTAACATTAAAACAATGGAACATATGCAAACTTGAGTAATGGCATCAATAGTTTGTATCAGCCAGATGTTGAAGATGAACTTAATGTATTGGATAATCCCAGTGAGGTCAGACAGAGGACAAAAGACAACATTGACAGGCCTATGAATTAAAATCTGAGGAATTTTCATGGTTTTATTCCTCCCATATGATGTCAATGGATTAAAAGAGGAATGATCAGTACCTATCACACCATTGAACTATTACCAATTCAGAATTATTGGTGGTGATATAAGATTCCAAAGAAATGACTACTTCTATATTTATCCATGTTTGAATTCTATTAAGTGAAAATCATAATTGCTGCATGTGTAAGATATGTGGCAGGACATGATAACAATAAAGTCAAAGACTTACACCTCTATTTGAAGAGCTTAAGGGGTTTAGTAGTATACTGGCATATTATATTCAATGAACTTGCACAAATAGGAAATTTAGTTCTGCCAACATACTTTGTTACATTCATTTGCAATGATCTTAACTGTAGGACACAAAATGAGCACTGTTAATTGCATATGGAATACCAAGTGATAATCCTAATAATTTAAACAGCATAATTGGACAATTTCCTGTCATTATAAGCCACTTTTTGTGCTATGTGTCAATGCATTGATGTACTTCCTCAAAAACAACAGTGTTGTTTTTGGAGGTCATGTCATGGATTATTGATAGTGTATTGAGTTTCAAAACCATGGAAGTCCACATTTACATATATTGATTTGAATTATAGATCATCCACCAATTGAAGCACCTGAAAAAATTGTATGAACTGAATAAAATCTGTTCACATTAAAGTGCAACTAAAGAATCAGAATTTTAATGATCTTGTGAAAAAAAGCCAAATTTATCATCATACATATATATATACCAGAAAACTGATGCAATCTTAACTAGATGATTCAATTTTCCTTGGCAGGCCACAGTAAGACACATCTTGATGAACCTTCAACAGATGAATTTATACACAATGGAGGACACATATGCCTGTTGAAGCATTGATCAGAAGATCAATCAATTAACAAATACAATCCCACACTTCTAAAAACTGGGAAGGAAATAAGGACATTCAACTATGTAGCTCAAAGCAATCTATTGCATATTACATTGAAAAGTATGTAACAGAATATAAACCCACTGATCTTGATAAGGGAATTGCAGAAGCTATATAGAAAATTCACCATGAAGAAACCAATGTATTTTGCAAGTTCTTCAAAATTTGTATAAGAATTATGAAGGAATATCAAGTGTTACTTCTGAATCTGGGTATCAATTATGTTATTTAAAGTTGCACAATAGTTAAAAAAAACAGAATTCCTTAATACTTGGAAGCCTGAACAGCATTACAAAGTTTTAAAGTTTGATGAAGCAGGCCATGCTATTGACCATTGTGCAAATATGTTTGAGTGATATGAGAAACGTCTAATACATCATCCCAATTATGATTGCAATATGAATTTATTGGAGTTTGCAATGTTCTTGGAAACATATTATATAACACAATCAGATTAAAATCAGCTAAACATTGATGATGAGACTTAAGAAGATTAGCCAACAGCAAGAAAACATCAAGCAAAGATGATCACAAGTAGCATGGCTGCAGTGATACATATTTCACACTTTGTTTTAGGAACTCAGAAGACTTCTACCACAGTTTTCTACTGCAGTATATGCTATACCAAGAGGAAAGTCAATTATTGGGTAAATACAACAGTGCACAAGAGGCATTTTTAGCATGTGAAGAAAAACTACATAAAAATGAGTGCACATATGAAAATCAAACACATACATTTAATATATTTGAACAGGTAAACCCAATTAAATTGGATGAAGAACAGAAAATCAAAAATGAAGTGATGGATGTAGAACATTTTAAAACAATACAGTAGACAATGAATATGGAACAAAGGCAGATGTTTACAATGATTGCACAAAGTATACAAAATCAAATTACCAGAAACAAAGACACACTTAGAATATTTTTCATTGCTAGAGCTGGTGTTTGCAAAAACTTTTGTAAATTTACTATGACAGCAGATCAATGTATGTTATGAAAAATATGTGCTCCAAATGTGTACATTAACTGGAATGGCTGCATGTTTAATAAATGAATAAATAATACATACAAAGTTGAAACTTCCTTTTCAAAAGAATGGATGAATTAGATGAAATATAATGATTAAGTGAAAACTATTTAAGAATCTTGTATAAACAATGGAACATATAAAATTCATCATAATAGATTAAATATTTATGATGACATGATTGATTCATGATTGCAATAGCTGAAAGAATAGATAGAATAACTTCTTTGGTGGTACAAATGTGTTCATTTTTGGTGATCTGCTGCAACCACAACCTATCAAAAGATGTAAAATTCTGCTATGCAAACAGCCTAAACATCTACAGCCAGCAACTCATCTCTAATGGTTGTTCAAATTGTGTGAACTCATTGAAAATAGACGCAAGATGATAACACCTTAATAAATTTTCTGAATGCACTTCAAATTGGAAAAAGGAAAACTGAGCATTTTGCTATATTAATGGAGAAATTACTCCAAAAAGCAACTGATGATTTTGCCATTGATAGGGCTTTATATATATATATATATATATATCCAACAAACACTCAAGTTGATGATCACAATAAAACATTTCTACAATACTTTAAAGTAAGAAAGTCAGAATATATACCATCAGAGCCCAGGGTCAGATGTTAGATGTGACACAAAATTTAAGCAGTATAAACTTGGATGTCATCATTGCAGCAGACTTCAACAAGACTGGAAGAGTACCAAAAGTATTGCAAATCTTTATAGGTTCAAAAATTTTGTTACAATACAATATTGATGTTTCAAAAGAATTGATAAATGGAAATATTAAATTTTTGTATGGTCACAATTTCATCAAACACAGACATATATGCCAGACATGCCACCAATGTGTGTTGACTTTAGAAAAGATGGAATACAGCCTATACTATCAAAAACAATACAATTCCTTACTAAATTCAGTTATGAAATTGCTGAAAGAAGAATGTTTCCATTAATCTTCTCATGGGCATCTACCAAACAAAATGCAAGGTTGTACTGTAGACAGTGCAATTCTATATTTGAGATCAAAGCTTTTTGAAAAAGAACAGTCATATGTTGCATTAAGTCATGTTAGATTCTTGGGTGATTTTAGAATAGAACAATTGGAATGCTCAAAATTGACTGGAAAAAAGCCTTGCAATAAGGAAGCATTAGGAGAAATACACAGGATGAGAAATAAATGAGAGAATATCGAGTAAAAGATACAACTATTGATATTTTTTTTTGGAATTTTAAAATATCAATATGAACATTTTTGATTTTAGTATATTTATAATTTTTCAAAATTGAATTAATATATAGATGAATTTCTTAAGAAAAAGGTGATTATAAAATTCTGAAATCTAAAAAGTTAAAAATAATAGAGATAAAAAATTATTAAATGCTATTATTGATTGTGTACTAAAAAGAAAAAAAAATTGTTTCTTCAACTACGATTGGGGTTTTTAGATTAAACTTAAAATAAAAATATAGGGGACTAGAAATAATTAAATCAATTCCTATTTTTTATAACAAGGGATTGACTTAACTAACTGCCCCTATGTTTTTATTTGACATTAAATCTAAAAAATCCAATTGTGGTTGAGAAAACAATTATTTTTTTTATTTTAATGCATATTCAATGAAAGCATTTAATATTAAAAAAATGTAATCTCTATTATTTATCTATGTATGAGATAATATCATTGTGGTTTGTTAAATATATATTTAAAGGGGCTAAATAATGATAATTAAAAATCATATATTTGCAAGAAAAATAAGTACATTTTCCACAACATTTAAAAATTTATAAAAAAACACTTAGACTAAGAAATGTATTTGCTGAAAATTTATTTTTTGATTTAGTTATAGAGTTTCTATGATTCTAATCTTGTAACATGGATATAATTGGTGGAATTGAAAGGTTATAAATTGTCTTTTCTTAGGTGTGGTCATACATTTTTTATTTTTTGCTTTCTATTTAATTCACCTACCAGTGAAGTAAAGAAAATGTGTTTTGACTGAGTAAGAAATGAAACAGATGGTATAAGTTCTCAGGCCACTTCTTTCATCCCCATGAAATATTTGAAAAAAAAGCTATTACTGAAATGATCATCATGTCTCATAGAAATCAACAACAATTTAACACAGGAGGAATAACTGGACCTGACTTGATCTCAATCAACTAATAATGTTTGTAAGTTAAATTACCAAAGAAAAAGTAGCATTGAATTTTTTTACAACTGCTAACTTTTACATTTATTCATAGAACTCTAAATAATATTAATACTGGTGATGACTATTTTTAATGTACTTAATCTACATGAATTGATTGTTTTATTTATTCTTACTTTCTCATTAAGTTATTGAAGATATGAATTATTTCAAAGAATTTACATGCCATCTCTACTATGAGATTAGGAAGGGCTGTTTATTTTGTATTACCAAATTGTATTTAATATTTTATAAATGTTATAATAAAAAAGATATATATATATATTTTTTAGTTTTTATAAGTTTGAGGTGAAATTAATATCCAGATGAAAATAAATTGTTTTTATAAAAAAAATTTATTTATCTAATATGAATTTTATTGCATACACCCTACGGCATATTTAATGTATATTAGAAATAATAATGATGCATTTAGGGCTTATTAGTCCACCATGTTAGTGAGAGTGTTGACTTGAATGTACTGTCACTTGTCAGGCCAGCAACACCTGAAGAAAAGGGGTGAAAAATACCTCTCGAAATGTTGTGCGTATACTAACCTGTTTGCTGTGATATTACTAACATTTGTTTGCTGTGATATTACTAACAGTTGGTGCATATACTAACCTGTTTGTTGTGATATTACTAACAGTTGAATGCATTTGGAATATTTAACTAAAATTAAACTTTTCTAAAGACATTCAACACACATATTAGATGATGGAAATAGTCCAATATAAAAATATTGTATTCATAGTTTTAAGCTACAAAGAGAATAGGTCTCCATTAGAGATACTGCCATTATCCCAAATACTTTGAAAAGTTTATAGTTGCAATGTGATATAGATAAACTTGATTGAATTAAACTAAGTGATACATCTGACCAAACTTTAGCAATTTTAATTGCTGACTTAAGACAATAGGGTTTTGTTATATCTGTCTGAAATACATTTACACATCTATAATATAAGTAATTTATTTAATGGACTTGAACCTGTTTTTACACCTCAGTATTTTCCTAGGGATTGAAATGAAATTTATAAAAGTCAAATTTTTATATTAATCTTTGAAAAAAAAAAAAACAACTTATAGAATTCATTTTACAGCTACCTGCATACCATGCATAAGTTGGATTAAGTTAAGAAAGAATAGAGAGCTTTGTAAAATGTATATTATGACTTATAATACACAGATTTTTGTTTTATATTTTTATGATAAATATATTTATTGCATTTTATTAAATTTGATTTTGCTTTTTTTCTTCTTAGTTAATGATTCATTAACGTTAAGGAATTGGAAATTAATTGTTTTTGCCTCATATACCATAAACTCTTGAACATTGCTCTATTGTGGAGATGAATGGGAAAGTAATACAGTTATTATGGAGTATCTTGTTTATCCAATGTTGCTAAATGGTAATTTAATGATAGCATAATACTCGCACAAATGGAATATAAATATATTGTGAAGATACATCTAGATAAGATATAGAATATTAAATATGCTATCATGAAATGTTTATTTAAATTATGATAAAATATATCATGTATGTGCATTTATATAATTTTAATTAATAGGTCTAAGTGCACTAGAATGCAATAAATGGTAAAGTAAAGATACAACTTGTAATATTAAGTGGCTGAGTGCTTTTGATAAGTTTTACTGTCACATAGTCATAGTGAAAGATCATTTGAAAAGGTGGAATTTATAGGTGAAAAATATTTAAATATATACAAATAGTGGATTAGAAAGTCCATTGTTTGGAGAGATGAAAGCATGCTTCCTTTCAGTTTACAGCATGGAAGTAGAAAGATATATAGATATTTGTTCTTTGATTTTAAGTTTGGAATCGTGATGAACTGTACAAACAATAGAAGCAATTATTGTTATTATTTGAGCCAAACTTGATATGAAACAATGCAAGAGTATTAAATATATGATTAAATTAATACAGTTTGGATGTAACAAAATGTCTTTTTATATTCTTATTATATCAATGTTTGTTTTACCTTCGTACTTTCCCCCGCCATCACTGTCACTCACTACTGAGTTGGCATCTTTCATTTGACATTACAATATATATATAACCCAGCTGTCATATTGTGTAAAAGTTTAGTTTTGCCATGATTATGATACTCAGCATCAAAAATGCGCTCGACTAATTATTAATAATTGAAAAAATTATTTACTCTGCAGGAGAAACATAAAAAGTTAAATGCTAAAATTAAACTATTGTATAAAAAAAATCTAAAAGATATTCAAATATCTGGAATATTTTAGATAAACTTCTGATAGTGAGCATGACATGACACCTTTATCACTATGATGTAATCCTTTTTACAGCGAATATACAGTGCTAAAAAAATGATGAATCCAAATTACAGTAGAAACAATTATCTTGTAATCTTTTAATTGCTTAATAAATGATTAATATAATTTAATAGTGTATATAACTTTATTAAAAATATTATTTAGTTTGTTGGACCAAAAGAGATTGATAAAAATAAATTAATGCACCAAATTTGATAAATTTAGGAATTTGTATAATAATAATTATTATTACTATTAGTAGTAGTGGTGGTGATAGTCATAATAGTAGTAGTCATAGTAGTTATAGTAGTAATTATTATTATTATTCATAACATAAGGTTTTATCTTGTAGTTTGAGAGCAGTTGACATGTATCATTGGTGCTTGACCTAATGTTCATTTGCTATATTACTTTGACTAGATATGTGTTTGACTTAGAAATAATCTTTTTTTTATGGCTACATATTCTTTGAATGCAAGAGTTAGCTGACTTACATGCATTTTTTCATAACCTGAGCCCTTGGAAAAATTTTCTCAGTGGGTGATGTGAGAATGATTGATTATGGAGTTTGTCCATATGGGAGAGGGAGTGTTTCATGTGAAACAATTGAGAATATGGGATATTGTATTTATATAGGCTAATGATATTTGAACTGAATCTATTTGAAGAGTTCTAATTTTATGAATGTAAATATATATTTCTGAGCATAAAAACTCTGGTGTGTGTGTGAGGAAAGTAGTATGCATATAGTTTTGATTGTATTAATTAGCATACTAGAGAAGTTTAAATTAAGAGTCACAATGAATACAGTATGATTATAAGCAGATGATATTATTAGTGTTAGATTAATTAAATGGTGTAAGGCTGGAGAATAAGATACAAACTCATCAATACTGAGAGTTTATCATTATAAACAAAGTGCAATATATTCTAAAGAAGATCCAAGAAAGGGTTCCTGATAATTAGCATTATACTTTTGGAAAAAATATATTGCAATACATATTAATGAATTAAGAGACCAAATAAAATAAAAATTCAATAAATATTTACTTTTTATATGAGTTAATCTTGGTGAAACTTTTCGCTATGATTTAACCAGGCAATCACTGGTTAAAACAGATGTGTAAGCTGAATCATATGATCTAGAAAATAATAATGGTATTTGACTGAGTTGTGTTATATCAAAATGGCCATCTTTTAGTTTAATGTGAGAAAAAAATAATATTATTATTCATTTTGTCATATGGTTCAGTTTGCATTATTTGTATTAATTAGTGATGGCCTGGTTACATCATAACTAAAGATTTTAGCTAATTCAAATATGGAAAAATTCCTCTTGTTTACACACACATATATGTGTACATGTGCCCATATTTATTTGTTAAAAACATTATCTATACATTTTTGTATATGTAATATGTTTAGAAAAAATGTCGTTATTAAGAATAAAATATTATATGCATGTATTTATTTTTTCTACTAATTGTATTATTTTATGCACTTTAGTCTCTGTATTATATTTCTAAAATATTTATCAATGTTATGTTCTAATATGAACTTAAATTGTATTTCTTTTTTTTGTGTGTGTTATGAATAAACGATTTATTTTAAATAATAAATAATTTTATTTTTTAAATTAATAAACTTTAATAAGTTTTGATGATTACATATTTACTTTATTTTAACCATTTTTGAAATAAATTGATAATTGATAATAATCTGGAATAACTCATTTTCAGTCAAGGATAAATTAGTTTTAAAAATGTCGTTAACAGGACTTAACAGGATCAGAGACTGATCAAGAAACTTGCAAGCAAAAGATTACGTTGTTCAATAATGATTTATATAGCACATATTCTGCTGAAATAAAGAAAATTCTGGATGACCATTTATTTTTCATAAATGATTTTATTATAAAAGACCTAATATTTAATTGTATTACGTCAATAACAAATTTTATTTAATATAAAAGATTGAGATTTTTTTCCCAAAAATATTTGAATAAAATGATACGCTTGTGAATATGGATCGATTATATTTATGATGTTTGTGTGTGTTTGTATTTTTATTGATCATATTTGCAATATTATTAATTGAAAATTTATTTTGAATTATTAAATTATAGTTATAATATATATTTTGTATTCATATCAATTTTTGTTTTTGTAAACATTCGATCCCTATGTATATACTAAATATATGTATGCATTTGATCGTGCGGTCTATAATTCGGTTTTATGTTCTGAGAACTGAGATAAACAAACACTCAAAGAATAATGTAAATGGATATTGTCGTATGAGGGAGAGCTTTCACATATTAACGGATTAGTCAATACAAAAAAATAGACTGTGTTGTCTTCATGAAAAAGTAATTATCTCATTGTTATCTCATATATATGAATAAAACTTTCTAATTTATATTACTTCTTAAACGGACTTTTAGAACCATTTTATTATATATTATTTGGCAATTTAGCATGTGGAATTGGATAGTTGATTCAAACTTTCTATATATTAAGTTTGCCAATATAGGACTATATATAGTAATTATATAATTGAATATTTATAAATACAGTAATGAGATAATTAACAATTTTATCCACTTAGGAGTAATATTTGTCAACTAACCATATATATACATATTGCAACAAACTATTAAAATTCTATTGTAATATACATATTGAAAACATTTATAACACATATGTATAGGAGTATATCATCACATCGTCATCATTTTTAACCACTACCAATATTGCAGGAAGAAGATTTCTCAAATTTAATTCAATTTTTCCAATATGTAGCTTCACTTCTCCTTTTCACACTATTAAATTTTCCTATTTTTTTATCCATCCTTATTTCATTCATCCATCTCATGATCTTTTTCTGAATCTTTTACAATCTCTTGGGATATCCAGTCTAATTCCATTTTAGTCTATTTAATTTTTTCTATGATTTTAAGGTACCTGATAGTTTTCTCACACAAGTATGTTACATCTGTTTCATTACGCTCATTACATATCTCTGGATATCACTAAGTGGTCTAAAGTCTCATTGAGTCGTTTGGGTCTGAAATTTCTATACTGTTTTTCTGTTTAGCATAAACTCTTAGATTAATAAACAAGAAAATGGGAAAGTACATCTATTTAAAATCTTCCTTTACATACTCTTGGGCAACATCATAGTCTTCAACTATTATTAATACAACATAAAAGAAATGTCTCTCCAAGTTCAATTCAGTTATGTAATGTCTAGCCTCTCTTCTTCGCCTCATAACAGCAAACTTTTTTATTTCATCCATCTCTCATATAATCTCTTTCTAGGTCTTTTATAATGTATTGAGATACAGAATGAGATTTCAATTCTGCATCTAATTATTAGCTCTTCTAACAATATAATATATCCAGCCCAGTTACACATCAGCTTTTTAATTTGTTCAATGGTGTCAATCCATAAAATGGTAAATAAGTTCAAAACTATAGAATAATCAACCAAAACCAAATATCTGCTACAAACTTGATTGAGAAAAGCATCAGCATCAAATGCGATATTTGAAAAAATTAGAATTATCTGTGAAGATTAGGCAGATATTACTGACACTCACAGTGACATTGATTCTGTGAGTTGTATTTACTTAATGAGAACAGAAAGATAAACAAGTAACAATGGCCAAAAAAAAAAAATATGTAAAACATATTTATGTATTAATTTTAAATCTTGTAAATATGCATATAGGTTTACATGTATACATTTTTATAGTTCAAAAAATAGTCCTAAATACATAAAATATTCCAAACAATTTAAAGTTAATTAACTGCATTAGTTAAATATCAGTCATTAATAACTACTTAAATTGGGAGTAATAAAATACTACAGGCCTTTGAAAAAGCAATAACAAACTTTCAAATAAAGAAACTAGTTTTCTCCTTATTGGGTATTCTTAAATATATAATCACTTTTTTTTATAAGTCAAACCTTAAAAATATAGCAAATAAAATTAGTTCAAACCTAAATTTGTCATATTTCTTGAGGTCACAACTTTATTATTTTGCTGGTAAGGTATTACAGTTCTGTGTTTTACAATTGTATTACTAACATAATTCTTTATTCTTGATGAACTAAGAGCCAAATTGTACAGTTTTTGAAACTTCTTTCTATTATCAATCATATGTTTTCATATAATTCTCACTTTCATCTTAACCAGAGTTTTGTTATGATGCTACTTAATTCCTCTGCTAACGTTGCATGAAGATTTACTATAGTGGCACTAACTTTTATGATTTTAGCAATGACTCCAAATATATAACTATATATCATCCAACGCAACATATTTTTATGTAAATTGTTGAGAATCTGTAAATATGTGTTTTATTTCATTAGTAGTCACTAATTCAGTATTATTACATATAGAAAATTGAAGAATACATTGATTGGTTTTATGATCTAGCCATTTTGTTGTCAAAATATTGCTGAGCAAGTCTTAATAATAAAGAGTGTATAATTCATTCCTTTACAATAAATTTGACAAAACTACATACCTATGTGTAATTAACCTGTTTGCAGTAATTACATCTGTATGATGAAACACTTTTATTTTTTATCATGTTAGCATAGCTACAACACATTAGAATCTATGCTGCATCTCAACATAAAAATTCATCATTCTAGCTAAAAAGCTATCAAAATATTTAAATTAATTCACATTCTTAAGTGAATAATCATAAAACTGCTGAAGAATAATGGCTGATAAAAAATTTGAAATTTCTTAACATTAATTTTTTAACTAAAGTTTTTATAAATTGCTTTCTAAAGATTAAGAACAATCTATAGATCTTTTTTTTTACTGGCTACAATATTGTAATCATCAGCATACTGTAATTGTGGAAACTAAGAAAGGAACACTTGATTTTATTTTTAAATAATTTAGAATTAAAATTCTAACATTCAAGCTATATTTCATAATGATGATTTTTTCACTTCATTACACTAGAACCATCCATTGTTTATTTGGATAATGAATAGATGTCAGATGGTATAGGCCTATAATATCACTATTGCCAAGTCAATTTTTGAATTTTGACTTTATCAGTAAGAACTAAGATCCAAACTCGAAATAATGCACTTACACATTCAGCCATCATCTTTTTGTTATTTTATATAGTCAAACTAATAGCCTGAAATTTTTAAAAAATCTAAGATTTTGAACACAATTGCACACTTGCATAATTATATTAATCTGACAATATCATTTTCAATACAATTTTAGTTTTATTCTAATTATATGTCATTCTACTTCTGGTTAAGAAGGTGGATACCAAAACTAATGCCAATGACTTTATTATATGCTTAAACATATCCTTGCAAGACCAGTTCTTCATCTCTATTATAAAGCCATATACTGTAATCTTGAGTAATCAATAGATGCCAGATTTTTATGATGTTATATATTACCATCCCAACCAATTTTTTATGTTTGCCTCCATTCAATAAAGATTATAATTTAAACCAAAACTAATTATAGTACTATGCTATCAAGTATCTATCAATTACTCAAATGCACAATAAATGACACTAGGATAAGTATATGAGTAAACATATAAGAAAGTGATGTAATATTGATGTTACTATTAATTTTTCTAGTCAATGAGTATAAGAGGTACATAATTGACATAAAAACAATATCTGTAAAAAAAATATACAAGCAGCTATGTCTATAAGATCTATACAAGAATAAAAATGAGTTCACTTGGATTTTAAACCTCAGCTTTGGATAGTTTTAAAAAAATAAAAGATTGTTTTTCTCATGCAGAAGCATATTCAAATTTATAAAAGCTAAACACTAGTTTGTTAGTAGTCATATTATAGCATTATATCACCTGGTGTGTGTTGGTTATTCAAATTTGCAGTAGATTGCTCTAGATTGGAATGAAGCGAATTACTTTGGAACATATGGTTAAACACTTGAGAAATCCACATAATATTATTGTAGATACTTTTTTTGTTAAACCATTTGTAAATACTTTTTAACATCATATTTTAGTTCAAATAATTCAGATTTTCATGTTAGTATTATTATTATTTTTTTTACGATCTTGTAGAAGTTTTATAATAAAAACATATTTTGACAAAGAATTAAAATTCCATCAAGTTTCATCTATGATTGGAAGTAACCTAATTTAAAATGATTTTGATAATTTTGATAATCATAATATCTTATAATATCTTCTTTATTTTTATAAATTACAATAGAGATATTCTTAAAATCAGTTGGCATAACTTCATGGATCCATATATCATTAAAAAAGTCAGTAGTTTTAAATAAAATATATCATCACTTCATTTTAAACTTCAGATATTTTATTATGATGAACAATATATTTATTTGTAAGATTAAGAGCATTTTGACTTTATTAAACTCCATAACTACTCAAATCTAAATGGATTGATAGATGGGATATATTTATATCAAAAGCAGTCATTTGAATTCTTATCATTGTTTAAAAGATGATCAAACTATTTAACTTATGTATTCCATTCGTTATATGTAGTATCAGTTCATTGCTTTACTATGGGGAGGGGGAGGTATGAAATGACTAAGATTAACAAATAATTGTACCCATTTAATACTAATTAATTTTTTAAGTTTTTTTGCTTATGAAGTCATGCATACATTTAAACAGAGATTGCCATGTTTTATTTTAATATACTCATTTATAAAACAATAGTTGTCAGAAAACCAGTCAAAATTCTTATTCTTTATGAATTTAAAAACACACTTATTTATGCAATATACTCTTTCAAAAATTTTCATGCCATTAATATGACAAGCTTGAAAATCCAAATGGACAATTTTAGCAATGAAAACATTAGAATTTCGTATCAACAGAGGTTGATTTAAAAAAACTAATATCACATTTTTTATCAAAATATTTGGGATAATATCTATATTTTAATGCAAATAGTGATTTTGGAATATAGCAATTAATGATCTATACACCAATCTGTGCCTTCAAGTGCTATCATATTTTATATTCTGTTTCCAAAGTATAATATAATTCATACAATGTTGTAGTTTTGACATTAATAATCCATTTTTTATAATGATTTTTGTTTAAGCAAACCATTTATAATTAATTTATGTAATGTATAATAATTTAATAACAATAAAACATTTAAATTTGCAGAGTCAATAATTTTAGGACATTAAATTTTTTTTAAAAATTCAGTGTGACCCTCTTTTTTTTTTTTTAGTTTTATGAATGTAACATTGAAACATAAGATCTGATAAAATAAGTACAAATAATGTAGAGCAAGATAAATTTTAACATCATTATCGGTCATTTATTGATACATCTAAAAATTCCTATAGCAGAAAATATTAAATTGCATATTACATAAAATCTTTTAACCTATAAAATATCCTTCCAAAAATTTACAGTCATCTACTTGTTCAATTAAATTACTTTCTTTTAGAAGACAAATTGCAATAAAGGAGCTCTAACAATTTTAAACCTTGAAAACTGTAACTACAAATACTGTTCTATATCAGATGACAAACAGTTTTTATACATTTTATATAATTGTAATTAAAAAAAATTAAAATACCAACATTTGTTGCTACCATTATCTCTTTTGACAAATATTTCTATTGCTTAAAATGAACAATATGTCATGCATTGTGACCTAAACACATTTTTTAAAAAACTATTTTTAAATTATCTGTTCTAAATCTTTTCACATGTATACAAATATATTGTACTAAGAACCTACCCCAATCACTTCAACTACATCATTTTACCTTTCAACTTTTTATCACTCATTTCAGACTTACACAGGGTGATATAGATTTCCAAATAGTGCAATCCATAATTAATTTAGAGAGTTAAATTTACTACTATAGGCCTCATATGTGGAGAACATAGATCAACTTAAATGACACATCCACATATAGTATTGTTTCAAGCCATTAACAGAAGACATACTGAACATAAAAATGTGTATTATTAAAAAGTTGATCAAACTAGTAATCATTATTTATATTTCCTGACCACCCTTTTAGTATCAATCTCTATAAGGATCAGCAAAACTTGCCATCAATAAAGTATCTATAAAATCTAGATGACCTGGACCTTCCTATTAAACAGAGAATACTTTTAAAAAAATGTCTATAGAGACATCCACTTCCAGTTCACTGCAGCATATCCCAGATTCAAGTTCAGTAAACTCTCAAATTCTCAAGATGAGTGGTAGACAGTATAAAAACAGAAATAACCAACATCACAATTTACATTTACAGTAGAGAGAGATGAGTGGATAAATTGAACACCAATAATGACCCTTCTTAACAACTTTTATTATATTTAATATAAAATCCCCAATCATCATTTTAAACTCAAATGACACATAAAAGAATTGTAATATTACAATATAAATGAACCCCCCCCCCCCATTCTTCGAATTACATGTAGATATATAATTATAAAAACACATATTTAAGTTTAAAAAATAATGAATAGTAATTATAAGAATATTCATTTTTCCAAAAGATTTACAAAAAAAAAATGTTATGTAAAAATATAAAATAATTATTACTCATACATTTCTTTGCTTACATAGTAATGAGCTACTAATTATCAATTTAATTTACAATAAAAAAAATAATCACAAGGAAATAAATTTGAGATTTAGAATATTATTCCATAAGCGTACATAAATATGTATACGTATCGACTGATTTATAGATTATATTCATAAAATAAAATAATAAAAAAATTCCAAATAAGTTCAAAATCTAATAAAAATTACAAAAACCTTACTTTCTTGAGTGTGTGTGGTTTTCTTTTCTCCATTATATTTTAATTTAATAAAATAAATAAATATCTTTATATTTCTGTCATCTTTTTTCTTTACAACAACAACAACAAAAAAATTGGTGCATTTGTTCCAGGCTTCCAGTATACTCTTCAGATGAAGATTGATATTCTGTCCAGGAATGTTTTTCCATTAGGCAGACATTCATAAAGCCGAGCAATGGTACACTGGCTTACATGTTAAAGAAGACTGGTATATTGGATTGGATCTCTATTCCATATTGACTTCTTAAACCATTCTAAGGAAACATTTTTGCTAAATAAGAATTCCTAATGTATTCAATGATTCTTTTCTGCAAGAGATTTATGGCACTCCAGAATGATTATGGCTGTGAAGTTTATACCAGTTTTCCAGAGTTTAACTTCTCACCTAAACGTTCTTTTTAAAAGTATCACTGGCCGATTTCTGTCTGTATTATAATTTGAGAACAAATCTCCCATAACTCTATGCTAGTACATGAATAAATGTCTAATAATCTTTTTTAGTTTTTTTGATATGCCTGAAAAAAAAGCTCGCTGACAGTCTGTTTTTTTTTTATTGCTATGCTCTTTTAATTAATTAATAAAATAAATTCCTAATCAATACACATATAAAAAAAATTTTTTTTTCGAAATCTGTAGCTTTGATAAGAGGGATTTTTTTTTTCCATCCCTTTACAAAAGCAAAGCTTTCAGATGGTAATTAAAAAGAAATATTATTTTGCAATTATATTCCCTTTCCATTATACCAGATAAAAGAAAAACAATTTAATTTTAAATTTTTCTTTTTTAACTTTCTAGATAGATTTAAAAAAGCTAATAAAGTATAGTTTTTTTTTAAATACTTTTTTGACACAAAAAAATTAAAATAATAATAAGAATAAAATTATACATATCATATCTACAAACATATATTTTAATCTAAATTTATCTTTGTTATATTTTTAAAAAAAAAAATGTTTATTTTTGTATTGTGATTTGAAGGGCTAGCTGAGACAAACTAGTGATGGGTTTCGATCATCATTATCCTATTACTATAACCCCTCTTCTCTTAGACCATAAAATATGAGTTAGTCATGTTCATAGTCGAAACCTGCACAATTTTACAATATATATATATATGTTTCATGATCCTATCCAAATCAATAAAGTCGATATCATGGATATTTTAATGCAAAACAACAGTTCTTATAATTCTGGAAAATTCAACCATTAGGCTACATTAAATCTAGTCGGATTACAATTGCTGATTGAGTAAGAAGCTTAGTTATCAACATAGATACCACTACTAAATTAGGAATCTCATGATAACTGTCACAATGAAGCATAAACTGCCCCCATATCTTCACAAATAGATGATGCACTCCTTGCTCATGTATAATTTGAGACAAAGAAAATTTAACATTATTAAGGTAAATGATTTTTTTATCAAAAACTGTACACCATATCAACCTTTCTAGTTGTTATGAGTCTGTGATGAGGATTTAGTTAAAATGAATCTTGCCCACTTTAGACTAATCAAGTTGGTGTCAAACAACTCCAATCACCAAGCCCTAATTCATTTTCAACAGCAAATAGGAAGTATCAAGGGCAAAGTAGTACTATTTTGATGAATATTCAGAAATTAAAAATAATCAAAATCTATTTTAGAATAATGTTTACTATTTTATTAACTTCTTGGTTGAAACATAAAATTTTTTTTTAAAAAAGTTATTTAAAATTAATATGTCACCACATCAAATTTATTTATTGTCTTGGTTTTTAGACATTTTATTTCTATTAAAAAATATTGGTCCATGTAACAGCTCCTGCATCTGTAGTGAAATTTGACCTTTTTTATTCACCCAAGGTTTAAATCTGCCCTCTCTACAGAGCATTTTTTATTAATTGAAATGTCATCATCATTTGGGATAAGAAAATTTCTTTATTCATTGTATGGTTCCTATTTACATTCTTCCATTGGAATGAATATTTAGTTTTTTTTTTCTTTCCTTTGCTTTTGCTATAGTGACATTTTTGACTATCATTCTTGATTTCATCATTTCTAAAACTATTGTTTTATGAATTCTCCTTACCTTTTTATATTGTATCTTATGCATTTTTCATCTTTGTGAATCCTATTTGCTTTTCTTTTATTAATTTAATCTTTTGTATTTTCATAAATTTTTCTTCTTCCGCATTATGAACATTACCATAATTTTTCATGTGATATCTTAACCATATTTTGCAGCTTAATGCTTTGTTTCACATCTATAAGCTTTTTCTCATTCTGTTGTACCTTTTCAGCATTCAAATGCTCTCTTTCTAAACTTGGCTACTTTTCAACAATTAGGACTTCTACATCTATTCTTTGTTTTTCAACAACTTTCACATCTACACTTTGTTTATTTTCCTCCACATTTTCCACTTTTAGGTTTAAGCTTCATTGCTTTTCATCTATAATCAGAAACTTTTGATTCCTGCTCTGTTGTATATTCTTACACATTTTTTGAGTCTTCTATTGTCTGTCTTTGATATATTAGAACCTACTATTCATACTTTGTTAGATATCTTGCCATCTATTGTCATTTTTCTTTAATATATCTTCCACATTTTGGAGCTTTATATCTATCTTTTTTTTCTTATCTATTTGCATCTCATTTACATTTTGTTGCATATCATTTTATCATACATATTTTGTTGCATGTCATGTATATTTTTGATCAGTGCATACATTTTCATATTGATCATATCAGGCAACTCATTTGACATATTTTCCACTGTCTGATCTGATTTTTGTTGTTTTAGCTCAGATTCCATTGCTGCACAAGCACTCTTCTGTTTCTGCTTGCTCCATTCTCTTTGAACAATTTCTTATCATTTAATAAAAAAAAACTTAAATTATTTTCTTAATTCTAATACACTATTCTAATTTTAACTTTTATTGAGATGTTTGAATCTCTTAATATAATTATTATTTTTTTATATAACTATATATTTTAAACAGTATACCAAACT
Organism: Epiperipatus broadwayi; assembly: GCA_028023455.1. NCBI lineage: Eukaryota > Metazoa > Onychophora > Udeonychophora > Euonychophora > Peripatidae > Epiperipatus > Epiperipatus broadwayi. The sequence goes on along the minus strand of JAQFVV010012475.1, from coordinate 3,007,016 downwards.
CTTCTTTCTCCACATGTAATCACATCAATTACAACATGTCATGTCTGTATTATATATTTTCTTGCCTTTGGTTTTATATAATAATAAAAAATAAATAACTAAATTCTTTTTTTTTTCAAATTCTCTGCCTATCTAAATATTTAAATATTTTACCTGTTTTATTTTGTTAATTAAATTGGGGGGTCAACCATCTTTCACTCCAACATTATTTGCTATTTACTTATTATTCTGTTTCTTTATATAATCTGAATGTATATTTCCAAACAAACAAACAACAGAATTTTAAACAGTTTTATCTATCACTTCTGATTTTAATCTAATCCACTCATTGTGATTTTATTTATCTAACTTTATACTTACAACTGTATCCTACCTATATTGTTTTAGGCCTTATCATGTTGCACACCATTATTTATTGCACTGCAATTTTCTATGTTGTTCATGTTCTACACTTTGCATGTGATTATTTACTGTGTAATGAGATGAGTGGATAAATTGTACTAGCAGAGAGTTATTGCAGATTTGTTCTCAGCTTATAGCAAAAAGAAATTGGCCAGTGGAACTTTTGAAAAGACAATTTAGATGTGAAGTTAAACTCTGGAAAGCTGGTATAAATTTCACAACCATGATCATTCCAGAGTGCCATAAATCACTTGCAGGAAGGAATCATTATTGAATGCCATATGAATTCTTATTTTGCAAAAATGTTATTCCCTAGAATGATTAAAAATCAATATGAAATAGAGACCCAGTTCAGTACACTAGGTTCCTTTTACCTTGTTTAATATTTAAGCCAGTATACCTTATGAATGCCTGCCAAATTGAAAAAAATATTCATGTAGAAAACCAATCTAACACTGATGCCTCATGTCTATAGTATTTTTATCTGAAGAGTGTGCTAGAAACCTAAAACAAATGTGTCACTTTTTTTGTTGTTATTGTAAAGAAAAAAGAAGAAAAAAGTGTACTATCAAAGTAAATATTTTCTTATCAGAATTATTGAAGAGAACTTAGCTCCAGATATGTTTTTATTTTATTATATTAAAATATATTGGAGGAAAAAACCCCATCTACTCACAAGAAAGGAAGGTGGTGTTTATTTTTTTCCCATTTTTATTAGATTTTGAATCTATATATATATGGAATTGGTTTTTTTTTTAATGAATATAATCTACAAATTAATTGAAACTTGAAACATATGCATATGGAATATTATATTATTCCAAATCTACCCAAATTTATGACTTTATGATTTTTTTAATTGTAAATTAAAATAATTAATCATGCATTAATACGTGAGCGTAAATGAAATATATGTGTAGTAATTATTTCATATTTTTACATAACAATTTATTTTGTTAATCTTTTGAAAAAGTGAATATTCTTATAATTATTATTCATTATTTTTTTTTCCTTTTAATATGTGTGTATATAATTCTATCTACAAACATATATTTTAATATGAATTTATCTTTGTTAAATTTTAAAATATTTTTAGCTTATTTTTATATTATGATTTGAAAGGCTGAGACAAACTTGTGATGAGGTTCAATCATCATCATTCCATTGCAATATACATAATAATCCACTTGTACCCCAAATTCAATTTTCAAACAAATGTTTATTGATTGTATAACCTTTTTCAAAGTCCTAACTAATAGTTTTTATTTGATAATATATCTCCATTGTTTTCTAAAACTGAGGACTTTACCTACTTATGTATATAAAACATGCAATGTCATTCTAGCTGATGACATAGGAGGATAATAATGATCTATCCTATGCAAAAGATTAAATGCAGTGGAGTATAAAAATGGTGAGAGAAAGAAAATAGATATAGAGGAGTCACAAAAAGTCTGTAATAAAAATAGATTTTATTATTTAATGAGTCAATATCTTATATTACATGACAGAAAAAGTTTTTCTCAACTATATCTTACCTTGGAATCAGTTTTTATGTTCTTCTGAATCTGATCAGAAAAATAATATTGAAAGATACACTCAGGATATGATAAATATTGGATATGATAATAATATAGTTTGTAGAATTATATTAGAACAATATAAAAAGAGGCTTAGTTATGTTAAGGTAAGTAAGAATAATAAAAGATAGATTTCTGTAGCATATATTCCTGGTATACATAATAAGTTAATAAAAATTATGAATTAGAATTTTAGAATAGCTTGGAAAACTGTATTAAATCTTAATAGGATATTAAATAATAAAATGGTAAAATGGATTATGCTAATAAAAAACAGGCAAAACTCACTATATATATTTTGCCACACACAGCAAGCTAGAGTAATCAATGGATGCTTGCTGTGTGTGGCAAAATATATATAGTGAGTTTTGCCTGTTTTAACAACAGCTATACACAAGCATAAGAGGTGGTCATGTGATGTTTATTATGCTAATAAGTGCTGTGTTATATATTGTTTTAGTTTCTGGGTAAAGGGTTCAGTGCTGTGTATATTAGAAAATGATGAATAATATGAAATATTGTTTACAACAGCATAATTATGTGTATAAGAAAGGAATTGATGATCAAACAGTTTATTCAGCATTTTATTTATATCAAAGTGTGTCTGGTCATATCTGTATTCCCCAAAGGTTTAATATTTTAATGTGTGAGCTACATGATAAAAAACGTAAAATTAAGGAATCATATTTAATCAAAAGTTGTTTCTGGACTTAACACTATTTTTTCTTAAATATTTTATTGAGTATGTTCTTTTGTATAGTTGCCTTGATAAGAACATGTCAGTATCAAAAGTACTGGAATATTATTTGAATTTATATAGTGCTATTTTTTAATTATCTCTGTTAAGAATCAATAAGTATGTTGGTTTTAATATATTTTAAAGAATACAATAAACCTCCACATCCATATCATTTCATTTCATGATTAGTCATCAACAAAAATAATAGACAAAAAAAAATAAAGAATACAATTACATGTTTTTAACACATATGTTTATGTATGCAGTTCATATATTTTTAATATACATTTCACAAATACATTAAGACATCAACAAAAAAAATACTATTCTTGTTTTGTGATAAAATGTAATGATAATAAAATGTAAAAGATACAAAATGTGAATGATTTTAAATTGTTAAGCAAATGCTTGTAATATAAAAGTAATAGCAGTCATTTTCTTGTAGTATTTTATGATTCCTTCATAATGGCATTGTGAATTACACAATTAAAAGTTCACTTTTTAATTATTTGTAATTTTAAAAAATCAATAAAATTGTTCTCTCCACCCCCCTTTTTTTAAAAAAAAACTTTAATTTTCATGAATCCACATAAACCTAGCAGGGCAAATTAACTAAATGTCCACTCCATATGTTCTTATCATTGCAGCTGTTATTACTATGTGATTATTCATATATCATCACATGATCACTATCATTAATAGTGTTTTCAATATTAATAGTGTTTTCAATTTCATTCTCATAGTTTTGTAGTTAAATAGAGTTAAAAGGTGGGTGCTGGAGGGTTGCATTAGATCCTAAGATCTAGGTGCAGTGCTCTCAGATCCAAGGCTCCTCACTGATGAAGGCCACAAGCCAGAAACTAGTCTGGGGATATTGGATGAGTAGGCACTAGATAGGGATTTTATGCACAAGCCTTCTGGCATCCATTGATTGCTCTTGTTAGCACAAGATGGCACTACTATATGGAGAGTGTTGTTTTGTTTTGAATTATTCATATAGTATACGAACATGGATGGGCTGCTCACCAACATGCATTAGCCAGTGTGGTGAGTTTATTGGCTTTTTACCTCTGAGTTTAAAAATATTTTTTCCAATATATACAATCATGACAGACAAAAATAAATCATGGCCCTTATTCCCAGGAGGCAGTGGTTGGTGGCCAAAGGTGGAGGGTGCTAAGAATCCCCTGATTGCGAACTCAGCATGTCATTTGATGATGAATTTTTGTTTAGGTACTTACAACTGCAGATCACTTTCAAGTGAAGGAAGATTGCAAGAATTAGAAGAAGTGTCTTATATTAAATGGGACATTATTGGACTTCGTGAAGTTAGAAGAAAAGGTGAAGAAACAATTGATTTAAAAAGTGGACATATACTCTACTATAAAGGCACAAATATTGGAAATACAAGTGGAGTAGGATTCATTATAAATAAAAAATGGAAGAATAACATTGTGGATATTGATGGTGTATCAGACAGAGTGGCAAGATTAGTTTTACAACTTAATAGCAGATACCAAATACAGATAATTCAGGTTTATGCTCCAACAAGTTCTCATAATGATGAAGTTATAGAAGATTTTTATATGGATGTACAAAAGGCTTTTGATCAGAGTAAACAACATTTTAAAATTATTATGGGAGACTTTAATGTTAGAATTGGTGAACAAATGAAAGATGAAAATTCTGTAGGTAATTTTGGTTATGGTAATAGAAATGAGAGAGGACAGGACTTGTGGAATTTGCAGAAAAAGAAAAACTTTATATTATAAATTCTTTTTTTTGAAAAAAATGTTAAAAGGAAATGGACATGGAAGCATCCAAATGAAGGTACAGCAGAATTGGATTATATTTTGACTAACAGAAAATACATATTTCAAGATTGTAATGTTCTTAATAAATTTAACCTAGGAAGTGATCATTGATCAGTAAGACGTAAGATACGTGTTAATTCAAAACTAGAGAGACAAAAATTATTAAGAAAAACAATATTTACAGTTGATATTCCTAATCTTCAGAAACATTCTAATGAATTTAAATTAGAACTTACAAATCGGTTTCAAGTATTAGTAGATTTTGAACATGATTCAGATTTGAATGCCATTAATAGGAAAATAACTGATACACTTTTAAAAACTGCAACAGACAGCTGGTAGAAAAAAGCAACAATTGACCAATAAAATTTCTACTGAGACTAGAGAATTTATGAAGAAAAGAAGGAATATTAGGATATACAACAATGATGCATTAAAAAAGATTGAAAATCTTGAATTTTGTAAAATGGTGTGGAAAAGAGTTGAAAATGATATAAGAAAGTATAATTGTGAACTAGCAAGGAAAGCTATAGAAGAGAATAAAAGTCTAAAGAGTGTAAAACAACATTTTGGTATTGGTATGAAATTTATATCTGCAATAAAAAAAAAAAGATGGCATTTTTACTAAAAAGAGAGATGACATCATGAATTGTGTAGAAGAGTTCTATCAAGAATTATATAGTAATAAAGAACAAGTGCCTCCTATACCTATTATATCTTTCGAATTGCCCAGAATTTTGAATGAGGAAGTGAGACATGCAATTAAATTTATGAAGAAAGGGAAGGCTCCAGGTAATGATGGAATTATAATTGATATATTAAAAGAAGCAGGTGAAGAAATAGAATTTTTTTTAGCAAAGTTATATATCAAATGTGTAAATGATAAAGATCACCAGATGATTGGAAGAATGCAGTATTAATATTAATATTTAAAAAAGGTGATAAAAAGATATTAGAAATTACAGACCTATTAGTCTTTTATACAAAAATTTTTACTAAGATAATTACAACTCGTCTGCAGAAAATGCTGGATTTCCACCAACCAAGAGAACAAGCTGGATTTAAAAATGGTTTTAGTACAGTAGATCATATTCAGGTATTGAGAGAAGTTATAGAAAGAACAAATGAATATGAGTTGCCATTATCCTTAGGATTCGTTGATTATGAAAAGGCATTTGATTCTATAAACATTTCTTCAGTGATTAAAACATTGACTCATCAAGGTGTAGATCCAGGATATTGTCATATTTTAAAGAATATTTATAAAAATGCATCAGCAACAATTAGATTACATAATGATAGTAGGAAAATCAACATTGAAAAGGGTGTAAGACAGGGTGACTCCATATCTCCAAAACTTTTTACAGCAGTGCTGCAAGAAGTATTTTGTGGATTAAAATGGGAAACTAAAGGAGTGAAAGTAAATGGAAATTATTTAAGTAATTTAGATTTTGCATACGTAGTTGTTTTTGCAAATAATGCTTTAGAGCTGCAGGAAATGTTGCAGAAGTTATCAGATAAAAGTAGGACTAAAGATAAATGTTAAAAAGACTAAAGTAATGTTTAATAGATTTTCTCAAAATATGGAAATAAAGATTGATCATGATGAGTTAGAAGAAGTTAACAGTTACAAATACTTTGGTCAGATTATTAATACCAATGGAAACCTAATGGATGAAATTAATCATCGAATTAAACTTGGTTGGAGTGTTTTTGGTATAAATAACTTGATACTAAAAGGAAATATGCCTATGTGTTTGAAAAGGAAGGTTTTTAATAAATGTGTTTTGCCAGTTCTTACTTATGGATCTGAGACTTGGACACTTAATAGAAGAGCAATACAGAGACTTCAGACCACTCAAAGAAGTATGGAGAGATGCATGTTGGGAGTAACAAGAAGAGATCGAAAACACAATGTATGGGTAAGAGAAACAAACAGGTGATACTGACCTCATTGAAAAAAATTAAAATACTGAAGAGGAGTTGGGCGCTGGACATATTGCTAGAAGAGATGATAATAGATGGACAATTGAAATTTTAAATTGGATTCCAAGAGATTGTAAAAGACCCAGAAAGAGACCACATGTGAGATGGATGGATAAAATAAGAAAGTATGTAGGGGTGATGTGGAGAAGAGAAGCTAAAGATAGGAAAAGATGGACTGAACTTGGAGAGACCTTCATCCTGCAGTGGATTGATAATGGTTGATGATGATGATGATGACATTATACATGCGTTCAATGAGAAAAGTTTATTTTTATATTATTAATAATGATGGTGGTTTTAAAATACATTTATTGTATTTTTAATATAGCTGGACATTTGTAGATATGAGTAAGATAAAAGAAAAAAATATTTTTTTTTTTAATCAACAGAAATATTAAAAGTTATAACAATACCACACTCCATATTAAACAATGTACTTCCTTCCTCTGGAAAAAAAGTATATATTTAAAAATAAGTACATTAACAAAAATGGTAAACGATTATAAGATACTTAAGCACCCATTTTTAAAGCTGAACTTAACAAGTTTCTTCATTTAAGGTAAGTTGCATTTTATTACTCTCCTCAACTGAGAATCAACCCTGTAACATGTGTCCGCTATTATAACACACTACTAGACCGAATAAGACAATTAAATAGTACATAAAGTATTATCAGTAATATAAACAAAGAACTATGCCAATTGCTCAACAAACTCTTTGTTTATATTTTACTAGCTTAAAAAAAGAAGTGGGATCATGTGATATGACTATTTTTTTATTTATTATCAGTAATGTTAAAAATTAAACAATTTTTATTTAAATTAAACAATACTATTTTAGACATAATTTATTATCAAAATTATTTTTTCTTAGAAAGATTTATTATATATTAAAAATTTATTATTTATTTTATGAGTATTGGTATGTTAATTAAAGATTTAACATGCAGCGACATGTCACATGCAAACGCTTAGCGAACTAGGCCTAGGTTATGACTCACTAAGACGTAAACAATATTATTAAACGAGAATGAATGTCATTGTCAGTACGTTGACATTTTAAAGTAAAAAAATAAAAGGAAATGAAAAACAAATCTTGTTTGACAAGAAAATACTTTGTGCGAACGTATTAAATATCTGCAGTATATAAAAAGCTAAGTAATTCGGTATTACAATGTGTGTGTTAACGTAATATAAAAGACAAACGAATCATAAATAATTCAGTTCAGGATAAAGACTTTACAAAAAGAAAAAAGTATTACTGTTTGGTGATTGCTGGTCGGAAAGTTTGAATTGTTTTCATCCTCGTTTTATCTTCTAGCTAATAATAACTAAATAATTATCTAAAAATATTGAATGGTAAAATTGGTTTTGTTATAGGATAGCTATCTACAAGAAAAATCCGCCTGATTGAAATTCGAAAAAAAAAGTGTTTATACTTGATCTGGATTTAAACTGCCATAAGCATGACAGAAGATGTGCTATCATATATATATATAGTGAAGAAGAACCTGAATTATTATTTGAAGAATTGTATTATGAATTAATAATATATACAAAATGATAGCTAACTTCACACAACAGTTATAGAGTTCTTTCACAACACATGCATTAGTCAAAGATACAACAGGAACATAAGATTTCTTGTAAGCCTGACACTGATCTTGAGCTTCTAAACAACAGCTTTTAAAATTCAAGAAATAAACCAAAAAACAAGCCATTTTCTATTAAAAATCAAAGGAATGGACCTCGGAAGAAAATTGCTAATTCAACTGTTATTTCCATTGGTTGGTCTGTTCCTATTCATCATTCAATAATAGTCATTTCCTGCTTACTGAATCCAAATGATGAGTTTATTTTTTTAAGGATGAACATGAATAGTACACAACATTCTTTCCCATCTAGGTGAAATAAAATTACTTATTTCATGATATCATACTCTAATAGATTTTTGGCAGGTTTCCATTGCCTTTTTTAGCATTGGGTCAATTGTCCTTTTTCGTAATGTTATGACTGGTTATCCCTAATTTTGATGTTAGCAAAGCTTCAGTGTGGGTGGATCATGGTTTCTCTACTATGGTAGATTTGCTATTTGTTGATTTATGGGTTCTAGCTGTATCACTTTACTGTTTAGAATCTCTGTTTGGCCAAAGGTAACATGAAGTTAGTCCTTATGCTGCTTATGAAGTTGACCTTCAGGGAGTTTTACTACTAATTGAAGTTGACACTTTCTGACTACAATTGTAGCTGGGCTCCAGCTTTTTCCAGGATGCATATGACATAAAATTTTTGTATCAACTTTGAAGTAATTATAATTTGTTGTTTCAATTCATTTGGTGATAAGTTTAAATTTGAGATGAGATAATTTTGTTTTCAAATGAAAAATTAATATTTCAACTGGAGTTCTGCCATGAACAGTGAATGGAATTGTATATTGTATTCTAGATTAGCAGTACTTTAGTCACATGTATGTTCCAATTATTTGCTATTTCGTTCCTGATGTTTTTTTTAATCCCTTGCACTAGGTATTTACACGTCTATTGCTTTCTGAGTAGAATAGTGGTGCCAATATGTTATTAATTTCATTATTTTTACTAAAGACAAGGTGTCCCAATATCAGTAACAATAATCAAAGGAAGACCATGAGTTATTTTTCTTTCTTTCAAAGATTCAATTGGAATTGAGATGTTGATGTTTGGTATAATAACTATTTGTAACTATTTACAATTAGGCATTAACAGTAATGAGAAATCTTTTGTTCATCCAAGTTTCCGGAATAGTCTAAATTTAGATTCTTTCTCGGTGACCAGCTGCCTGTGACTAAAGGTTGTCTCTTGTTTTAGCTGACTTAGTTTGATTCACTTTGTATTGATGGCATTGGTGTATATGAAATTCTATATCAGAGTCTATATTAGGCTGTCAGACATAAAATCTAGCCAGAATTTTTTCCCTCACTGTTTTAGGATGACCATAATACATAACTTTAAGATCTGTCTGCAGTCTCTAAGTCCTGTAATGATTCAATTTCACAATAAGATATAGTCATTCTTAATTGATAGCATATGGCTTTATTACTCCAAAATGCTTTATTTTTATAGTGTGAACTATTATTTGGTCACTTTGTATATATATATTTAAAAAGTTGATACCCATGGGCACTTTGTGCTCAATGAGCTATCAGTTTACTGCTTATTTGGTTATTATTTTCTAAATCTATCATATTTATTAATTGTTTCTTTTTGCAGTTAACTTGATGTTTTTTTTTTACTTTTACCTGGTAATCTAATGGGGACATTAACATTTGTTATTTTCTCCCTAAGTAAATTTTAAAGCTATATGAGCTCAATGAAGTAAACCATCTTAGTATGTGAGGTGAGATGTGCTGGTGTAAGTCTCTTTTGTTATCCAATATGAATAATAAAGATCTATGATCATCAGTTTGTAAAATGAAAATTTTTAACACCTACTACCAAGACAAATGTTTTTATATTTATTTGGGAGTAATTTTTTTTAGTCATGGTCAATGTATGAGAAGTGAAGGCAATAGGTGTGTCACTCCCAATATTATCATGATGGACTAAGATTGCTCCAATGCTGACTGGAGACGCTTTGGATTTTAGGATTAACTCCATATACATTAGTATGCTGGTATTAGTTGTTAATATCTTTAACTTAACAAAAGCATGAATTTATCCCATTTCCATTCAGCTTCTCTGACTCAGTTGATATAGTAGTTCAGAAACTTCTGTATTGTACTAAAATAAGTTTTCTAAGAACTATCTGAAGCTTCTTTTGTTAGTAAGTGCTGACACATTCAAAATAACCTTTATTATGTCCTTGGTTGGAAAAATACCTTGTATGTGACTTTGTATCCTTGAAATTCTATTTTCTCAGCTTTGAATATGCATTTATTAGAGTTTATTTTAATTTCTTTTACCATGAATTTATTAAAAAAATTTCTAATGGACTATAAAAGTTGTTCCTTATTTTGGGCCACTAACAGGAAATCATCCAAATATGAAATTTCCCCCCCCCCCCCAGGAATTTACACCATCAATTGATCAACTATTTGCTAAAATATGGATGGAAGCAATCAAAATATCAAATGGCAGTTGATTAATCTTTACAGAACTTCTTATGAGCTATAAATAGTATGTTCATGAGGCCTTATGATTTAATGATAGGTGAAAATAAGCATGTCAGAGTTTTATGCTGGAAAATACTCTACCTCCAGTTAAAGTATCAGCTAACTAAAAGAGGGAGAGCAATTATTGAAAAGCAAGATCTTATTTAAGGTATAATTATAATCTTTGCAAATTTGTATCTCTCTGTTGTTTTAAAAGTCCCACTCAAAATGCAATATTAGTTCAATCACTCCCTTAGATTTTATTCTATCCAATTCCTCGAAAACTTTAGTCTTAAAACAAAAAGTACTGATCAATAGTAAAAGTTGATTGATTTAATAGTTTTTTTTTTTTTTATGAATAATTGAATAAGTTTTACTTAGCACAAATTAGGTTCAAAAATTTAATATACTGTACTGACTTTTAAAATCTAATATCTTACATTTACTTGATTCACTTTGATCAGTTAGTAGTAAATTAGTTTAAACCAGCTTCACTTCATTAAATTACTATGCTTTCTGGCAGAGACAAGTAATTGCAATTGTATATAGTCAAATCCCTTCTGGACATCTTGAACCTTCCTAGGAGATTAATTTTGGATTGGGTTTATGACCCAACATTTATTTGAGATATTGTAGATAGCTGGAATAGATTAATCTCCATTGCCACAGAAGTGCCATTAATGACAATTATAGTTTTAAAAACAGGACTTCAATTTAGTGAATTTAGTTTTAAATTTTTGCAATTTGATTGACAGTTTTGCTTATTATCTGAACCATTGTCATGGTTCTATCTCTTTTTGATAAATCAGGCCATTTCACTATGTCTAATACTTAGATAAAAATAAAAAAACCAGTTAGCACTAAGGTACAGACCCTGACAGGCTAAAAAAATTTTTTTTGTTAGAATGCTAATAATTTTGTTTTCTTCATAGTTGCTTGGTGTTTTGCCTATCTGAAATAATTACTGTACTTTCCATTGGCATTGACCCTATTTTTCTTCTTTTAAGGTTTCCTAGGATACAGCAATAATGAATGTAGTATTGGGGTTTATCAATAACTTGACACTTAATTCACGAACATTCATATCACATATAAATTGATCTCTAAGTTCTTCCTTGAGCAATGTTCCAAAATCATAAGTCAATATCAATCTTCACTTTATCAGAGGCTTTGGGATAAATTAAGCCCTTAAGAGTTCTATGGTTTTATCAAATATTATTTTAGAAAAGTATAGAACTGGTACCTATAACATGAGAATGTGGCAAGTAGTTGATCCAGAGAAACCCAAGAGCATGTTACAAATATAGTTCATGTAAAATTTCATTTAAATTCATGTAAATATTCATCAGGATTCAGGGTAATTTTGATTGAATTTCTCAAGAAACTCTATTTGAGGCATTATTTAAAATATTACTGCAAGATCATGCATCAATGAGTATTTGCTATACACTTCACCAACATTCAATCACTCACCACAACTTTCAGAATATTCAACAAATTTCATTTTCATTCCCAGTTAATTAAGCATTTGATTATGATCTAACGATATACATAAAATGATGGATAATTTCACATAACAATTATAGAATTCACTCACAATGCATGCATTGGTCTTAAGATATAACAGGAATGTAAACTTTTTTCTAAGCTTAGCCTTGATCCCAAGCTTCTAGACAGCTGTATCCTTCTTAAAAACAAAGGGAGTGGACCAGTGAGAAAAATATGTTACTTCACCTGTTATTTCTATTGGTTTGTTTATTTATATACTTTATCTAATAATAGTCATTCCCTTTCCATTGGATCCAAATATGACATGATCATCATTTCTTATGCTTGCTCTCAACTGAGTGGCAATACGTATATAGAGAGTTTTGCCTGTTTGAATCCAAATAACAAGTCAATAGCACCCAACAATCTCAGGATCTTTATTCTAATCCAACAATTGAAAATTTACTATTTAATTTTTTTCTCTTCCTTGTACTAAAAAAATAAATATTAAATAATAATAGAAATAAAAAACACATTGTATTAAGATATGTGCACGATTATTTACTTAAACTTCTCTTAGTAAATACCATCAATACTGGATTAAAAATATTTAGACTGCACTTGATACATATTAATGTATTATCAAAAATGGAAAAACATTTAATTTACAAATGGCACAATATAACATAAAATATCATTATATAACAGCAATAATTGTATATATAAATAATAAAGGAACACTTTTGTCAATGTCTTTTGCCCTTAATAACGTGATTGAAACTGTAACATAGTTTATATAACATTGATAAGGGAAAAAAATATTTGTTAAAAAGCTTTTCTATATTATTCTTATAATATATATACAATTATTGCTGTTATATAATGATATTTATTTTATATTGTGTGATTTAATTAAAAGTATTGATGTATATATTAACTATAAGTGCATGGCAATAATCTGCCATTGCTGACTTCCTAACAGATTAAAATCACATGTAATTAATGTTTCATATATACATTTCTTATACTCTATTTATAAATCTTCCACGTATTTAAAATAAAAACATGCCTCTGAAATATTAAATGTAAATTTGAATAGTCATTATTAATGTTAATATCTATAGAAAAAATATATACAATACGTCTGTAAATAAAAATTTCTGTAGTGTAATTTTCACTACACCACTCTACTGCAATGTAAGGACTGGTTTCTATTCACTTTTAACACCTTGTGAATAATATTTAGTCTAATGAATGACTAATAAAAATTGTAAATAGATCTGTAAAGATTCATTTTTATGTCAATGCAGCATGTTTATATAATAATAACAACAGTAATAGTAGTAATAACAACAACAATAATAAAAATAAATTACTGATTATAAACTTTTTTTTACTTTATTACAATAATACTCAATGCTTTTGCCTTATACTATTTAGGAGAGTGATAGAATGACATCCTCAAGAATGAAAAATATCTGGATCTATTCTCGGTTGACAATAAATGAAAAGAAATATTTTAGGCTACTGACAGTTTTAACTGGATACTTAATTGCTTTATAAGCAAGTAACCAGCTGATTATTATTCAATGATATGTGTTAAGAAATACGAATGGCTCTAGTTTTCAAAAACCAGTAAATATAATACAATTTGATTAATTAATAGAATGCATTCCATCAAATCATATGAAAATTTATATTTAAATCTCAAGGTTTTATTTATATGCATACATGTAAGTTTTATTTTCTAAACTTAATACAGATTACTGCATTGTATTAAATAAGCAATGTTTATTAAATACATGGCACTGAAAATATACAGTAATATTTATTAAGTAATAGTTCAAATCCAAATGCCATAATCATTTACAAGTAAATTCTTTAGAGTTATTTAGTAAACTCTGTTAATTCATTCATTAGTTAATCAAAATGAATTTATTTTATTTAATCTCCAATTCTTAATTGGGTGAAGATAATCAATTACTTTCAAAAAACTAAAACATTACATTAGCCATTTTTTTAAGAATGACAATAATTTAAACGATAATAGTATGAATACTAAACCCCACTGCTTGATGGCATCATTTTTCACAAAACGCACATCAATATATCGTTTTAGTGGCCTTAATTTACGGCTCACACTACTACAATAGGTGGTTTTTTGATCCATAACAGGCTGTCTGAGAGCGATGTATTTTACAAGCACATAACAAAATACTATGCCCATTGCATTGTGACAGTATTCGTCAAGTGAGTGCTCTTGAACTCTCATTATGGTCTTATTTAATGGTGGTCGTATTTGAAAGAGACTAAACTGCAAAAATTCATTGTTGGAAATTTTTTAGAAAATGTTGAATTAGTATTCCATATCAAGAAGTGTCATGTCATCACACATGCTTCCCTATGCTTTTGAACTGCACAGAAGTTGAAAAGGTTATTTTCAGCAGAGTTGTTTCCGATTTCCCATGCAAATGCCTGTTTAAACGTGAATCCATGCGAGAACTGTAAGAGAAGTTGGTTTGAGGACTCCAAAATCCTGTTACTTACAGCTTTGAGGCTTCTCTGTTATTTCATTTGCATGTTACTTTTGGCATTTTTTTTCTATGCCCCTGAAAATGGTGTTTTTTTTTGTTACTTGTTTTGGTTCACAACTTGTCCAAAGTTTCGTTTATTTTTGATTCAATAAATTATTTTATAGGAAACTGTTGTTTTTTTGTTGTTGTTCACATGATTAGAAAGTAGGTAGATAATATTTAATAAGTTTCATTAATAGTTAATTAAAGTAGGTAATATTTTATTATACCAAAAAAAAAGAAGTGTTTAAGAGTTTATTCAAAAGGTCCCACCCCACCTACCCCGACTTAAAAAAAGGGTTCTTTAAAACCAAGTGTTTATGTCTATTAAAATTAAAGGCCCAAAAATTAAGGAAGAACTTGTCGCTATCATATAATATAGCTTCCTGTAGCGTAAAGATTTGAAACAAAAAAAATAGAAAAGCCTCGTAATAAATTAACAAAAAAAAAAGACAACAATTCAAAATCAAAATAACCCTCTCCCCTCCACCCTCTAAAAAAAACCAAGTGTTGGTTTATTCAAAAGTACCGAATTGTTGGACTCTTTCAGCAAATCAAAACATCAAAAAAAAAAAAAAGATAAGTTCAAAGCAAACAACAATCCCCCCTCCATCATCTAAAAACAACAAAGTGTTTGTTACTGTATTTTATGTAAACAAACATATGAAGCATTAATCGATAATTTCAAAGCAAACCAACACCCCTAACACCATCTAAAAACATATGGTTTGTTTCTTTAAAAAACAAACCAAATAAAAAAACTGGGTGAAAAAAACAACTTTGATTTATCGTGAGTAATATTATGTAAAGAAACCAATGGACAGTTAGTCGATAATTTAAAAACAAACCAACACCCCTAGACCATCTAAAAATAAAGTATTTGTTTATTAAAAAATGAGAGAAATAAAAAACCCGAGTGGAATAAAAAAAAAAACTTTTTTGGTTTACCGTAATATTATGTAAACCAAACAGACAGGCCGACGCCGGAAAAAAATTAAAAAGCGGTTGAAAAAAACAAAAAAAAGGCTTTTACTGTAATATTATGTAAACAAATAGACTGCCCATGAATCGGTATATTGATGTGCATTGGGTGAAAAAGAGCGCCATCAAATGGTAGGGTTCAGTATTCATATTATTACCTTTTAAACATCTCACTTCTCCAAAATATCATTGATTTATTTATTCCCAAATAAGAACTAGAAAGGGTTTTTTTTTTTTTTTGGCCAATGAGTGGATTTTTCAGAGAAGGTATTATCAGTAAGTTTATTAAATGATTCTTGAAAGTTTAATTTAGTAGGCATATTAGAAAATTATGGCATTGTAAATATTGTTAAATATATATAAAATACTATGCAAAAATCATTCCATACTACACATAAATTATAGACATAATGGTTAATTGCTCTGGTCACATGACATTGTTCCACTTAAATGGCAGGTTGAACAGAATTCCCATCAATTGATCAAACCGATTTTTCCCATTCAACTGAGAATCTATCCATCAACATTTACATTTTAAAAGTGAAAATATGTTTTCGTTTTATTTTTTAAAAATTAGTTTCAAATATCCATTTTTAAAAAGGCAATTTTTTAACTTTATTAAATAAAAATGAATTGTATATAAAAAAAAAATTAGACTTTTTTCAGGTGCATGTATCAGATAACATGTTTAAAATCCACCTAATAATAACTTAGTGCATTAAAGAATAGATAATAATGTTGTTAAATGTTTAATTTCCAAAAACAATATTATGCTCCCTTATATTATGTTTTCCAAGAGTAACTATTTATTCCACTCCAGAATTACCACTTATTTTAACTTGAATAATTATTCGATATTAAGTATAGAACTTATTAGATCCTACTGAGCGATCTTATCCATATTTGCAAACTAGTTTCTAGCTTGAGACTTTCATCAGTGAGAAAATTTGAATTAGGATTTAATGAACCTACATATTTTGGATCTGATTAAGGCTTTAAGCCAGAGACTAGATAGGATATGGATAGGACAAAGCTGAATAGGAATTTAATAAGTTCATAACCACAAGATAAATGCGGTAAACGATGTTTAATGTAACCAAATGCTAAAATTGTGCTTTGTAATTTTGTTTTATATTCCTTAAAATGATAAAAAGTTTTTACATTTACTTCCATTTCAAATTACACTGGATTTTACTTTTATAACTTATTCTTATTTTCAGTCCCCAATGCTTAAATATTCATCTGATCAAAAGTGGAAAAAAATTTGATGCATTATGCTGGCTTTACATATATTTAAATGAATCATATGATATAATACAAAATATCTTTATATAACAGCAATTATTATTATTATATTTATTACTTTTATATAAAGATATAATTACATTATTTATTTAAATATATTTTATATTAAATCACAAAATAACATTCTACTCGTTAAAAACTAATATTAGTTTTTACAGTTGTGATTATGTATATATATGGGGATAAAAATATTCTAGATAGAGATTTTAAATATAGAAACTATTTTGGAGAGAAGAACTGTGTGCTTGATATAGTAAATTATTACATTTTAAATATCTTTCTCTTACCACATTTATCAATAAGAGCTTGTTTGAGCTATTGGTATGTTCCCTATATTACCATATTTGTAAATGCAAGCGTATAAATAAATGTCACATGATATATGACTTGCTTTGTTGTTTATTATATATATCTTTATTGTTAAAAGGTTGCCTTGACAACAATTTGAAATTGTTGATTGTTATTGATATTGGGATTGTCTAAGTGTTTATTGGTTTTTAATGATATATATATATTAACTTCATTAATGACTGCACATCTATAATTTAAAAGTTTTAGTCTGCTTTACAACTATCATTTTTAATTACTTATCAAATGGCTTTAGTACTCAGAAATTTATAAAATGTTTGAGAATTGGCAGTGCCAAAACTGGAATTGATCCCAGGACTTTATACTCCAGAGTAGTAGTAATAATAAAATTACTATTATTATTATTACAAATTATAAAATTTTATTTCCTAGAGTTAATATACATATTAATCAGATTATTGATAAGTTTTAAACATGATAATTGCATAGGAGAGATGAACATGCTAATGCAATTAAAAAACATACATCATTTGATAATAATAGATTTTTAAAAAACCAGGATCATATAAGATTTGACACTCTCCAATAAAGAAAATTCAAAAAATCCATTGACTTCATTAAGAATCTGTATCAAACAAATGTGATGATCCATGTAAATTGTCTTCCATTTGGAATTTTTTTTTAGAGCTCATTAATCAGAAAATCTGTTGATTTTATATCATTTTTCTCATTTATTTTATTTAATTTTTCTATTTTAATTTTTTTTGTTTCTATTGATTGAACTCTTAATCTTGTGATGTGATGCACTGTGACTTCTCCTTAAACAGAGTCAGGAATCTTTCAGCACCTATGCCCAGAGAAACCTGTTAGCCATTTTATTTTCCCTTTCCATTCCCCATCTTAAGTTTCCCCATAATCTGCTACATCCCATTTCCACAACATAATCTTTGTCAACTCTATGGCCTTTATCTAAATCCCCCTTATCTTTTTCCAAACCCAGCATAAAAACCAATAACCCACTTTCTGTATAATCACTTTGTTCATATTTATTCTTCCATAACTTCATTTAACAGATGCTTAATATTTCTTATGCCTTCCTTACACAATTTGCAGAACTAAATTTTCCATTTATGTGTATATTCTCTTGTTGCTAAAGATCCCATTCGAGCCTTAAACAATAAACTACTTTCCTTACTATTATCATAAATTAACTCACACCCAATGTTCATTTACTTCTATATATATTTAAACTCTTTCTACTCCCCATATTAGTTCTCTATCTCTCAACTCCCTATTCTTTATTAATGCATCCATTCTTTTATCCCAGTCCTTATGACTATAACACTCAACAATCCTCCTAACACAATCATCCCACTTTTTGTACAAGTATACTGATATAAATTCTTTATCCAAATCTTCTGCATACTGCATTATCTTTCTCACCCATCCTGTTGCCTGCCCTTTACTTATAACCCAATTAAATACTATTTTGGCTATTCTTTTATTATCCATAAACTGCAACCTACCAAACATTTTCATTTTATTTTTTGCATCTATCATATAAAAACTTGACTATCCCATTTCTCCTTGAATTGCCTCCTTTGCTGTCCACACATCTGCATCTAATGCATGTCTTTCTACTTCCCTTTGTACTTTTTCTAAATAATCTAATACCCCTTTACTAATACATAATGCATCATTACCATATGGTAATCCTGCTACTGCAACTCCCTTCCATACAATTCTAGTTACATCATATTTATTATATAAAAACACTGTTAATTTTTTTTATCAATTCTTTTCTTTGCTTCATTTATCAATTTTTTCTCCCATTCATCCAAGCAATTTTTCTGATTACTTAAGATGATTCCCAAATAACTATATCTATTACACCATCCTTAACTTTATATCCCCCAATAAAAAATCTACATCTTCTCTTTCCCCAGTATTAATCATCATTATATTTGATTTTTCTTCACCAAATTTAATCCTCATCTCTTTACCCACCCTTGTACATGTCCTCAGCATAACTTCCATATCTTCTCTTCTTTCTGCATACAAAAAGACATCATCTGCAAAAAAGACCCAACAAAATATATACTCCCTTGCCACCTATTAATAGTATCTCTATCCCTCTTCCTAGTCTTTCTATTGCTCTCTTCATTTCACTTAAATACAACAAAAACAAAATAGGTGACTTAGGGTATCCTTGCCTTAGTCCCACCCCATTTTTAACTTTTAACTGATTCTATATCCCCTAATTGATACATATAGTAATTATTTTCATATAATTTCTTAATAATATCCATTAAAGCTTCATCCATTCCCAAATTTGCTAAACTTGCCCATAATCTATTTCTATTTACTCTATCATATACCTTCTCTATATCTATAAAACTCACATATAACTGTCTACCTGAATTCCTACTCATATCCATAATTTGTGTAACTACAAATAAACAATCTATATGCCCATCTGATCTAAAACCTCTTTGCATTTCCCTCACTACATTATCCACTTCCATCCATTTTGCAACTCTTCCAACCACCATAGATGAGAAAACTCTATATAAAACTGATGTTACTGCTATCAGTCTATAATTGTTTAACTTTCTATGATCCTTACCCTTCCAATTTAAATAATAATCTCACTCTTGTTTTATTCCAACTACCCAGAAAAAACTCTTCTGTGCTACCTTACTGAAACAGGATAATAGCTTTACTTTTGCCCTAAATTTATTACCATCTCTGCTGCCCATCCATCTAAACCACTTGCCTTTCCACTTTTCAATTTCTTCCCTGCCTCATTCAGTTTATCTTTTGTAAACCTAATATTCCCATTACTACATGTTTTCTATCACTCTGTCCTTCACATCTAACATCTTTTCTATATCCATTACATATCTATTTAATATTCTCTCTAAGTCTTCTCTAGAGCTACACTATATTCCCTCGTCTACTAATACTATATCTCTCTTCTCTACATTTCTTCTTTTAATGTAATTCCAAAACTTTTTACTCCCATCTCTTCCATTTTTACTAATATCCTCCAACAATTTACTATTCAATTTCATTCTCTCTATATAATTATCTATTTTAGCCAACTTCTTCTTTTCTAAGTACTTTTTCCATTTAGGATTAATATCTTTTTCATTTTCTTTGTTTTTAATAGCACACTTATATTCTCTGCATGCTTCTTTCCTCTCTTTTACACTTTTACTAATTCTCATTTTTTATTACTTTTATTCTTCTGAATATTCTCATCTAAAACTCTATTTGCCACTTTTTCTATTTCATCACACTAGTTCTTATACTCACCCCCAACCAACTCTTCCATGGTTTCTTCAACTTGTGTTTTATACTCTTCCAACTTATTCTTATTATCCACTCTCCATCCACATCTTTCACTATTGTTTCTACTTTTATTTCTATTTTCCATCACATCAC
This sequence comes from Epiperipatus broadwayi, assembly GCA_028023455.1. Lineage (NCBI taxonomy): Eukaryota > Metazoa > Onychophora > Udeonychophora > Euonychophora > Peripatidae > Epiperipatus > Epiperipatus broadwayi. Next base: position 2,986,267 of record JAQFVV010012475.1, on the reverse strand, counting down.
TAACCATTTCTATTACAGTGAAGTTATGATCATTACATACTCTCTCTTCATTATCAAACACCTTAATTTTCTGTACTTTATTCATTCCCTCTTTCTCTACCAATACATAATATGTTGTGTGATATGTGTTGTTTGCTTGCTGTGCCTCTGTAATGATTTTTTTAAAAAAATAATATTCATTATCCAGTTGGTGGTAAGTCTGAATCATTTAAAACATTGGTATGATAATCCTATTAATTATATATCAACTCAGACAATTTGTTCTCTATATATAATAGAGACTACTAAACCAATATATATATATATGTTTAGCAGTATTAAAAAAAGCTTTATTTATATCTGTTTGATTTGAAGTTTGCCCTGAATAATATCACTTGTCAAAATTGCTATCTTTATAAGAATTAAGAAAATAAGCATAAACGGTCATTTTACATCTTTTAGACAATTTAATAAGATTGGTGTTAAGATATAAGCTACATTTGAAAAGTTTATCAATCCTGTCTATATATATATATATATTGTTTATAATATTGTATTTATTCATAATTACATGCTCAATAATTCATTATTAAATTATAAAGTTTTTAAAATGAAGATAAATTCTACTTTATGAATCTTAATGTTTAGCTATATTGAAAAAGGTTGTGTTTTCAATTGGGTTTGATTTGAAGTTTTTCTTAAATAATACTACTTGTCAGATTTTTCATCATTATAAGAAGTAGGAAAGTAAAAATAAATGATTACTTTATGTTTTCTAGATAATCTAACAAAGAAGTTGATGCAGTGATATAATAGCATTTGGAAAAAAATATATTATTCTAGTGTTTACACACATACATATATAATATTGTAACTGTATGGAAAATAGAGATCAATAAGAGAGAATGTGAGTTTAGAATGTGCCATAATTGGGTAGCCAGTTGTAACAGTACATCACATTGGGGCTGAATTATGAGATGGGAAATTATCATTATTCCCAAATAAACTATAAAAGAAATGAGTATAAGAGATCAGCACAGACTAACTATAAGTTCACCAGCATTGCGCAAAAATAATAGTCATTCATCATTATGAATGATCAACAATAAAAATTAATCAATAATCTTGTGAAGTACAGACTTATTTAAACAAAGAGCATGAAATTTGAAATTTAAATTAGTAAAGATTTTAAATTATTCATAAACAAACATGTTTAATTTATAATATAAAGAAAGATTAATACATTAATCATTTTAACTCAAAAGATTAATACATTAATCATTTAAAGTTAAAATGACTAATAAATTAATCTTGCAAGTTAAAATAACTAATACATTAAAAAAACAACAACTAATATATTAATTTTTCTTTGTATGAGTAAATGAAACATGTGTATGAGCAATCCAAAGTTAGTTTTTCTTTGCATATGTAAATTAAACATGTTTATTTATGAGCAATTTATAATCTTTGCTTATTTAAATTTCACACTTCTTGTTTGAATAAGTTTGTATTTCAATATACTTAAGAACATTTCAGCAAATGATCAAGAGATAACCTCTTTGTGCTAATTGAAATTAAGACTTAATCTTTATTCACAAGATAGCATTGCAAATAAACATAACATTTTCGGGAGTAATTGAACATTTTATATTTGAATTTTTAGCTAGCGATATGCACAGAGTCTATTTTTTATATATTTATGTTTGGGAGATTGCAAAGTTAAAGTGACTAATGTCTTAAGTCTTCCACTAAACATCACATGATCAACATCTCTTATGCTAGATGTATGGAGAGTTTTGCCTGTCTTAGTCTTCCTTTGTATACATAAATTAAACATGTTTGTTTATGAGCAATTTATGATCATTGCTAATTTAGATGTCATGCTCTTCAGTTGAATAAATCTGTATTGCAATATATTCAAGAACACTGCACCAAACGATCAAGAGATAATCTCTTAATCCTGCTGTTGAAATTGAGACTATTCACAAGGTCAGCGTTGCTGAAAAATATGAAAGTTTGGGCGAGTGATTTGACATTTTATATTTGAATTTTCAGCTAGCGCTATACACTGAGTCTATTTCATATATAGATATGTTTACACACTTTATATATTCATATGTTTACACATGCATGCATACAATTTATATATTTCCAAAACTTTATTTATTTAGTATAAATATTTAAATATTAAAAATAATTATAACATCTGTTCTATTTAATTGATTTAACGGAGTTATTTTGTTCTTGCTTTCTTTAGCTAATACTGTACTCTATTTATAAATTTTTAGCTCTTCAATCCTCCCTCTACTTCTGCGGCAAATTGTAAAATATTTAAATATTTAATAAAAACAAAGCTGCATTTAATGTTAAATACATATTACCAGAACAATAGTTTATTAGGTTTTATTATAGTAAGTTTCATTTGTAGGATTTTTTTTATTTTATAAAAAAAAAAAAACATTTTGGCAGATTATAAAAGATGTACACATATGTATAATTAAATATTCTTTGTTTTAAAACATATTAATTGATTGCAACAAATCTTTTGTAGTATACATTCCGGACAAGCAAGTAAAAAAAAAAAGTCAATCTTCATTGAAACGTAAAGGCTTTCTGATTGTTCTTCAGCAGTTATTTTTTTTTAATCTTTATTTATTATATATAATAAAATGACAGAGTCCAAGTAGTGACAGCAGTTTAAAAAGCTGTATCTTGATTAACAATAATAGATGATATATTATTAAAAAAGTAAAAATACTATAAAGTATTTACAAAAGATGTATAATGTTTATGGAAAAATGGAAACTGAGATACATAAACCTTAAGAAATTACACAACTAATTAAGATAACTTGAATTTCTAAATATTTATGATTTAGCCTTTAATTTAAAATGTTACATTATGCAATTTCCCATAGAGTAAGAGCTAAAGATTTTGGATGAAATCCGAAGTATTATTTCAATTGCACGAATGTCACATGACCTGACTAGCACCTAAACAATTTTTTATTTACTTAAAATTGTATAGTATATACATTATACACAAACAGTGCTGACAAGATTTAAGATAGATATAGCTGCTTTTAGTAGCACTTGTCTTCCAGGCGAAATAAATGGATGCCTACAAGTATTATGGAAGGATCAGTTGGTAAAAAAAAATGCATGGTATTGAATTTGTTGTAATACTTTAATATCTTTTATTCATAGAATTCGTCTTGTATCAATGAAAGACTAATGTCATTAAAATTTGCTTTATAAAACTATACTAATGCTCGTTTTATTAGTGTCTATGCTACAATTTTAGATACAGAGAATTTAAGAAAAGCTCATTCCTTGCTGAAAAATATTAAAATACCAATACTATTAAAAGATCAATTTTATTTCTTGGAGATTTTAATGCATATGTTTGACTTTGGCCAATGAATAGTTCCGGAAATAATGGTATTTGTTATTGAATTTTTTGCAGAACAAATAATTTTACTAACACAAATACTTTATTTAGACACAAAAAAAAATGCCACTATAAAAGAACATGGATGCATCCTTACTCAAAACAATGACTTTTAATAAATTATATTGTAGTTAGGAGTGAAAATTCAAGAGAAGTTCTTATTACATGAGCATTTACAAATATAGATTGTTGAATGGATCACAAATTTGTATAAGATTAAAATGATAGATTCGTTAAAAATAGATCTTCACAAGAAATTGATGTTCAATCTTTAGAAATATTATTTATACATACAAATTTCAATAGCTACTAAATGTTAAAATTGCTAATTTGGACCTCCAGGATTGTTATATTATTGTAGCATAAAATTCTCTTAAGGAGTGTGTTATAGAAACAATAAAAACTGTTATTAGGTTCACTAAAAAAAAAAAATCAGGAGAAACACTATTATTAGGTTCACTAAAAAAAAAATCAGAACTTTTTTTTGACAATGATCTTATTAGTAGTAATTTGATTAAAAGGAAATATGTGGCCTTTTCTACTTGACTGAATAATAAATGTGGAATTTCATAATACATATAGAGATCTGAAAGTAGAAATTGAGTGACTAACAAGAAGGTTCAAAAATGAATGGTGGATTGAAACTGCAAAAAATTACAAATGTTCACTAATCATGTTCATTCTAGAGCTTTTTAATGTACTGAAAGCAGCATATGAACCTGAGAATTGGTATGATAATCTTATTAAATTCAGCAATTAGAACTATCTTATATGATGACAATGATATTTTGATGATATGGAAAGATTATTTTGATCATCTTTTGAATAATGATACAAGAATTGAAATGCTATTTTTAATTATACATTCATTTTTATATACTCATTTAGATTTGGCCAAAGTTATCCTGCTTAGTGAAGACACTTCAGTTTTTTTATAATTTTAAAAATAAAAAGGCTGCAGGTCCTGATGAAATACCTAAAGAAAATTTAAAAGATGGTCACAATGTATTATTTTCAGATATATTGGGATTTTTTTAGGAATAGATGGACCTATTTAGTTATGCTGCTTAATTATAAGAATGTTTCTATTGTTTTACTTAGTCAAAATTGCACTAATTTTCATAGTCATATTATTATAATCCATTATATCAAAGGCATTTTCAAGGACTTTACCAAATAGATTATTTCCAGTCACAGATAAATAGTGATCAGAAACATATGTGGCTTTAAATAATCAAGAAGCACTATAGATATATTTTTGTTGCTAAACAAATGCAAAAAAAGTGCCTGAAATAAAAAATAAAAAAAAGATTTATATATCACGTTTATTAATTTATTCAAATAATTTGATTCTGTTAATCAAATAGGTTTATGGCAATGTTTAAATTAGTTGATTCTCTATCAAACTTTATTTGTATTATACTACTTGCACATGTTGATAAGAGAGAAAGAGTTATTACTCAAGTAGAATATCTGAAGCATTTGAAATAAAAATGTGTTAAACAAAGATATGTATTTGTTCCAACTTTGTTTTCAATTTTTAAGACAGTTGTTCTTGAAACCCTTTATAAATGGCTTAATAGAACAGGGATAAACATGCATATATTATTGATTGTGGAGTGTTTAAATTTAAACCATTAAAAGCAAAAATAAGAACTTCAACTTCTTTGTTACAGGGTATACAGTATACTCATAATTGTGCTACTTTTGCTATTTCAAAAGATGATTTAGAGAATGTACTCAATGTTTTGACAATTAATAATTATTGTTGAAAAAAAAAGTTTCTTATTAGCTAGTGACTGAAGTAAAATAGTAACTTTTAGTTTGGATATTTACAAACACATTTAAACATCTTGATAATTTAGTAAGTAGAAGGATAAAGTTAGATATCGGGGTACAATACAGACTCCAACATTCTGCTGCTGCTTTGACAAGTTTACAAAATAGGGTATTACTTCAGAGAGAAATAATTACTACAGCTAAATTTAGTTATTTATAAGCTCTATAGCTGTTATCATACTTCATTTATTGTATGGGAGATTTGAATGTGATACAGTATAAAAGCAGAAAAAAATTCATTTAAGGATGCTCCATATAATTTTTAAAAGCACAATGGTAAGATCAGGAAACCAATATATTCTTCAACTTTTTGAAAGTAAACTATTATAAAAATCACATCTTTATTGGATTGGATATGTAAAATGTATAACTAATGTAAGACTTCCTAAATGAGAGTCTTATGTTGAATTACAACCATGATTTTTTTTTATAGAAGAAGAGAATCCTCTCTATATTATATAGATTATTTTAAAGACATTTTAAAAAAGTACAATATTGATTGCTTTCCACTGGCAAATGGGACAAAGAATAGAATGCACTAGACAGTTGCAATAAGATATAGTGTTGAAGTATTTTCAGAAAGAAAAGTTTTTCTGCAGTAAAAATTACAAGAAAACTAACTGGAGTAATCTAAACATGGTAGGATACAATTATTACTTTTTTCTTCTAATACATTATCATTCCAGTGAATCAAAATAAAATAAAAATTCAATTTTATTTTTAAATGAACCAAGATTAAAAAAATATAATTCTATATAGCTCACATAGATCTTCTGACAATGAATTTGTTCACATATGTTTGACCAAATACAGCAGCAGCTTGGAATGTCACATAAAAATATATCATAAACTAATGATATCATAGCAAATGAAAGAAAAAAAGAATTTAGAAATCATGCCACAAAAAAACTGATAGCAATCTCAAGATTTCATCGATCTCCAAATGAGGTAATCTCAAAAAATTAGATATATTTTCAGATATATCTCAACAATCAGCATGCCTGGACTGAAGAAATATATTTATGTCATTTAAATGCTTTTTTTACTTACCAATCTATTATCCTTATGATCACAGATATAAACTGAACACTACACATTTCCAGAAGATTTGTTACATAAAGCAATAAGTACAAATAATAAATTGGGATTTTATATTGCAAATTATAGACTACCCAAATCCTCATTATACTATAACTGAATTTTAATGAAGAACAAAAATGGAAATTTTTAAAAAAAAATCAGCATAAAAAAACTTTATAATTGGTTTACTAAAAATACTTGTTTAGATTATAGCATTAATGATTTTAACAACTTAATGGATCCCTTTGGAGTTGGAGTTGTTTTTCATCCATGTATCTAAAAGATATACTAGTACATGTTTATAGCAATAATTATCAATTTAAGATCTGACTAAACAAGAATATATCCAACCAATATTCCCACTCTCATTATAAATCAGGAAACAACATTTTTTTTAATAATCCAAGATCTTAAAACAATATTTTCATCATAACAACAAGGCCATCCTATACATGAGTATTCAAAACTCAAATGTAAACATGGCAATATGAGAACAACCCTATATCACCAGTGTGAAAAGACATTAATAATTACAGTGAAATATATTCAACAATCAAAGTGATGTAATTACAAATTATACTATTGGTATTCGTAATTAACTTTGCAGAAAATTAATATTTGGACAAAACAATTACTAAACAGTAAGAGGAAATCATCTGTGCAAGAATCTCCTCTGCTTCAGCAAGACCATAACTCAAGCTATTTCTCTAAACAAAATTTTGCAGACTCATTAGTGACTTATCCAGTCCATATAGACTCAAATAAAAATATCTTCAAAACATGATCCTGGATAATGCAGAAAAAATGGAGTCCTAAATCCTGAATTTAGCAATGATGACAATTATAAAAAAATGACAAACATGTATTAGAAAAATATGGAGATCCAGGGTACTTCAAATGAAGAGACATTCCAGTGGAAAAGAAGCAGGAATAGAGAACATGGTGGTGGTAATATATTGGCAGATATTATATTGTCAATATAATTTGTACTAGCTTTCCAGATTATAGGTAATTTCAGATAGCATAAATATCAAAAGTATCACAATTAGAAATATATCAATAAAGTTTAGTTGCTGAATACAGAGATTTCCCCCCTAATAAGTAAGTACAATGAAGTCAATTAAAATATGATAATTAAACATCAGAGAAATGAACTCTGCAGAGAAAAACTATCAACTGTCAAAATGACTTGGGGGTAATTAAGCCTCATTTAGTGGGAAAAGGTAAAAAATTATCCATCTAACTACATTAGTAATCAAGAATACTTTGCTCTTTTCTGAGCATCATTCTCATCTCCAATAGGTACAGGAATTGTGATAAGCATGTCTTTTTAATTCATTTAACATAATTTATATAGACATACATAAATTAATCATCATCTTATATTACAAAAAATTAATATTAAATGTAGCATTTGTTCATATACTTTTTAAGTCATAAAATAATTAACAGAATAATTTGAATTTAAATTCCAAAATTGGATTTCCCTCACAATCATTATTTTTGTTAGGTGACTTTAATATGTCATGAATTTCATTATAAAATGGTTACAATTGCTAATAATAGCCTTATGATTGGTGAAAAATATCTTCTCTAGAATTCTGCCTCTTTTAATAATGGTAGCAAATTTATATCACTGACCTAATTTTTTACTCATCAGTACTACATTCATAATCATTTTGTTACTTAAAAATTCCTGCTATCAGATCATTCCACAATTATTATTTCTCTTTAAAATAGTTTTATACACAGATCCTCATATTTCCAAGAAAGACAAAGTACACCTTCCAATTCATATACCAGAATACTTACTTTCAGAATATATATATCTTTTTAAATTTTAAGATAGAAAAATGGATTCAGTATAAATATGGATGCCCTTTGTTAACATATGGTCATATATGATTGACTTCATAACAAAATCAACATTTTTGTCCTAAAACTTTTAACTCTTGTGAATAATCTCCACAAGAGGATTACACATAATAGAACTCATATGGAAGGTAGTTCAAATGTGATTGCTCTGAAAAAATATATAAAGCAACATGAAAAACACTTAGGTGATCCCTGAAAAGAAAAAAAAAAGTCTATTTGAGACAAGCCCATACATAAACCAGATAATATATTTATTAAATCAGGCCCCATCAGCCCATATGAAAACAACACTTGGAATATAAAAAGAAATCATCTCTGGCTCAACATATTACAATCCTTCTACACACCTTTCAAAAGAAATAAATTTAACCCTTCTCCATATTTTTTTGGAAATAAAAAATGAAATATTTTTTACCTTTAGAGAATTTACTCAAAGTTTGCATTAATATTCTTGGCATTCAGGAATACATGGAATACCTTATTTTGTTATTTAGGCATTTTGATCTATTTACTGCAAAATACTTGACTAATTTATTCAACTCTTTAACAAAAAGGTTTATCATATTCTTGGTCTTATCTTATTTTTTTTGGTATTATTTATTAAAAATCAAGAGAAATATCTACATTAATTAATATGCAGTCTATATTAATGAGAAATAATATTAAACTGTCAGAATCAGTAATTAAAAAACAATTCAAATATTATCGGCTACCTTTGTTATCAAGAACGTAATTTGCTAAGAACAGTTCTTTTACAAGTATGAATGTTTTTTCTGTTTAATATTTTATTGACAGAGTCAGAAATAATAAAAAGCATAACTCAATTGTCATGCAGATAGATATAAATCAGCATTTGATATGATTTCAATTGAATTCTTGTTTAACAAATTAGCAGACATAACAATATATGGGCATTAATATACTTAATCATAAACATGTTGTTAAGTCATGAAATGGATATTACAGTTAGGAGAAAGAACTCACCATCCTTTGTTTTACTATATTTAATTCTATAAGGCTCTCTGCTAAAAACTCTATATTTAATTAACTACATTACCATTGTTTAAAATGATAGAGAAAGAATTACCAAGAACATACATACTCTATATAAAAGCATATATATATATTGATGCATATATAGATGATGTTGCAGTCTTTCTAAACTAAAAAAACCCCAGATACTAGCATTATTAATAATTCTAGATAACTATTCAAGAAAATACACATTAGAACTCAACATCAGCATATCTTGTCTATGGTTAATACACACAGGACTGTATCACACACAATACTTTAAAGGAAATCCCAGCCCCTTTGTAGGATTTCTATTTTATTTAAGTAGCACAAAAACATATCTATAAATATATAAATAACTTTAAAAAAAAAATTAAAATATCAATTTGCTTTGTTTGGCTGGCATTTATCAATAAAGCTCGATAGAGTAAATTAGCAGGGCTCTTTATTATTTTTTATTTACAAGCTTAAAAATTGAGCCATGTGATATATGACTTTAATTTTTTTATCAATTTGCTAATCTTACATATTACTTTATTCAAAAATGTCTTATTTAATTTATTAAAAATTATTTGAATCACTTATTACTTACCTGTTTAGAAAACTGTTATGGAGCAAAAAGTCTGACTCAATTTCATTAAAATATATACAAGCCCCATTGATACAAAATAATTTAAGAGACTATATTCTATACATATTTTTCAGATTCAAAAGAAGTTAAATCTTATTTCATCCTGCATAACAATATTTTCATATATAAAAGCATTCTTAAATATCACTCAACAGAAAAACGACTGCCAGCAACTTGTTATTGGAAAACTCTGCTTACCCATGCTACACAAAATCCCCAATCTTTCTTATTGTCCTTTAAAAAATAAATTCAATTATTGGGAAACATATTGTTCTCCATCCATTATAGATAATAAAAGGACAACTTTAAACATATATAAATAATTAACTTGAAAATCCATTTTCTGATTACTAGAGCCCAAATTTTATGATTTTTTTTTATTAAATTAAACCTAGAAGTCCTGTCAATGTTATATTTTTATACCCAGAAAGGACTACATAAATACAGAAGTCATATGCTGGTTATGTCATAGAGTCTGAAACTCTGTCACATTTCTTGCTCGATTACCCTACTTTCAATATCCCTTGATAATCTTCTAATATATATAAAAAAATATAAGATCAACATTTGCTAAAGATATCTATGTGTAAATTCAGTCCAGTATTTTTACATTATTCTCCACGTTATGAACAATATCAACCCAAAAAGATACTCAAACACATTTTGGAACATAATGGAATTACTCTGTAAAAAAAAATGAAAAAACTACACCTGATCAATAATGTAACAATGATTGACTTTATAACATGACACAAATAAGTAACTGAAATGAAATAAATATTTAATAAAATATAAAAAAAATGATGTAACAGAGATTATATAAACCACATGCATTTTGTTTCCATAATGATTGTTATATATCTTTGTTCTTTCCTCTAACAAATTAGCTATTGTTCTGCATGTAGTAAATTAGTTATCATTATAACTATTTTTGTTTACAATAAAATTCTACTGAAGATGAAATTAAATAACAGCATGCAAAATATCAAATAAACAGAAAAATGGACCAACATTTTCTATATGTGAACGTATTTGTATTTCACGAATTGGTTTATATAGTCATTGCAAACTCATTTCTAGAGCAGTTTTTTTTTTTTGCTCTTTTCTTTCCTTGAAGTTGGAATGGCCATTCTTGTTTACGAATGGCTGCTATATATATGTGTGTGTAAACATTAAAATGATATATAAATTAACCAATTTCTGAAACTATTTTTTTGAAATTCACTCTTCACATATTATAACAATTTGTAAAATATATATGTCTAAACTATAAACAAACAGGTTTGTGGGTCAGGATAAATTTAGTCTTTAAAAAAATACAGATATATTTTTAAACTAGAGATATTATAAGTAGTTGGGGTTGCCTTTTAATTATATATTTCCTGCATCGCATTTATTACAAACATTTTTTTTTTAAAAAAACTTTTCCGTTATTTTAAAGGAGCAGTATTTTATTTCATATATAATAAAAATTCTTTTGAATGAGATCCGTGCATAAATTTTTACTATTCAACTCAAAACAAGAAACTTTTCACTTGTAGGGCATCGGGTCAGTACGATCTTCAGACAACAAACTTGATTAGGAAAAAAAAAAACGTAGGTAAAACTGATAATAATGTTAAAAAAACAACAACAAATAAACATACCACTAACCCACTTATTGCAAAAGAATGTTATTTTACTTTCCGGAATCAATGGCAAGATAATGAACTTTTAGAAAAATAAATTAAAAAATTCACATTACCAGTAAAATTTTACATATATTTTTCAATCTATATATACAATAATTTTAAATATATATATTAAGATATTTACTAGGGATAAAATTTGTTAATTCGAAAATAATCAGGCAATAATAAATTACTTTATCATAACCAGTAGTGGTTAGGTAGGAATAATAACCTATAAACAACATCTTTTAGTATAAATATCTCTTCATAAGATTCCAACAGAGGAACAGTGAAATGAATAAACATTATTATTAGAATTGGCAATAGCCTGTGATCTGGATTAGAGCATTTTTTAATACTTGTTTTTAATCTTCTAGACAAGAATATTTAGATAACCATCTACCAAACAATTTAGAATGATTAGCTGAATCGATTAATTGAAAAAAAAAAAATTAAACTGTTCAAACTTGAAAATCATTTTGAAATTTTATTTGATTTGAATTTGTAAGACGAAAATGTCCATGGTTGCTATAAGAGTACTTGTGGTCTTTAAACAAGCGTCACTTTGCTACTCCACTATCAAAATTAAATAATAATCTTTTAAAAAACATTTTCATACATTTCTAAAACTAATATTTTATTTCAATATGTAATGTAAGAACATAGATCAATGTGTAATTACAAAATATTGAAATACTCAAAATAAGAATCTACTTACATATTTTGACAAATTTAACACAAAAAAAGTTATATTATTTTTGTTGAATTTAAATGAGTAAACAAGCATGGTGGTATTTTATCTTTCCATTCCTATATCATGTAGCAGATTAGCTACAAATTCACATTATATTTTAAATGGTTTTCTATAAACTATATTGTGTAAGCCAAGGTTGATATATACTTACTACTACAAGATATACAATATGTATATGAATGATATGAAATATTTTGATTGCTGTACAAATGGTATACATAAGTACATTGAACCTGTCAACTCTTTTCAATTATTTCTGGCTACACAATATTATTATATTAAAGTGTACCAAAGAAAGATGTGATGGATTAATGCATTATTCAATTTTCTCTTATGGATGGTATGGTTCTAATTTTCAATTCATTTAAAAAAGAAAAAAACATAAAATACATATTTGTTTATCAATGGCTGATAAATATAATTTATATAATATTGAAGTTAGTATAAATACCCTATGTTTTTGCACTGCAAAGAGTTACTCTGAAATTTATGAGGGTATTTATACTATTTTTTTTACTCTTATATTATATTTTCCCACAAGTTGGATTCGCAGCAGGAAAATCCATTAGCACTTGTTTACAAGTTTGATTTTCAATTTACAAAATTGACTTTACTATTGTTTAATTTTTTTAATCATCTAATTTTATCTTGGTTTAGCCAACTCGATTCCCAATGAGATCTAAAATAGTGCTGGTTGAATGAGTTTTGTTATCCACTAAGTTATACTTTTAAAATTATTATTGTCAAAATATAAAATTACAGATTTGACTTTGGTGCATCTTAAAATGTAGCATGATTTCTGTTGACAACATTTTGTTTTAGATTTATAAATTTAAGAAACCTTTTTATAAACATTTTGCTATATATGTATGCTGATCCTATGTGAATCGTTTACATACATATGTGATTTTCCATGAAAGCTAATGAAACAAAATTATAATACATAAATTTATAAAATTAAATGGATCTAAACTTTTAAATATAAATATGCTGCAATATACCTAAACCGATTATACATCACAGCTTGTATTCGCATATATATATATATATGTGTGTGTTGGTACATATATAATGATGTTTATAAAGATATATACATATACTCACATGGGGTTTTAAAATTAGCACAAACGTAATTATGAGATAGAGTAGGAGAAACAGATAGTTTCAATGGGGATGCCAAGTTCTAAGATAATTAATAAAAAAATTTCAAATCAACTCATTGTTAAAAATATGTTCTGCTTGTAAATATTTTGTATTTAAATATGTGAGGAATTCTTTGCTTAAACTTATTGTGACAATTGTTCAAGCCTCAAGCTCAAAACATATTACATATACACTTATCTTGCATTAAATGAATAAGATGATACATTTTGTCACAATAATTAATAAAACTTATATGTAAATGTTTACATATCTGAATCCAATTCTTAAAAATATGTTTTTATTGTAAATAGTTTTTATTTAAATGTAAGAGGAATTCTTCTTTACTTAAACATGTTGTGACAATTGCTTGAGCCTCGAAATATATTACATATATACTCTACCATTGCACTAAATCTAAAATATCAATGCCCTTTTGTCATTATAATTAATAAAATTTACGGACATGAAAATGTTTAGATTTTCCAATCACTTATTTAAATTTTCTAATTTATATATTAATAATTTATTTAAAAATAAAACATATTTTAAAAATATTGCCTCATAATGTGATGAAATCATGTTTATCACTGGTATTTCCAAAGTGTATATGTCTTAATTAGTTTACAGATGTGGTAGAGTGACCAAATCTGGAATGTGGGATCCTAGGATTGATTCAGCTGCTGACTTGTGCAAAAATATTTTAGTAACAATATTATCTTTCTTTTTTGATTACACATTATATTTTTACACATTTTACTAAATAGCTTTACCTATTTTTAATGACAATATTATCTTCTTTTTCAATGCTATATTATCTTTTTATACATTTTATTAAATAGCTTTTCCTTGGATGTGGACTCTGGTTTGTTCTCTAGCTAAAAACTTGCAATTGATCCATAATCCACACTATAATTCAAATCTAAGAAAAAACAGAATGAGTAAAAAACATAATTTTTAAACAGATATTATTGCATACCAAAAAATTTAATTCTTAGCAAATTTCATGATAAAAATATTATTTACAGTAATTCTCTTGATTGTAATAAAACACCTACATAATTGCACTATTGTCAAAGTCAAAAAAATGTATCTAGTGAAACAAATCAAATGTTTGATTTTTTTTATAGTTATTCAATATAATCTATGAATAAACAAAATGAAGTGCAAAGCACTTTAATGGCTTCTAAAAATTTATTGAATAAACAATCTAAGTATCAAAATTTAAAATTTTTTCCCTTATATTAAATCCTGAATAAACCCCTAATTGCTGAACTATATAATAAAGTATAATATATATAATACAATTTAGTTATTAATTAAGCATTAAAAAAGTAAATAATAAACTAGTGTAAATATTTTATTATTGAACAAAAACAAGAGAAGCCATTTTTGTTAATAGATAATATTTAACACAGCATTACGCTGTTGCATATGTGCTTTGAAGATTTTAACTTTAAATGAATGAATACTAACACTCAACCACATGATAAAGTCTTTGGAAAAGATAGAATGGCCATCTATCTTTTTGAACCCAAATGCTTTTGTATGGGCGAATCTTAAGTGTTTGAAAGTGAAAGTGTAAATATATTAAATAATCACTTTAAATTACTATTACATGCTTGAATGAAAGACGCTAATGAAATTTACTAGAATTTATGATACATCATTCTTCTTATATGATATTAAATATATGTAAATAAATCATTTTTTATAGCGCAATGTTTGTAAACTGTAATATTTAATCTTCAAAGTGCATGTGCAACAGCGTAATGCTGTGTTAAATATTACAGTTTACAAACATCGCGCTATAAAAAATGATTTATTTACATACAGTTAATAGATAATGTAATCAAGTTGTGTGTGAGAGGTTCTGAATTAAAAGCAAACTATTTTAACAAGTTGGTGCTAATGGAAATAAAAATTATATTAGCCATATTTTTTGAAATTGACTTAGTTTAGTGTCCTAATGAAATATAAAAGTTATGTCAATAAGGAATTCAGATATGAACATTTAAAATATCTGACTATATATAATAAATTATAGTTATTAGCAGTGGAATATGATGCCCATAAAAAATTAAATAATAGTGTAAATATTTATTATTGAAGGAATGTGAATAAATTTATCCATGAGAGATTTTGAATAGGCTTTCAAACAATCAAAAATTATTTTCAACAAATTATTGATATACCAATTAAAGTTGGTCTAAATATTGATAAAGAATTCTAAGAATTACATCAACTTTTATAAATTCTGTACATCAGAAAAAATAATGGAGACATGCTGCCTCTTGTATCTCCTCACTATGCAGGAAAGATCTCAAGGGCAAAGCATTTCAGAGAATCATATTTTGGCTGTAAATAAAATTTTTGATAACCAGGTATGTAAATTAATAGTAGAATTACTTATATAATAGCAGAGCTGGCCTGAGAAAAGGGGCACTGTAATGTTTTCATGAGGTAATGATGTTAGGTTCTTCCTATCATAAAAACACAGATATTTAAAAAAATGATCTTATTTGCAGATATTTCCTATTTCTACTAGCAATTTTACAGTATTGTCCAATTAATAATACAAAAACTTTTGAAAGAAATAATTAAAATTTTCAAATTTACTAAATAAATATTTTTGTTTTAAGGTGTTATTTAACTATTGTTTCAAAAATTATTTTTTTAAATGTTAATTCATTTTATTTTAGCATGTGTTTTAATCTCTGGGTTTATTTTATAGAAATAAATGAAAAAAACTACATAAGATATTTAACAAATATGTTAATGTTAAATGACTAAAGGCATATTAAAGTTTTTCTTGTGAAAGTACTGGCAAAAAATGTCTTTTAATTTACAAATTTTATTTCATAGAATGGAAGAAGGGGATGCCAAAATTTACCTTGTGCATGCCTCTTATCCATGTGGTGGGTTGTTTGAAATACATATATACCGCTAACATTTTTTTTATCAGAATAGTTATAGATATGTTAGCTATTATAATAATTCATTATTAGAAGACACAATTAAATAATTAATAATATTAAATGATTTCAGATATAATTTGAATGACTGCAGTTTTTAAACAATAAAGAAAGAGAGTATTAGTTTACATATTTTAATAAATATGATTTAAGTACAGTCTTGAAAAAAAATTTTTTTCTGTTGAGGTTGAAATATTTTTGAAGCCAATTTCATAATTAGCAGAGTGTCTAGATAAAAACTGTTCCATGGTAATTCAGAATTTTTAATGGCAAAAAGATACTTTACCAACCAAGAAATTTCACAAATCTATTTAAAATCTAACTTTACATTTTTTAGATCTCTTGGTTGTACAATAAATCACTAGAAAGATTAGATATCTAAATTTTAAAGTTTAAGAGAGTTCAATGCAAATATAATTTTTTGATGAAAATAATTTCATAAAAGATGTGTTATTTTTACCAATATTGGAAGTCAAGTTTTACTCTACATATCACCAAATTCAATATTTTATGTGGGAAAAGCTGAATCATTAATTGTATTATGTCCACTTTTGTTAATATTTAAATCAAAGTATTTGTGGACATTACTGACAAAATATGTGTAATTGTGAGATTTCTCCTATAGTCCAATTGATAGCTACATCTCCCTGTTTAGTACATCAAAAGCAGATTCATAATCATCACTACTGCTTCATAAATTGTTAAAACAGGCAAAACTCACTGTACATATAGCCACACAGCAAGCTCGAGTAATCAATGGATGCCAAAACGCTTGTACATAAAATCCCCATCTAGTGCCTACTCATGCAATATCCCCAGACTATTTTCTGGCTTGTCAGTGAGGAGCCTCGGATCTGAGAGCACTGCACCTAGATCTTAGGATCTAATGCAACCCTCCAGCAGCCACCTTTTATCAAAACTATGAGTCTTAAACTGAAAACACTAATTTTTTCCAATTCAAGCCCATTAGCTTATATAGTCATATGAGATTGAACTCAGTTCAGTAGCTATACATTTTGGTGTCTGGTTTTTTAATAACCATAGCCACCACTATCCTATTAGGCCGGATTGGTTTTAAGCCAATAAATATCACATGACCACCACTTCCTATGCTTGTGTATAACTGTTGTTAAAACAGGCAAAACTGACTATATGTATTGCCACACACAGCAAGGTAGAGTAATCAATGGATGCCAGAAACTAATCTGAGGATATTGGATGAGTAGGCACTAGATGGGGATTTTATGCACAAGCCTTCTGGCATCCATTGATGTGTGGCAATATGTATAGTGAGTTTTGCCTGTTTTAACAACAATTATACACAAGCATAAGAAGTGGTGGTCATGTGATGTTTATTGGCTTATTCATAAATTGTTCAGATTAACCATAAATGTTGCTTAAATGACAACTGATTGTTTCATTCACTTTTTCCAAAATATCATAATTGATGACAGTATGCCTTTTAATGCTGATGAGACAAATAGTGATTTAATATTTCACTGCCAGAGAATATATTAAATATTAGGGCTACTTATGTAATGGTGGAATCAAATTTGGCTTCTCTATATATTTTCAGTGTATCATGTATAATTTAAATAGATTTTTAAAGACCATTTTGTGTTTTTTTTTCAGAACTGTAAATAATTAATCCAAATGACGACCTGACAATTTACTAAAAAAGAAAAAAAAAATCAATATAATAAAATCTTCAAATCTTATTATATATAGGCAATATATTATTAACAAGTTAACCCTTTAATGATTATTTTATTCTTCATTTTTAACAATCAATGTAAAAAATGCATGAAGGATTGAATGCGCATAACAGGATATATATACTAATGTAAAAAAACATATTAAACACATAAATTATATTTCAACATTTAAAAAAAAGCCAATGTTGTAATAAATTCAAAGGATAACATCAATAAAAGAAATATATTTATCTAATATTAAGTTATATTTTTTATAAATATTGATTAATAATTAATGAAATATTCCATTGTTGCTTAGCATTCAGTAGCATTTCAGTTCCAGTATAAAAAGAAAAAACAGAATACAGTGATGTTAAATTACCAAATACATTTAAGGAATATCTGGCTGAGGAGTAGTGCAGAATGAAGGAAAAACCTTTCTTTTCTCTCAACTACCTAATTTACCTCAAGAGCATTCAGAAATAAAATTGCTTCTTTCCATATGAATTTATCTTCTACAAGAGTAGAAATATATATATCAAGAATAAAATTAATAACTGTTTCAATGATCAGTTAAAAAAAAATTGCTTTATTTTAGCGTCTCTTTTCTTTCTATTCATTAAACATTCTCGGAAGAATCTATGAATAAGGAAAAGAAAATATAGAACTGTAATTAATAATATAAAGGGTTATCCTATAGCAAAAGAAAAGAAATAGTAATAAGAATCTTTTTGTCTACTTTATTACTATAAAGTATTATAAAAATGTAAATTATTTATTTTCATAATTATTTATTTGTTCAATATATTTAGTTCACATTTTAATGTTAATGAGCTTAAATAATATTTAATCTTCTTAGTACATTTAAAATAAAAATGTAAAATATATATATTTGTAACATAGATATATTTTAATGATATCTGTATGTATTTAATAAAAATATATATTTTTTCCCATAATTGAATATTTATTTACATTTTGCAAAAAAATATGTGAGTACAAACAAGGAATGCATGGATAGAATTTTTAAAAAGTTTCAAAATTATCATTAATTATTTAATGTAACAGGATTATCATATCTTTTGCAAATATTATAAGTACTTTTCTTTTTCCTTAGAAACATTATTTTTTACAGGTCTATGATTGATAGAGAATAAGCTTTACCTTCTCCAAATATTTGTTTCTTGGTGGAGAATTTCTTTGGAATGACCTGTAAAACATAATATTTTCTTCATTCTGGAATAGATCTTTTACTGTCTTCTTTTTCTTCTGTCTGTTTTGTTTTTCATTTCACACACTGGCAGTAGAACATGCCAATCTAACAATAGTGATTCATTGTTTCAAACTCAGGCTAATGTTAGAGTGTTTTACTGTTTTTCTTTTATAGGCTTTATCACATCGAATATCTCTACTTTTAACTTTCTTTATGTATTCTTTTACTGATTCAATAACCCAAATTCTTGTGTCCTCATTTATTTTTGTGAAATCATCCCAAATTCTTGTATCCTCATTTATTTTGTGAAATCATTTTTATATCATTTGTGGTGACAATTACTTCTTAGTGCCAAACCTCCTCAATAGAGAAAATTTATTGAGAATACAAATAAAATAATGATTATCATCACTCCCAATTATTACCATGATATTCTACCATATTCTTCAATAGTTTGCATGTTATCTTAGAGTTATTATTCTTATAGCTTCTTCTTTACTTTCTTTTATTTTTCTTCTTATATATATTACTTTATTGTAACTCTTATACACTTAAATGCAATTTTTATATATAATTCCTCCTTAATTTAATAGTTTCAACTGTACTGCAGTCTTCATCAGAACTACAACAATTAAACATATAATTATATAACTATTATTTGATATACATATAAAAATACTTATTTTACATTATTATTCATAATCATATTTTATTTTAACTCAATATCTTTTATTTCTTAATTATTATTTTCTTATTATTTTTTTATTTCTATATATATATAAAATGGTCAAATATTCAATATAAAAATAAATATTTGTCCACAATATTTATTTCTACTTCCTTTTTTATTTATTTCTTTTATCACATCTATCATTCTATATTATTATTATCATTATTATTATTTTATATATCTCTATCACTTTTCTATTTTATTTTTTTATTTATACCTATTAATCTAATTTTTTTTCTTTCTTTCCATTATTTATCTATGCATATTCTTTTATTAATAATTTCTATTTTATTCTTATTTCTACCTTTATTAATTATTCTTATTTTTAATTTCATTTTACTTATCTTTTATAACTTTCTTAAGACTGTTTACATTTATAACTGATTTTTTTTTAAAACTTTAAAGAAGAGATAGGAAAATAAAAGAAGCTATATTAATTAAGAAGATAAAACCCAAATCTAAATAGAGATGGGGGTGGGGGACATTATTTTTATAGAAATATTAATAATAATAGAAAAATATATTAGATAAAAAGTTTTTTTTTTTTAAAAAAATTAAAAGTTTAAAGAATAGAATTGAAAGTTAAAAAAATTGATAATAGAGGAAATTACATTAAAAAAGTATATGAAGCAAAAGGAAAGTTTAAAAAAAGAATCAGTTGGTCCAGATTATCATTTCCACACACATATACAATCACTGTTCAGCTTATATTAAAATAGCCAATCTTCATCCTTCAACAGACAGGCTTCAATCCACTCCACCCCACAACTCTTCAGCCCTGAGCATTGACTGTATATATGTGTGAAGATGATAATCTAGATCAACTGATGTATTCTGGTTTAGCCCGAAATATGTATATTGGTGATTATTTATGTTTTTGACATGGTGTTCAAGTGTGTCAGCAGTATGAGATAGCATGGATAGTTGAGGATCATGTGAAAGTCTGAGTTCAAACCCCCTATATATTGCATATTGGAGTGCAGGTATGAAAAAGCCTATACTGTAGAAAAAATTCATATATTAAAATAGAAGATAGGGTATTTTAAAAAATTTCATACTAGTCAATAATGAGATAATTAAAAATAATGTTCATGTAGAAACTAATATATTAAATAATAAAGTAGAAGGAGATATTCTTTGAGGATATTTCTATAAAAATGAAATGAGCGTATTTAGAAAATAATGATTAAAAAAAGTGGTGACTGCAATAATTAGAAAGTTAAAAAAAATAAAGGAGGCTGAAATAGATTTTGTAAAAATTACAAATTTACAGCAGAAAGCTATCTATTAATGTAAAGTGTTTTATAATAATAGATGGGATACCAGAGAATTTGCAGACAAGAGTATACAAATAAATAAAACAGAAAAGAATAATTGGTATATTGATTATATCAGATGGGAATTGAAAATACAAATGTATTAAATAAATGTATAATTATGCAAATTTAAGAAGTAAATTTTTGAGATTATAGAGAGTATAATTATATATTTGTTTAATACATTTGTATCTTTGAAATAGCCTTTGGATTAGGATTTAGTGTTAGTTTATAAATAAATATGTTTCATTTCTGAGTTGCTATAAAATATAATTGACCACCAAAAAGTATTTAAATAAAGATTTATAATGTATTGTAAAGTCAAAGTGACATCCTCCACCCTGAAGACAACAGATTATAATATGCTGATTTCCATTCACCAATATCAAAGATCAACTTTTCTCAGCTTTCTTGTAGCATTTTCAACTTATAAGAAGCAGCTACAGTTCGTATGTCAAAAATCGGCACATTAAGAAGTGAAGGTTTACAGAGTAGTCATAACAAATCACTTTTTATTATACTTTAATAGAACTTTTATCCTCCCATCACTCTTTAATGTAAATACATTTGCTTAGTTTGTATATCAAGTAATACATCATTGTTTTTTTTTTTTTGTATGATTAAAGATGATAGTCACTGATATTATCAATAGTTCAATATCTAGAAACCTCTAGACATTTTTGTGAACAGAAATCCTATGGTAATAAATTAATATTTATTTTCTCCAAAACATATATAAATATTCTTTCATAAATTTTAAGAAACATTACGTTATCTTTTTTTTTTTTTTACATGAACCTACACATTCATAAATATATAAACTAAATTTAATAGCTGGAGTAAAAGATATTTTCATGTCCGAAAACTTCAGAGTTTCTACTTAAATATTAGTATGAAATAAGTGCTGGGTTTTGAGTTGATATTCTAGATCTAGAGTCTGAATATTTTAGTTCCTCACTGAGGGGAGCCATAAGCTTGAAACCAATTGATCTAGGAATAGGAGTATTTCGGATAGAGATTTTAAATATTTTCTCTTCCCGCACTTATCAATTAAGAGCTTGTTTGAGCTATTGGTATGCTCTCTGTTTTATATTTTTGTAAATACAAGCTTATAAAAGTAATGTCACATTATATATGACTTGCTTTATTGATATTCTATATAAAATACAGTATAGCTGTCTCTCCTCACTCTATGTAATAGAATGAAAATGATTCCTGAAGTTGAACATCATTTATAACTATATAAAATGTAATTCAAGTAAAAATAATATTAATTTTATAATTCCTGTAAATTATAATATTCATGTCAGAATAAATATG
Source organism: Epiperipatus broadwayi (assembly GCA_028023455.1). Classification (NCBI taxonomy): domain Eukaryota; kingdom Metazoa; phylum Onychophora; class Udeonychophora; order Euonychophora; family Peripatidae; genus Epiperipatus; species Epiperipatus broadwayi. Next base: position 2,963,587 of record JAQFVV010012475.1, on the reverse strand, counting down.
ATATACTAAACTAAATGAATAACAATCAATAACTAATTATTTAGTATTTAATATAATCCTCTATTATCCAACTATCAATTATACTAAAACAAAATAATGATGACAATCTTTATTATTGTTAAAACAGGCAAAATTCACTATACATATGCCGCACATAGCAAGCTAGAGTAATCAATGGATGCCAGAAGGCTTGTGTGTAAAATCCCCATCTAGTGCCTACTCATCCAATATCCCCAGACTAGTTTCTGGCTTGTGGCCTTAGTCAATGAGGAGCCTTGGATCTGAGAGCACTGCATCTAGTCTGGAGATATTGGATGAGTAGGCACTAGATGGGGATTTTATGCAAAAGCCTTCTGGCATCCATTGATTACTCTAGCTTGCTGTGTGTGGCATATGTATAGTGAGTTTTGCCTGTTTTAACAACGGTTATACACAAGCATAAGAGATGGTGGTCATGTGAATCTTTATTATATCATCATGTATTCAAACAGCATTTAAAATAAATAGAAAACAATCAAGATCATCACTTCATATACTCTAAATACAATCCCTACTTAAAATAGATTAAAATAAAGCAATTAAATCAACTATCATTGCCCTCAAATGACATATGCTTAAGATAGATTTCACTTATAATCGAATGAAACTAATAATAAGTCATTAAACACTAATATACTCAACTAATCAAACATTCTTTATAAAAATACAAACTTTTACTAAAATTAAAAGATATTCATATCTAAATAAAATAATTCATAAATGGTTAAGATAACAGCTTTAATACATGATAAACAGAGCAAAACTCTCCATATAGTATTGCCACCTGTGCTAAACAGAGTAATCAATGGATGCCAGAAAGCTTGTGCATAAAATCCCTATCTAATGCCTACTCATCCAATATCCCCAGACTAGTTTCTGGCTTGTGGTCTTCGTCAGTGAGGAGCTTTGGATTTGAGAGCACTGCATCTAGATCTTAGGATCTAATGCAACCCTCTAGCAACCACCTCTTATCTCCATTTAACTACAAAACTATGAGAATGAAATTGAAAACACAAAAAATATTTTCAATCTAAGCTCAATAGCTTATATAGTCTGGGGATATTGGATGAGTAGGCATTAGATATGGATTTTATGCACAAGCCTTCTGGCATCCATTGATTACTCTGTTTAGCACAGGTGGCAATACTATATGGAGAGTTTTGCTCTGTTTATCAACAATTAATGTGCTAGTATAGGAAATGTGATCATATGATGCTTAATGGTTTAACACCAATCCTGCCTAATAGGATAGTGGTGGCTATGGTTGTAAAAGAGCCAAAGACACCAAAATGTATGGGTGCTGAACTGAGTTCAGACCCATATGACTATATAAGCTATTGAGCTTAGATTGAAAATATTTTTTGTGTTTTCAATTTCATTCTCATAGTTTTGTAGTTAAATGGAGATAAAAGATGGTTGCTAGAGGGTTGCATTAGATCCTAAGATCTAGATGCAGTGCTCTCAGATCCAAAGCTCCTCACTGACGAAGACCACAAGCCAGAAACTAGTCTGGGGATATTGGATGAGTAGTCATTAGATAGGGATTTTATGCACAAGCCTTCTGGCATCCATTGATTACTCTGTTTAGCACAGGTGGCAATACTATATGGAGAGTTTTGCTCTGTTTATCAACAATTAATGTGCTAGTATAGGAAATGTGATCATGTGAAGCTTTAATACATCTTATAAGTTTATAATGTTCATAATATCTGAATAGATATATGACCCAATAATTAATTTTAAACCATATTTTAATAAAAAAAATCATATTAACTTATTAATCATGCTATATTCATATATAGACTTTACTCTTGCTAATTAAGCTAGTTATAATAAAATGAAATACTTAATAATGATGTAATATCAGTGAACCTACTAAATAATCATAAATCTATATTATTCAATCATACCAGTATATAAAAGAAACAGTAGATTTCTATGGGATATTTCTTTAAGTATAATTAACTAATATCCATTTGTTTTAAATTTCCTGTAACTAAATTATTAAAACTGTATATTCTAATAATCAAAACATATGAAAGGAATTATTAGCATATATTATAATTAAGTATGAATGTTAAAATTTAATAGTTAATTGGATTTACGATGCACATCAACTAAAATTAAATAAAATTAAAGCAAATCATTCTGATTCCTAACACAACAAAAGACATTACAATCAGCATTAGAATTGAATAAGAGTAAGATCTTAATAGTCAAATACAGTACTTATCTAAACATTACTAATTTAGATAAAACATGCAAATATTTAATTATGATTATTATATAAAGTGTATATCTAGCAGATAATAACCATAGAATTCAATACAAAAAAATAATATAACCATAACTCACCTATTAATACTGGGATTTGATTTCTGTATTATGAAATATAGTTATTTTAAATACATTTTACGTTATAGATAGTTTAGTTGTTCTCACTCAAATGTTATCAAACAATAAATTTGTTTGCACAACCATACAATAATCAAACAAGTTTATTTAATTTAAGTTAAATTCAAATTTATTAATAAATATCAATTATATGATTAAAAATGTGTATATATAATGAATAGATCATAAACAATTGGTATGTACACATACAATCTAATCGAGTGTACAGTAATGTGATTGCTTATTAATTTCCAATTATTTAATAACAAAATATTAAATATATATGTCAATGTATCACATGTATTGCAAGATGTTCCTACTTTCTAAAATATAAGAGTTTAAAGTATACCTTCTTATATATTTTATATAAAATATATATATACAAAGATGAATCTAATTCTTTGTTGGTAAAAATTTACAAAAAAAAACAAAACAAAATAAGGTTAATACTTATTATGATAAATTCTTTTTAATCTTCCAATATGAATGATATATTTGAAATTAAATTTTTATAATCACTAAAAAAAATTGAATCTTTTAAATTAAGATAATAATTATAATTACACGAGATATAAGTTTAAACTTAGGAAAAACATAGCTCTTTCACCTTTTAATATGTGAATAGATCACTAATTAACTTAAAATTACATATATTATTTGTCAATAAATAAATTCACATTTTAAATAAAGATACACAATATACATACATATATCAATAATCACATGATCACTATCTCATACTAGCAAATAATTGTTTACAAACAAGGCAAAACTCTCCATGCAGTAGTGCCACCCTTTGCTAAACAGAGTAATCAATGGATACCAGAAGGCTTGTGCATAAAATTCCTATCTAATGCCTACTCATCCAATATCCCCAGACTAGTTTCTGGCTTGTGGCCATCGTCAGTGAAGAGCTTTGGATCTGAGAGCACTGCACCCAGATCTTAGGATCTAATGCAACCCTCCAGCAACCACCTTTTATCTGTACTTAACTCAGTGAGGAGCTTTGTATCTGAGAGCACTGCACCTAGATCTTAGGATCTAATGCAACCCTCCAGCAACCACCTTTTATCTGTACATAGTTTTGTAGTTAAGTACAGATAAAAGGTGGTTGCTGGAGGGTTGCATTAGATCCTAAGATCTAGGTGCAGTGCTCTCAGATCCAAAGCTCCTCACTGACGATGGCCACAAGCCAGAAACTAGTCTGGGGATATTGGATGAGTAGGCATTAGATAGGGATTTTATGCACAAGCCTTCTGGCATCCATTGATTACTCTAGTTAGCAAAGGGTGGCACTACTGTATGGAGAGTTTTGCCTTGTCTGTAAACAATTATGTGCTAGTATGAGATAGTGATCATGTGATGCTTAGTGGGTTAACACCAATCCTGCCTAATAGGATAGTGGTGGCTATGGTTGTTAAAGAGCCAAAGACACCAAAATGTATGGGTGCTGAATTGAGTTCAGATCTATATGACTATATAAGCTATTGAGCTTAAATTGAAAATATTTTTTATGTTTTCAATTTCATTCTCATACTAAAAGGTGGTTGCTGGAGGATTGCATTAGATCCTAAGATCTAGTTGCAGTGCTCTCAGATCCAAAGCTCCTCACTGACAATGGCCACAAGCCAGAAACTAGTCTGGGGATATTGGATGAGTAGGCATTAGATAGATATTTTATGCACAAGCCTTCTGGAATCCATTGATTACTCTGTTTAGCACAGGGTGGCACTACTGTATGGAGAGTTTTGCCTTGTTTATATATCAATAATAATGACAAAAAAAATAAACTTGAATAAAAGTCTTTATATACTGTATTTCCAGTATGGCAACACAGTTCCAATGTATATATTTCTAACTACAAAACCAATATTATGTCTTTATTCCAGAGAAGATAAAATGTATTCAGGAGAACTTTAAACTCAAAGTACACTTTGTCAATTCCAGTATTTTATGTATATATTAAAATTATTCCTTTAAATAATGATTGTTTCATATGATGTTACAAACATAAGCATTATTTTATATTTATGATGATATGAAACAGAATTTTTTCATAAGCAAGTATTATTTAAAAATAATATGAATAAATAGATGTTAGGTTTTTTTTTTTTTTACTTAGGATGATATGATAGAATTTAAACTGTTTCACATCTCAGAAAAATTTGATTAATTTAATAAAATCATATAGGCAAATAAATGACTCTTAATATATCTTCTGATGTTTGTATTCCATCTTTAGAAATATACATAATACCCATTTTAAACAATAAAATATTCTGATGGATTCTGTAATGAAGCAATTTTGGTGATTTTTCTTTTTATGATAAATTTCCCATTTTCTTATAAAATTTCATCAATAAGCTGTTCTGGTCTATAGAGCAGACAATGTAGTTTCTTACTTCTGCATTTTTTAAAAGTCAATTATGTACTTTTAAGGTAAAAAAAATTATGCAAGAAATTTACATGGGCTTTTGTTCAAAAGCAAAAAACAAGAGAGAGAAGTTTTTGTTCAATTTTTTCAGTTCTATTTATAAGATTTTCTTATTGACCTCACAGTAACTATAGTAATCATCTATATTCACTCATTAAGCTATTTCCAGTAGTATTCTTCTACTAAAAATGTATTTGAGAAATATTGCATACAACCAAAATTTTCATTTTTACAATATAAATATTATTTTTCATTTCAATAAAACATAAACAATCTACATTATATTTTCAACACATTGCACTGGAAATATATTTCATATCTCTTAGTATTTATAGTATTAAACAAATAAAAAGTACAAACACTTGAAATATTAAACATTTATTTGTATTATTTATAATTTACTATCATGAATGGAGTAACAAAAATGAAACTTATGACAAACAAAAAAATAATTTAATCCAAACCATATACTTTACAATTCACATATTTATTTATTTTTAAAAAAATGAATAAAGTCAATTTATAATCCTACAAAACAATATTAAATAATTTTATATTAATATCGTTGTTGTCATAGCAAACATATTTATTATCCAAAAATGAAATAAAAAAGAAGGTAAAATGGCCAACATTTTGCCACATACTGAAATACATCTCCAACTTCAGTAGGCACAATATATATATTGAAACAGATATACTGTTCCACATATATAGTCAAAAAATCCCTCCTCCATTTAAAAAGACTAGCATGATTTGTTGTTAAAAAAGAAAAGACATAATAATGATTAAGGAAAACTAAAAATTTAAAGAAACAAAGGAATCATGAAAATTGACAGCAATGAAAAAAGAAATATAATTTGGTCAAATTAAAAAGAAAAAGGACAACAAATACATTTAAATCTGCAATTAAAAAAAGGTACAAATCTTTCTTTATTAACCTTTTAACCGCTAATTATATTATTGGTTGTATGAGGTAAAAATCAAATCTTTTAATTGGTCAACTCACAAACTGAAGACAAAGCCTATTGTTAAAACATATTCGCCTATAATATTAAATTCAACTCAGATACATTTATAAAAAGTATATTACTAATTTTTCAGGTTATGAAGAGAACAAAAGTTCTTTCAAAAATAAATTGTTATTTATTTATTCTAAAATATTCAATTTCGGCAACATAAAATCTATAATATAAACAAAAAGGTCAACTTTTACGTTATAGAAAAGTAAATATTTCTTTTAAATATTTCTTTAATATTTTTACTAAAATCTTCAATATTTTTCGAAAATAATTTTGTTTTTTTAGTATATTTTTTAAAAACTAGTTTAATTTCTGAAATTATATTTTTTTAATACTTAAAATTAAATTCGAAATGAAAATCTCAGTGTTTTTCTTTATTTTCTTTGATCAGGCGGTTTCTTTGTTCTTTCCAGCCAATCAGAATATCTTTTTTGGCTGAGAGCTCACTAACAACCAATTACAAACGATGTTCTTTCTTTGTTTAGGTTTAAATGCGTTTTTTTTATTTTTTACTTGTAAAATAAATCGGAAGAGGGCACCATCTTACAGAACTTTTAAAAACCTATTCAAAACCTATCAAACGAATTTTTTAGCATAAGAACTGGCAGAGTTAGAGTGACATCAGATGTCTACGAGGAGCCTCGTAGGAGGCGAGAAAAGGGTTAAGATTCATCAATCTAAAAAAGAAAATCATTTTTTATAATTGAGAAAAGTAAATAAATAAACTTCATTATTGATTTTATAATTTTAAATTATGATATAAATAAAAGCTAGCATTTATTAAAATAGTACATTTTAATTTTTGAAACGATGTTGTCATACAAAGTATAATATTTGCTTGAGGCAAAGTTATCAAATTGGAAAACATGGCTTAATCCTCCTTATCTGTGTGGCAAAAAGTAGTGTCCAATCCTTTAAGAAGAGAAAAGCACTCAGGCTTAAATGAGAGCAGTGTACCAATTCAAATACAGTGGGCAGTGCTGCTTAATCAATCCAGAGATCAGAGTATAAATAGTTGAGTTGGAAGTTCAGAGCAGATTTTAAAAAGATTTTAAAGAGATTTTTTTTAAAAAAGATTTTAAGAGCAGTTAAAGAAGTAAGAAAAGTGAAGAGTTAAAAAGTTAAAATTTTTATGTAAGTGTTACTTAACTTTGACAGCTGATTTTTGTCACCTTGGAATATAACATTTACAGCCACTGTTGATGATGAAAAAAGAAAATAATAAGGAAATCATCACAATGGAAGGCTAATTGGTAACAGCTTCTTCTCTTTGTCCAAAGCCATGGTTCTCCAAGATTTGCCTGGGTGAATATCATGGAAAGTAAATAATGCCATTCAGCTTACATACAATGACCCTTTTTGAATGCAGTCACATCATGGATATGAAGGAACAAACTGGATAAAATGAAGGTAACGATTTTATAAAATATTCAATACTTATGTGTGTTTATAAAAGACAAAACAAAACATCTTTCTTAAAGAAAATTATGAATAAATGTAGCTATGTGAAAATACGTTTATTAGTGATAAATTATAAATGAAACTGCTGATCAACTTATATCTAGAAACATGCATCTGTGGCAGTTATATATTATTATAGCTAAATAAAAATTACAAATGCTTACATGCATATTGATTGTATATGAATATTACACATAACTATAATTAATTAAATTATAATAATGAGTTTATAATCCAGATAAAATTAGAAAATATCAAAATAAATGTATTTATACAAAATGAATGTATTTAGTAAATTTATACTATATTATGAATCAAACATTTAAATATGAATTAGTATGTCAATAAAAGTTAATGGTTATATGTGTATAATGAACCACATACTTAAATAAGTTTTGTTTTTAAAAAGATTTTATTTATTATTTGAAAACTCTGAGAAAAGTAATATAAACACAGAATTACATGTTATATATACGAGTTGAGAAATAAGAATACCAAAACAATGTGTCATGGTTAAATGTACAATGATATACCTGGAGTTATTGACACATATATGTTATATATATATGTCTTATGAAATACCAAATAAATGCATTTGCAAGATGAAAGATGAATTGATATCTGGACAGATGAAAATACATACCCTTATAGGTTATCTGAATAACCAATGGATATAAATGTGCTTATATCGACCAATTCAAACCCTAAAATGGATAACCAATGAACCTAGGATAAATGTGTTTATAGTATGGATTCAAACCTGAATTTGGATAACCATGAATACAAATATATTTATTATGCTTTAACTAACTTAAAATTGACTGGAATAATAGAAATGCTCTTGTCAGTAAAGAATATTGTCATACATGAGTAATTTAAGCCACATTACATGTGACAACTACTTAAAAGACTACCAATCAGAATGAAGTGAAACTCTGAATTAAATATTACCAGTTGTCTTCATTATTATCTCTGTTGTCATTATATATTGACTCCTCTCTGTGAATTAATTAAATAACTAAAGATGTAAATTGTTAAAGAACTATTGAAAGAAAGACTTTATTATACAACAAATTACATCCTTTAAGTGCTATTATTGAAAGTATAACAAAGAAACACAATGGACCATAAATGAAATATTTGTTTGAATTAAGTGGAACTCTGAATTAAATATCAGTTGTCTTCATTATTCTCTCTGTTGTAGTCATATATTGCACTCCTCTCTGTGAATTAATCAAATAACTAAAGATGTAAATTGTTAAAGGACTATTGAAAGAAGGACTTTATTATACTCTCAACAAATTTCATTCTTTAATTCATATTAAAATGTTATTGGAAGTAGGCCAAAGAGATACTAGGGACTGTCAATGAAATATTTTGTTTGATGGGCATTTATTTAAACCTGTTGTTAAATAAAATTGTTGTACTTAAAATTAATTTTAGTTATCTAGTTGTTCAGTTCTATTTTTTGCATCAATTATCATTCATTGCATTTGTTCATGAGAATTTCATGCCTCCTGAGCTATGTCTGGCATAACTAGACCTAGGTAAGTCAGGTTGTAGTGAGATGGAACTCTAGTACCACCATTTGGAAAACCAAACACAGAAATGTCTAAATGCTTCCAGTCTCTATGGTGCTACATCCTCTGATGAGCAAGAAATGTTGTAGAGAGTGGGGGCAATGTCTGTATTGGGGAAAGCCAATTGATGGTTCCTTCCTGCAACATGCTCATCAGGAAATTGTTACAACCAAGGTAATAAAGGGGTTATACAGGTCTGGTTACATATGCCACCCTACTGTGAGGCCTGATCTAGCTAGCCTATCCACAGGCATAAAACAACTAGAAATGAGTAATAAATTTAAGAAAAATGGAAAAGGCATAAGCAAATCACAATTCTGTGATGTGAACAGTGCATGTGATGCAGTGATGTGATTTATTCAAAAAGGGTGGAAAAATAAAATTTTAAAAGAGTAAATAAAAATGAATGCATAAATGATGAATAGGCATAACAAAGACTTGGAGTATATAAATCATGGTGTGGATGGAGAGAGAAGTTTATCAAAATCTAAATAAAAAAAGTACAAATAAAATTTAAAAAAATATTGATGATAACCAGATCAAAACAAAAAAGATGATGAATACAGAAAGTATAAAAAATCTTCCTGAGGAAGAAGATAAACAAGAAGTCAAAGCAGACAATCAAAAGCAGTCACAGAAAACAGGAGACATCCATGTTAGCCCAGTTAATCGAAATGATAAAAGTAATGATGAATACAGAAAGTATAAAAAATCTTCCTGAGGAAGAAGATAAACAAGAAGTCAAAGCAGACAATCAAAAGCAGTCACAGAAAATTTAATCGAAATGATAAAAGTAAAGACAACAAGAAAAGAAAGATAAAAAAGAACATAGTGAACAGAGAGAAGAAGACAACAAGAAAAGAGAACAGAGAGAAGAAGACAATAAGAAAAGAGAGGAAGATAAAAAAAACATAGAGAACAGAGAGAAGAAGACAAAAGAGAATTGAAAGAACAAATCAGAGAAATAATAGAAATCCAAAATGAAAAGTTCAACCAGTTAATAAAAGAAATGACTAACAAAATATTAAAAATTGGAGGAAGTGATGGAGGAAGTAAAAGGCTCACTAATAGAGCAAGAATTCAAAATAACCCAGATATGTGAGGCCATGGATACAAAGATAATAAGAATCCAAGAATCTAGGCAGGAGAAGGTGGATATATTGACCATCCAGATGAAAGAGATAGAAATAAAAAATAGCAATATATTGCCTAAACAAGGAAAGACAGAAACAGACTAAAAAAAAATTCAAAAAAATAATTATCAAGTAAATCATGATGTCCCTATAACTAACCAGATGTCTGGAATTGTAAATCAATTCTTAAAAATCAGAACTTTCTCAGGGAGCTGTAACAAAGCACCTATAGAATATGTAAAAAGTTTGGAGAGGCACTTAGAATTAATGTATTGACAGAAGAGGCAAAACTGGCAATAGCATGTAGTTATCTCCAAGGTGCAGCACAAGCATGATGGGATTCACTGTTCACCCAACTTACAAATTTTAATGATTTTAAAGGAGCACTAATGAGCTGTTACTGGAATTATGATTATCAGGAAGGGATTAAATATAAGGTGTCCCAGGAGAAATGTCCACCTGGAGAGCCTTATACACCCTTCCTTAGAAGACAGGTGGCCAGGTTAAGAGCCTTGACATCTGACTTCCTATCTGAACTCCAGATGATTAGATTGATATGGCACAGCTTCCCAAGTTACATAGAAAGAATGCTAATTGAGACTGATCATCGATCTATTGAGCAGGTTGCTGAACTATTAACAGCCTATGATAGCTGTGGTGCATCAGCAACCAAGGAAGGAGGAGCAAAGCAACCACAAAACAAACCTCCCTATAGAAGAGATGATGGGACTAGAATAGAGAACAATAAATAAAAAAAAAAAACCTCCTCAAAAATATAGAAACTATGACCCACCACCATGGTATCATCACCAAAGAAATGGGATACCAACATGGAAAAGGCAAAGAAGATATTCAACAGGCAATATGCACAGTCATACCAAACCCAAGTTATAAAAAGATAAAAAGTGATGATGACCTATGAAGAAGTGTGGGTAGAACCACTGAACTACAGGAAAAGGGACAAAAAGAAAGCCACCATGATGATATCTGGCCTGGCAAACATCCAAAGATGGGACAAGAAACTGATCCCCCAAGACTAAATTATGATGGATTAATCAGGGAAGAATCTCGATAAATAATTCCTCCCCTAGGGGTCCTAGCAATAAGCTGAGGAATCAAGAGAAAACTAATAGCAAAAGCTTAATGGCTAATATGATTTGTGATTAGGAAGAGAAAGTTCCTCAATATAATATGCAACAATGCCCCAAAATTAAGATAATGCTGGAGGAGGTTATTATGGAAACTATGTTGGATTCAGGGAGTGAGGTGTCTATGATCTCTGAAGAGTTGTATGGCCAAATGAAAATGTTAAATCCTGACATTCAAACCCTACAACTCAAGGCAACTCAAGTCACCTTGGCCAATAATAGGAAAGCTCGGGTGGAATCCAAACAGATATAGATTCACATGTGGATAGGAAAAACCCAGCTTAATCATGCCTTTTTAATAATGAAGGGACTAATACACAAGCTTTGGTGGGAGCAGATATAATGCACCAAATTCAGTGCATGTTGGACTTTCAGAAGTGTCAAGTCATGTGTGGAGGTAAAGTCATACCCTTTACCCTGCAAGAAACACATCATTCAATGGGAATGGGTTGTGTCCAAAAAAAAAACCACCATGGCAAATGATTGAATCAAAGATTCAAGAATCCTCACTGATAAAAGAAAGACAGGAGCAGATAGAAAAGCTGCTAAAAGAATATCAAGATATTTTCTCAGAAGTACCAGGGATTATTCATGGGTATGAACATCGAATAAAGGTGACAGATGAGCTACCATACCAGTCCCGGTCATATCCCATACCCCATCAGTATAAACCAAAAGTGGAAAAGCAACTGACAGAAATGATAGGATGGGGAATCATTTCTAAGTGTTCATTCCCTTTTAACAATCCACTAGTAGTCGTGAAAAAAAAGGATGGTACTGTCAGTTTATGCTTGGATGCCCTTCAACTGAATAGAATAACAGTGCCAGATCATAATACACCACCTCTGATTTATGAGTTACTAATAAAATTTCAAGGAAAGAATATCTTTACCACCCTTGACCTTACTGCCAGCTACTGGCAAATTAAGCGGCATTCCGAAAATAAAAGATATACGGCATTCCGAAAATAAAAGATATACGGCATTCCGGTACAATGGATATTCACATCAATTTAACAGGATGCCCTTTGGGTTGAAAAATAGTGGCTCTGGCCTGCTGAAGTGTTTAGACAGTGTTGTCAGATGAAATCAAGCAAGCTGTAACAATGTATGTCAATGATGTGGTCATTGCATTGGAGAATTTAGAAGAACACATTCAACATTTAGGACTTTTTTTTAAAGAGTGTAAAGAAAAGTAAATAAAAAATAACATATAGAAGAGTACCTTGGTAGTGGGGGAAGTAAAATTTTTGGGCCACATCATCAACAATCAGGGCATTAGACCACAGTATGAAAAGATACAGGTTATTCAAGAGTTCCCAAGGCCCAAGACAAAGAAGAAAATTAGATCCTTCCTCAGGCTTTGCAACTTTTATAATAAATTTTATAAAAGATTTTGCTCTTGATATGGAACCCTTACTTCAGTTAATAAGGAAGGATGCACCATGGAAATGGACCAGTGAACAAAAAGAGAACTTTGAATCAATTAACAAAAAATTTCTGGAGCAAGTAATGTTAACTTACCCAGACTTTAGTCAGTTGGTTTATCTTCAAACAGATAGCAGCGGTTATGGCCTGGGAGCTACCCTGTTCCAAGTTCATGGAGATAATCAACAAAGAGTTTTATATTTTATTAGCCGATTATTAAAAGGCCCAGAGTTGAATTATACTGTGACAGAGAAGGAGGCTCTGGCAGTTATATGGGCCTTACAGAAGTTCTATCAATTTCTCCTTGGGTCATAAGTTGTTGTAATTACAGACCACAAAAGTTTAGAATTTCTGAACCACAGTTACTTAACTAATAGCCATTTGGTGAGGTGGTGTTGCTTCAGGAATTTGATTATACAGTTCAATATTGTAAAGGGTTGGACAATGTAGTTGCAGATGCATTGAGCCAAAAACCTATTAAGTTGGAACAACAACATTTATATGCAGATAATGTGTGCATTGTGGCAGTAGGTCTAATCAGTACATATGTCAAAACCAGTCTACACCAGCTGGAAGATCATCAAAAAGATGATGCATATTGTAGACAAGTGTTTGAAAAAATTGAAAAGCAGAAAAGCAGCCTGAATCAGGAAGCTAACCCAGTGGAAACAATATGCAGTCAGAAAAAAGGTTTTGCAATATTGCATCAGTACCTCCACTAATCAGTGGCAAATTGTAGTACCTTTAAAGATGCGCAATCCACTTATTATATACACCCATAGATTATATGGACATTATGGTGCAGAAAAAACTTACATGTTACAAAATTGGTTCTATTGGCCAAAGCAATACAAAGATATAGTGTCATTAATAAAAGGGTGTGAAATTTGCCAAAGAACCAAGCCACTGAATAAATCTTATTCAGGGTCCTTGAATCAAATTCTTGCAAGGGAGCCTAATGAAATTCTAGCAGTGGATTACTATGGCCCCTTGCCCCTATTTCATTGGATGAAGTATTTGATGATTGGGTATGACATATTCACCAAATGGGTAGTTGTATATCCCATACCTCAGGCTAAAGCCTGGAACACTATAAAAGTGTTACAAAACCGACATTTTAGCAAAATGGGAAAACCACAAATAATCATCTCTGATCATGGCACCCCATTTGTCTCTATTGAATGGAAAAAATGAATCAGCAAGGAGAATATAAAGCATATACTGACATCTATTTGTAACCCTCAATCCAACCCATATGAACACGTAATGTGGGAGCTGGGTCAGTTATTCAGGGTATACTTAAGTATGAATCATCATGGATGGGTTGACCAAGTTCAATGAGTCATCAACTATATTACAACCAAGTTCAATGAGTCATCAACTATATTATCTGGACACTGAATCTATCAACAGGTTTTGCACCTGTGCAACTTCCTTATGGGAAATCTATATCCATGCTTTATCATACAAAAAATTCCAATGGTACCAGATATTATTGATAAGAAGGATGAAGAAAAGACTCTTCAACAATTAAGAAAAAGTAGTGAGATACGAAAGAAGAAATATGTAAGCTCATCCCATTCCTTTCAAGTTGGAGATCAAGTAATGGTTCATGGACAACTATATTAACTGGACACTGAATCTGTCAACAGGTTTTGCACCTATGCAATTTCCATTATGGGAAATCTATACCCATGCTTTATCGTATGAAAATTCCAATAGTAACAGATATTATTGATAAGAAGAAGGATCAAGAAAAGGCTCTTCAACAATTAAGAAAAAGTAGTGAGATACGAAAGAAGAAATATGTAAGCTCATCCCATTCCTTTCAAGTTGGAGATCAAGTAATGGTTCATGGACAACTATATTAACTGGACACTGAATCTGTCAACAGGTTTTGCATCTATGCAATTTCCATTATGGGAAATCTATACCCATGCTTTATCGTATGAAAATTCCAATAGTAACAGATATTATTGATAAGAAGGATCAAGAAAAGGCTCTTCAACAATTAAGAAAAAGTAGTGAGATACGAAAGAAGAAATATGTAAGCTCATCCCATTCCTTTCAAGTTGAAGATCGAGTGATGTTTCATGGACATCCAGTAAGTCATCCTGAATGAAACATATATAAGAAATTTTAGGATATTTATGAAGACCCATATACAATAGTAAAGCAATATGGGAATGCATTTACATTAGCAGAAGCAGGAAAAGAAAAGGAACATTCAATGCAAGGCTATTATGACCTTTTATAGAGATAGCTGATGGGAGAAGTTTGTTAGTAGGATTTAGTGATGCATGAATTTGTTTTTCATGTCAGTGTGGATAGATGATTGAGCAAGGCTGCTTGGATGCACTGTTATGATGCTCCAAAGTATATGTTTGGCACTATCCAGACCTGGATGTTATGTTCCTAGAGTAGTCCAGTGGTGTGTATATATATAGGCCTCATAAATAGGCCTTGGTCTCATGAATAGACCAAATGAATAAGCCCCTAAGACTCACAGACACTGAGCAGGGATGAGACACTGAGCAGGGATGGCTCAGTGCCAAATTTTTCTTGGCTCCTACTCTTAGTTGTATGATCCCTCTAGGTACAAGAGAGGTAGTGCTTAAAATGAGATATTTTCTTATGATGTTATGGGCCAGGGAATACTAGTAGTTTGTGCTTGGCCATCTGCTTATTCTAGCATTGGAGACTACAGTTCATGTATTCACCTTCCTGGCTCATCTTACCTATTTCATCAGCAAACCTAAAACCAGTAGAGATGCAGTAATGAGAAATGATGTGTATATTATGTGGAATAAAATCATACTTCCAGGTAATTTCATCCCAAAATTGGGGGGTAATGAAACAGATATACTGTTCCACGTATATATTCAAAAATCCCCCCTCCATTTAAAAAGACTAGTATGATTTGTTGTTAAAAAAGAAAAGACTTAATAATGATTAAGGAAAACTAAAAATTTAAAGAAACAAAGGAATCATGAAATTTGACAGCAATGAAAAAAAAAAGATAATTTGGTCAAATTAAAAAGAAAAAAAGACAACAAATATGTTTAAATCTGCAATTAAAAAAAAGATACAAATCTTTCTTTATTAAGATTCATCAATCTAAGAAAGAAAATCATTATTTTCTATAGTTGAAAATAAATAAATAAATAAACCTTCATTATTGATTTTATAATTTTAAATTATGATCTGTACCATGAAAAGTAGTGTCCAATCCTTAAGAGAAAAGCACTTGGGCTTAAATGAGAGCTATATAACAAATCAGATACAGTGGACAGTGCTGCTTAACTAATCCAGAGATCAGAGTATAAATAATTGAGTTGGAAGTTCAGAGCAGATTTTAAAAAAGATATTAAAGAGATCTTTTTTAAAAAAATTTTAAAAGCAGTTAAAGAAGTAAGAAAAGTGAAGAGTTAAAAAGTTAAAATTTTTATTTAAATGTTACTTAACTTTGACAGCTGATTTTCATCACCTTGGAATATAACATTTACAGCCACTGTTGATGATAAAAAAGAAAATTTTAATAAGGAAATCATCACAATGGAAGGCTAATTGGTAACAGCTTTTTCTCTTTATCCAAAGCCATGGTTCTCCAAGATTTGCCTGGGTAAACATCATGGAAAGTAAATAATGCCATTCAGCTTAGATACACAATGACCCCGTTTGAATGCAGTCACATCATGGATATGAAGGAACAAACTAGATAAAATGAAGGTAACAATTTTATAAAATATTCAATACTTATGTGCATTTATAAAAGACATTCTTTCTTAAAAAAATTATGAATAAATGTAGCTATGTGAAAATACATTTATTAGTGATAAATTATAAATGAAACTGCTGATCAACTTATATCTAGAAACATACATCTGTGGCAGAACAAACAATATTTATGCTATATATTAGAATAGCTAAATAAAAATTATAAATGCTTACATGCATATTGATTGTATATGAACATTACACACAACTATAATCAACTAAATTATAATAATGTGTTTATAATCCAGATAAAATTAGAAAATATCAAAATAAATGTATTTATACAAAAAAATATATTTAGTAAATTAAAATATATTATGAATAAATTCAAACATTTAAATATGAATTAGTATGTCAATAAAAGTTAATGGTTATATGCATATAATGAACCACATACTTAATTAAGTTGAAAGATGAAGAAAATTATTTTCTTTTGTCTTTAAAAAGATTTTATTTATTATTTGAAAACTCTGAGAAAAATAATATAAACACAGAATTAAAATATGTTATATATACGAGTTGAGAAAGAAGAATACCAAAACAATGTGTCACGGTTAAATGTACAATGATATACCTTGAGTTATTAACACATATATATATATGTCTTATGAAATCAGAAATACCAAATAAATGCATTTGCAAGATGAATTGATATCTGGACAGAATACACTTATAGGTTACCTGAATAACCAATGGATATAAATGTGCTTATATTGACCAATTCAAACCATGAAAATGGATAACCAATGAACCTAGAATAAATGTGCCTAGGATAAATGTGCTTATAGTATGGATTCAAACCTGGATTTGGATAACCATGAATAGAAATATATTTATTATGCTTTAACTAATTTAAAATTAACTGAAATAATAGAAATGCTCTTGTCTGTAAAAAATATCTTCATACACGAGTAATTTAAGCCACATTACAAGTGACACCTACCTAAAAGACTACCAATCAGAATGAGATGAAACTCTGAATTAAATGCTATCAGTTGTCTTCATTATTCTCTCTGTTGTCATCATATATTGCACTCCTCTCTGTGAATTAATTAAATAACTAAAGATATAAATTGTTACGGAACTATTGAAAGAAAGACTTTATTATACAACAAATTACATCCTTTAAGTGCTATTATTGGAAGTATAACAAAGAAACGCAATGGACCATAAATAAAATATTTGTTTGAATGAAGTGGAACTCTGAATTAAATATTATCAGTTGTCTAATTGTTAAGGAACTATTGAAATAAAGAAAAGACTTTATTATACAATAAATTACATCCTTTAAGTGCTATTATTGGAAGTATACCAAAGAAACACAATGGAGCATAAATAAAATATTTGTATGAATTAAGTGGAACTCTGAATTAAATATTATCAGTTGTCTTCATTATTACCTCTGTTGTCTTCATATATTGCACTCCGCTCTGTGAATTAATTAAATAACTAAAGATTTAAATTGTTAAAGAACTATTGAAAGAAGGACTTTATTATACTCTCAACAAATTACATTCTTTAATTCATATTAAAATGTTATTGGAAGTAGGCCAAAGAAATACAAGGGACTGTCAATGAAATATTTTGTTTGATGGACATTTATTTAAACCTGTTGTTAAATAAAATTGTTGTTACTTAAAATTAATTTTAGTTATCCAGTTGTTCAGTTCTATTTTTTTTGCATCAATTATCATTCATTGCACTTGTTCCCAAGAATTTCATGCCTCCTGAGATATGTCTGGCATAATTAGACCTATGTAAGTCAGCTTGTAGTGAGATGGAACTCTAGTGGTACTGTTTGGAAAACCAAACACAGAAATGCCTAGATTCTTTCAGTCTCTATGGTGCTACATCCTTGATGAGCAGGAAATATTGTTGTAGGGGGAGGGTGACATCTGTATTGGGAAAAGCCAATCGATGGTTACTTCCTGCAACATGCTCATCAGGAAATTGTTACGGGTCAAGTTACAATATATATTGTAACAGTCAGGTTTGTACATTTGCTCAACAGACTGAGAGTCCGATCCAGAGAATCAAAAGCTGACCAAGTCAGGATAATAATATCTTATGTCTGATCATACCTCAACTCTCTTACCCGTGCTTCCAAGTCAACCCATTGCGAATGACATACCTGACACTACCCTCGATATCTCTTTATTCACATTCCAGCAATAGAAAAGCAGAAAACATGAGACACCCCCCATTACATATTATATACTTAACTAGTGTTTTGTAAAGTAATGAGCAATAATGGAGACTGAAATAAATTTATATTTCATAAAATTTAAATATAACACTTAATAAGTTATAAAACAAATAAATTATGTACAGATTGCTCACATGCAGGTGAGTGAATAATCAGAGTTACAAGGAATATAATAAAGCAATTTATATAGTGCTCACATGCAGGTGAGTGAATACTTAGGTTTACAAAGAATATGATAATGTAAATTATATTGCTCACACACAGGTGAGTAAATACTTAAGTTTACAAAGAATATTAATGAATAGTCAGTAAATGATAATGTGAAATATATATATATATATATATATATATATACTACTCATACACAGATGAATGAATACTTAGATTTATAAAATGTTTAATGTGATTATCAATAAACAAAACAAATTATATTTGCTCATGGGCAGGTGAGTGAAATTTAGGGTTGCAAAATGTCCAGATAGATTAAGAGTTGCAGACCTGACAATATGCTTATACCATCTTTTATGTCCTAACCTATGCCATGATCTACATCATGAAAAGCAGTAATAGTTAGTGTGATCGATTATTGGCAACAGTTTGGAATTTATATTATTATTTTTACTAATTTTAAACATAACTTCTAATGATATTTGCATGATATTATATATAATTATTACATAGATAATCATACTAACTCATATTCCGAATCGGATCAAAGCCGATGTTAATCTCTATGGGGGGTTGAACTGATGTTGGGCAGTTGAATGTCAGATTCTAGGGCATTACAAACTATAGTATCAGATATATGCATCTTGAATGTGTTCTTAATTGAGTTCATTACCTAGTAATCGGTTCCCCAGACTGAGCTACTTGCTATAATATGAAGAGGCATTTTTATTCAAGTGAATGGAACAGTGGCTTAACGAGCCCTTGGAACGCTTTGGTACCTTCAAGTAGATAAATGTCACAATTGCCTAAACTTTCACGGTGTGACTTGATGTGGAACTTATCCTGATGTAGGCCATTATAGGTATAGCAAGAAGTTATGCATATTTATGCTAATTAGCAACACATTCACCATGCTAATTTAATATTTCATATGGTCAGTTTATAAATAGTATTACTTAGTCACCCTACAAGGCAATAATAAGAATCTGATTTAAGGATATCTGTATAGCTTAATCTCTAATTAAGGAGAGTTACAGCAAAATTGAGGATTTACTAAGATTTAAAATATTACTAACATACTGTATAACTCACTTCTAATATTAAGTAAATATTGATTTTTAAATAACTTAAGCAAAAGATTGCTTTTTAAAATAATTTACGCAAATATTCATTTTAAATAGCTTATGCAAAATATCCATTTTTAAATAACACGTAAAATATATGTTTTAAATAACTTATTTTGTGCATTATAAGTAACTGATTCTTTTTAGCATAAATAATAGTTTGATTTCAGAAGGGAGTTTTGCCTATATTTCATTATAATATTCTAACATAATGGAAAGGTGCTTAATCGCCCCTCCGATAATTATTAAACCCCACAAAACTCCATTCTGATGAACATAGCATAAATTAATAAACATGAAATTAAAAACTAAATATAGATGGCATAAGAACAAATTGCAGAAAATGATCAATAAAGTTATAATTTAGAAATGAAGAATTTGTTTGAATGGTTTTATAGAATCTAAATATTTATGATTACTTAAAATATTTATGATCAAGCAAGCATTTTGAGAGTGCTCTAAGCTTTAAAGTAAATTTAATATGAACAGTTTAGTTTAACATTTAAATAATATAATTAAATACGAGACTTGATTAGTTAGCTAGCTTTTAATTTAGAATTGGTTTAGTAATAAAATTAACGTATTCTGCAGAATGATTTACTGGTAATACTTGGCAGTAAGTCTTTCGAGGCATTCATTACTGTGCATCTTCTCTCTATTAAATCGGCTGTGGCTTTTCTAGGTTTAAGTCTGGATGCAGCTCTGTATATTACTTCAGTGGTAGCTTTCCTCCATCACTTCAGTCAAGAACTTTAGTATTTCATGTGTAGTTTCTCCATCACTGGGCTTGGGCTGAGGTTGATGTTTTCTTCCATTCTGTAGCAATTTCCCATGGGAGATATATGGCAGTTTATCATCCCTTAGCCAACAATTCTCATTTTAACAGCTTTGGTAATGGCTTAGTCAGAATTCAGCTTGGTCAAAATAATGCAGGAACAGCTTTGAATTATTTTCCACTTGTCTTTCAGAAAATGTGTATCAGCAGCACTTTTTGATGGCCACTACAGGTTTTTTTATATCCTATTTTTGACAGTATTTCTCTCCCCCTTTTACTTACACAATGTCACTTGTTTACTGACTTTGAACTTTGCCTTTAACTAACCTTTTACTTACACAATGTCACTTGTTTACTGACTTTGAACTTTGCCTTTAACTAAATTTCCACTTAGTTAATATTTGCCACAGCTAAATCTGGAGTTAAAAGCTCTATTCCCTTGGGTTTCTCAATGCACTTAGTATGAATTTATGCCTGACTGGATTTTCTCATTTGTTTTTGCCTATAATTTTAAATAAGGTCAATTTTTAGCTAAATAACTTGTAAACAAATTACAGCTTGTGTAATTTTAAGCAAACAATAGAACTCGAAAATTATTTAAAATGAATATTAAAACTTAAATGCATAATTTTATAAATTTAAACTTATTATTTTGTTATATACCTAAATTCTAACTACACACTGCTGTTTATTTCAATTTTAACAAATGTAAAGGAATATGTGCATATATAAATATTTATGACTGCATCTTCATATTATAGCTAACACACACATACTCGGCAATATTACAAGCACACACAAAGTTTTAAATTAAAGAAACACACGCAATCTGAGTTAAACGAAATACACTATTATAGAATATAATAGGTAAAATAGACCAGGTCGATAGATCTGTTTATAGCATTAAATATTATATAATATATTGCAACCAGTTGGTTACATAGCTGCACTAGAAAAAATAAATAAATAATTAGATAGTTGGTAGCATATTCCTCAAGTATGAGAAAAAATTATTTAATTAATGGGGAAAATAAAATTTAATTTTCCAATACATAATTTTATTATGGGTCTTTATTTAACTCAATATTTGTAAAATCCTCATATGAAAGTATGAACATTTTCAAACATTAAATATATTTAAGAGTACTTTTAAAAAAATAAAATAAAAATAAGAGAAAAAGCAAAAATAAGATCACAAAACTAAATCCCATATGTCAACTATGCAGAAAAGATGAGGAAACTGTTACCCATTTAATTAGAACATGCACAGGCCTAAACACAAAAAAAAAATCATTTATGAAAGGACAAAAATTGATTACTACACAATTACATCCCTGAAGAGTAGTATCCAATCCAAAAATTTGGCCATTGTAAGACCGTCACTTTTCCTCACAATGGCCTTATGGCTGATGAGATGCCACAAAATCTTCCACTTCCCTCACCAAAATGAGACACAATTCTTTCTAAACCCAATAAAGAAACTAAAGAAAAGAGATGAAGTCGTGGCCTCACCAAACCAACACAATGACACCTGGATCTTATTCGATGTCTAAATAATCCCATAAAGCAAGAAAAAAACAGAAGGACCATTAATAGTTCAACAATCTAATAAACACTTGTTAAAACTGTTTAAACAAATTATACACTAGTTTCAATGTCAATCCTTTACACATAAATAATATCATGTATCACAACAACTTTCAACTACTTGTATAACATTAACCTGAATAAATATTTTGGAAAGAAAAATAGGATTTTAATAATTTTGTAAATTTTAATTTATCAGAGTTGTTTTCCTTTCTTTATCTCAATTTAATGAAAAAGAAAAATCAAATCAGCGCAATTAACAAATTATCTTATTGTTGCAAAAAAGCAAGATTTGATTTTTAATTATAAAAGAATGTCAAGAATTTTATGTTGTTAAATTCTTGTTTTTAATCTATGATTAAGAAGATAATTAACTGAATAATTGTTGTTATGAAATTTTATTTAATTGGTTCTCATGAAAATGATAATGTAAGAGACAGATTGCAATTGGCTTGTAGGCAAGATTGTTTTAAAAATATATATATGTGGGTATGTGAATTGGTGATTATACCCCAGTGTCTGGAGAGAGGTATTGCTAAATTAATTGTTAAAGAGAGCAGTCAAATCTTAAACCTATGACTGAAAAAATATAAAAATTTGCTAACTTAACTGTTGAAGAAAACATCAAATTTTAATTTTGTTGTTGAAAAATATAGAAGAAATTATTTCTAATTTAATTATTGAAGAGAGAGCAGGAAGCTATTGAATATAAGTTTTAAATCCAGCTTTTAGCATATTACGAGTTTAGCACTAAAAATGATTTGCACCATAAAAACAACATACTAGATTCAGCTAAAAGCTGGGCATCACCTTACTCCATGTAACCTACCTTCAATGGAAGAAAATGTAGGGGAAGTACCTCCCCCCTTTAAGCAGTCTGCAGCCTTGACTTC
This sequence comes from Epiperipatus broadwayi, assembly GCA_028023455.1. Lineage (NCBI taxonomy): Eukaryota > Metazoa > Onychophora > Udeonychophora > Euonychophora > Peripatidae > Epiperipatus > Epiperipatus broadwayi. The sequence continues at coordinate 2,940,422 of JAQFVV010012475.1, read as the reverse complement.
AACCAAGACCAATGAGTCTCTGTCTACATCTGTCTCACCTGGAAATTCAAGAGGAAAAAGAAATAGATAAAAATTGCTATTTTCATTTACCTGGAATTTCTACAGACCCAGGAAAGGACAAATTTAACCAGGCCCATCATGAAGAAACTCCATTATGAAAAACTGAAATTGCAACTGGAAAGGCCTTTATGGACAAAAGAGCCATGCTATAGGTATTTTTTTGTGTGTGTGCACTATATTTTTATTAACAGAAAATCTGTTTTTTTTTTTTGTTTCATGAATATAATAAGTTTTTTTCTCTCAATTTGCTCACTGGGTAGAATCAAAGATTGCTATCTTTGATGTCTAAAAATATTTAATAAACTCTTAGTTATTTTTAAGAAAATAACCTAATGAATTGAAAAGTTAATCAATGAATAAAAATTGATAGGTTAATATAATTTTATCAAATTATATTTATTTATTTTTTATGATGAAATGGATGTTTGAAATTATCTACTATATGTTATTTTTTTTAATTAAGATGTTATTGTTTTTTTAAAAAAATATTCATTCTCATCTTAATTACTTTATTCTATCCAATTCCTGTTTCAAGAAGTGCAGTGTGTGTATGATCTTATATCATGACAGCTTATATCGTAAGATTTAGTTTTTTTTCTTGATGATCCCAATAAAACTAGTTATTTATAAGTAAACTCCTGAATTGATTAAGATTATTTATAATAAGCTGATTTACTTACTTATTTTCCACTTGCTCGCAGTAATAAATTATAGAGTTCTTGCTTCCTGAGCTAGATTTATGCACAACAGCTACATGGGATAGAAGGCTTATATTTAGTATATGGGCATCCAGATGTTGATGATGGTTCGTGGGTTGAAACAAAAAGGATATTCTTCAAAGTCCATGCACTACCTTTTATTTAGTTTGGTCTTTATAAATTTTATTTTTTTAACTTGAGGATAAAAATACAATTCTTCAGATTCCTCATGATTTGAACCCCAATTTTCTGTAGAGTTATCAATGGCTAACCAATTTAGAGCAGTTGATGTTTACATACTGGTGACCCTTACCTCAAGTATGACCTCATATTTTCCCAATAGTGTTATGATACTAAGAGCTATGAACCACCTTACCATTTGATAAATAATGCATTAAGTCTCATAGTGTTAACAGTAAAAATTTCCAAGTGTACAAAAATGAATTTGATTTTATCCTAATCTAATGATCTTATATAAAAAACAACTTGAGTCAATAACAACTATAAGAATGAAATTATATTTTTTTGTAGATATAAATATTTAAATATATTTTATTTTATTTAATATTCCCAAAGCAGAGTCACTAAGAACTCATTTTTAATATAGCAAAAATTAACATAATACGTATGATACAGAGGATGAGGAAGATCATAGTTCTTAATATATTACAAATATTTCATGCCATAAATTTATATTTACATATTAATATTGGATTTTTCCTTTCTCAAGATTATTAAAAATAAGTATTTAGTAAATCTACTTTGTAATTACAATAAAATCAAATTTATTTGAGTTTTATTTATACCTACTATAAATACAATTTTAGTCTTGCAGTTGTTGTTCTCTAAATTCATTTTTACATAATGGTCTTTAAGTGTGGACAAAAATAGTATTACTTTTATTTGCTTAGTGATTGTGAAATAACAAATTATTTATCATATGCTTAATGAAAAAGATTCACAATCCTTATTATATATATATTGTATCTACTGAAATTTGAGATAAACTTCAGTATGTGGTAAAATGTCAGTCATATTTTTTTTTCTTGTTGAATTTTGATGATGGATATGTTATCTTATGAAGCATTGAACTGTGTTGGTATGTTGACAATAATATTGATATAAAATTGTCATTATTAATTGTATTTTATAAGATTGTAAATTGATTTGATTCATTTTAAAAAAGGAAATAAATATGTCAATAATAAAACATATAGTTTGGATAAAATTATTCTTTGTTATGTTTCTCTTTCGTTTCTGTATTCACAGTAGTAAATTATAAACAATACAGTTAAATGTTTCATATTTCAAATATATTTACCCTTTTATTTGTATGATATTATACTAAGGAAATATGTATAAAAATATATGTCCAGTATAATATATTGAAAATGTGGTATAGATTGTTTACTTTATGATAGAATAAAAAATAATATTTGTATGAAAACAAAATTTTTCTTATATATAATAATTCTAAAAATATTTATTATTTGTTGTACAATATACTTTTTATTAGAGAGACACTGCTTAAAATTGACCAGAGTTAACTAGGACCACTACTATAGTTTTCTATGATATAAAAGGGAAAAGTTATAAATAGGACTGAGTTAAAAGAAAAAAACTCACTTGTTCTCCTTTCAATAGAAGCACATCCAAATTTCTTAACATGAATTTTCTTTTATTTAAAAGTATATAATTAACTGGAAAAAATGCAGGGGTGAAAAGCAATATCATCTACCATAAACTAGACAGCTTGTCAAAGATTTGAGGAGTGACAATTTATTATAAAAATGAAAAGTAACAGAAATATTTCATTGCATTATAAACCATCTGAATATTTTGATCCTTTAAAATGGATGTTACCTATATTTTAATAACAGAGTATAAATACTAGCAATATCAGAATGTCTACAGGAATCATATTCATCTGCCAGTGCAACTTTATTAAACACATTAATCATTTTTATCTAAGATATGAATCAGTTTAATTTTTCATTATATCATTCTGGATAAAGCTAACATGTATTCATTTGTAACATTTTGAGATAAATATTTGCTCATGAAAGAATACCTAGTGTTTGCAAGCTTGTAACATCCTATAAACCAATAGTAATTATTTGAAAGGATAATCTCTATATACAAAATATCAGAATCAACAAAATGTGCTGGAATATTTTCTTTGGAACAATGTCATACTATTGGATTGTGGTTTGATAAAGACATCAGAACTATGATGCTATTCTAGAAATACTGTATTTAAAAACTGTCACTCGGGTTGTTTGTTTATATTTATCTTTAAACATCACATGATTACCATGTTGTAAACAAAGGCAAAACTCTCCATACATGAGTGCCATTGATTACTCTGTTTGGCACAGTGTGGCACTACTGTATGGAGAGATTTGCCTTTATTTATCATCATCATTGCTATATTTTCTGTTTCTCTTCATTTAAAATGCATAGAATTTATTGATAAATAGTATATAATTTTGAGTTGAATAATAATCCATTCACATACCTAAACATAAGAGTTATATTTTCTTAAGTTCAAACTTATATTGTGCAGCATGATAACTATTATTCTAATTTTAAATATTCATTTTTTTTATTTGGTGATTATAAATTAACTTCAGGTATATCACTTATATTAGGAGTTTAAAAATGGATTATCATAATAAGTATTTATTTATTTTCTCTTAAATTTATATTAATAAATAAGATTCTTTTATATATGTATTTATTATTTAGATTAACTATATTTTTATATGAAGTATAGAAAAAAGATATATCTTGAATTCATATTTTGGAAAGTATTAGTGTTCAATAATATTTTTTTGTGATAAATAAACATATGTGTTTTGTATTTAGTTTCCAATGGGGGAAGATTGATGTGTAATCACCTATTTAAATATGAAATTAATGTCAATTAATGATCATCATACATACAATTAGATCATAGTTGTATACATTGTTTACAATCTATTCACCATATGATATTTTTTATTATATAATTGATATTCATTTATTAATAAATTTTAATTTAACTTAAAACAAATAAATGCATCTGATTATTGTTCAATTGTGCAATACAAATTCACAGATTAATAGCATTCAAGAGAGACAAAATAAATTGACTATACCACATAAGTTATTTGAGATAACCGTAGAATAATTTGGAAATCACATTTGAGTATTGGTGAGTATGATTATATATATACCATTTTCTTTGTATTGAATTCAGTAGCTATTATCTAACTAGGTATAAACTTGGTATGGTGATAAATTATTAAATTTGATATTATTGGATATTTAATGAATAATTAGATGTTGTTGCAATTATTTCATTAATTATAAGTAACAATCATATTAAAATAGAAATTTTATTACCATTGATTTAATAATTAGCAAGGATTCAAAATAATATTTATTGAAGATAAAGGAAATTGTAGTCAAATATTTGTTTTATTTAAATTGTTATTGATCAGATAAGTATTGTATTAAATTAATAGTTATTCAATAAGAGCTTAATCTTATTCAATTATAAAGCTGATAGTATTATATTATATTGTTATGAATCAGAATAGTTTGCTTTGTATATATTTAAATTTAGTTGAAGTAGATCGTAAATCCAGTTTAAATATTAAATACTAATAATTTTTATTATATGTCTTGATTTTTACAATATAGTTTTAGTAATTTAGCTACATGAAATTAAAAATAAATTGTTATGATTAATTATTGTATTTGAATAAATATTCTTTTATATATTGATATGATTGGGCATTGTAGATTTAAGATTATCTAATAGGTTCATTGATATTATATCATTATTGAGTATTTTATCTTAACTAGCTTAATTAGTAAGAATAAAATCAATATAAGAATATAGCATGGCTGAGTCAGTATAATTATTATTTCATTTAATTGGGATTTAAAATTAATTATTGGGATGTATATTTATTTAAATATTATAGTTATTGTAAACTTATAGGACATATTAAAGTTGTCCTTTCAATCATTCATTAACTATTTTATTTAGATATAAACAATGTTAAATTTTAGTATAAGTTTATATTATTATAAACAATGTTCAATTAGTTATATATATGAGTTTAGTTGTTTAATGATTTGCTACTAGTTATTAGTTTCATTCGATTATAAGTGAGATCTATCCTAAGAATATATCATAGTTTTGAGACAATGATATTTTATTTAATTACTTTATTTTAATCTATTTTAATTAAAGATTATATTTAGAGTATCTGAAATGACAATTTTGTTTGTTTTCTATTTATTCAAAATGCTATTTGAACTAATGATGCTATAATAAAGATTGTCATCACTGTTTTGTTTTGGTATAGTTAACAGTCTGATATGTGATTAGATAAAAGATTATTTTAAATACTGAATGATTATTTATTGATTATCATTCACTTTGTTTAGTATACTATATTTATTTTGTTATGAATGATACTATTATTTATGGGCATTATAAAACTAGGATCATTTTTCTTTAATTTACATTTTATTCAGTTACAAATGATGTCATCCAATTTCAGGGCTCATTTTCTTTCTGTTACATAAAGTGATCAATGACTGGGCTATATTAGAGTTATTATTTCCCATTGCACATTTTCAATTTGTTACAAATGGCACCACAATTTTCAGGTATAATTAAACAGGATCACTTTATCATGGCCCTGTCATATCTAATCTATCACAAATGCCACACTAACCAGTGGGGCTATAACAAAGTTTAGCATACACACATATTTATTCTGTTACTATATATAAATTCTCACATTTGTTACATTTTCTTAAAATTATGTATTTGAGTTTGAATACAATTGTTGAAAATAAGTTTGATGTCAAAGTCTAGATTTTGAAATACAGTATTGAAATAATAACATAATTTTTAGATTTGTACACTAATGTTATAATACTACAGTTAACATTACAACAGTATCATCTACTTTTATAAAGGCCAACATGGTATACATCGATCATGTCATGTTAAGCATAACAAACACAATGATGATAGTGGTAATTTCAAATTAAAAAGGTTTCTGGATTAATTCCAAAATAGAAAAAGCAAAGCATAAATTACAGTTTGGTTAATTTAATGAAGCTATTGTTAATTGTGTTTATTATTAGTACAAATCATAAGAGTTTTCTATCATTTGAATTTTTTAATCATTATAATGAATCACAGTAGTTCAAAAAAAGAAATTGACTTCTGTTATTTTAATATATTCATAATGAAACAAATCAACACATTGGCTTTTTTTTATACACAACTATTTAAATGTAAATTTTAGATATTTTTCAACAACAATTTTGACCCAAGAACTTGGTATATGTTTTAATTATATACTGAATCAAAATGCAAAGTCAATGAATTGAGTAATATATTAACTTTCTTCTATAAAATCTGATTTATTTGGAAAGAAAGGATAATATATCACAATGCTGGGATAGTCAATTTGTTCACAATAGTAAATTGTTCAAATTAAATGCAGTTTTAGATCTTATTTAGTAATTACTCTAGCTTCTATATAAGTGTTGCTCCTCTTTCCAAGTATTATTTTATGTTAATGTTTATCTATATGATTTTTCAAAATTTTCTTAGTTAGCCCAATTCATTCCACTATGTATGAGATGTGCAAAAATTTAAATTAAGAAACATAAATTTACATTATTAGTTAAAAAAAACTATGAATTTTATTTTAGAGGTTTTAAATTTTAAAATGAGTTATTGAAATAAAAATGGGTCTGTCAAATTTGTTTTTATAAATTCAAGATTAGTCACAATATTGTTAAATAGACATTATATGAAATTTGCAATTTCAATGATTGTTTAGGAATCAAAAACAACATAAAACAGACTGCTTTTCTATCTTATAAATACAAAAGAAATTACTTCAAAAATTAAAAAATTAATGAAATACTCTAATCTATTTTCTGTCTATCTATTTGTATATCTGTCTATTGTTTAATCCATTGATTTATCAATCTGTCCATGTCTAAATGTAGCTATTAATCTACATTAAAAAATGTGGGTCCTTTAAATTTGTTGTACAACAGATTTAAAATTATTCACATGATTACTAAATGACCACCACATGCCATTTTCAATTCCAATGGTTGACAGAGAACTAAAAACATCACATAACAGATTGTCTTTTCTGCTGTATAAGAGCAAAATAAATATTTTCTACTGTGTTCTATTTTCCAAGTAGATATTTTTAAGTGATAACAAATTAAATGACATCATGAAAAAAATAATTTAATTCAACATTTCAGCATACCTGTATTTACTGTTATAAGATCTTGTTTTTGATTCCAATTTATCTATAAAATCAGTTAACAAATTTAGATTAAAGAGTTGGTTTTTATTGTATCATAAAACTGTCATGATGAATTCATAAATTCCTTTTTTTTTTTTAGAAATATGTACTTAAGTTTTATAAAATTATTTTATTCTTGAAGGCTGTTGGTTATGAACTTAGTTCCTCAAAAGTCATCTTGAAAGTGATTATTTTTAATAACATAAATAAATTTTCTTCTGTACTTACCACTCATAGTGCAACCAAAAAAAAAAAAATCGCATAACAAATTAAAGTTGCTTTTAGAAAAAAAAAACAAAACAACAGCATCGAAAATAGAAATGAAATGGCTTTGAAGATCTAAATAATTATTGCTGTTTTTATGTTAATGAGTCAGTAGATAACTTTTAAAGCCACTACATTCAGTAGGATTGGTGAAAAAAATATCTTTTTTATTTCATATAAGAAAAATATAATTAACAATGTTTTGAGGTGCATCTGGCTCCTCAGAAATCAAATTAATTAATTAAAGTCATTGATAAATTTTAAACTAGATTTGAACAGTTGAAAAATAATTTATCTTAATCTTTGATGTCATTATTTAGATAGTTATTTTTGTAAACCCTTAGAATAAAGATTTATTAAAACATGAGAGGTTTTAATAAGAGTTGAATAAAGATAAGACAACTCAATAACAAAGTTTCAAAAAATATCTTCTTAAATTTTTTTGCAAAATTGAAACTATCATAGGTTAATGACCTTTAAAGACATATCAAAAAGGGGATGCATTATGTGATTAACAGTTCATTTTTGAAAACTTACTTGACTTTTTTTGAGAAATATCGTATGCATTGAATGATGATCATAAGGAGTATTTTCATCAAGATAATTATTTTACTTCAACATATACCAAATAAGATTTTTTACTAATATTTTAGTTTCTTTCTAATTCAATATATATTGAAAATGACAATTTACTTAAAGCTCTCAACTTTTTTTTTGTAGAGCAAAATCTTAGAGCAAAGCTAGCATTTGTAGTACTTTTACCTAGATATTAAACTGCATTTCATTTTATTTATTTAAACATCAATATCATTTTCAAAAGTTTTTTTAGAAACATTATACAATGTAAATAAGCTTAATAGTTAATAATTACAACATTGTTTTAAATATTCTACATTTTTCTATATTAAGTATAATTAATTGGTTTAAATATGAAATAGCAACTACTATTATATTTTGAAAAAAAAAAAGTACTGCAAAAATAAATGTAGAAGTCACTGTTAATATTAACCAAAACATTTTAAAAAAGCAATGCACACCAAAGCTCTGTTAAAACATCTTCGCTGGAAAAGCAGTCATATTGAATATTTAAAAAATTATGTTAAGCCACAAATTTTATCATAACATTAGTTTCTATTATTCAAAAATGACAGTATATATTGTTTGAAACATAAAACACCAAAGAATATACTTAAGCTGCAAACGATATAGTCATTGATATTCAAAGTAATAAAAAAAGAATAAAAGTTAATATTTCTAATAATTATTTTCAAATTATTTCATAAATTCAAAATTATCATGCATAAATGTTAGAACTATAATTTTGTTAGGTTAGTTGGATTCATCATTAAATTTCTAAAAAAAATGATATATAATAACACTTACCTAAGATAATCCATCACCTAAACACTTAGTAGAATAAAGACAATAGTACCTTTCATTTTTCCTAGTAGCCCTTCAAAATGTTTTTTCATACATGGGTTTGCAATGACTATGTCATCCCTAATAACATCCCTTATAACAAATATTGATCAATAATTAATATAATTTGAATATTATAATAAAGAACTTCTAGAGTTTGTAATTTACTAAAAATTACTACTAAAATAGTCGCTACATACAAAATAAAATAATAAAGTGAATAAAATACTGAATTCATTATAGAGTTAAGCTTGAGGTACATAAGTTAGTAGTTTAGAGTCAGTGCAATGTAGTATTATCTATCCCATCTTTATGGGTTTGAGGGCTCATAGTGCTTCATGCTACTATGACCATAAATTTAATAATAGCTTCATCAACTGCCACTTCTCTTTGGATTTGATATGCAGCTTTGAAATTTACATTGCAGTAGTCTATAATCGGCCTAAGTTTTTACATACTGTCAAAATTTTGACTTTTAGCATTTGCATATTTTTATTATTATTAAAATGCAGACAAGACATTATAGAAAAAAATCTAAATCGGATCATAATATCTGTAAAATATGTTTATCTTTGTCATATCAGAAGTCCAGATATCAGGTAATTCATATCTTGGACATCTGAACCCAAGCTCACGATATAAATTTACACAACCGCGAGCTATTTTTTTGGTCAGCGTATATGTTAGTTTCAATAATAATTTTTTTCGTATATTTTTTTATCAAATATAAATTTAAATAATAATTAAAAAATATATTCAAATAATAATTTAAAAATATATAAAATTAATACTTACCATCTGTTTCCAATAATGTTCATTCAACAAAGCAGATCGATTGAATCTTGCATTTTTCCAATGTAAATTTCAGGGAAATACAATTGCATTAAAGATGAAAAAATTGAGAGAAAGATAAAAAAATTCAATTTACTTGATTATAAAAATTATCATAATTTTTTTAATTTTTGAAAAATGAAACTTACTTTTTCTGAAACTAGAGGAAGATGGAAACGGAGATGTAAAAAGGCATACATAGACTGCATAGATTTCCGATAATTTTTAGCTAAAACCAGATGTTTATAATTTGAAAATTCGTGGCTGCATTAGGTGGTCGTAATAATTAAAGCTTAGAATTTGTTCCAAAGATTAGACAATTAAGCAAATCAAGTTAAATAAATTAAGCAATACATAAAATAATACAGTTGAAAAAGCAAAAACATTCAAATAAGTAATAACAAAGTTTTATTGAGCAATTTATTAATACATTATAAGATTACAACAATTTTTAATTATAATTTCATTTTATTTTATATGAGAGATCTGGATGGTATAATATATATACTCTGGCCATTTTTTGGACTAATTCACCAACTTTGAATTGCATAAAAAATTAGCGATAAATAATTTCATTCAATTTTCAAAAAATGAAGTTTCTGCTAATTACAATCTTATTAATACTAAAACTTTTATTTTGTGTGTATTTTAATTAGTTAAAACTAAAATTATATACAATGTGGTGCCATTTTGGCAAATTAAGAAGCAAAACAATTTTGAATATATATGTCTTTTAAAGCATATATCAGATTTGTTCATTATGTAATGTTTCTAGTGATATGAAAGCTGATTCCTGAAAAAAAAAAATCAAGTTGATTATTTGGGATTGTAATGCGGGGTGAAAACTTTTGAAAATTTTGTGGACAACAATGAAAGCAAAGAAATAATTGTTAATTCAGATGACACCTAAACGTTTTCTTATTTGAGAGACATATGAGTCGATTGAATTGTCCTATTTTTATCATATCATAAGACAATCTAAATAGAAAATTAGTAGTAGAGGAATGCTGATCATCATTTAGATTGATAAAATTTATCAAGAATCAATGTGTCTTTGAAAAGCTTGAAAGATCAAACAGATGTTAGGTCTATCTTAACAAATGTTACTCATATGATCGCAATGAATCGATACTAAATGAACGACTTCTAATGATAATATAAATGAATATAATCCTTTTTTGTTTGTTGAGTCTGTGCTAGTGTATATAGATATATTGATGTAAATAAATATATATTTATTAGTTCAGACGTATAATCAAGATAAATTATACTACATAAACTATTTAATTTCAATCAAGAATAAAACTTCCTGATTTTTTTTTTTCCAAACAATTTAAAATAAGGTCTTTAATTTTATGTTATTTAATAATCTTTGACGGATAGTTTAGAGTTCGGCTAACCTTTGTCTAACGCCTAATCGTAGATTAGGTCACGGTTAAAAGCTTTTACTGTCAAAAAATGTAAAAAAAATAAAATAAAATCTGTAATTTTAAACTATTTAAACTGAACTTGCAAATTTTCAAATACTTTGTCCTCGTATAACTTTAAAAATGCTATTTTTAAAATATACATTTTTCATATAAAATTATCAAAATTGGGGGAGGGGGAATCATTAAGACATCACGCGTTCAAAATATATCTAATTGTTAATAAAATATGTACTGTTTTATTATTTTTGAAATTATTGTATTAAACTTAATTTAATGCTAAAGTGTCTTTGTAACACAACATTTGTAAATGTTTAACTATCAACAGGCAACCCTCATCATATTCTTCCTTCTTAACAAAATCGTGAAGATACTTTATAACAGAAATTACGGTATTATTTTCCTGCACATTCATAATGTTTGTTGACATTATACATTCCAATATAGGTATTAGTGTTGTAGACAGTGATCATATTTAGCAGGTATAAATCGTTAAGGTCATGCATGTTTTTGAATGCTTCGTATACGTTAAATAGTTTTACAAATATGTATTATTTATGTGTATTTAATACTTCTATTACACCACATACCCTTCAAACAAACACGTGTACATTAATTTGTGGTAATATATTACCATTATGCGAAGTACAGTAGGGAAAATTTTAATTCTGATTATAAATGCATTGTGTCTAGAAGTCAAACAACTCCAATAAAGCGACGGTCACCCACTCATTTTCACCCAGCAATTCATTATGTATGTCTTGTTTTGGAGATTGAAAATGATAACCGATTATTGCATATTAGTATGTAGGAAGTGTAGATTTAATTTATTTCCAGTAAATTTATAACCCTAATAACATTTTAATGACTTATAACAAACAAGACAGTTCCCAGAATGTGACAGAACAATGTAAAGTTTGCTGTTGACTTGAGATTCCGGACATCCAATCAGATCAGCAGGTGGAAACATCTGATAGTAAAAATGACGAAAATAAAAGTTATATTTATTGACTAATAAACTACTAAATTATTTTAAGCAAAAATATGACTGATTTATAATTGCTAAATTATAGGAATATCTGAAAACATTTCAAATTTAGAATAAATTTTGTAAGTTTTATGCCTATAATCATAAACATTTTAACTGAAATACAGGCCTACCACATACCTGCATCAATATATGTAATTTACAGGGTATACGAGCATAGACTTTCACACGACCCACCATTCTTCCACTCTATCTCATAACACTGATACACTTGAACACATATATGTCAAAAAGATAAATAATCACTAATATACATCACATGATCACCACTTCTATACTAGCACATAATTGTTGTAAACAAAGGCAAAACTCTCCATACAGTAGTGACACCCTGTGCCAAACAGAGTAATCAATGGGTACCAGAAGGCTTGTGCATAAAATCCCTATCTAGTGCCTACTCATCCAATATCCCCAGACTAGTTTCTGGCTCTCAGATCCAAGGCTCCTCACTGATGATGACCAAAAACCAGAAACTAGTCTGGGGATATTGGATGAGTAGGCACTAGATAGGGATTTTATGCACAAGCCTTCTGGAACACATTGATTACTCTGTTTGGCACAGGGTGGCACTACTGTATGGAGAGTTTTTGCTTTTGTTAATCACCAATATAGTTATTTCATGCTAAACCAGCAAACATCAGTTGGTCCAGATTATCATCTTTACACATATATGCAATAAGTGTTCAGATATATATTAAGATAACCAATCTTCATTAATCCATTCCACACTCCAACTCTTCAACTGTCCATCCAATTGAAAATCTGATGATGGAACACTCAAAGGCCACCTAAGGCTGAGATTCTTGTCACAGCCATGTTGATCTAAAGCCAATCTGATCCCTTATGTATAGGACATAATCCATTTCATACATATACAAGGGATGGGCAGACATCTCTAATATATAATAATTGAAATACAGGCTTGATTACCACATACCTTCATCAATATATGTAATATACAGGGTATATCAGCACAGACTTTCACAGAATCCATCACTCTCCACTCTATCTCATAACACTGATACACTTGAACACATATATATTGAAAAAATAAATAATCGCCAATATACATATTTTATGCTAAACCAGCAATTATCAGTTGGTCCAGATTATCATCTCTACACATATATGCAATAAGTGCTCAGATATATATTAAGATAGCCAATCTTCATACTTTAATGGACAGGCTTCAATTCATTCCACACACCAACTCTTCAACTGATGATTGCTGGTTTAGCATGAAATACATATTGGTGATTATTTATCTTTTCAACATATAGGGGATTTGAATTTAGATTTCAAGCACCCTTCAACTATCCACACTATTTCATACAACTGATACACATGACCACACATATGTAGAAAAGATAAATAATCACCAATATAAGTATTTCGTGCTAAAACAGCACTCATCAGTTGGTCCAGATTATCATCTCCCACACATACATATAATCAGTGCTCAGCTTATATTAAGATAGCAAATCTTCATACTTTAATGGACAGGCCACAATCTACTCCAACCTCCAACTTTTCAGCCATCCACATCATTAAAAATCTGATGATGAAAACCCAAATCCCATGTTGATGCCAAAATTATTGCCATGCCCATGTTGACCTCAAGTCACTCCGACCCCTCATGTATAGGACCTTATCCATTTAAATACATAGAAGAGGGATGGGCAAGATACAAACTTGATGTGTAAATATTTGAAAACCAGGCACTCTTCACAAACCTGGGAGCTTAATTGTAACTGTAGGGGATTTGAACTCAGATTTTCAAACACCCTTCAACTATACACACTATCTCATACAACTGATACACATGACCACACACATGTAGAAAAGATAAATAATCACCAATATAAGTATTTCATGCTAAACCAGCACTCATCAGTTGGTCCAGATTATCATCTCCCACACACATATATAATCAGTGCTCAGTATATATTAAGATAGCAAATCTTCATACTTTAATGGGCAGACCTCAATCTACTCCAACCTTCAACTTTTCAGCCTTCCATATCATTGAAAATCTGATGATGAAAACCCAAATCCCATGCTGATGCCAATATTAAAGTATGAAAATTTGCTATCTAACATAAACTGAGCACTGATTATATAGATGTGTGGGAGATGATAATGTGGACAAACTGATGAGTGCTGGTTTAGCATAAATTACGTATTGGTGATTATTTATCTTTTCTACATGTGTGTAGTCATGTGTATCAGTTGTATGAGATAGTGTGGATAGTTGAAGGGTGGATGAAAATCTGAGTTCAAATCCCCTATACTTACAATTTAGCTTCCAGGATTGTGAAGAGGGCCTGGCTTTCAAATATTTACTTTTCAACATATATGTGTTCAAGTGTATGTGTTATGAAATAGAGTGGTGGGTCGTGTGAAAGTCTATGCTTGTATATCCTATATATTACATATATTGATGCAGGTATGTAGTAATCTATATTTCTGTTATTACGTAGTAGAGATGTCTGCCCATCTCTTGTATATGTGTATATAGATTATGTCTTGTACATGAGGGGTCAGATTGATTTTAGGTCAACATGGATGTGACAAGAATCTCGGCTTCAGGGTGGTCTTTGAGCATTCCATCATCAGATTTTCAATTGGATGAAATGGTTGAAGTGTGGAGTGGATTGAAGCCTGTCCATTAAAGTATGAAGATTTGCTATCTTAATATATATCTGAGCACTTATTGCATATACGTGTAAAGATGATAATCTGGACCAACTGCTGATTGCTGGTTTAGCATGAAATACGTATATTGGTGATTATTTATATTTTTGACATATATGTGTTCAAGTGTATCAGTGTTAGGAGATAGAGTGAAGAGTGGTGGATCATGTGAAAATCTGTGCTCATATACCCTGTATATGATATGGAGGGTAATTAAAATCTATGATATATGCACTGTATTTAAATAGGAAATGCTCTATTTAACAGCTTCAACTAAAATTTATAAATTTAACCATCAATTCCACCATAAATTTGACAGAAAATGGAAAGATTTTTGTAATTAAAATTCTTATTAATAAAAATGGCATATAATCTCTTATATATATATATAATGAGGAAGAGATTAAATGTACTGCATTTTTTGTTAAATATTTGAATATCATCATTGGCTGTGAGTACTATCATTTTACAGTTTACTTTAATAACTCTGTTTTTGCTTGTAATGAGCCCAGTGATGTAAATTGCCAGTGGTGCAGAAAATTGAAATAGTAATCTCTACATCTTAATATAAGTAAAACTCTCTCCATACAGTAGTGCCACTCAAAGCAAGACAGAGTAATCAATGGATGTCAGAAGGCTTGTGCATAAAATTCCTATCTAGTGCCTACTCATCCAATATCCCCAAACTAGTTTCTGGCATATGGCCTTCGTCAGTGAGGAGCCTTGGATCTGAGAGCACTGCACCTAGATCTTAGGAGCTAATGCAACTCTCCAGCAGCCACCTTATCTCTACATAACTACAAAACTATGAGAATAAAATTGAAAACACAAATATTTTCAACCTAAGCTCAGTAGCTTATATAGTCATATGGGTCTGAACTCAGTACCCATACATTTTGGTATCTTTGGTTCTTTTATAACCACCCTTCTATAAGGCAGGATTGATATTAAACCTTAAAACATCACAGGATCACTATTTTCCATACTTGCTCATAACTGTTGTTAAAATAGGAAAAATCCTCACCATACAGTAGTGCCACTAAAAGCAAGACAGAGTAATCAATGGATGCCAGAAGGCTTGTGCATAAAATCCCTATCTAGTGCCTACTCGGATATGAGCGAGCATGGGAAATAGTGATGTTTTAAAGTTTAATACCAATCCTGCCTTATAGGAAGGTGGTGGCTATGGTTATAAAAGAACCAAAGAGACCAAAATGTATGGGTGCTGAACTGAGTTCAGACCCATATGACTATATAAGCTACTGAGTTTAGATTGAAAATATGTGTTTTCAATTTTATTCTCATAGTTTTGTAGTTATGTAGAGATAAAAGGTATCTGCTGGAGGGTTGCATTAGATCATAAGATCTAGA
Source organism: Epiperipatus broadwayi (assembly GCA_028023455.1). Lineage (NCBI taxonomy): Eukaryota > Metazoa > Onychophora > Udeonychophora > Euonychophora > Peripatidae > Epiperipatus > Epiperipatus broadwayi. The sequence continues at coordinate 2,924,263 of JAQFVV010012475.1, read as the reverse complement.
TGCAGTGCTCTCAGATCCAATGCACCCCACTGACAAAGGCCATAAGTCAGAAACTAGTTTGGGGATATTGGATGAGTAGGCACCAGATAGGGATTATATGCACAAGCCTTCTGGAATCCATTGATTACTCTGTCTTGCTTTGAATGGCACTACTGTATGGAGAGAGTTTTGCCTATTTTAACAACAGTTATGAGCAAGCATAGAAAGTAGTGATCATGTGTTTTAAGGTTTAATCTCTACATCTATTTTTCCAAAGAAGTATTTGTTAAAGGTGTCTGTCCTCTCTCTACCTTAGGAACAATTTATTAAGACTTTCTGTATCAATATTGGATTGGTCATATGACAACACACACAAACACATATATTTAAAAAGATTTTCATGCTGGTGTAAACATAGTTCTAAATAACAGATAATTTTTTTATATATATTAAATGCTTTTTATTGATTGTAGACTAAAAAGCAAATAAATATTTAAAAAAAAAAAAAACACAATTGAATTTTATAGATTTAACTAGAAATATAAGCATAGGAGGAGCAGTGGTTCAGAAATTAATTAAATCAATCCCTTGTTATAAAAATAGGAATTTACTTAATTACTTTCTGGACCCTCACAACATGGTTTATTACTAATTAAATCTAAAAACCTTAATTGTGTTCGAAGAAAAAAATTTTTTTTTTGATTTTTAGTGCACAGTCAATTAAAGCATTTAAAATTTTTTCATCTCTATTATTTTAAAGTTTTTATTCTTCAGAATTTTGTAACTATCTTTTTATTAAGTAATTCATTTATATATTAATTCAAATTTGCAAAATTATTTATAAAATATTCTAAAATCTTTGGAAAAAAATATTTATTATTAAAAAATTGTTCATGTTGATATTTTAAAATTTCTAAAAATTAGAATACCAAAAATGTGAATTTTTTTTTAACTTGATATTTGTGTTTTTTATTTAATATTTATTGATTTATTTCTCATTTTATGTATTTAAACAAAATTCAACACTTTGGTCCATCATAAATTAAAATATTAAAGACTATTTCATATTTTTATTAAGTACCTATAATATGATATATACATAAAGAGTATACATTTTAACTTGCAACAGAAATATCTAGTGATATATATAATATTCAAATATAATTATATTGTCTATATTAAACTTAATGTAATTAGAGAGAATTTGCATTGATTGTATATATATATATGGGAGGTAGTGATCTGGACCAACTAATGAATGCTGGTTCAGGGTGAACTGCACATATATAGAAGACCATTTCTCTTTTTCATATGCATGTAGTCATGTGTATCAGGTGTATAAGATGGAATGCATAGCTGTAGGAAGCTTGAAAGTCTAAGTTTAAGTCCTTTCTAATGATATATATATATATATAGTAATACATATCAACTATAAGTGTCCAGTCAATTTAAATTATGATATAGTTATACATTTTCATTGGCACACTAAATGAAAATTCGAAATATATTTCATCCAAGTCTAGCCAAAGATTATATATAAAACATATGCACTCATTCTGATATTCTATAAAATACATAGTTATAAGATAATATGCTAAATGTGAATGTGATATTAGATACTATAAGAAAAAAAATGTACTTTTAAATCTAAATCTCTCCTGGTCAATGTAAATACAGAACATTTAATTAATCTTTTGTAGATTTCCCACTATTATTTGAGTCAGTATCATATTAATGGAATTTCATGTGGGTTTAACTCTAATTATCCGACTTAGAAATAACTAAACATATAAAGAGAAAGTGAGATTGCTCTCAAAAGAAAGAAAACATTTGAGCAGGGGCGAAGATGGATGATGATTGAACCTTTTATAATGCATTAAAATGTTTTGGTCGATTAAAAATGTATTGAAATATGTGTTTGCATATACATTGCACGATTTCCCAATAATAAACATATAACATATGTATTCATTAATATGATGATCAAACACAAAAATATACTCAGTCATTAACTATAACAATTAAAATATATACATAAAACTAAGGATAATCATAATAATATGAAATTTAAATATTGATTGATATAAAAGAAAAATATACAAAAGAAGATAAAAATACACCTTGTAATAATGGAAAGTCCAAGCTAAAACTTCAAACGTCTTTTTAATTTATTTGCCTAGGGGAAAGATCAGAACATAGTTTCAGTGGTGCAATGTCTTCTCTTATTTGTCTTTGCATTTTGGATTTCTTGTTGGACATTGCAGACTATTACAATACATTTTGCTGAGTTAACTTGATCATTTTAACTTCTGAATACATTTTGTTTCTAATATAATTAAATATGATTTAACACCTTTTTCCTCATTACCAAGTTTTTCAAATTATGTTAATAACTTTTAATGAAAGTAAACAAAAGAGTATCTTATTTTTAGAAAAAATAGATTGAAATCTTTTCTTTATTGACAGTTTTAATTAATTGACAAAATCAATAAATCAGCTTGTATGCCTTGTGGTAAATAAAGTTGTTCACTAGAAAATGTTTTATATCTAACTAAAATGTTACTCCTGCGCACCTACAATTCATTAAGCATTTATATAATATAATATACTTAGCAATCCTAATTAATTTATTTATTTAAACCAAGGTTAAAAACTGAATTACCTTTGTAATATGGTTTTCTGTGACTCTAAACATGCACACACATGCTGTTGTATTAGAATTGTTTTAACATTGAATTTAAAAATGACTTAACACGAAGCATATATGTAAATGCACATAGATAACATGATACGTATATATGTAAACATATATATATATATATAGCTTCAATACACATATATTGCTATATACAGATAGTAAATATGATATATACACGAGGTGTATATTTTAATTTATACCAGAAATATCTACTGATATATATATCAGCTATAAGTATACAGTCAATTTAATTAATTTTATCGTTGTGTTGTAGTGTGGAGAGTGATTTGGTCGAATGGGTGTTGAACTCAGATTCGAATATAGTGTATGTTCATGTTTAGAATATATGAATCTTAGGATCCCAGGCCACTCACCTAATAATTAATTAGGCATTTCTTTTTATATTTCGTATTTATGTTTTATTTTCTCGTGAGTATTAATTATCAAAGCAGTTATTTCTTGTCATATATATATAACTTAACTAATGAGTTTTCCTTATATAATCATGCAAAAGCTGGCATACCTTACTTTAGATTTTATTGCTAGGCTTTATTTGCTGGTGTATTAATTATCAAAGCAGTTGGTTATTTCCTACCGCATATCGATACATATTCAGTGTGATTTCCTTTTATGATCATGCAAAAAGCTGGCATACCTTTTTTTAGATTTATTATGAGATGACTATTTTATTTATAATCTAGCATTACAATGATTTATTTTATATGTTAATGAATACTTTTCTGACCTGATGTATAGTATCGGTAATGTTGAGAATCTGAAAAATGCCATGATCTGAGGATCATTCACAAATGTATCTCTGTATAGATATATTTAAATTGAAATAAACTATGAAACAATTTATATATATATCCTTGGCCATGTATATTTGAGTCTTTTATATTTGACATGAAAATATTTGAATCATCCACTCATTGCTCTTTATCTCTGAAAATAATTACCCCAACTTATTGTTAAATTTTAAAGCTGCTGCTTTCTAAGAATCAATTCTCTCTCTCTATATATATAATAAATGTTTATTTAAAATTTAATTCTAACTTCAATTAAATGGTTAAATTGAAACAAATTATGAAACAAAATATACATTTCCTGTGCATATATTAGTTAAAAGAATTTTTTGACATCAAAATGTGTGACATTTCATCCACCCACTGCTCTTTATTTCTAAAAATAATTAAACTAACTTAAATATGTTTTTTATCAAACTACTTGGCTGTTACTTACAAACAAAAATTGCACTTGCAAATTATGTTTTTATTAAATATAATAAACATTTATTTTAAAATTTAGTTTCAATCAAATCATTAAATAAAAATAAACTATGAAACAAATTATATATATATTCCTTGTATGTGTTTTGCTTAAAACTACTGTTTATTTCTGAAAGTAATCACCCTAACTAAATTCAAATGTTATTAAATTGAAAGAAAAAATTCTTTTAGTGCTCTCATGAGCATTATTTAAAATAAATCAAAGTTATATGAATAATTGTTAACTGTAATATGTGAAATTGAATATTTCCCCACCCTTCATTTCACATCTAAAAACTAGTTGACATACTGAAAAGACAAATGTTCTAAATGGCTTAAACTGATATAACTTAGTTATATATCAATTTTCAAGCAATTATATTGAATTTAAATATATTAAATCTCAATTTTAAAATTGCATTCTAACTTGAAAAAGATCAAAAGTTAACAAACAAATTGATTTTCCAACTTCAATAAAAGCATTTAAAAAACAATGCAATTTTAATTGATAAATTACATTTGGATTGATAAGTTGCCAAAAAAAAAAAAAAAAAGAAGCTTACTGTAGTAATCTATAACATCAGATCTTTATGGACAACAAAAAATCCAGTCCATATTTTTTTTAAATTAAAAAAAGAAAAAATATACGTGTTCTATTTTTGGATCAACAAGTTTTCTAGATAAGCATTGAAATGTTAAATGATTGTAAAGTCATACAATCTAGAAATAACTAAAAGGATAGTGAGATTATAAAAAAAGAAAATCATTTACCCCAATGTGCAATGGTAAAGTGAATGAATGATTCAGGAGCTCAAAATTCATTGAGACATCTTCAGCTTTATTACTGCTGTTATTGAACTTTTCTTGAGTAATAAACCATTTGATTATTTATTTTTTAGCTGTGCAGCAATTTGATTTAAAGCAAATAGTATTAATATCTACTATTTTATGTAGATGCTTTTCTGGAAAATAATAAAGATGATAAAAAAAAACAAGTTTATAGGAAAATGAAACTAAGACTTGATATAATATCTTATAGAGATATTTTTATTGAATAAGATTGACATTTAAGACTGAGTATAATATTGAAGAATAGGAAAAATACAGTATTGTAAAAAATATGGAAAAAGATTTTCAAAGCTTATTTTAGAATATGTGTTAATTGCAATGCATTATTCTAGAAGAAGTGGAAAAAATTAACAAGAAAATCTGCTAATGGGAAAGACAAAAAACATGATACTAATTAAAAAATGATCATCATAAATATAATAATGCTGAATTTTTGAAGAAGCAGACATAAATTCATATCAAAGATTAGTGATTCTAAATATTAGGCTGAATTTTAAAGAACTAAATTTAGATCAAATCGCATTAGAAGAAATAGAAATAATAATAAAAATATCCACCTTGCTAATATGTAGATCTGAAAAAAGTCACATTTAAAAGTAAAAGATTTCAAATAAAGTTTTTGAGAAAACTAATACTGAAGTTATACTAAATAAAAAAAGGAGGGAATGAAAAAGACTGTCAAGAAAAATAAATTAAAATTGATGGAATATCAGTAAAGAGAAATAGACAAATCTAGAAAACAATACAAGATGATAAGAAACAATATCAAAAAACATCAGCCAAAACAAAGAGCAATAAAAATACAAAAATAAAAATCATCAATATCAAGAATGATATTTGAATGTGTCAGATAAAAAACAACTCTGAAATATTTAATGCACATTTAAAAAAATAAAATAATAAAATAAAAAAAACTTTCTGCAATTCCATACATTTTATAATTTATTTTAATAAACTTTTCTCAGAACAATGAAATTCAAAATACCATAAACTCCTTGGACATCTATTACTATGAATATAACTACCAGGTAGTCAAAAGCATACTAAACATACCATGTTGTTAGGATTAAATAAAACTTTTCTCTATATACATTTTATATATAGAGTAAGTTAAAAACAAACTCTTATGAAGCTTCAAAAATTTTAACTTACTCTATATATAACATTTGTAAATAGGAGCTTTATTAAAATTAGGTCATCTGACTTGATTTTTTATCTATATACATTTTATATGTATTTATTTTGAATAATTTATTTTACCGGAAAAGCAAATTATAATGGATAAAGATCTGTAAATGATGAAATAGATGGGAAGTAATGAAATATCATAGAATAGATTTCTTCAAAAATCTTTTGGATTACGTCACAATATTACATAGAAAAAAAGTTTTATTTCCATCATCTAATATTAAATATTGAATGTCTATAGAAAAATTTAATTTTATTTAAGTTTTCAATTACATTCAACTGTTAGTAATTGGTCACAGGTTAATATACATACATTTCAAGTGATATTTTCTCTTCTAATTCAAAGAAGCTGCTCACATGACAATGGCAAATAACCCCATAAGCCAACATATTGTGAGTATTCATAAGGTCTGGAAACCACTAATTAATTGCTTTTAGGGAAAGATGGAGAAATCTCATAGATAAGTATATGAAATTCTTATTGACTGTGGCCTTTGGCAGGGTGGCTCAGTTGGCTAGAGTGTTACATTAAAATTTAATATCCAAGAATCTAAAGGACCAGGTTTGATTCCCATGCTAGTAATGTTACTGGTTGGGCCAACAATACCCAAAGATGAGAAAATAATATTATTTGAAATCTTGAATGTATACTAACCTGTGTGTTATTACTAACAGTTGAATGTAATTGAAAACTTAAATAAATTATGTTTCTTAGAACATTCAATATTTAATATTAGTAATGGAAATAGTCATATATAAATACAATTAAAATGCCATCATCATAAACCTTCACACAAACAAGTTAATGCCAATTTATAAAAAGTAAGATTAAAATTAATTCTCAATGATAACGCTTTTCTTTTGTGCTTTTGTTATGATTGTTATTTGTATCACTTTTTTGTTTATTATATTTTCTATTGTTGTTTTTATAACTGCCAATGTTGTTTTTATTTGATATTAAATTTATACTTCTATTCATAAATATTTTTTTTTCTTTAACTGTAATTAATAACTAGATATAATATTCGCAATCCACAAGTGTAGTTCATTTATTAAATTGTTTTCTATTTGCATCATAATATTTACATTCTAACACCAGGAACTCTACCATCAGTTTATCTATTATACAATTAATTTTTTTATTATTCCTCATCATTAGCGTGTTATCAATGTAAATGTTGTGTGGTGCCAATCTCACTAGTGTTAAATATATCTTATTATTATAGTCATATTACATTGGTATATTCTTCATTGTAGAAAAAAAATGTCTTGACAACCTTATAATTGTCTTGACTGCAATTCAGTTATGCTATAAAAATCATCACTATTTGTTAAATCCTAGTTAGGTGAATAAATACCTAATTTTATCTACATCTGTAGCTTAGGCTATTTAACTCAATGTTAATAATAATTGTATAAAATTTGGTAGTAGTGATGTAATAGTTATTTAATTTAATTTAAAATGTAATCTATTTTCTGAAGATCATGTGATGGGCATGAAACTAGAGATCTCTGATATGTGACTATTTTAAACATATAATGAATGTTCTAATTTATAAGAAAAACATATGATTCTTTGAAGGTTGATAATGAAATAAGATTAAAATCAGCAATGAAGACTCTACCATTACAATAATAAATATGCCTTTATATAAAGAGAAAAGATAAATCACGCTAGACATATGGTATTGATATGATTACCAAGAATCAATGTTGATATTTCAGCATTATGAAGAATGCAAGTTTTGACCTATTTTAAATATTTTATGCATCTAACTAATACACTACTATTTCACAAGATGGTACTTTTGTTTATGAACCCAGACATGATCAATTTTACACCTAAATAAGAGAAATATTTTCTGCAATAGACTAAAACATAATCTAACCCATTCTATGTAGAGCAATTTTGGACTCAAACCTAAATGATTTCTCTCATTTATTAAAGTTTAGTCAAACATAATTCCTAATAAATAATCTAATTATAAAGCTAGCTGGCACAACATGGGGGCTGTGATTCAATAATTTTACAGCAGAATACTGTGTCACTGTTTGGGAAAAAAATGTTTCCACTAAACATCTGTATATTAAATATTGTTATAAAAATATTAGTGGCACATTCAATCCCACTCTCTAGCATAAATATCAAAAGAGAAATTGCTTCACAAAAAGTGTTTAAATATTTACCAGTTATAGTTTCCTAGCCTAAGATTTGCTTTGAGGATTTTTTTTTATGGATGTTCAATCAAAAAATTCTTTAAACACACACTTAATGGCTAAAAATGAGTTTCTTCCTAGATATTAATGTATTTTTTTTAAGATTCAGCAGTAAAGTTAAGTGAATTTGATTTTTCTAGATACTACTGGAGTATCTGCTTCAAAAACCCAAATAAACATCCTGTGATTTAACTGGTATGGCTAAACATAAAAACATGAGCAGCTTTAGTACTTATTAAATAATCAATGTATGTATGCAGTAAATGTGACTTTGAACATTCTGAAAATATTAATAAAGTTGCTACAGAATCGATCTCATAGTTGGTATATCGTTATGACGTTTGTTTATAATTATCTTAGCGGACTTCTTCCTTATTAAAAAAATCATACTGTAAGTAAATGAATTGCCAATTCTGCTATTTCAGCAACTTATAATTTGAAAATCAATATTTCAAAAAATAAAACAATTGAACTTTAAAAAAAATCATATCATTTTGTTTCTTTTATTATTTAATAAATATATTTTAATAGCTTATGAAAAAACTACAAAATACAAGTCCAATTATTTCAGATTAATTATTAACCGTCAATTAGGTATTATTTTATATATCAATTTCATTAGTCATACATTTTAATTGTGTTTTTGTAAGAATGTATGAAAATAAAAAAATAATGTTGTTAGATGATTTGAATATAATAATCTGATTACAATTGTAGAAAATGAGTTTATTTCCAAGTGAAAGAAGACTCTTGTAATTCCTCTGAGACTTGAAAGAAAGAATTCAGGACAAATTCATAATACTCAGTCTATATGTTGTTGAAAATGTTTATTATTATATACTTTTTTGCATGATAAACAAAGCATAAATGGATTGCTTATTGACATGCATCAGATAATATGACCTTTTTTTATCACATAACTAATAATAGCTGATGTATAACTGAAGTTTTTTTGAGCATAGAATATATATATGTGTGTGTGTTTATTTCTTTTTTTATATTTATTATGAACAAAGCTAAATTATAGCCCTAATATTCTAGAAATAGTAAAGTTAACAAGACAAGGTAGACCTTAGAAACTGAATCCAGAATGTGATAAAAATTGTCATGATGATGCTCTGTTATCACTTGATGACAACTTTCAATCAAAAGTACTTTGCTTGAATTTAATGAAAATCTATTAAATAAGACATTGTGAAAATAGAAGGAAGCTAGAGGATTAACTGATTTGAAAACCGGAGGTGAGCTTTACAATGAAGACATAAATTATGAAAGCATGTATAGAATAGAATTGATTATGAAATAAAATGTAAGATACCTTTATAAAGGTTGACTTTATAATAGGCAAATAATCAAGAATAGTTATAGAATTTAATATATAATATGAAGTTCATGTAATTCAGATTTTCTTGTTATCACAAAGAAATAGACAACTTTTCTTTAAGTGCATAGAAATATTTTTAACAGAACAATATTTTAAAATTATTAGGAAGTATTTTAATATTATTAACAGAAAATAATTGAAAGAGGTAAGTACTGTTAGTAAATATGGACATGGAAGTAGAAATAAAAAAGTGGATACAGATTTATAAAAAAATACACACACAATATGCCTTTTTTCCCTTGAAAATAATCCTAAAGTAAAATAAACATAATACATATACATAAATGCAAAATGAGTTATATTGTATTTTAACTAACATAAAATATGCATTTCAAAGCATGAAGTTTAATCATTGCTTATATGCAAATGATAATCTAGATAAGAAAATAAACAAATTAATGTATTTTGCTACAAAATAAGTTTTGAAAGACTAAATGATTGGTGGTATATCAGATAGAGTTGCAAGATTAATGATTCAACTTAAAAGAAAATACCAATACAGTTCCAATGCTTTAATCAATGAAGAAATATTTATAGAATCAAATGCCTTTTCATAATCTACAAATCCAAAGCATAATGGCAACTCATATTCATTTGTCTTTTCTATAACTTCTCTCAACATCTGGATATGATCTACTGTACTAAAATCACTTTTAAATCCAGCTTGTTCTTTTGGTTGGTGGAAATCCAATATTCTCTGTAGACAAGTTGTAATTATCTTGGTAAAATTTTTATATAAAACTGATAAAAAGCTGATAGGGCTGTCATTTCTAATATCTTCTTTATCACCCTTTTTAAATATTAAACTGCATTTTTCCAATCATCTGATATATTTTTATCATTTAGACATTTGGTATAAAAAATTTTCTATTTCTTCACCTGCATCTTTTAATATATCAATTATAATTCCATCATTACCTGGAGCCTTTCCTTTCTTATACATTTAATTGCATGTCTCACTTCTTCATTTAAAATTCTGATCAATTCTGAAGATGTAATAGATATAGGAGATGCTTGTTCTTTATTACTATATAATTCTTGATAAAAGTATTCTACCCATTTCATGATGTCATATCTCATTTTAGTAATAATTCCATCTTTTTTTCTTATTGCAGATATAAATTTCCTACCAATACCAAAATGTTGTTTTACATTCTTGAAACTTTTATTCTCTTCTACAGCTTTCCTTGTTAGTTCACAGTTATACTTTCTTATATCATTTTCAACTCTTTTTCGTACCATTTTACAAAATTCTAGATATCCAATCCTTTTTAATGCATCATTTTTGTATATCTTCATATTCCTTTTCTTCATAAATTCTCTAGTCTCAGTAGAAATTTTATTGGTCAATTCTACCAGCTATCTTTGTTGCAGTTTTTAAAAGTGTATCAGTTATTTTCATATTAATTTCATTCAAATCTGAATCATGTTCAAAATCTACTAATACTTGAAACCAATTTGTAAGTTCTAATTTAAATTCATTAGAATGTTTCTGAAGATTAGGAATATCAACTGTAAATATTGTTTTTCTTAATAATTTTTGTCTCTCTAGTTTTGCATCAACATGTATCTTACATCTTACTAATTGATGATCACTTCCTGTATTAAATTTATTAAGAACATTACAATCTAGAAATATGTATTTTCTGTTAGTCAAAATATAATCCAATTCTGCTGTATCTTTATTTGGATGCTTCCATGTTCATTTCCTTTTAACATTTTTCTAAAAAAAAAAAAAGAATTCATAATATAAAGTTTTTATTTTTCTGCAAACTCCACAAGTCTATGTCTTCTCTCATTTCTATTACCATAACCAAAATTACCTACATCACTTCCATCTTTCATTTGTTTACCAATTCAGTGATCAAAGCACTGGATCATCAAGGTATAGATCCAGGATATTGTCATATTTTAAAAAATATTTATAAAAATGCAACAGCAACAATTAGATTACATAATGATAATGGGAAAATCATCGAGAATGGTGTAAGACAGGTTGACTCCATATCTCCAAAACCTTTTACAGCAGTGCTGCAAGAAGTATTATGTGGATTAAAATGGGAAGCTAAAGGAGTGAAAGTAAATGGAGATTATTTAAGTCATTTAGATTTTGCAGATGATGTAGTTGTTTTTGCAAATAATGCTTTAGAGCTGCAGGAGTTATGAGATGAAAGTAGGACTAAAATAATGTTTAATGGATTTTTTCAAAATATGAAAATTAAAATTGACTATGATGAGTTAGAAAAAGTTAACAGTTACAAATACCTTGTTCAGATTATTAATACAGATGGAAACATAATGGTTGAAATTAATCATAGAATTAAACTTAGTTGGAGTGCTTTTGGTAGAAATAACTTGATACTAAAAGGAAATATGCCTATGTGTTTGAAAAGGAAGGTTTTTAATAAATGTGTTTTACCAGGTCTTACTTATGGATCTCAGACTTGGACACTTAATAGAAGAGCAATAGAAACTTCAGACCACTCAAAGAAGTATGGAGAGATGCATGTTGGGAGTAACAAGAAGAGATTGAAAATGCAATATATGGGTAAGAGAACAAACAGATGTTACTGACCTCATTGAAAAAATTAAAAGACTGAAGTGAAGTTGGGATGAACATGTTACTAGAAGAGATGATAATAGATAGACAATTGAAATCTTAAACTGGATTCCAAGAGATTGTAAAAAAGACCCAGAAAGAGACCACATGTGAGATGAATGGATGAAGTAAGAAAGTATGCAGGGGTGATGTAAAAAGAAGCTAAAGATCAGAGATGGATTGATCTTGGAGAGACTTTCATCCTGCAGTGGATTGATAATGGTTGATGATGATGATGACCAATACAGATAATTCCATTTTATGTCTCAACAAGTTTTTATTGTGATGAAGAAATAGTGGATTTTTATATGCATATACAAAAAGCTTTTGATTAAACTAAACAATATTTAAAAATTGCCACGAGAGATTTTAATGCTAGCATTGATAAATCTAATTAAAAGATGAAAGTGCTGTGGATAAATTTGGTTATGGTAAATGAAATGAGGAAGAATACAGATCTATGGAGTTTTCTAAAAAAAAAAAAGTAAGTTGTGAATTCTTTTATTGGGAAAAACATTAAATAGAAGTGGACATAAAACATCCAAATGAAGATACAGCAGAGTTGGATTATATTCAAGATTATAACATTCATAATAAATTCAGCAAAGAAAATGATCATTAATTATTAAGATGTAAGACATATGTTAATTCAAAACTAGGAAGAGGAAAATTATTAAGAAAGGCAATACTAACAGATATCCCTAATCTTCAGAAACACTCCATTAAATTTAAATTAGTTTACTAATCATTTTAAAATATTGAGACAGAATTTGAAGATGGCTCAAAGTTAACTGATTAGTAACATGATAACAGATATCCTATTAAGAACTGTAAGCAAAATATCTGACAAAAAAAGTAACAATTTAGTAGTAAGTTTTTTTTATTGAGATAAGACAATGTATGAAAAAAAGAAATACGAAAAGTTTTATAAATGATTCATTAAAAAGAATCTAATATTTATAATTTTGGAAAATAGTAGAACTGTCAAGAAAAATAGTAGGAAAAAAGTTTTGAAAATAAAAACATCTTGATATTGGAAGAAAAGTAATTTCAACAATAAGAAGAAAAGATAGAACTATTTCTAAAGAGAGAGAGATGACATCATGAAATGTGTGGAAGAGTCCTATTGTCTACAATTACATTTTCTTATGAGCAGATTATTAATACAGATGGAAGCACAATAGATTAAATTAATATTAGAATGGAATGTTTTTGACTGAAATCACTTAGTATTAAAAGAAAATATGTCTATTTGTTTGAAAATGAAAGGTTTTAATAAATATATTTTACTAGGTACTTATGGATCTGAGACAAACCCTTAACAAAAGAGCAATTCAGAGACTTAGACCACTCAATGCTTGTAGTAACAAGAAGAGGATGAAAGAACAAATAAGTATTACTGACATCTTGAAAGAATTAAGAGACTGAAATGTATCTAGGCTATACATAATTCTAGAAGAGATAATTGATATGACTAATGGAAAACTTTAACTGGATCCCAAAAAATTATAAAAGATTGAGAAAAAGAACACGTGAGATGAAGGGATGAAATACGAAAGTTTGTCAGTATAATGTGAATAAAGAAGCTATATAATATAGAAACTAAATTAAACTCGAAAGAGATTTTAATTTTACAATGAATAAATTGATGCTGCCTAGTCATAGATATAAACTAATTTCAACAAAACCGTTTAAATTTAATGTAGCTCTCTCACTTGACAAAAGTATCAGGAGCAAACAGCAAAAATTAAATCATTTTCATTTCTTTTCCAAGAAAGTGATTTCATTATTGTTCATTATAGGTTTGACACTTTAGGATATTGCATTAAGTTTGGACAGTGCTCTATATAATTAAAATATTTGTAATAAAGGACATAGGTCTTTATTTTAAATTAGAAAGATATTAAAGTTTAAATTTCCAATTAGATAGTCATAAAATATTTTTTTATTTATTCTTCATGCATTTACTAATATATAAATGTAATATTAATTCACACACCTTAACAAACACACACACATATGTAAATTGAAAACTTTCCCAGTAAAAAAAAATTTTTTTTGTTCATCTTTGTTGGTTATTAGCATTATAGCACTTAGATTTCAGTTGAATTTCTTCTACTATTGTCTGGGTGGCAAAATTGTCTTAGCAGCTATTATTAGAATCATAATTAATGTAAAATAATCTACAAATTACTTATTGATTTGATTGTTATTTAATACAAAACTTTAGAAGTTACAAATGAGTTTTTCTAGATGATTTATTTGATGTTTTTTGTTAATAGGCTTTGAAATTTTTTTCCTTGTGTATAGCAAGTTTGCTGCTTCATCACAATTTAACAGCAATTGGACATCTGAAATTTTAATTGTCTTTTTAATCTGAATATTTTAGCATTGTCAATATTTAAATCATTGGTAATATCAAGAGTAAACAGAATGAAATGATCAATATTGCATGACCCTATAAAAAAATATAGCTAACCCAATATGGCTTTTCAAAGTGTGAATTAGTGGTGAAAACTGTTTAATATTGCAGCACTTTAAAATATCACTGGTTTTAATAAAAAAGAATAATAGTTTTAATGAGTAAAATTATGGAGACTGATAAAAATTTCAGTCTAGCAACCAACACAGCACAGGCCCTAAATAACACATATGCTACAATTGCAAAAAAATTAACGTTAATGCAAGCCCTAGTACTAATGTAAATCAGGATAGACCCCACAGATTCAGAAGAACTACAGCGGAAGATTTAAAGAATCTAAACATATCAGAACAAGATCAAACTTTACCTCCCCCACTCACAGTTTGGACAGATGAAATGCTAGAAACAATTGGAGAACAATTCAACAACACAATACCTCGGACACTCTTTACAACATTTAAAAGATTCTTCACGGACAACTCAGTAGTGTTAGCAGTAACAGACAATCACTGCTCACTATATACTTTCCCTAAGCCACTTCTACTTGATTCATTAGAAAAAAATAAAATTATCGATTCAGTCAGTTGTATAGCTGACCATCCCAACAATAGATATGTGGCACTAGAATTCAAAAGCTCCAAACAAATAGAACAATTTTAAAAAAAAATTAAAACAATTGGAAATTTTGCAGTAATACAAGTTGATCAAAATAAATATAAAAATATAACTGGAGTTATCAAAAATACCTACTTTGGGTACAATCTAGATGACTTTCAAAGAATGATGAACCCTTTTGGAAAAGTAACATTTTCCCAACAAATCTATATCAAAGAAGCAACAATCCCAATATTATCAAACAGTTATGAATACAAAGTCAAATTACACAAAGACATAGAGCCAGAAAACATCCCAACACATATCACGGACCAAGAAGCCACACTTCATCTGTATATAAGAGTTCTCAAACCAAGATGTTTTGCATGTGGAAAAAGAGGACACATAGCGACTCTTTGTAAGGAAAAAAATCAAGAAAAAAAAGACCAAAGTAATTCCAATTCAGTAGAAACTATTACAGTAAACACAGATAACACACAACCGCCAAATTCACACCTTCAAAAACTCAACTTAAACAAAACTAATACAACAATAGAGAAAAATAAAGATGCAAATACTTCTACATCTGTAAATACAGAACAAATAATTGAAATAAAAAAAAATGAAGACTCACAGTCTAATGGGGAAAAAAATCAAAGATGACACAACAAAAATAATAGAAAATAAAACAGATATCTCTGGCCAAGATAAAAACAGAATTCTAAACAAGACAGCTACTGAAATCATGGATAAAATTGCAGAAAGCCTTCCAGCAATTGAGAATATAACAAAAGAAAGCAAAAGAAAACAGCAAAAGGAAACAAAAAAGAGAGAAATTTAAAAAATCAAAACTAATGCAAAAGAACAACCAGCAGAAAGAAAAATTCAAAATAAAGAAAAGAATATAGAAATGGAAACAGATGATGAACGACTAACTGATTCAGAATATGACAGTGAAAGTGATCATTTTGAACACAGGCATATAAACCCAGACACATACAACCCACAAACAACACCAGTTTTAAAAATCAAAAATACAGACACAGAGACAATACCAACAACAACTAAAAAAATAAAATAGTCAATACATCTTAAAGCAAAAAAATCTATAAATCAAAAACCAACATGATTATAAAGGTAGCTGCAGTTAATGTAAGGGGTATAAACTCCAGAACAAAAATACAGAATATAAACAAATGGATACAAATCATACAACCAAGCATCTTGGGGCTCCTTGAATCCAAAATATATAGCGGATCAAAAATTGACCCAGCGCAAGTCATGAGCACACAAGGTTTTTGTGCATGCTCAAGAGACTCATCTGCACCAGCCAGTGGGACAGGAATATACATAAGCCGGAATTGTCCCTTCACTACTTTCAAAATAATCTACATAGACTCAAACCTAATAATCACAACTTTTTACCACAAAAATCTCTCAATCAATATTATATATTCCACCAGGGCCAATTATAATCAATAGAATAATTGCAACAATAAACTCAATGCTGGCAAACAATCCTTACCTACAATACTAACAGGGGATTTTAACATGAGCTATAAAAATTTGTTAATAAGTGTATTCACCAATTAGCAATACCACTTATGAGTGGAGAAGGATTCCTACCACCAAACTCCATATCCTTCTATAATAGCAGATATGGAACTCTGATAGACCTGATGTTCTATTCCCCAATGCTGCATCAAGCAATAGAAATGAGTCTATCCCCTACACATTTCTCGGATCATGCAGTGCAAATAATAAAAATAAATTTAGATACAAATTATAACCAAAAATACTACCTACAGAAAACCATAAGAATTCTACTGCCAATCAATACACAGGAAGTTCTTTTCTCAGAAATATACATATCAATAAACAAACTAAATCAAATGAACCTTGACCCAATAACAAAATATATAGCTTTCACAGAAACCATATCTTATAATATCAATCATATGACACAAAAAACAACCCCACCAACAAAACTCATAACATTGGCAGAAGAAATACATAAAAAGATCATAACCGCAAAAATAATCAAAAATAACCAAGAAATCATTGTTAAACTTACACAGCTATACAATCAAACATGTAATCAATTAAAACAATATATTGCCATCAAAAAGAAAAAAATATGTTTAACAGAACAACCACTTGGACCCGTGGTTACATTAGGTGGGCATTAGAATATCCATCAATCAACACAGTACCTATGGCAATTAAAACAGGAAATAAAGTGATAACAGGCTATAACATGATAGAACCCATCTTTCAATACTTCAGAAATAAACTCACTACAAAAAACCAATGGAAGATCCCAGAAAATTACTTTGGAAAACCTGAAAACGAAACCCCCTATAAAATAGAAGATTTTGCAAGAATACTCACAACATTACAAAGCACTTGTCACCCAGGACCACCCGGGATCCCAAAATTTGTACTAACTCATCTAAGTCAATTTACAAATAAATTACTATGTCAACTAGCAAATCAACTTTCACAAAAATTATATAACATACAAAGTCTAATCCCAATATCAATGGTCCCGTTCATGAAAAAAATAGAATCCATCTCGGAAATTACAAATTTAAGGCCCATTTCAATGGAGCCATTGGGAATCAAAATTCTAGAAAAAGTACTAAAAGAAAAGATAGAACCCTACATCTTACCAATAATATCGGAACATCAATATGCTAAAAAAGGGTCTTCAACAGGCCAAGCAGCTCTAATATTTAAAACAATAGTAAATTCAACAATAATAAAAAAAAAACACAGGCCCATGGTAGTACAATTGGATTTTGAGAGTGCCTTTGAATCGGTCCCCATCAACAAACTAATCAATCAATTAAAAAAAAAAAAAAATACCAAGAACAATCTTATACACAATAGCCAACCTACTCCTAAATAGGGAGATACACCTTACGCTAAATGGAAGAACATCACCAACTTTTTACCCTAACCAATCCATCCCCCAGGGATCCCCACTAAGTACACTACTCTTCACACTATACATAAACCCTCTACTTGAAAAAATCAAGGAAAAATTACAAGGAATACAAATACCCAACACCAATATTTACATACCCTGTATAGCCTACATGGATGACGTTACGGTTTTTCTAACTTCAAAGAAACAACTACATACACTCCAAAAAATAATAGAAGACTATACAACAAAATTTCATCTAAAAATAAATACTAATAAATCAGCTGTGTGGTCAATTTTTACTGGGAAAACCAACACACAAATATACCAAGGAAAACCGAATAAGTTTCTGGGTTTCCCATTTCATTTGGGAATGGGACAGATGAGAAGAACAATACAAGATAAAATCTTAACACAAACAGAAAGAATCACAGATTCACTTGCTAAATCATACCTTTCTCTATACTCAAAGGTTGCTCTCTTCAACCAACTGATAATGACAAAAATCACATACTACCTACCAGTGATAAAGTTTACCAAAAAATTTATATCAACAATAAACTCCCTATGCAATAAACTACTTTGGAATAAAAAGGTGGTAGCCATTTCAATGAGGCAATTAAGCCAACCCACAAAACTAAATGGGCTTGGACTACATACAATTTCAACTTTTTACACACAAAAAATAATAAACCTGCTGATTACAACATTTACAAAGTTTCCAAATATTAAAAAAATAAGATATAATACCCACTGACCGACCACCTCCCAAAGACAACTATATAGCCACACTTTTAGACAGCATAAGAAATCAAAAAGACAAAATGACCCTATTTAACCCAATTAAATACACATACTGGCACATACATAGCCTAATAGAGCAGACACAAGATATCAACAACAAAATGGTCCTTGAAATAAACAATGCACAGCTCCTAAAAAAATATAAAAATTGGTACCTGGAGCCTAAATTCTTCGACTTCATAGTCAAAGTAAATCTGAATGCCTTGCCTACATCACACTTCATCCATTTTAAAAGATTCTTTACAAAAACAGACCCACTGTGCAGGTTGTGCCAAAGAGAAGAAGAAACACAACATCATTTTCTAAACGATTGTCTGGGATTGGAAAAGGTAAGACAAATAATAATAAATAACTACCATCAGAAAGACACAACAATGGCAAAAATTCTCCAGGTATATAAAAAAAATGCAATTCCAACAATAAGAGCAGCGACATTTAGCTTGTATTCATATTGGTACACCAGATGTAAATACAATTTTGACTACAATGCAAAACAAAACCTCAACACATTCCACCACAAGCTAGAAAAAATAAAAGAAAGGATAACATGCTAGCACCACCAGATATTTTTGCTGCAACTTGGTCACTATTTAAGCTAAAATCAGCATTATAGTTGAAAAACAGGAAAAGAGATAGAATAAGACAGCTAAAAAAAAAAAAAAAAAGAACACAATACACAAAACCAGCAAGACACACATGACGGGGTCCATCAACATAATATATATTTGAAAAAAATTAGACAAGCTGAATTCAGGCAACTGTTGATGCCTTAAAAGTAGCAAAACACAACATAAAGAGCTCAAGAGAAAGTTTTTTTCTCTCCTATATATCTGAAAAAGCTTATACCCAGCAGAACTGTTTAAACACAGGAACAGACATATGCTTACTGTGCAAGCCCTATCTTACCGATGTAATCATTGTTTTTTGATCAATAAAGTATGCTTTGAAACATTTTTCTAATATTACTGAGAATATATTTAATAGCTTTGATTAATTAATGTTTTTCTACAATTTCATTAGACATAAAAAATGATTTGTTTAACCATTAAATCATTATTTTTAACACAAAAATACAATGTGTTGCTATCATTATGTTGTAAATACATTTAAACCATTAAACATCACATGATCACCATCTCACGCTAGCACATAACTGTTAGTAAACAGGCAAACAAGCCAGAAACTAGTCTGGGGATATTGGACGAGTAGGCACTAGATAGGGATTTTATACACAAGCCTTCGGGCATCCATTGATTACTCTGGTTAGCACAAGATGGCACTACTATATGGGGAGTTTTTGCCTGTTTACTGTTGTAAACACATTTCAGACATATTTTTATGATGCCCAATATTCATTAAATGTTAATACTCTAGAATAAATCATAGCAATGGAGATCCTAAGAAACCATTAATGCTCGTTTTATCTCATCATCATACTATTATTTTTATTTTCTCAAGTATGGTAAACTCTAAATTCCATAAAATGAATGAATACATTCCAAAAATTTTCTTTAAAATGGACATGATATTTTATCAAGTTCAATGACTCCACAAATGAAAGTCAAATTGAATGAGATCTGAGATTTTAAGCATCATTTTTCATGAATATCTACCAATCTCAGAAATGCTAATCCAACCAATATTGTACTGGGATAGTATAATCAGGTGATGTCATATTGAAAATATTTAATATCCTATGAATTTAAACCAAAACGAAATAAATTTTAGAAATCAAATATCACAGATTGTAAATACTATTACTTTAACTTTCTGAGCGATTAAAAGGCACATTCAGTGTGAACACACTACAATATTTTGATTATTGATGCCCTGCTCAAATTGAATGATAAACATGGTAGTTAATTAAAAATTTGAATATCTCAAAGCTTCACCTATCATTTTGATGACAATGCCATATAATCTGATAAAAAAAAACCCATTTGATTATTATTATTTTCAGTAACAAAAACTGAATTCACTACTTAAGTAGGATGCCAGGATTTTTTTTTTTAAATCTCTAATCAATGTCTTTTAATCACAGAAATTCAGATGCCAATCTGATTTAATTTTGATAAGATCACTCAACATAAAAAATTTAAATAAATTATATACTATATTTTGGATACTTTTATTAAGTTTCCTGAAAAATAGATGAAATATCTTTCTGTTGCAGTCATCTTAATCACATTGGATTAATTATTGCAATGTGAATAACTCATCTAAAATTTGGTCTGATGTGGAGATTACATTTTCTGAAACTTTACTATAAACAAATCAACCAGAAAAACATCCCAGTTAATTAGCTATACAGATGAATCAGATTCTCTTTCTAAACACTTGCACATATTATAACTTTATGCTACAGTATTAAATTTTATTTTCATCAATGAGAAGAGTACTAATGCAATAATTACTAATAATAAATGAATGCAAATAAATATATTTTAGAGTCAATTCAATTAAGATAAATCTTGGTTTGTGTTTGTAAAATTGCTATCCCATGGATGAAAATGGCATTAACTTAGTTTTTAATCAGAGCATCAACTCACATTAACTCCACTTTTATATTCCATGCAATAATAGTTAGAAACCAATCATTTGTTGATTTGGCTATTGGTCATCTATCAAATCAATTGCTGTTCATAAATATAGAATTTCCTATTTTGAATTAAATAAGTAATCCTACATATTTCTTCCAAATGTTTAATTTTTTTTTTTAAAAAAATCCACATTCCTTCTAATGCACTTTCCAAATGCTTTATTTAATTTCTTATATTTTCAATTGCATATCAATCTTTTCCAAGTTGTATTACATTATTATATATATAAACATTCAATAATTTTATATATATCCAATTTATATATATATATCTCATTATTTTTAAATACAGTATACACACACTCTCGACACTTTTCATGAATTCAAAATATTTAATACGTATATTCAAACACATAATACAAATATATATACAGTATATCCATCTATAAACATTATACAAACTACGTTATAGTATTAAAACACTCATTATTTTGTTTCAATAAGGTATTTTTATTTCCTATAATATGCTTTTAAAATCTAAAATAATTACTACATTCTATATTCCGAAAATACTCATAACAAACCTCCTTTCAAATTACCAGTGAGTTTGTCTAAAAATAATTCTGCATATCTGGTCTAACATTATTTTTTAAGAATTTTTTGTGAAATTAATTATAAATTCAAAAACAAAAGTTATTAGTTAAATGTGTATTTTTTTGTCATAATAATTATAAAATGTAAATGTTTTTAATATAAATACTGAATTTATAATAAAATTAACTTAATAATAAAAACTTCTTAAAAAGTTATTATAGGATCGATGCACGGTATTTTTAGAATATAGTATAAATTTTATTATAGGAAATAAAAACATTTCAAATTGAAATGTTAAAATATTGAATATTTTAATAAATTACAACATAGTGTTTATAGATATACTGAATATGTTTATGTAAAATTTAATGTAATACAATTGTTTTATAAATCTGAAAAAAAAAAAAAAACAACAACTGCTAAACACTCAAAATTGTTAGAAAATTAAATAAAGCACAGTGGAGAATGCATTAAAAGTATGGCTTTTAAAGACATTATACATAAGTATTTGTTTCAACAAAAAATGTTTTACCATTATCTGTTCAACTAGTGATATTAGATCTTTTGCCTCATTGCTAACATAAACCAAATCTAATCACTATTGAAATCCATATTCCTACAGTTGAAAGCTATCTTGTTCTCAGATGGAATTTAAGAAAACTTAACTAAAGCCGATATACTGGATAATGTGAATAAAATATTAATAAGAATTTTTCCAATTCTCCCAAAGAGTCTATCCCTTGTATAATTAACTCCAGACTAGAGCAAAATGCATAGTACTCTTTATACTTTATCTTTTGTCTATCAAAGATCTAAATCATGGAGAAGCAAAACTGTAAAAAAAAAGTAGTGTAGTCATAAGTTCTAGTCACTTTTACATAAGCTTGGTAAATGTATAAGTACCTTCCAAAAACTACTACAGTCACTATTAATCAGATTGCCAATTTTATATACTAGACTTGTAAAGCAGATAGAATGAAAAAAAGCATCATTAGAGCAAGGATGCAAGCTTCTCTTTCACAATGTTCCTCTAACATCGATCTGTTAAAACCTATAAATGTTTGAATTTGTCTTTAATTATCTTAAACTAGAAAGACTTTAAATTATGAAAGGCTCCAGGAGCAGATAGTTTACTTTTTTTTTTTTTAAATTTAAGACTTAAAAAGCCAAAACATGGTTTGCAAAACAGTTCATGCAAAACCTGTTTCAAAACAAAATAAACTCAGCAATGATTCTAAAAATTCTCACCTAACATCATTAAGAGTGTTTGGAATCATATTAACCAGAATTTTACCAAAAAGTTGGGAGCCATCTATCCATAAAACTATTAGGTTTAGGCAAGGAAACTGCTATGAACAAGACTTATTGTGAAAATATATTGAAAAAACATTTTCAAAATAAAATCTACCTTTATGGATTTAACCTTAGCATATGATTTTGTTTTTAAAATTCTTAAATGCAGGAAGATATTAATTTACTTGATAAAATACTTTTCAATAAAAAAATTCAAGTGAAAATAAATGAGAATCATAGTAGATATTACATTTTATGGAATGGTCAACTCAGGGTTGTTCTTTTACCTACTTTATTTAATATAGTGATCAATGATTTCACAGAAATAGAATACAGAAAATTCATCTATATTAATGGTATTATTTTGACTTCTCAAGAGATTTTTTCTTGAAATGGAAAACTTTCAATAATTTTTTTTTTCAATAATTGGAGTCTTATTCCTAATATGATGGCAGTATGTTCAATTTTTTTCTTTCTATTCAACAATTAAGTCAAATAATTTTTTACTTTTGGGAAATATATGTATTCAAGCACGAGTGCAGCGCAACTGTTCCCAAAAGCTATTAATATAAAATAGATAACTAAAAATAATAAACTAGCTGAGCGCTTTCAAAGGATCTTGCCTTCATAATCATAGCTTGCTAATACATTTAATATGCAAAAATGCTAATTCCAACAAGAAAATGTAATCTGAATATAACATTTTGCAATAAGAAACTGAAAGCCAATCCTACCTCATGCTATTTACTAATAATCTTGGGTAATACATTTTTTTCCTTTTAAGGTTAGTATAAAATTAATATCTAGGAATAATCTCATTGGAAAGTTATCTGGCATTATTTGGAGATGTAATTACGTACAGCTTTCTTAAAACATATTCAACTAGTGAATACTGTGCTCCACTTTGGCAAAAAGCTACTGCACTAAACTTCTACACATTTAAATATTATTAAAAATATTATTGGCACACTCTAATCTATTCCTTTGCAGTAGTTTCCTATTCTTTAACATATCAGAAAAGATCTCACAGCAAATGTATAAAATGTAGTTAAGCAGATCAGGCTTGTCATTAAATCGAAAGTTTCACCATCTAAAATTCATCTCAAATCAAGATACCCTTTTCGAATGATCAACAGAGGATTTATAATTAAATAATTATGGCATAAAAACTGAAATTCTTATGAGATTCAAAGCAAATTTCTTTTTCCAAATAACAATAAAGCCAGCTGGATTTGATTTTCTTAGATGTAATTGAAGTCCCAACAGTGAATTCATGTACAAAACAATTGTATTCATCTAATTTATAAATGGAATTTAATAACCACTGATCTATATAGGTGAGGATAAATACATTCAATGAACTAGAGTTAATTAATAGCTAATTTATGGTTGCAGATATATAACTGAAAGTCTTATTAAAGTCATTAGTGAATCTATCTTGTTGAAATTCTATACTTTCCTTTACAATATTTTAATAGGTAAACTGTCTAACAAAATCCATGTTAAATAAATGAGATAAAAATACATAAGTATTACTGTTAAAATTATTACATATGGTCACATATATTATGCAATAATAGAATAAGTTATTTCTTTGCACTTGTTATATAAGTACAATATAAATTATATGTATAATTTTTAATTTCACTTTTCTTCATATTAATTTATAAAATGAAGAAACTTTTTAGACAACTGTAAACTATAATTGTATGTGCTGATACGTTCTTGTAAGAAAAGCTATAATTACATGAAAATTATTGAAAGTAAGTGTTTTTGAGGGCGTTTAAATGTCCTCATAATCATAGCTTAAAAGAGCTTAGCTTCCATAACAATTTTTATGCAATTATAACTTTTCTTATGAGTGTGTCAGTGCATACATTTTCCATTTATTTGTAATTCAGTAAAACATATACAATACTTATTTGCAAACCGGGATTCAAATTTATTTAAAAAGTGGTGTTTACAAATTACAAAAATAAAATCTTTTTAACATTTGTACATATTTGAGCGTTTACATTTGAAAATATATATATATAATTAAAATAGCAGACTTTTAAAAAGAAATTAATACAATAAATAAGTTTAAAAAATATATTTACAGAATTAATAATATTTGCAAAGTATTTAAAATTAATATTTATCACATTGTAGGTAATCAATCATTGATTGTTGAGGAATTTTTAAAAAAATCACATTTTTATACAAATAATGGAATACTACTTCCAATACACAATTTCATTTTTTTAAAAAAAGAAATAAAAGCATTAATTCTAAAATATTAATCTAATCATTTTTATTACATTAAAAACTTTTCTACTAGCCATCTGAAAATAATATTTTATTCAATTGTATAAACATGTATATTAACACCTATATGCTTATGAGTATTATTATGCAATCATTTCTCTCCATTGCTGATCAAAGCTTTCCCCATAATCATATTTTATAAACCCTGCAAGGAACACATGTATGCTTATATGCATACGAGAATCAAATCAATTGTTTAGTATTGTATGTAATAAAATAAATGTAACAGCTAATAAAAAAACATTTTTAGTAAATTTGTAATTAATCTCCATTCCTCCATACATGTATATTAAATAAGTTAAACCGTGTCTTAACTTTATTTTATATGAAATATTACTGACAACTGATTAGAAATGAGAACATAGTGAATAATTTGAAGCCTGTACATAATAAAGTTGTATATTTCACTAAGTTGGGAATTGAAAAATATATACAAAATTAACATTGTATATGCGAATGGTACTTTATTCCAGGAATATTTAGCACTTGTGTCCATCATGCTATCACTATATTGAACTATATAGTGCAGTATAATAATGAATATTTAAAAAAAAAAAAGTAGTAGAAAAGATGAGTAAAAAAACAGTGTGAAGAAAGCAATAATGAAGAAAACTTAACAACAGAGAAAATAGTATTAGAAACAAAATCATTAATATTTTTTACTGCTAAAAAAATACTATTATTGTTAGAAAAATTTTAAATATATTAGATTTAAGGCAGAGAGAGAGAAAAGATATGTAAAACTTATCATATTTATATTATATGTAGTATTAGATACTGCTTTATATAAAAATAATATCTTGTTAAAATTTGGAACATAAAACATCAAATTTTAATAACATTCAAAAACTTCAACAACACTTAATTTCATAAAAAACCAGTTAAGTTGCTACTAATTTGTATACAGAAAAAGTTCTGATGCATCAAAAATGTATTATGCAAAAAAAAAAAAAAATTAATACACTGGCTTATCATGAAACCTTGAAGCCCATTTGTTATATGAAGAAATTATATCATATTACATTGAAGTTGCAAAGCAATGACAGAATTGAGAATTATATTGCTTGAAAGTATTTTATTGCCTAATTATCTACCTCATTTTAGGTAGATTGACATTTAAGCAGTATACAATTC
This sequence comes from Epiperipatus broadwayi, assembly GCA_028023455.1. Classification (NCBI taxonomy): domain Eukaryota; kingdom Metazoa; phylum Onychophora; class Udeonychophora; order Euonychophora; family Peripatidae; genus Epiperipatus; species Epiperipatus broadwayi. Next base: position 2,897,465 of record JAQFVV010012475.1, on the reverse strand, counting down.
TGATAAAAAAATTAAACAATTAATAATATGGCAGAAATGTGATTTATAACATCTTGAATTGTACTTAAAATAATGTAAACCTATAGTATTTTTTTTTCAAACTCTCAAAACACATGCACATATATAAAAGTATAAGCTAGAATCAAAATAATTAATTTGCTATGATAAATTTTAAATATTAAAATGGAAAATGACATAAAAATCATATATACATACATATATATATATGCTCTAAAGAAAAGGCATAATGAAAATAAATTAAAATTTTATTTTTGCTAAAAGGATTGCTAACATGAAAAACCTACCATCTAGTGCCTTGAATAGTTCTTATTGTGTCAACATTCAGAGCTGCTTTTATTGCAAAAAAGTTATCACTCGAAGAAAAATGCTATGTAAATGATACTTATTAAAACTAATAAGAAATCAATTTCATATTCAGTATATATCTTCTCTACATATAAAATGAAGCATCTGTTGCTTTATGATTCAAGAACAGATTAATTTTGTATGTTGTTTTTTTTTCATGTATAGCACAATGCTCAAAATAAGTTTTAGATTATTTAGTATTCTCATTTTATAAGTAAGGATTATCTTAGAAACAAAATATGCAAAAAAAGGAACTAATGTATTTTTAACATTTGGATTAGAACATTTTTAATGAGCTTTGATTGAACTTAAATGGACACATCAGTTAGTATATACATATATTTACACTAGTGTCCAGTGGTTAAAAAATTAATTAAGAATAGAAACTTTTTTAATATATGTATTGAAATCTCAGTCACCATATGATCCATAAAATGATGTCAAATTATGGTAATATGGACAAATAAGTTAAAATGTACAAAAACTGATGACTGAAAATATTTTCAAAAATATTCTGACAAAAACTGCCAGATCTTGTAGTGATATTTAAAAAATGCTATTTAAACAATTCATTAAAGTAAAAAGTGATAAAAAGATTGGAGGCAAGCCATTTCAAGTTGAAGTAAAATATGTTAGCCAAACTGTCATTAGCAGACTGAAATAAATCCAAAGCAATTCAAAACATTGTTAGAAAATTATTATATCATTTTAGAATGATATATAGTATTAATTATTAATTGTGGATTGCTCACCACAAAATTCATGAAATTTATCTCTTCAACAAAACCTATTACTTGCTTCAATGTGGCTCACAGAATGTGTCTTAATGCCAAAAGCATATTTTTGGAATTCATAATGATTAATCTCATGTATTATTACATTTCCATTCGTAAAAGGAACTTGCTAAAACTTTTACTCAAGTAAATATAAAACAAAATTTCATCTGAGGAATACAAAAAAAAAAACCCAAATAACTAATGACTGTGATAAGAGTGACATATTAAAAATAGTTGTATACACCTCTATGTATTTGCAAAAGAAAAAGGTATGAGGTTATGTAATGAAATTCTTAATATCTATTAGTTACTCTTTGCTGCAGAAATTATTTCAAATTTTTTGTTAATGGATTCTGATAACATTCCCAATACCAAGTCTTAGAACTTATCTATACTTTGGAAAAAACTAGTGTTTAAATGAAATAACTAACAAGAACCTCAAAGCTGACTTTTAATGGTTATATCTGTAATGCTCTAAAAAAATATTACAATTGTCAGATCTCCTCATAGTAACACAAACTACAATGAGAATGACAATTTTATTTTCAGCATAAAAACCAGTATTGATAATGGTTTATTTTAATATTTTCTCCTACATTATGATCTAATATCTATTAATCTATAAGATTTTTTTTGGTTCATCATTTTTTTATTATTATAAGTTCATGGCATGGGACCCTTTTGTATTAGTTTAATAGAAATTTTTATTAATAAAATTGGTGAAATATACTACTTTGTTAATTTTAAATTTTTTGGATGCTGTGAGCAATGTTTTTTCGTATAATGTGACATATTTATTTTATCTGAAAGAATCCAAATTGAAATGTTTAAATTGCAATAAATATATATTTTTTGGTAATTAATCAATATCTCCTAGTTAGCAATTCATGAGCTAAGTAGTGTTCAAAGCAACAAAATAGGAGACACCAGTACTTAATTGACCGTTTTACTCAGTTGGCAATCAATTGAGGAATATTGCTCTTATTAAAGTAGGACATCTGCTTAGAATAAAATAATTACACATTTTTTATTAGAACAACCCCCATCCCATAAATTTATAATTATTAATGCTTAATTTGGCTTCTTAATTTTTCTTATTAATGGTGTTTTATTCCAGTCCATTCACTATTATAAGGATAAAATTCAAACCTAAGAAAAAATGAATTTTGCAAATTGTTTCTTATATGTAACAACTAATTATTTAATTGAAACCCCCCCCATTATCAGATTACTATGTTACCAGTAGCTCCTGATAAGCTCAATGATAAAAAAATATTAATAAACAACTTTCGAAATTGTTCTGACAAAATTTTTACATTATTATTTCCAATTTGATGTTAGATCTTATCCCATACTGAAATAAATCTATAAGATCTTTTCTTTTTTCTTATCTATTCATTTACTTTTGACTTATTATTTATTTCTCTATTGGGCAGCAGCGATGTAGGATAATGCAACCTCCATCAGGTCAACAACAAAACATCATTTAAAATTGTGTAAGGACAATGTGATCATAAACTGCTCTGAATATTATGGTGAAATTTTATGAATTGGTAGAATGTTGTGTTAATATGATTTCAGAAGTATACATTGACTTGACCGTTCCTAATAATAGTGATAATATAAACACTATCCATGCACATACAAAGAATTATTTGCCTACATACAGTAACAGAAACAATTTTAGAAATTGTTTCTTTTTTACTCTAATGACTTTATTATATTAAAATTATAACAAATTAATAAATAATGCATATTTACATAAGTTAAAAAAAATATAGTTCATTTAGATTTTCACGATGCATTTAATATGAGAAAAAATATTTGACATATTTTATGCCATACTATTATTTCAGAAAAAAATTAATAATTTTGTTAGGATTTCATGAAACATCATTGTAAGAATGATGACTTTAGGGATAGTTCTTTTCATTCTACATCAAGGCCATCAATTCTAAGCTTGAGTATTAAAAAAATACTAGATGGTAGTGAGATTATTCTCATATCTGCAGATGAGCTTCTAACCTTTATTAATAGGGATTCTAGATTTATAAAGATGGAGACAATGCCCATTGCATCTAACAAACAAGTTTCTTACATAGTTATATAAATCTAACAATAAGTCAATAAGTATGTATTTTAATGATCTCAATTTTTATGTTAACTTTGGGTATCTTTCACTCTGTCTAAAATGGTTTCTATAAAAAAAATATCACATAATTTTCTCTTCTTACACTTACCATTCTCTCCATTCACCTACTCTAAAGCAATTAAATGTAACCATGACTAATCAATAAACACAAGATGCCAGTATTATTATGATGAAACCAACCCTAGATTGGTTTCTGGTTTGTAGTCTTTGTTATTGATGAAAGCCATAAGCCAGAAAGTAGACAAAGTTATACAACATTCTATTGATACAAGAAAAACCATCAGAGTTGAAAAAAAAAATCAGTATTGTTAAATATGTCCTACAAGATTTATGAATGGTTAGTAAATTTTTCCCTATTATTAATGAGATTTTTTAAAAATCATCTATTACATTTTACTACTTAAAGTAACATTTTTTTTTTTAACTTGGAGATTGATATTAAAAAATAATCTCTTTTGAAAACTAGTGAAAGTTCTTTTCATAGAGATTTTTTTTTTTTATAGTAATTAAAATTATATTCAGGACAATAAAACACATTTGTTCTATTATATTAATAAACAAATGTAAGAAAAAGCAATTGTCTAGTTACTAAACATTTAACTTAATATAGCTCTAACATTTAAAACAATAGAATATTGTGTAAAGAGAATGATAAGCAAAGATAAATTATTACTTGACAATGATCAACTGTTATTATTGTCATGACATTGCTTTCAAGCAGAGAATTTAACACATATCTAACTACCCAGACATAATCTCTGGTCTCAAAATTGTGGCCAGCTTTAATTTTGGATTTAAAGACTAAATCATTACTCTTCTGATGATGTTTGTGAAGAATGAAATGATAACTCAATAAAAATCCTGTCAAATACTATTTTTTCTCATAAAAAAAAATATAAAATTCTTCATAATTTAGGAACAAAGGTATGAAGGTGAATCAAAAATTATCTGTATTCTGATTATATTAAAACTTTTGTTGGCTGCACTATTTTATCAGCATTTTCTATATGACATTGCTTTCTCCTAATCACTGCTCTACAATTTTGAATGTTTTACATCAGTTCAAATGTTGCAGAAGTGCAAGAAAGAATGGCTGCCTAGTTGTGATTTGCACAAAAAAAGAAAATCATGCAGTGATTCGTTTTTGTGATATGAGAATATGTCTGGTGCCAATATTTATCTGAAATTTTGTGTACAATATGAAGTAAGGGTTTTATTATTAAAAAAATTATGTGACTGAATAGAGAAATTCAAAGATTACACAAGTGCCACCAGCCATGAAGAAGAAACTGGACGCCCATCCAAGTTAACTGATTCTGTTGGATAGACAAGTGACAATTGGATTATGTGACAAATTATTGCAAATCAATCATCTGCATATACAATAATCCATAGCAGACTTAGGTTTTAAAAAATGGATAATTTTTAAGTCACCCTCATATAATAAAAGCAATACACTCTTAAATCCTTGATATTTTTAAACTGGGTTCGTCCTTGTTATTAACTGCCAAATGATTTTGACTACAAGGATCATCCTCAATTTCTGTTAAAATCTTGTCCAACAGATTACAAAATGAATCAACATTTTCTTTTGTTATACAAAGGGGTGGTTTCATTTTCAAGACATTACGAAAAGGTCCATCTGCACTCAAAAGAATGAATTCTTCTTTCATTCTAATTAATAAAAAAAAAATAATATTACCAAAAATTTATATATAGATACACACACACAAAATATAAATATTCAAACATACAGATATCTATATAATGTTAAACTTAATGCAATAACACTATTTCTTTTTTGTACTTTTTAAAGCAATTTCATTTTCTTTTCATCTAACTGTTTCAGCTAAAACTGCAGACATATATATTGTGTGCCTAAAATGTATAATTAAGATTTTTAATTACGTGGGATTTGAGTTTAAATCTGCTTATGTTAGCTACAAAAAAAAAAAATTAACTAGTTTGGTTTCAACTTTAAAAATTTATTTTATTTATCTCGTGGCAAAATTTTTAAGATGGCCTATTCTTAGTCTAAGGACAATACAATAAAAATATTAACAAATATTATGTTAGTGATATATTAATTAAAAGTATATTAACAATTTTATGTGATAGCAATAGTAAAATAAAGTATGTATTGATAAATTTATTTACTGCATACAGTTTCAAAGTAATTTTTAAATGTCAACAAATAAGACATTAAACTATTATTAAAGTATAAGTGCATGTGTATTTATGTGTGGATATGGTTAAACAATATTAAATTATACAAAAAAAAAACCCTTTAAAAAAGATTTATTTAAAACAGGTATTATTGTATGTAAAATAAATGAATAGGAAAGGGGTGTCAACTTTATTTAAATATAATTTGAATATATTTTGTATTCTAATTTATTGTATAAAAAATATATTTTATAAAGTCCTGTAAAAATTATTTTCATAGCATGGAACATCAATTCATTGGAAAAGAACTTTGAAAAAGTGAATGAATGAATAGATTTGACTCCAAATAAGAAATTACTATGGAAATGGATGTAATTAAAGATTATGGAATAAAATATTATAGAAACAATATTCAGAAGATGACGTATTAAGTACAGTAATCTTACAGAACATATAACTTATTTGCATGCTCTCCTTATGGATATAGAAGATTTACTGGTACAATTCATAAGTTAAATAGTAGAAATATAGTTTTATGTAAGGGTTTTTGCAAATTTCTGTATCATGTTAGAGTGAAACTATGTTGTAGACGGTGGCATATATGAAGATTTCCTCAATTTATCTTGTGTTAGAGTGAAACAATGTTGTAGGATACAGTACTGTAGGAGGATTGCCTATATATATATAATTAAAACAGTAAAACATATTTATGCAATTATAAAATATAACAAAATAAAGTACACACTATATACCCCCCCCCCAAAAAAAAAAAAAAAACTAAACTAAAATTCATACAATTTTTCAGTTTATCTAATATTTATAGAACTAAAAAAATATAACAAAATAAAATATATTCTATACAAAAAACAAAACAAAAAAAGAAAAACAAATTAAAATTTGTACAAATCTATGAAATTTTTCAATTTGTTTAATTAATATTTATGGAACTCAAAAATATAAATTGTCTTCTTTCTTTAATTTTTTTTCTAGAGCATTTAGTCTTTCCCTAACTTTTTTACCTCATTTAACAGAAATTCAAATATGCTTTCACTTATTAGGCTTCAGCTGTTAGACATAGTGATCCCAACTCTTTAAAAAGATCCATGATTTTAGGATATTCTTTTAATGTTATAAATCTTTCAATTATAGCTTCTAAACTATTTCATTTCATTTGGCACTCAATAATAGAGTAGAATTCCATTCCTTTTTCTTGTTTTACATAATTCTAAAGAACGCCATCTTTTACAGAAGATTTTCTAAAAAATTTGCAAACTTTTCTCATTTGGGAAATTGACTGCAATTGTTAGACAGCATAGGATATACACTTTAAACTGTTAGTAATAGCACACAGGTTAGTATCTGCAATGTGCAAGAATCTAAGGGTTTAGGTTCGATTCCCATCCTAGAACTGTCACTAGTCAGGTCAGCAACACCAGAAGAAGAAAGCAACATGATATCTCTCGAAACATTGTGCATATACTAACCTATGTGCTATTACTAACAGTGGAATGTATTTTGAAAAGATGGAAATAGTCCAATATATAAATACAATGAAAATACCATCATCACAAACCTTCAGGAAAACAATAGGATATACAGTTATTATATAGATCAAGAGAATTTAAAATCCTCACAATAGTCATTTTCATGCTCTAAATTAGCTTCTGATTCTTTATTTATAACCTATAGATTGGCTTAAGTAATTTTTTTATGTTGATAATTGGCCATTTTTTTTTTTTTATAACAGAGGCATTATCACTTGTCACTGCAACTATATTTAAAAATTTGTAAACTCTCAGAAAGTAATTCTAATATTTATTCTTTCCCTCTTTTATTTATTTTTTATTACATAACAGAAATTATTTCTGGAGAAAATATTTTCTTCCTCATATATATTTAATAAATTTCCAATATTCAAGTTCACTCTTTGACAAAAGGATTTTAATAATAGGCTATTCATGTTATTATTATCAATTTCTTAAATATGACCAATTATATATCATTTAAGCATTACTTTCTTCTTCCTTTCCTTGCGAATGCATATCTAGAGTTAAGCCTTCATAAATTCTAATTACATTCCGTAGCAAGATTATTTACAATGGCCATATACACTATAATAACCATCCATTCTCGAGTTCATAATTTTTTTTTTCAAATCTCAATACAAAATTTGAAGTAATTTATTGTGTTCTAGGTGAAGAAAAGATCCTTCTATAGAGTATATCTAACTTTTGAGACATTCTATAGTTGCCAACACCATGCAGTTGTTTTTCATTTCTCCCATATTACCGCTATCTTTAAAACAAGACCTCATCAAGATGAAGTCTGACACCATATAGATACTATGGGTTTCATACTAGTATATGCTACTTGTAGAATGAACCATGGGAAAGCTGTCAGTCAGCACTATCTTAATTGCATTGATATATTTCTCACACACATTCCAAGTCACTAAAACTCCTTGATTGACATTTTTTCAACAGTAAATATAATCCAAAATGCACATAGATTCTATTGATGAGATTTTTTCAAATTCTATCAATATTATATATTAAAAAAAAAAGTTAAATCCCAAAACCTCATTTGTTTTATATGTATTCTCAAATCTAAATTCTATAACATTTCTTCTAATATAATTGAATAAGACTCAAAAATAAATGAATATCATTTTTTAATTAAATAGTTAACATCACAGTAATTTGTTATTCAAATAAAAACCATGAGCAACTTTTTCAAATCATATATTTTAATAATTTAAACTCCCCCCTCCCCCATTTCACTATATATTCCAATCAAAAATGCTAAACTTCTTTTGGGAGAATTAAAAATTCCTTTTTAAAAAACTAATTTATTTACATATTACTTAATAAGTTCCCGAAGTAAATTTTAGCTTATCTCAATCTATTATCCCAGTTACCCAATAATACACATCACTACTGTAACGATAGACATATGCCATTAATTATTTTAAAATTTAAAAATAAGGAAAATAATCTTAAATAAAATCAGTTATTAAAAACTAAAAGCCAAAATTAAAGAGTTACGATAATATATATATTGTCGCACAGATGGAAAACTATAAAAGTATTTTTTTTTTTTTTTTTAAAAAAAAAAGTATTTGAACATACTTTTTTATAAAAAAAGTAAAGATCTAAAGATAAAATATTTTTGTTAAAAGATTCCTATGTAATTTCAGTAAATGGAAATGATTGTTTTATTAATTAAACGAAAAGCAAACTAGACTTTGGGGCTCTTATATAATTAAAGTCAGGTAAGAGAATAAAAAAATTAGAATGACCAATAGAAGCAGCAACCAAATGCTCGGATCTTAATGAAAATCATTGGAATAGGAAACCATGTTCAGTGAATCCGGAGGATTAAAAGAAAAAGAAAAAAATTTCCAATAAAAGTTAGTTCCAGCTTGATTTTTTGAGAAGGGTGAAAAGATGCACTTTTCACCCTCTCTCTTATTTCAAATGAGGTGACTGTTAATTTATGAATGGCACTATTGTAGACCCGAATCATATGGGTCCTACAATAAATAGTTCCAGGATTGAACCAGCTAAGACAGCCTCTGGATTAACTATGGTATAAACAACAAATTGGTCTTCCATGAAAGTATGACTAATAAAGTCTTCGCAGGAATTGGCCCAAAGAACCGTGAGCTCCTCTATTGTAAAGTATGAACTATAAATTTTAAAAAGTAATTAAGAACTTTCGTCAATATTTAACAAACTTTTAATAACCAGCTAAACATAACTTTTAAAGTGAACTTTATCTGATTTATTAAGATTTCAAATTTTATATAGTTGAGTTTGCTAATTTAATTAAATCATTTCCATTTTTTTTTTATTAATATTTATTGACTAAATTATTTAAATGTATTAAATTTAAGTTGGGTGTAGATAGCTAGCTGCATAGATTCATTAACGTTTAGTTATTTTTTTGATTTTCATATGATTAAAATATACAGATATCGGTAAATATGACACCTCATGCTGAGTGTCCAAATGTATTTATTCAGATATCTTTTAAGTTATTGGGGTCAATGTGGCACCTTATGATGAGTGCTATTGGGTTTATTGTAAATTTCCCTCTGCAATTCCATCAATAACTTTATATTTTAATCATTTATGTTTATTTTGAAGGGGTTTAATTTCAGGTTATTTGTCTCATAGTTAGTCGATGCTGGTGAAGGGATATATGGGTGTTTATATCAATGTAATGTGAAGCGTGTTTAGCATACAGGACAAAACCCAATTGAATGCATGACCCAAAGATGCAGTCATTGCGTTGCAATGGACGCAGACGTATTTCCTGCGCCATTGACCCCTTTTTAGCTCTATGGATAGGGACTATAAATCGGCAGATAGACCGCTCTCCCCATACATAGCATTTCTCTTTAATTATTTTATATACATGATTACTTCACACGGCAGATGCACATTCCTGTACTGGATGAGGACCATGTCCTTCAAATAATATTATGCTGTCAGATGCACATTCCTGTCAGCGTGGTTTTATGCTAGAATCTTCATATTGCATTGGTTGCATCTATGTATCTGGAAGCAGACATTGGTTTGGCTACGGACTTTTAGTCTGAGATTGAATGATTGTTTTGAAAAGTTTTTAGATGAGAAACCTATGTAGCCTATCTATACTCAACATTCTAAAGTAAAAATATTATTAAACTCTCCATCTGTGTGGACTTTCTTAATAATTTAAAAAATAATAACCTACTTAAAATTCATACTAAAATCTAAACAAGATAAATTTTATTCCTCAATTTTAAATATTCATATATGGGCGTTAATAAATGGTTTTTTGTGTGTTATTACTGACAGTGGCTTATTTCATTTATTTTTTTTAAAAAAATATTTTTTTTTTAGTATTAAAAATATATCTCTGCATCTCCATGAGCTAGTGGCATGGGCTAATGGTCATAATAAAATATATATGTAAAAATCAGATCTTAACAGTACGTATCTGCCTACTATATAAATTTTCCAGGTTCCAATAGCCTGGTGGCACTCTGTATGGCAGATACGGAAGGATCACCAATACCCCGACCGTTATACTACATTGGGCTATCTGATCTCAATACTCATAAATAATGGTATATTTTTGAAAAGTGAGACCTCAATAGTTCAGATAACAACTTAAGAAAAAAATATTACATTGAAATATTAACAAATCTTACATTTATCAAGTTGTCATTGCTTCAATGTATAATTAATATTTATTAAAAATATTGGGATTTAGATAGTTCCAACACAGTTATAAAACCATTGCTTTTATTAATGAAAACAGTCTTGCTAATTGCAATAGGCAATTTTTGATCATTTGCATTGAGATTAAGACTTAGGAATCTATATAAAATTCTGATAATGATATCTGTAGCAATAATAGATGTAATTAATCATAGAATTAAATTTGGAGTGCTTGTGGTAAAAATAACTTTAGATTAAAAAAAAAAAAGACTACGTGTCTAAAAAAGTTTTTTAATAAATGTGTTTTACTAGTTCTTACTTATGGAATACAGAGACTTCAGACCATCAAGACAAATGGAGAAATGCATGTTAGGAGTCACAAGAAGAGATGGAAAATGAAATACATGGATGAGAGAATAAACAGGTGTTACTGACACCATTGAAAGAATTAGGAAACTGAAGTGGAGTTGGGCTGGACAAATTGCTAGAAGAGATGACTGATAATTGGATTCCAAAAGATTGTAAAATGTCTAAAGAGAGAATGGATGGATAAAATAAGTACGTGTACTGAAGTAATGTGGAGAAACAAGGCTAGAGACAGAAAATATGGATTGAAATCATTCTGTAGTGAATTGATAATGATGACAGTAATACATGTTAATCACTATATATACATATGTGTGTGAGATTGTGAATAATAATCCATCCTTTGAAGAAGTTCTTTATAGTGTGATATAAAAAATAATGAATTTGTAAGAACTTTTTTATTTTATTTTAAATTTATTTTTAAAAATAATGTAAATATTTCCATAACTCCAAAAACATTTATGTCAAAAATTTCAGATTAAACTAATTTTTTAGAATATAAATAGAAGCCAGACTCTTAGTTAAATAATAAAAAAAAAAAATGTAATGCTTAAATTTTCAAATAGAAATGGTATCTGACTGTATAAGTTCTCTATCAATTATAATGATAATATTTAATATTATTTTGGGATCATTGATTGTACTTATTCTAGACTAATTTTCTGTTTCTTTCTTGATGGCTACTGTATTTTTCCAACATTCTTAGATTAACTCAGTTAAATTAATATTCGTGCTATAAACTAAATTTAATAACTCAGTTTTATTCAATGTCATAAAATCATTTTTGAAATTGATATATCAAAATAAAACAGCATAACTAATAACTATGAAGAAAGTAAAATATTTATAAAATTGATAATTCAATATTTTTAATCAACAATCCTAAAAATAAAAACCATATGGGTTAAAGAATTAATAACAAAGGATTTTTATAATTTTGGCTATTGATCACAAAACATTTGATTTAAAAATGACTTTTCTTTAAAATACAGAGAAAAGACTGTATAAGCATAAATAAAAATCTTCATACAAACTTTTTGATAGAGTGATTATTGTAGATTTGTACAATTGAATATTTGATTATAACATCAGGCATGCAAGCCCTGATTTAAGCATGGTCTGTAAGAGTTGGTGTATATAGAATGTATACTCTAAAATAATTCACTTAAGTTTTTTAAATTCTTACTGGTGGGAGAGTGCGCAGAGATTTATAATATTTAAGAAATAGCGCGTAATCGGAGATTGACTTCTGTTTGAATAATTTCAAAGTTTTCAGTGCTTTATAATAATAGGTTTACATTTATAGGTCATGTTGTCTAATCATAGGTGGTTAAAAATGAGACACTGTCTTTCTTCTGCGATGGGTTAAATAGATTGTACAACTGAATATTTGATTATAACATCAGGCAGACAATAGACTCAAGCCCTGATTTAAGCATGGTCTGCAAGAGTTGGTGTATATATATAATGTATGTTCTAAACTTAAGTGATTCACTTAAGTTTTTTAAACTCTTACAGGCGGGAGAATGTGCGGAGATTTATAATTAGCACATTATCGGAGAAAGACTTCCATTTGAATAATTTCAAAGTTTTCAGTGCTTTATACTAATAGGCTTATATCCTACGAAATCTTCACATGATTGACACTTTGTGATTCAAGTTGTCACACAAAATTATCATTAAAATGTTCTCAAAAAATATCAGAATTTATCTTAATAATTTATTTTAGATTTTTCATATCTATATCGGTGATGAAATAAAAAATTATTCAACTTTATAAATTATGTTAATATGATCACATTTTTTTTTTATTCCATGAATATATATATATTTAATTAGGTTAAAAAAAAAGCTAATCTTAAGTTTAGATAACATTTTCATAATAAGGATGCCTTCTGTCAAAAATAAATATTTATATCTATTCTCTTTTACATAAATTTTTATTATTATTGCTATGTATTTAAAAAAAAAACACTGAACAATCAGATTAATTTAAAAGAACAATACACTTCAGACTTAAGAAAAATGAATGATCGTAAAAATTTAATCAGGAATGAAAGAGAACATTCTAGAAAGACAGATAAAGTTTGGGGAAAATTTTACAGAATTAGAAACTATGATCCAAGCTATGCTTTACTGGAGGCACCAAAAAAAACAACAACTCTAAGCTAAAAATTTAGATTGCAGAGACTCCATATAATTTTTGTAATCTTGAGGGTTAACTACATTTTCCTAATAGATATATTAGCATCTAATGTGCTATATATATTTTTTTGTGGTTGAGAAATTTCAAGAAGGCTACAAAGCTAATACCGACAATTGAAATAATGTTTTGCTTAGGATATTTTCAGCAGCATAATGAAATAATCATCATATGCAAAACGAATATCACATTTATTGTATAATAAAAAAATAATTATTAAATTGTAGTGAATCATGTTCATTTATATACTGCATAAAATTAATTCTATAATTATTGATTTGAATATTGACAGCTTTTAATTGGCAGAAGTACATAAAATTTTCAATCAAATATATAGTAGTATGGCTGCAGAAAGGAGTTTGCTATTAACTGAAAGGAGACCCTTTGATTCCTCTTGGAGGCCTTAAAGGAACCGAGCAGGGCAAATTCCTAATGTCCACTCCATACGTTCTTGTCGTTGCAGTTGTTATTACTATGTGATTATTCATATAGTATATGAACATGGATGGGCTACTCACCAACACGCATTAGCCAGCGTGGTGAGTTTATTGGCTTTTTACCTCTGAGTTTAAGATCAAAAAACACCATGGTCTTTCTTCTCAGTGCCTGATAAGGCAGAATGAATGTTTGTGTAAATGATAAATATTTTTCCAATACATATATATAATTATGACAGACAAAAATAAAGCATGGCCCTTATTCCCAGGAGGCTGTAAAGTCACCAACCAAGGCAGCGGTTGGTGGCCGAAGGCGGAGGGTGCTAAGAATCCCCTGATTGCGGACCCAGGCTGCCATTTGATGACGACTTTTTATTTAGGTACTTACAACTGCAGATCACTTTCAAGTGAAGGAAGATTGCAAGAATTAGAAGAAGAACTGTCTTATATTAAATGGGACATTATTGGACTTTGTGAAGTTAGAAGAAAAGGAGAAGAAACAATTGATTTAAAAAGTGGACATATACTCTATTATAAAGGCACACATATTGGAAATACAAGTGGAGTAGGATTCATTATAAATAAAAAGTGGAAGAACAATATTGTGGAGATTGATGGTGTATCGGACAGACTGGCAAGATTAGTTATACAACTTAATAGCAGATACCAAATGCAGATAATTCAGGTTTATGCCCCAACAAGTTCTCATAGTGATGAAGTAGTAGAAGATTTTTATATGGATGTACAAAAGGCTTTTGATCAGAGTAAACAACATTTTAAAATTGTTATGGGAGACTTTAATGCTAGAATTGGTAGACAAATGAAAGATGAAATTGCTGTAAGTAATTTTGGTTATGGTAATAGAAATGAGAGAGGACATAGACTTGTGGAGTTTGCAGAAAAAGAAAAACTTTATATTATGAATTCATTTTTTGAGAAAAATGTTAAAAGGAAATGGACATGGAAGCATCCAAATGAAGGTACAGCAGAATTGGATTATATTTTGACTAACAGAAAATACATATTTCAAGATTGTAATGTTCTTAATAAATTTAACACAGGAAGTGATCATCGATTAGTAAGGTGTAAGTTACGTGTTAATGTAAAACTAGAGAGACAAAAATTATTAAGAAAAACAATATTTACAGTTGATATTCCTAATCTTCAGAAACATTCTAATGAATTTAAATTAGAACTTACAAATAGGTTTCAAATGTTAGGAGATTTTGAACATGATTCAGATTTGAATGAAATTAATATGAAAATAACTGATACACTTTTAAAAACTGCAACAAACATAGCTGGTAGAAAAAAGCAGCAATTGACTAATAAAATTTCTACTGAGACTAGAGAATTTATGAAGAAAAGAAGGAATATGAAGATATACAAAAATGATGTATTAAAAAGAGTTGAATATCTCGAATTTTGTAAAATGGTACGGAAAAGAGTTGAAAATGATATAAGAAAGTATAACTGTGAAATAGCAAGGAAAGCTGTAGAAGAAAATAAGTCTCAAAAATGTTAAACAACATTTTGGTATTGGTAGGAAATTTATATCTGCAATAAGAAAAAAGATGGAATTATTACTAAAAAGAGAGATGACATCATGAAATTGGTAGAAGATTTTTATCAAGAATTATATAGTAATAAAGAACAAGTACTTCCTATATCTATTACATCTTCCGAATTGCCCAGAATTTTAAATGAAGAAGTGAGACATGCAATTAAGTGTATGAAGAAAGGAAAGGCTCCAGGGAATGATGGAATTATAATTGATATATTAAAAGAAGCAGGTGAAGAAATAGAAATAATTCTAGCAAAGTTATATACCAAATGTCTAAATGATAAAGATGTACCGGAAGATTGGAAGAATGCAGTAATAATATTAATATTTAAAAAAGGTGATAAAGAAGATATTAGAAATTACAGACCTATCAGCCTTTTATCAGTTTTATATAAAATTTTTACCAAGATAATTACAACTCGTCTACAGAGAACTTTGGATTTCCACCAACCAAGAGAACAAGCTGGATTTAAAAGTAGTTTTAGTACAATAGATCATATCCAGGTATTGAGACAAGTCATAGAAAGGACAAACGAATATGAGTTGTCATTATGTTTTGGATTTGTAGATTATGAAAAGGCATTCGATTCTATACACATTTCTTCCGTGATTAAAGCATTTGATCATCAAGGTATAGATCCAGAATATTGTCATATTTTAAAGAATATTTATAAAAATGCAACAGCAACAATTAGATTACATAATGATAATGGAAAAATCAACATTGAGAAAGGTGTAAGACAAGGTGACTCCATATCTCCAAAACTCTTTACAGCAGTGCTGCAAGAAGTATTTTGTGGATTAAAATGGGAAACTAAAGGAGTGAAAGTAAATGGAGAGTATTTAAGTCATTTAGATTTCGCAGATGATGTAGTTGTTTTTGCAAATAATGCTTCAGAGCTGCAGGAAATGTTGCAGGAGTTAGCAGATGAAAGTAGAAAAGTAGGACTAAAGATAAATGTTAAAAAGACTAAAGTAATGTTTAATCGATTTGCTCAAAATATGAAAATAAAGATTGATTATGAAGAATTAGAAGAAGTTAACAGTTACAAATACCTTGGTCAGATTATTAATACAGATGGAAAACATAATAGAGGAAATTAATCATAGAATTAAACTTGGTTGGAGTGCTTTTGGTAGAAATAACTTGATACTAAAAGGAAATATGCCTATGTGGTTGAAAAGGATGGTTTTTAACAAATGTGTTTTACCAGTTCTTACTTATGGATCTGAGACTTGGACACTTAATAGAAGAGCAATACAGAGACTTCAGACCACTCAAAGGAGTATGGAGAGATGTATGTTGGGAGTAACAAGAAGAGATCAAAAACGCAATGTATGGTAAGACAACAAACAGGTGTTACTGACCTTATTGAAAAAATTAAAAGATTGAAATGGAGTTGGGCTGGACATATTGCTAGAAGAGATAATAGATGGACAATTGAAATTTTAAACTGGATTCCAAGAGATTGTAAAAGACCCAGAAAGAGACCACATGTGAGATGGATGGATGAAATAAGAAAATGTGCAGGAGTGTTGTGGAGAAGAGAAGCTAAAGATCGGAGAAGATGGATTAAACTTGGAGAGACCTTCATCCAGCAGTAGATTGATAATGGTTGATGATGATGATGATGATATAGTAGTATCAATTTTTATGCATATGTCTTTGTTATGTATTTATGAGATGTGCATATGGTTTGTTAAAAACACATTGAAATTGTCCAATAACTAAATTCCATTCCTTTTTCATTTCACTGACCTTACTATAAGATTTTTTTTGAGTACATATTTTTTTTTATTTCTGCAACTTATTTTTCCTTGGGGTTTCACTTATCTCCTGATATCCACTATATTATCTGAATCAAAAATTTGATTACTCTTTATATTATTTACACATCAGATTATTTTTTCTATATAATAATTTATAGTCTTCTAATCACATCCATTTCAATGATATCCAATTTCCTTTTTATTCCTTGCAGTTATTTTCCAGATTTCAGATCAATAGAGTAAATACTTAATATTTCATATAATTTGTATTTTCAACTTTTGTTATTTCTCTAAAATTCTTAATTTAATCAACATATTTCTCTGTTGTTATTATTCTACTTTATCTCTTAATCATCAATGCTATCTTGATTAAATATTGCATTAAAACATTTATACTTATCAAATTATTACTTTTGGATCTATAATATTATGATATTCTATTCCAACCTTAAATGTTTAACTTTTTTTTTTTATATTTAATGCTAAATCCCAATTTTTAAAATTTCTCTGTTAATTTTTCTTTAACATTCCATATATAACTGTATTTTTATATTGAACTATTTCTATCATCTAATATATGTGTTGAATGTCTTTAGAAAAATTTAATTTTTATTTAAATATTCCAAATACATTCAACTGTTAGTAATATCACAGCAAACAAGTTAGTATATGCACCAACTGTTAGTAATATCATAGCAAACATATTAGTATATGCACTAACTGTAATATCATAGCAAACATGTTAGTATATGCACTAACTGTTAGTAATATCACAGCAAACAGGTTAGTATATGCACAACGTTTCAAAAGGTATTATTCTCCCCCCTTCTTCAAGTGTTGCTGACCTGACCAGTGACAATACTAGCATGGGATTCGAGTCTGGGTTCTTAGATTCTTGATTATTAAATTTTAAGGTAACACTCTAACCAACTGAGCTATCCTGCCAAAGGCCATATATAAATTTTAATTTTTTTCATGAAATTTCTTATCAAAAATATGACTAACTTCTTATAAGAATGAGAAAGTTTTTCATAGCTTACAACTTTAGATATTTGTTAATATACAGATTTAAAATATTATATCAGATTGTTTCCAGAGTTTTCTTTCCAGTAATATTTTATTAATACTTCTATGGAACTTTCTTTTACTGAGGAGGCTCTGGTGACCGAGTTACTCCCATTATAAGAAGTCTCCTTCTATCCTGCCAACGCTCCCTTAAGAAGACTGATGAGTTAATAGAGGATTAGATCACCCTTTTGTCCTTGGGAAGAAAAATTTTGCACAAAGATGGCTGAACTTTAAAATGGACAATGACATAAAGATGTACAAGACAACAGAAAAACACTTATTCAAGATATTTTTAGATATCCCATGATAAGCAGCTATAAAAGAATGAGTAGAAATATCATTTTACCGATTATGAAATTCAATTACAAAGAATGGAAAAGGCAAGACCATTCAGGTCATCAAACTATAAAATCCTAGTAATGAAAATAATATATTTATGATAGGTATTTGACATGTGAGAACATTATGAAAACTTAGTAGATTAGAAAAAAATAATAAGTCAATGATAAAAAATAAAGTGGATGTCTTAGGTATTTGTGAAACTTAATGGATGAGTAATGCTGATTTTAAATCAGAAGAATTCAGAATAATTTATAGCAGATATGATAAGTTTAGAAGAAATAGTTTTGCCAATATATTAAAAGGAAAATGGATGAATAATGTATTAAACATTTATCATGGAGGCAATAGAATTTTAATGATTAAGATGAAAGCAGATCAAGTAGATATGGTATTACTACATGTATATTTTCCTACTACTAATAATGATGAGCCAAAAATTGAAATTATTTATGAAAGATTAAGAGAATTATTAGAGCTTATCAATGATAGGAATGTAGGCAGATTTGATTTAGGTGATATGAATTCACTAGGTAAAAGACTGATTGAATTTTGTATGCAGCATGAGATGGTAATATCCAATACACTTTATGATGTGCCTAAACATTTGATTATTGCATTATAATTAAACACAGATATAAAAATCAAATACAGTTTAGTCATGATTACCTTAGTACTGATGTGAATAACCATCATGCGCTTATTTTGACAAAATGTAAATTAAATTTAAGAAGAATGGTGTTTAAGTAAATTAAAAGACCATGATATAGCAAAGAAATTTAATGACGAAACCTCTGTAATAGATATTAATAATACATAATGGAATAATATTAAAACATATATAAAAAAAGCTGCAACTAAAATATTGGGAACAAACTAAGAAACATGATTGATTCAAGAAATATTTGATTGAATTAAAAAAAGAAATGAAGCTAGATATCAATATATAATCCAAAACATAACAACAGCAAATTACAGAGTTAAGAAAGCAATATGGATAAATATTACAAGTGAAAATATTGAATAATAAAGGAAGAACATTTTTTGTAAACAAAGGCAAAACTCTCCATACAGTAGTGCCACCTGTGCCAAACAGAGTAATCAATGGATGCCAGAAGGCTTGTGCATAAAATCCCTATCTAGTGCCTACTCATCAGTGAGGAGCCTTGGATCTGAGAGCACTGCACCTAGATCTTAGGATCTAATGCAACCCTCTAGCAGCCACCTTTTAACTCTACTTTACTACAAAACTATGAGAATGAAATTAAAAACACAATAATATTTTCAATCTAAGCTCAATAGCTTATATAGTCATATGGGTCTGAACTCAATTCAGCACCCATACATTTTGGTGTCTTTGGCTCTTCAAACAACCATAGCCACCACTATCCTATTAGGCAGGATTGGTGTTA
This sequence comes from Epiperipatus broadwayi, assembly GCA_028023455.1. NCBI lineage: Eukaryota > Metazoa > Onychophora > Udeonychophora > Euonychophora > Peripatidae > Epiperipatus > Epiperipatus broadwayi. The sequence goes on along the minus strand of JAQFVV010012475.1, from coordinate 2,877,636 downwards.
AACCATCAAACATCACATGATCACATCTCTATACTAGCACATAATTTGTTGTAAACAAAGGCAAAACTCCCCATACAGTAATGCCACCTGTGCCAAACAGAGTAATCAATGGATGCCAGAAGGCTTGTGCATAAAATCCCTATCTAGTGCCTACTCATCCAATATCCCCAGACTAGTTTCCGGCTTGTGGCCATCATCAGTGAGTAGGCACTAGATAGGGATTTTATGCACAAACCTTCTGGCATCCATTGATTACTCTGTTTGGCACAGATGGCACTACTGTATGGGGAGTTTTGCCTTTGTTTACAACAAATTATGTGCTAGTATAGAGATGTGATCATGTGATGTTTGATGGTTTAACACCAATCCTGCCTAATAGGATAGTGGTGGCTATGGTTGTTTGAAGAGCCAAAGACACCAAAATGTATGGGTGCTGAATTGAGTTCAGACCCATATGACTATATAAGCTATTGAGCTTAGATTGAAGATATTAACAATGTTTTCAATTTCATTCTCATAGTTTTGTAGTAAAGTAGAATTAAAAGGTGGCTGCTGGAGGGTTGCATTAGATCCTAAGATCTAGGTGCAGTGCTCTCAGATCCAAGGCTCCTCACTGATGATGGCCACAAGCCAGAAACTAGTGTGGGATATTGGATGAGTAGGCACTAGATAGGGATTTTATGCACAAGCCTTCTGGCATCCATTGATTACTCTGTTTGGCACAGGTGGCACTACTGTATGGGGAGTTTTGCCTTTGTTTACAACAAATTATGTGCTAGTATAGAGATGGTGATCATGTGATGTTTGATTGAAGAACATTTAGTAATATTAAGAATAAAGAAGGAAAAATACTTTTTGAAAACAAGAAAGTGTTAATTGTTGAAAATAATATATTGAAGATTTGTATAAAAGAGAAGAAATAATAAATATAAATACGAGAAAGGACCTATAATAACAAAATAAGAATTTGATTATACAATTACTAAATAAAAAGTATTGAGGCAATCTGGTATTTCAATTGAACTTTTTAAAAAATTGTAATAATATTATTAAAAATAAATTAATTGATGTGATAACAGGATGTGTTATGAAAAAGGAAGTAATATCATTTGATTTTTTTTTTCCTTCATATGTCACAGCATCGGCCGGGACGTGAACCCACAACAGTTTGCAACCAATTACTTGCTTGCAAGGCAGCTGCGATGATCTCTCGGCTAACAACGCTTGACTAATATCATTTGATTTTATGACTACAAAACTATTGCTTTTCCAAAAAACGATAATACAAATGAATGCACAAATTACAGAGAGAGTTCTATTATCTTATGCCTCACTTATAATAATTAAAAAATATAATACATAAGAAAATAATGAGAATTTGGATGAAGACTAATATAGGTTTAGACCTGGAAAAGGGACTAAAGAAGCAATAGTATTATAATGATTTTGCAAAAATGATTGGAAATGAAAGAACACCTTATGTGTTTTTATTGATTTGGAAAGGCTTTTGTCAAAGTGGATTCAAAATTGTTTAAAATGATGAAAAATGTAGGTCTTGATTGGGAAGATAGAGGGTTAATTTTAAATTTATATAAATCTCAAAAGACAGAAATAATTCTAAGTAGAAGCAAAAGTAATGCAAATATAACTGCTTTTGCTCTTTAAGCAGGTATCCTACGTATCTTATTTAATTAGTCGAAATGTTGTTTCTTTTTTTACTGATGTAAAAACTATAAGCATGATGTCAACAGAAATATAGGCATTTGATAGATCTCTGATGTAGCTTTCTAAAGATGTCTTCAACAAAAAAATCCGATGAAATTTGGATTTTTTATTAATTTTTTTTGACCAATTTTGTAATTTCCACAAAGCGATAAAGACAGAAAACACTTATCGGCCTTCAAATTATTGGAATAAAAATACTCTGATTCACAAACAAGGCCTTCACTGGAGTCTAAACATAAGCAGAATATCAAGCTCATAAGTATCAATTTTAATTTTTTGAATAATATTTTAATTTTTTTTTTAATGATTTGAAAAAACCATTTAATTTTTATTAATTTGAGTTTGTAGTGGTGTGTGCCTATATAAATTATGTATTTATTTATGCTCATATGAATTCATACCTATGGTAATTCTGTAAGTTCCAATCCATTTATTTTATAAAAATAATGATTCTTAAAAGGTGTGTTTGTGTTTAAAAGTAATGATTTACAAAACTAATAATCAAATGTATAGAAAGATTGCATATGCAGGCAAATAATCAAATTCTGATTCTTGCCTATGCCTTGATACTCATGCTGTGGAGTCACTCTGGTTTTGCTATATGTTTCATCACATTATTTTCAAGTCTATAGCAAATAAATGGACTATATGCAAATAAATTATATCTATGTGATACAATAAATATAACAAGATAGCATCACTGGTGTGCATTATGATATACCCAAAAAAATATAAAATGAAGAGATGAAACTCATTTTATCAGTGATACAGTCAGTAGCCTACAATTTCTAGGTTTAGATAGACAAGAAGAAATTGTTATGATAACAAATGCATATCTATCTTCTGGAAATGATTTGTTTTGTATCTTTTATTAGGATGAATCTTTTTCTTATAGACACCTTTGACATTTGATAACTTTTGGGGTATAAGATAAAAATGAAGAATTCTTATGCGAATACTTTTGGAGATTCTGAAGCTATGGACTATCTCAGGTAAGACATATTATATATGGTTTGAAAGATAATTTTGTGAGGAATACAAAGAAATTATCATTGAAGATATAATTTAAACTTAGTTAATGATGAATTAGAAATTATGAACAAACAATAAAGTAATAATTATTTTGGATGTTGAAATTTTTTTACCTTATTTTTTAAATGGTTATCACTATTTGTCTTAGACTTATTGTTTTCCTTAGTTTTTCTAGTTTCTATTAATGTAAATTTTTTTTGCTCTAACATAATTAAAACTGAAGTCAGTTTTAAAAAAAATTCAATATGGCACTGAAATCTGCGACAGATAAAAAAAGATATGAGGCAAGTCTTTCCATTATTATCTTAATTATTCAATTTACTTACTGACAATATAAAAAAGCATTATTTGTAGACAAAAGATAAAAAGACTGACTGATGTGCAATCAATAATATATGTTTAAAAAAAGTTAAGAAATTTTGTTATCTGTTGAGATTAAATGACAAATAATGTTAGCAAAACATGCTTTTCAAAATAAAAATACTTTACTATTGAATAAAAATATCAATAAAAAAAATATAATGAATTTTATTAAAACTTTCATTTGGAATATATTAAGTTTTAGCTGTCAGACATGATCCCTGGGGGAAAAAATTAAAAGAAAGGAAATGTGGCTTTGGAGAAGATTAATAGAACAAATTGGATGGCAAAGAAAACCAATGATCAAATATTATTAGAACTTGGAATAAAAACAGAACTAATGAATGTGATAAAAATAAGAAAGATTAAGTTTTTGGGTCACATTTTAAGACAAGATAGGTTTTTATAAAATAATTTGGAAAATAAAATTTTAGGAAAAAGACTGAGAGGCAGATTAAAAATAACATATTGAAATGGTTATGTGTCTCATTACAAACAAAATATGCATGTATATATATAGTTGAAAGAAAAAGTAGAAATAAACAATTTTTTTTTGTTGATATTATATTACACTGGAATAACAGTTAAGAGTTAAATAATAATTTTGAATTTAAAAAATTGCTATAAATTAAACATTTAAAAATGACTATTTAATGTTTTACTCTGATTTTGATAATTAAAAAAAAAATTAAAACAAACTTGTTTTTATGTTAAAATAGATAATAACAGTATTTATAGAATTTCCCTACCTATTTTTGATTAGATTAAACATTTTTTTAAATTAAACTTGTGAAAAAATTTTGATTGTTGGAAGGATTAATTTTTTTTTAAGATAAAGAATTTAATTATTGTTTTCAAATTCCATGATATACTATAAAAAGGTGGATTTGAAACATTCAATTAGACAGCACTATTCTTATGAAGTTATAATTGAATACAAGTCAGTTGCTGATAAGGTCACAATAGTGGAGTTTGAATTCACAGGGAGACAAGGCCTAGCTTTTATGTGATTCATAGCCCATATGTGTAGTACAGATGGCTTGCCTGAAGTCTATTAAATCATAAACTAAATGGAGCTGATTAAACACCAACAGTTACCAGATTATATATTTCCTGAATATGTAAATAAGCCAGTCTAGTTTTAGAATGGACCAGTTTACCAAAAGATTCCATCGGCTTGCTGGAAGAATTACCATGCTATGAGTTTATACATATGCTGGTTAATCTATATGCAAAGAAATACAATTAAATACTTTGCAGTTAAAATCTTTAAATTACAAGACTTAAAAGTAAATAACTTTTGTCTAAATTATTCAACTAAAACTAAGTTACATTTCCAGTTTTATTTTATTAAAAAAGTAAACTCCAGAAATCTTTGGAGAATAAAAAAACTTGCTAGCATATTTTTAAAGATGGTTGTAATTAATAGTAATCTGGAAAAAAAAAAACTTTTATGAAGGACTGTCAAAGAAGTAATACTTTTTTTTTTAAAAAAAGAAAAAACTTTTAGTTACCATTAAAAATAATAAATTGATTAATAACTTTGATTTATAGGGGAATAATAATAATTCATGTGTGCATTTTATATATATATTTTACATTGAATTGTCCTACAAAAATATAGCAATATGGATATATATATATATATTTATAAATACCAGTGTATGCACACAAATTTGAATGAGTACACATATATATTAAAATTAGTCATCAACAATCTATATGTTAAAATTATTATGTATTGTATTATTGGTTTATGACAATCCAAAGATATTACTTTTGAATTATACAGCACATCTGAGTGCTTATACATAGATGTGTTTTATATAAACCTAAGGAGATATATGTAAATTATAATGTAATAATATATATATATTGCATTATGTGATTCAAAATCAGAATGCTGATTTTATATTTATAGCATAGTTAGCAGACCTTAATTTCATTTTATTATTTCTAATTAATAAATTTATATTCCATTAAGTTTTTCCAGTGAATTCATTCAATCCTAAAATAGGTTTGAAAAATTATAAATTATTATATGTTGGTATTATCTCTTGCTCACTGAGCTGAATTCATACATAACAGTCAATTAGGTGCTTGTCTTATAGATAAAAATGCCATTGGATGGCGCCGTTTTCACGCTAAAACTATAAAATATGACCATTCCCGGGCCATTGATTATAATAATTTTGCTGTGCTTTTTTGTAATGCGAAAATAAAAACAAAACAAAATCGTCTTTTATAAATATTATTTTTTATTAACGTATACAATTTAAATGATAATAATAAATGTAAAATTAAATTAACAAATTACAATTTGATTCGTGTTTTTCTATCGTATATTTTTATAATTGTGTTACGGCTTTTTTTTTTATCAATTTTCTATCGGATATTTTTTTACTTGTGTTATGGCTTTTTTTTTATCAATTTTCTATTGGATATTTTTTTACTTGTGTTACGACTTTTTTTGTTGTTGTTGTTTAACTAAAAAATAATAATCGTAATAAAAAGTAAAATTTCTTAGTCTATTTTTTTAATCTTTGTTTTACATTTTTTTTTTTTACAGACAAAGTAAAAGTTGTTACGGTTAGGTTTAGGGTTAGCGTACTGTTGTTTGTAATGCTAAAATAAAATAATTCAAAATCGTAACCATACTCGGACAAAAAAAAGAAACTCAAACTTTTTTAAACAACAACAAACACATATAAATGTCTTACTTTACTTATTAAACATGTTTATAATATTTGCTTTTATGAAATTTACAAAAAATCATGTATATTTGTACTTTTCTTACTGGATATTTTTTTGGTACCGCTCTTTTTTAATTCAAAAATATACACACGGTAGAATCTTCTTTGTCTCGTGGAATGTTATGAACAGTACGTTACTGGACGCGTTACCTAATTGCAACTCACTAAAAACATAGATATTTAACATTTTCCCAATTAAAACTTCAACAGAGTAACGTTGTAAAAAATCTTAGAATTATTACTTTAAAAATTCTGAACATTTCAATACTTTAAAATAAAAAAAAATCCAATGACAACAACATTTCCATCCAATTCAAATACAAACCCTCTCATCAAGCCGTAACTATTTTATAAACTGTGCGTAATTCGGAAAATGTATTTGCTGCGATGCGACATACATGTTGTACTGCGACGCGACATAGCGGCCTGCATTCTGTAGCACAACAAAAAAGTTGTATTATAGAAAACACGGGTTCGAATGTGTCGGCCGCGGAAACAGCATTTTTATGTGTTTTAACGCGAAAACCGTGCCATCGAACGGCGTCTTTAGCTATAAGATGAGTACCGTCAATTATATAGATTGGGGTTTATGTTTAGTGTTATGGAGATACAGATAATGATGATCCTGATTAGTGCAAAGGGATATTCTTTAAAGTCCATGCACTATATTTTATTTATTATTAGAAATTAAGTTTATAGATGAGCAGTAAATTAAAGATATTAAATGGCCAGGGCATTTGATGATGATCAGCATGTTTCTCTATCCCAGAATTACATTTAAGGTTGTGCATCCAAATTATTGTTTATATAATCTTCCAAGTTTGGAAAAGGCTGAATAATTAGCCTGGTCTATAGTGAACTATAAGGTTGACTGTTGATTATACTTTTTATTATTCATCTGTAATGCTAGTAAACTTATAATTAGTTCTTTACTGATATCTCATGCTCATTATATTCATTCCTTTCAAATGTATTCCTTTTGATTATTTAATGTGGGAATGATGATGGTTTCCCATCTCATTATTCAGCCTTAATATGTTGTGTACGATTACAAATGACTACCCAATTGTCGATCCTGTATTTCCAGATTTTCCATCACCCTAGGTTCATCTTGTTTCATTGTACCACTATAATATATTAAAAATGTGATCAGTGAAATTGAATGTTTTTCATATGCAGATATGAAACGAATTGCTGAAGATAGAATGATGTGGCAGCTATGACTAGGCATTGCCTTTAGAAGCTGAAATGATAATTACTTACTTTAATAATGACAATAATAGATAATACTGCAATAGGTCTAATTTTCCAGAAAGTGTTTTGTTCATTAAAAAAACTATATATTCAATAAGTATACATAATTAAATCTTTATACTTGTAAAGAAAAAAAATTAAATTCACTTTATACAAAAATATTTTTATTAACTTTAGGTTGTAAAAATGTGCTGAAAGATTAGGTGCTGCTGAAGAAAGGTAGAGCCAAGTGAATCTCAACTTTTTGTAATTTACAATTTTTAATGATTACTAATATGTAAATTTAAAATCTTAATTTAAACTGTTTAGACTGTAAATTTTGAATAATATATATATACACAAATACATATGTTTACAATACATGAACATAAATTCTACCAAAAGATTTATAACAATTTATAATTATTGTTAATTTAAAAAATCGTTTTACATATAGAACACTGTATTATGATAAACTTTGCCTTTGGAAAAAAAAAAAAGAGCTTACATAGATTTTATATAAATAATTAACGTCATGGGATTTATCTTCTTTACATTTTCTCATCCAATACTGTAGTAAGCATGAATAATAAATAAAACAGTTAATAATAAGGAAAACAAATGTTCACAACTGGTCTCTACTTTATTGGCCTTCAGCATATAGAAGCATTATTTTTAATCATACCATTCCTCATAGCTATTTTTTCCTCATAAAAGCTACTCATACTGAAACTTAAAATTTACAACATTTAAGATTCTGAATCTAAATCAATCGGCTTATAGTTATATATTGTAACCTAGAACCATAGTTTAAAAATATAAAAACAGCTATTTAATCGTAATGTTAGAAGTATCCCGTTTGTTAAGATTTATTTACTGATTAGTGTGTGCATTAATTTTGAAATAACAAGAACTTTTATTAACTAGAAAGTTGATAAGTTTATCATTTGTGTAGTGTATATTAAACAACATCACCATGGTTACACATTCAGAAAAATACCAATAGTCCCGAGCTATATAATTAATTCGGTTGGCGCATGTAAAAAAATAAACCACATATCCATGGACTACATGATTTAGTTTGGTATTTGCCACAGAGGAAGGATTCACAATTGCAGTAATTGTGTGTTTTTTTAAAAACATTACCTTGTAGATAAATAGGCTAAAAATTTAAAGTCAAGATCAGTCAGTTCACCGGTTATATAGCCAGAGTACAGTTCGCCAGATATGAAGCCAGTGTTCCAGTCATCAATTAACTAGGGTTCCAATAGCTGTCGAGAAATTGCTTGGACGTTTTCAAGATGTTATTAAGGAATATAGATTTTTAAACAAAAAAATAAAAACTGTCAAACATGGATCTATATCACATTCATTTAAACATACATGATGGCTATGTATAATGGAACCCTGTCAACTAGCACAATCAGCTCTAAAACGTAATATGGTTTTCTTGATATCCATTACAAAAAATAAGAATGTTTAGAAGTACTCTTTAAGTATACATTGTTCAATTAGCTTTCTCTTTTCTGGAATTAATCATAACAAATTTTAAAAGAGAATTTAAAAAAAAAAATATTTTTTTTTTACAGAATTATGGACTTATAAGTGGGACGAATTATAACTTCAAACTTCCATAAAAGTGAAAGCTTTATGAATTTTATAAAAAGCTAAACTCATATTTCAAAAGAAATATAAGAATAACTGTTTCATGAACTGGAAATTTATAACAATTATAAATTCATGTTTCAATAGGACCCTGACAAGCATTGTTTTCCTATAAGAAAAAAGCAAGGGCAAAGAACTAAATGTTACACAAAACTATTACATCTCAGTAAAACTAAGCTAATTGTATTAATGGACAAACAAATCATCAACAAGTACAGAAAACAAAAGAAAGGACTCATGTAAGAATTACTTTTAGTTTAATTTTTAGTTAACCATTTGGTATTTAATATAATCATATGTGTGTATAATATAATTGATCAGGCATTTGGAGAAAAGGAAATATTTTAAATCTCAATTAATTTAATAAACTGTAATGTATTAACCATTACAATTGGATATCAAATACCTTATCAAGGGATATATACACATATTTTTTTTTTTAATACAATGTTGATGCATATCATATATTGTTATAGTAAAATAAACAACTATTGTTAACTATATGTTTATGTGGACATTTTTTTATTCATGCATTCCATTCAGCAGTGTTAGTTTTGCAATATCTTATCTAATTCTTATTGTTTCTTGAGTTATGTTGAATGTTAACTGGATACCATTCATAAAAGTGTATAGTTTGAACCTGGGTGCTAATGGCATTGTTTTGAGGCTCTATCTACCCAAAACAACAAAAATTTTCTAGTAACATTAGGCCTTTATAACAAATATATTATATAAAGGCAGGAAATATTGCTGTATGGGCTAAACATTACATGTAATAGAATTATTCCTATAATGTTCTACAGTATGCTTATTATAAAATCCAGTAGTATATAGACCACTCCGATTGGGGATGGTGGTGTAGGGGATTATCTCATTACTATATACATATATATCTGACAATAGTTTAGCAACCATATATTTTAATGATCTCATTTTAAAACTAACTAAAAACAAAGACATAATACATACAAAAATAAGGAATTCATAACTCCTCTAGCTTTTATTTTCATTTAAATAATAATTTAACAATATAATCTCTTTCACTTTTCTGTAAAGCCAACATTGTAAACATAAGTAACACCAGAATAATTTCTAGTTCTTGTCAAAATATGGTGTATTAATGATTATTATATATAGCACTAAGAATATATAATAATATTTCTGAAGTAATAATGTTTTCAAAATACATGTACTATAAAAATCATATACAAGTTATTACATCAGAAATATTATTATACATTTTCAGTATTACATATTTATTAAAATTTATATATGAATTGTGAACTAGTTAGATTGAGGCTTTGTTAAAATCACTGCTAAGGTAATGTCTGACTTCCCAAAAATTTCATAGATTAATTGCTAGCCCATACAAAATCTTGGGGACCAAATAAAAGTGAGTTGGTTAAAAGATTAACATGAAAAAATATTGTTTGCAAGTTTATTGAAATAACTTCCAGAAAGTCTGGTTTTGCTAAAAGCTAAATGATTTTATAAATGTATTTACATGATAATAGCCACAATCTCATCTGAATCATGAATCTTCAATTTGTTGTTAAGGTAATCCCATTAAACAGTTTTATTACAACTTCTTAAAATTCTCAATTTGTTACAATTCAAGTGTGAAACTCTATACTAACATCAGGGTGAAAGATGGAAGGCATCTTTTACTTATTTTTTATTTATGGAAGTTGTTTATACTTTAAATAAACTTGTGTCTATTAGTGGTTTTAAAAGTTATAAATGACTATTTATTAGGCTGCTTTCAAAATAAGTTACATTTGTCTGTATAATGTAATTTATTTAAACTTCTAAGAATATCATGTCTATATTAATATTTCAGATGAGAATAAAAGCCAGAAACTAGTCTGGTGATATTAGATGAGTAGGGACTAGATGGGGGATTTTATGCACAAGCCTTCTGTCATCCATTGATTACTCTGGCTTGCACTGAGTGGCAATATGTATAGAGAGTTTTGCCTGTTTTAATAACAGTTATAAGCAAAAATAAGAAATGGTGACCATGTGATGTTTATTGGCTTAAACCAATCCCGCCTAATAGGATATGGTGGCTATGGTTATTAAAGAACCAAAGACCCCAAAATGTGTAGATACTGAAATGAGTTCAGACCTATATGACCATGTGATGTTTATTGGCTTAAACCAATCCTGCCTAATAGGATATGATGGCTATGGTTATTAAAGAACCAAAGACCTCAAAATGTGTAGATACTGAAATGAGTTCAGACCTATATGACTATATAAGCTAATAAGCTTGGATTGAAAATATTATAGTGTTTTCAATTTAAGACTAATAGCTTTGTAGTTAAGTAGATATAAAAGGTGGCTGCTGGAGGGTTGTATTAGATCCTAAGATCTAGGTACAGTATTCTCAGATTCAAGGCTCCTCACTAACGAAGGCTACAAGCCAGAGACTAGTCTGGGGATATTGGATGAGTAGGCACTAGATGGGGATTTTATGCACAAGCTGCACTGAGTGACAATATGTATAAAGAGATTTGCCTGTTTTAATAAGTTATAAGCAAGCATAAAAAATGGTGATCATGTGATGCTTATTGGTCTAAGTACCGATTATTTATTAGTCTGCTTCAAAAACAGATCATATTTGCCTGTTTAATAGGGCTTATTGAAATTTAATCTCAATCTGTTACAATTCAAGGGTCATCTTACTTGTCTACATTAGCATCTTAGGCTAGAGTGAAACGTGGTGGTCAATTTTTTTACTTATGGAGGTTTCCTTGACAAGAGATAGAAGATTCATGTTTAAGATAATGATTATCATGTTATAATATATATATAAATTGCAAAGATACAGTTGCTAATGCTCCTCAGTTTGACACAAATTTCTGGTGACAGTTATCTTAACTTACTAAATATATCTCAAAATAAGCTATATATTTTATAATTTTTAAATTAAGATAGTTTTGAAAAGCTGGTAAAAATATTTACCTATATATTAAATGCTGGGCTTCAGCGCTTGCAGGTTCTCTTGTTTTATGATCTTTTACCAAGTCAATACCAATAAATAAACCACAGCCCCTTAAAAAATGATAAAGATTTTGATTAAAATAAAAAATGCACAAAAAATAAATTAATATTAAACAACATAATATTATTTGGACAAACTATCTTTAATTAAGTTATGATAGTAAAAAACCTCCAACTTGCTACAATAACAACAGTAATTGGGTAAAGCAAGGGAGAATAGAACCTCATTTTGCATCTAACATGCATCTAGAAAATCAAAAAACAAATTAAGAATGGAACACTTGAGCATTATTTAGAAATGGTTTAGTTTTCATTAGTCATTTTATTACCAGAGATATCTGACAATTCATTTCTATTAACTCTTCATTGATATATAATAAAAACTAAACAACATACATCAAATTCCACTCTTCAGTTTATTAAGAAAGATGCCATAAATATTTTTTTTGTAATACTTTCACATTCTATTTCCCACTCATTTAAGAGCATTGAATCTATAATTTTCTTCTGTGTATCTCTGTTCTTATTACTTGTCACAAATTCTATCAAAATATTTCTCATAATCTCTCTACTTTGAAAAATAATGCCATAAAGCTTTCTCTATTCATTATTTTTTATAATTGTTTCTAAAACATACTCTTACTACTCAATTCTGACTTATAACTCAATCACCTTTTTTTCTTATTATTTTCCATATTTACTTTAAAATCTCCAATTATTTTTCTTATTTTTATTTACAACAGTTCCATAAAATGCATTTAACTAGCCTATTTCTAAATCTATTTTTATTGAATCCACATAAACTTCTCTTTTAATAAAAATATTTTCATCATTATCAAACTAGTTTATATTTGATTAAATTCTTAAATTGAAAGAGGAGCTAATCATGTGATTATAAGGATATATCCTGCATGCTTTAGTACTATAATAAGAATAATTGATTATTATATAAAGAAATAATGAGGGGTGAATAAAATGGAGCTTGATCAATTGAGAATGCCAGCTGAGTAAAATTAAAAAACAAAAACATTTCAATTTAGTCGATTGTATAGAACTTTTATACTAAGATCTCATATTTTGGTGCTTAAACATCATTTTGTCTTCCAAAAAATTAATTATACAAATTTTTATTACTTGTCACGTTTGATGCTTAAAAGATAAACTTTAAAATATATAAGAAATAAAATTTAGACACATTGGCAATACTAAAATAATATAAATATCAATATACAATAGTGAAGCAATGCATATATGCTTGCTTCATGTTTGCATGAATTATAGCCTATTTCTCATTGCATATAATTTATTTTTCAATATCCGCACACATTAGAAATATGCACGTGTGCATGTACAATTTAACATTTTAAAGTTAAAAGCTGATTGTTTTAAATCACGCTATATTATTTTTTTTAAAAAAAGTATCTTGTTAAAAGCAAAATCAATTAAGTAAAGAAATGTTAATATATTGCACACAATGGGAGGAAGGTAGGAAGACATTACAAGAGGAAGTGTAAGGGCTGTATTTCCCTATCTATAGATACAATCGGCTGTAATAATTACAGTTGAACACCTTCAGAGTCTATACATGTTTGAAGGTGTTAAATGAAAAGTAAAAAACAATGGCAAGAAAACCAATTCAGCTGCAGACAAGGCATGAGGAAGTAGAAAACTAAAGGAACATTAATTAAAAGCAAAAGCAGAACTAAATCCATTAAGAAGTAAAAAAGCAGATCCCAGGCATAAAAATAGGTATGTAAGTGTGGAAGGGGGCATTGTGTAAAAAAAAAAAAATAGAGTCATATATTTGACATAAGATCCTATAAAAAGAGTCATAATATTTTGCTCAAGATCTTATAATTATAAATTTATTAAACGCACATTGATTACGTAAGTAATATTTACCAAGGCTGTATTTTCGAGGTTACAGGCTTGGTAAATATTACTCAAGATATTATATATATTTGGCATAAGTTTCTAATTAGTCATCCTGCTTAATTGTCTGCTTTTGGTATTCATGAAGAAGAAAAAAAAAAGAAAACCTGCCGTTATGAGTGAAAAGATGGATATCGGTTTCTCCGCGGACATTGGTGAAGTGTGGCATCCAGAAAACTTCCACCAGCATGATTAAGATCCATCTACGTCCTACCATCTCCATGCAAATCTGAAGACCATGGATCCATATATCCATCTGTGCAGAAGTCCTGAAAATCATTACTATCATGGACGTATTATCATTGATATTAAATCTACTGGTCTTAATTGTTTAGCAAATTAGAAATTATTTTGCATTTTTTATCTATGTTATGTTAAATAATGGAGGGAGTTAAATTTTAAATCATTAAATGTGTTTACGCTGTTCTCAATGTCCCCAAGGGATGAAGCGAAGCGAGAAGACACTAAATTTAAAACTTAAAAGTAATAACAATATATATCTAAATTGATTTTTATTTCTTGGTTTCTTTGCTTATCTCAGTTTTCCCTATCATGTCAAGTAAAATTATTTCTCAATTTCTTAGAAATATGTAAAGAATTAGTGAAGAATGGCGAGTGTATATAAATCATTTTTTAATTTATTGTGTTGCTCTATAAATAAACCCCAACCCATGCACTAGAAATTAATTTATAAGTGAAGATATCTGTAATAAAAACAATATATTAATTCTATTCAAGTTTCACTTCAGATGCCACTAAAATTAATAATTCTATTTTGTTAAAATGATCCTATGTAATGAAAACTAATATTAAGGCTGTCATATTTATAATTCAAGATTCCATTATGTGAAAGTAATATTAATAATGTTATCGAGATGTACGTACTGCATTACTTATTGACACAGTAGAATATATAGGAAAATTAAACTGCAACTCATGTACAGGCAATGTAAAAAGTAATGGATCACGCTATTAGCATATATTAGGGTAATAAATATTCCCTGTACTTTAGATTTCCAAGTTTAAGGTGATTAAAATAGTTATTGTGAACGTGATCTAATTATAAAACAATCATATGTGGTTAACTAGGGATGCTTATTTGTCATATAAAAATAAGTTTCATAATGTTTATTATTAGGGTAGGTGGAAGGTTTAATAATTTATCTTTTATCTTTCTGTATATTGCATTCCTACCCCTTCATATGTGTTGCAATGGTCGTATTATTATTGAATTCATTGCCTCTGCTCATCGCATGGTTCACTCATCTTCGTATAATCACTGTAACAAGTACGGGTTTATATTCCTTCTTGTTTGCCCGGTTTCCTAATCAAGTATTAGCACTGGTCTAAGTTGTATGATGGAGCTGAAGACTTATCGCTACCCCAAATCCTAGCTTTAGCATAAAATCTCATTGCTATGTACCCTTGGTTGGAAGCAGGAGCACCCCTGCAGCCAGGGAAGGTGATTAAAATAGTTATTGTGAACGTGATCTAGTTCATAAAACAATCATATATGGTTAACTAGGGATGCTTATTTGTCATATAAAAATAAGTTTCATAATGTTTATTATTAGGATAGGTGGAAGGTTTAATAATTTATCTTTTATCTTTCTGTATATTGCATTACTACCCCTTCATATGTGTTGCAATGGTCGTATTATTATTGAATTCATTGCCTCTGCTCACCACATGGTTCACTCATCTTCATATAGTCACTGTAACAAGTACGGGTTATATTCCTTCTTGTGTGCCCGGTTTCCTAATCAAGTATTAGCGCTGGTCTGTTGTATGATGGAGCAGAAGACTTATCGCTACCCCAAATCCTAGCTTTAGCACAAAATCTCGTTGCTATGTACCCTTGGTTGGAAGTAGGAGCACCCCTGCAGCCAGGGATATCCATTCTTAATTGTGAACCATGTCATCTGATTGCTAAGCCGATGATCTTTACATTTGTTTTCACTATTGACAGCACTCACATAGACTGCAAGTCTAAGTAATATTTTATCTGTGTAGCCTTCACTTGTGCTTAACAGCAACCCTGGGTAGACTTAAATCGAACCTGTACTCATCATATTAAACAAAATAAATATGTAATAGATTGTTAAATTGAAACCTATAATGGGTTGATAACTTCTCATACCTCCAATACAAATTAAATAGGGCAATACATTATTGCTGTAAGCCACTGCCAAAACAAACACATCCATGGTTTTATAGATGACTGATATAGTATTTCACTTTGTAGCATTATAGAAGTAATAAAATTCCAAAATCATGTCAATACCGTAAGGTAAATAAATTAATGTAGGGTCTTAATGAGTGCTAGTGTATGGTAAGGTCATAAGTTGATGAAGAACCCTGAGAAAAAAGTCGTATTTGCACCCTGAGCTACTTCATGCTATATGAAGAGAAACTATGTGACATCAATGATTTTAATTATGTAGCTGGGACCAGAAAATCTAGGTAGGGGTTTAAATTAGGGCATGAAGTAACTCTAAGTCTGCTGGTTGAGAATTCCTGCTTTGTCTTTCAGACTTGTTGATTGATTACAATCTTGACCATTACAGGGTTTTTTTTAAATACATGGTACTATCAACACGAGGCCTTGAACTGCCTTCATACGACATGGGGAGCACTAGTAGGTCAAGTATTTAAAACCATTGCTCATACAATGTCTAAAAATATTGGAGTTCACATAGGGAAATACACACAGATTTATTTTTTTTTGGGGGGGGGGGGCATTTGATATATAAATTTTTTAGTTAATATAATGTAACTGTTACAACTTTAGAGCTATAGAGAAAAAAAAAACCAAAGCTATGGACGTTAGTGTAAAGTTTGCTTCTGTTCCGAATGGCAAACAATACTTTTTTTTTTGTGAATAGCAGGTTAAGATAATATGATAAAATAATTTTTTATCCACTTTCTTTGCAGATGGAGTGAGTGGTCCTACCAGCAGCATATATACAAAAAAGGAAAATACTAGAAACAATAAAGATGGATAGAAAAAAAGTGTAGAAATTTTTTTTTTCAAAATAAAATAAAATGGACGAAACATGACGCCAAGCAGGATGACAGGGGAAAGTAGACTATATTTGGTAAGTTTAAAAAAGACTTTTCGTTAGTATACATGTAATAACAGACAAGTAATAATCGCCGAAAGCCAATAAGGAGAAACGGCACGATATTAGTGGGAAGGCTTTAGATACCAAGGAGACATCCAGAAATATACAATGAGGTTGATGAGAGTATTCTGTTGTGAGGAAAGATAACACCAGATCCATGCGAGGATATACAGTGAAAAATATATACAGTGAAAAATATGATGGAAAGATAACACCAGATCCATGCAAGGGGATACAATGAAAAATATGAGGGAAGGAAAGGCAAGATAATTCAGTTCTTTATGAGACAAAAGGGATACTTCATCAATGACCACCTCATATAATGGAGCCAGTTCATGCAGAAATTTGATTACCAGGTCTATTGCCATGGAGAGGACAACATGATAGCTGACATCCTCAGCCGCCACCCCATTACCCTGGCACTCTAAAAACCGATGAGGGAACACATCCAGGTGGCCCGCATAATGACAGCCATGGATAACACCATAAAATGAGAATTTCAGGATTTACGACCGTTACAGGAGGATGACTCCAAGTACGAACCCATCCTGTGGCGAATAAATGAGAAGCAACACTTAGATGAACAGGTAAGCCGAAGCGACAGGAATCCGACATACCAAATAAGGGATGGATTGCTGCTGATTCAGATGATGCGCAGCAAGGAATGGAAAGTTACAGTATCCAAATGTATAAGGGACCAATTGATCAGGCAGTCATAACCTACTCAGGCACTATGGCCCATGAAAAACAGAAGCAGCAATATGGAAATTTTAATTGGGAAGGGATGTACTCTACCATCCTATCCGAGCTACAAAGTTGTCAAGTTTACTCCCAGAGCAAACCAACTAACCGGTCATATATAAGGGAGAACCTCTCAATTCTGCCAGAAGAACCCATTGAACTTGTCATCAATCATTATGGCCAGTTACTGACTTGCAACCACTTGAGAATCCTCCTGGTAACATATGATGTTTTCTCAAAATATGTCACAGCATACCCAGTGAGATACGCAGATTTCCAGAATGGGTAAATCTAAAGCAATGCTCTCAGATGACCGGGTAGCATTCACTTCCCATCAGTGGAAGGCCTGGACCTAGCAGAGGAATATGGCACATTCTGACATTGATTAGAAACCTCAGTCAAACCCCTATGAGAAGGTTAAGAGGGAGCTCAACCAGCTTATTCTGGACCAATGTGGGCTATAATCACAGAGATTGGGTCAAGCAGACACCGCAGGTGGTCCAATACATAAGCATGACAACCAATGAGTCAACAGTTTTCCAATAACCCACGAACCTAATGATAGCAAAAGAGACTAGCTAAATTGCCAAACAGAGGAAATGAAGCATACTGCGATAATACCAGTTAAAAGAAGAGGACCAGGTATAGACTCAGGCAAACCAATTAAGTAGTATGGTACAGAACCAGTATAAGAAATTTTGACCTTTATATGATGGACCATATACCATAAAGAGGAATTACAAAGGAAACACATTTTTGCGGAAGGCCCTACAGGGCTAAAAGGACCATTCAACATCCATGCCTTGAAACCATACCGTGATAGACCCCAAGACCCAGGAGAGGGATCCCAATAAAAGTGTAAAGTAAACCATTTAAGTGACGACTTAGGGATTAAAGTGGAACTTAAGAGATCGAAAGAAACCTAATATAATTTATTAAACTGTAAATAAAACTATCAAAACAGGGAGAGTAGAGTAGCAAAAAAAAAAGAAAACTAATAAACATGCACACATTAACATTCCTGCAAAGAGAAAACATCTAGCGATCACTCATTCACTGCTGAGAGGATGTAAGTTTTTTTTATGTGGTGTACCTTGGGGGATATGAAGCAGTGCATATCTGCATGCATATATGATTGCTTGAATTATAGCCTATTTCCCATCATGTATAATTTATTTCTCAATATCAGCACAGATTAGTAAAGGCACATGTGCATGTACAATTTTACATTTTAAAGTTAAAAGCAGATTGTTTTCAGTCACGCTATATTATTTTAAGAAAAAAAAATTTCTTGTTACAAGCATAATCAATTAAAAAAAGAAATGTTAATATATTGTATACAATGGTAGGAAGCCATTACAGGAGAGTGTAAGTGTGGTATTTTGCTATCTATAGATACAATCAGCTGCAATAATTACAGTTGAACACCTTTAGAGCCTATACAAGTTTTAAGGTGTTAAATGAAAAATAAAAAACAATGGCAAGAAAACCCAATTCGGCTACACTCAAGGCATGAGAAGTAGAAAACTAATGGCAAATCAATTAAAAGTAAAAGCAGCACAAAATCCATTAAGAATTAAAAATGCAGAACATATGCATAAAAATAGATATATAAGCATAGAAGGGCATTTGTGTGAAAAAATGGAAAAAGTTGTATATTTGGCATTAAAGATTGTATAAAAAGAGAGTTGTAATATTTTGCACAAGATCTTATATATATATATTCAGTGTAATTTTCTAATTAGTTATCCTGCTAAGATTCTACTTAGTACTCTTTTCGTATTTGTGAAAAAAAAAATGTTGAAAGTATCTGCTGTTATGAGAAAATAGATGGGTGTCAGCTTCTTTGCGGTCATCGGAAAATTTTGGCATGATTAAGATCCACCTACGTCATAATATCTCCTTGCAAGTCCGAAAACCATGAAATCGTATATCCATCTGCGAAGAAGTCCTAAAAGTCATTATCATCTTGCTGGAAAAATACTTTAAATTTATCCAAAGGTTTTTAACTGCAACTTAATTTTTTTAACATCTTCAGTTAGTCTTAATGCAGTAAATTGTACGTATTATTTATCATTGATGTTAAATCTACTGGTCTTAATTATTTAGCTAATAGAAATCTATTTTGCATTTTTATTTATGTTACTTTGAATGATGGAGGAAGGTAAATTTTAAATCATTAAATGTGTTCATACGCTTTTCTGCTCTCAACGTCTCCAAGGGATGGAGTGAGTCGAGAAGATGCTAAATTTAGAGCTGCAAAATTTTAAAGTAATAACAATATGTATCT
Organism: Epiperipatus broadwayi; assembly: GCA_028023455.1. NCBI lineage: Eukaryota > Metazoa > Onychophora > Udeonychophora > Euonychophora > Peripatidae > Epiperipatus > Epiperipatus broadwayi. The sequence continues at coordinate 2,857,774 of JAQFVV010012475.1, read as the reverse complement.
AAATTGATTTTTATTTCTTGGTTTCTTTTCTTATTTAGCTCTCTCCACCATTTCAAGTAAGATTATTTCTCAATTTCTTAGAAATATGTAAAAAATTAATGAAGGATGGTGAGCATTCAATTAATAATATAAATCATTTTTTTGTTTATTATGCTGCTCTACAAATATACCCCAACCCATGCGCTAGAAATTAATTTATAAATGAAGATATCTGTAATAAAAACAATATATTAATTCTGTTTAAGTTTTACTTCATGTGCCACTAAAGTTAATAATTCCATTTTGTTAAAATGATCTAATATTTAGGCTGTCTGCCACTAAAGTTAATAATTCCATTTTGTTAAAATGATCTAATATTAAGGCTGTCATATTTACAATTCAAGATTCCATTAGATGAAAGAAATATTAACAAAGTTATCGAGATGTACATACTGCATTGCTTATTGACGCAGTAGAATATATATGTAAATTAAACAGCAATTCATGAAAAGGCAATGTAAGTAGTAATGGATTACACTATCAGAATATATTCTGCACTTTAAATGTTACATTATTAGAGTTCCAAGTTAAAGATGATCAAAATAGTTGTGAATGCGTTCTAGTTATAAAACAATCATACTTTGGTTAACTAGGGATGCTTATTTGTTATATAAAAATAAGTTCCATAATGTTTATAGTGTAGGTGGAAAGTTTAATAATTTATTATTTATTTTTTTGTATATTGTATTCCTACCCCTTCATATGTGTTGCAATGCTCGTATTATTATTGAATTCGTTACCTCTGCTCACTGCATGGTTCACTCATCTTTGTATAGTCACTGCGACAAGTGAGGGCTATACTCCTTCTTGCATGGCCAGGTTCCTAATCAAATATTAGTGCCGGTCTAGGTTGTGCGATGGAGCTGAAGACTTATCACCACCCCAAATCCTAGACTTAGCACATCTTCTTCATTGGTATGCGCCCTGAGTTGGAAGCAGAAGCACCTTTGCGACTAGGGCTATCCATTCTTAGTTGTGATCTGTGCCATCCGATCGCTAAGGCAATCACCTTTACATTTGTTTTTACCATTGATAGCACTCACATACGGTAGTACAGCAATGTCTAAGTAATGTTTATCTGTGCAGTCTTCACTTGCGCTTAGCAGCAACCCTGGGTAGCCTTAAATCAACTCCGTCCACAGTTGTTCCATTAAACAAAATAAATATGTAATAGATTATTAGATTCAAACTTATAATGGGCTGATAGCTTCTCATACCTCCAGTACATATTAAATAGGGCACACATTATTGCTGTAAGTGCTCCACCTTCCATAATATTATGTAAAAGCCAGTAGATTATCTTAATCCAATAATTTGTAAGCTACTCTATCCATTGTTTTAGTTTCTGTAATAAAATTTATATTATCAATGTGAGTCGGAACTATTATGTAAATATTATTATAATTCAGTAAAGTTATTTAACTGCCAAAACAAACACATCCATGGTTTTGTACATGACCGATATAGTATTTCACTTTGTAGCATTATAGAAATAATCAAATTACAAAATCATGTCAATACTGTAAGGTAAATAAATTAATGAGTGCTGGTATATGTTAAGGTCGCAAGTTGATGAAGAACCCTGAAAAAAGAGTCCATATTGGAATTCTAAGCTATGTTGCGCTATATGAAGAAGGGAAGCTGTGTAATGTCAAGGATGTTAATTATGTAGCTGAGACCAGGAAGTCTAGATAGGGTTTAAATTAGGGGCATAGGGTGGCCCTATGTCTACTGCTTGAGAATCCTTGCTTGGTCTTCCGGTCTTGTTGAATGATTATACAATCTTGACCGTTACAACAGTGATTACAAAAAACATGTATTTATAATTATATAGAGAAACCTTTTTTAATACATTATATTAATTTATTATGTATTTACATAAAAAAAGCAGTACCAAAAATTTTCTTTATTTTTGATGATTAATAATAACAGAATAATAACACCATATTATTTGTTATACAATAGAATTGAAAAACACACAAAAATATATATAATATTAGTCAACTAATTCCATATTAGTCATAATTACAATAATTTATTTGAAAATTAAAAAAAAAGTACATTAAAATAGAATCCATGAATTAGAACATATGACTTATTAGAACACAAATACAGAATGAATGGTTGTTATTTGGAGGTTAGCCATTTAAGTGATGATCCATGCATCAAATACAACAGCAACATTTAATTTTTTATTTAGGCCATCATTTAGGAAAGCACAATTGCGTGACTCAGATTACTCGAACCAAAGAAGGTCCATCAGTTGTAATAATAAACAAGTAAATATTACTTGTATTATATATATTTGCAGAAATAGGAAAGCATTTTTTTTTTCAGAAGATCACTGATAATAAATATCTTACACCATTAACACAGAAATAAAAATAATATAAAAATTTAACGACTTAAGTATCATGATGCTTAGAAAGACTTCTGATTATATTATTATTAATGACAAAAAAGAATGAATAGTTATAAAAAATAACACATGTTTTAAATAATCCAATAAGAGCAAAGGATTTTCAAAGTCCCTCATGAAAGAATAGTGAAGGTTATATTCACTAAACTTGATAACTGTTGCTGGGTGATTTTCTATGCTAGTTAAAAATAGCTAGAAATCCAATTCTGACCAGTATTAGATGGTTAACTGGATCAGCTCTATAGTGGCTGTCTAAAATTTTTTTTACATTTATTTAATCCGAATGCAGATCATAGATACAAATCGTGGATGTTCTACTATTGCATCATAAGATCCTTCATTTGTAGATCCATATATGCAGCATATTTCAGAAAGATATAAACTTATAATTTACATAATTCTGTAAATGGAAAATCTTTGTTTTACGTTAAAAATAGATTTTTAAAAACATCACAAAATTGCTCTGAATTGTATAAAAAATTTGCTATTTGAAAACTGAATCTTTTAAAAGTATTAAGTGATAAGTTATTTTTATGTTGTATTTCTATAACATAAATTGTTAGTTTATTAGTAATTACTGATTAACTATCCCTAATGATAACATTTCAAAGAGATTTCATAGTAAGTAGCCAGCTGTTCAGCACCTTATATAATATGTGCACAGAATTGCATACCATTCCTACCTTTTCTTTTAAGCTCAATGCTCTTAATGTATAAACATTCCAAGAATTATATTTACAGTAGAAAGAAAAATATAGAAGATAGATAATCTATAATAAAACAATTCAATATATGTTTTTTTTTTTTTAAAAAAGTACTAAAGTATATATATATATAAACGTTTTTGGTTTTGTAGAAACATGATTGCTCACTGAAGAGGATGAAGCATTTTATTCAAAATGAAACAAATATAAAAAAATAAATAAATTGAAGAATTATAATTTAAGAAGGGTTTGAACATACAGATATTAAACAAATGGCTGCTCATCAAAAATAATATGAAAATGGATTACAAAAAAGATAAATAATAATAAAGTAATAAAAATATATGTGCACCCCCTGCTCAAAATAAAAAAGTCTGGCCAAACAAAATTAAAAAAACAAAAAAGAAACAAACTAATAGAAAAAAAAATTGAATGATGTAACATTTGAAAATTATATAAATATTATATTTCTGTTATACCTAACATCTCCGATAAGAGGATGTTTATCCATCAACTTTCTAATTTCGTTCATCCAGTAATTTCCAATTTTGAGGGCATGTTCTTGAAGTTTTTCATTTTCAATAACATCCAACACAGCAAGGCTGATCGCACAAGATACAGGATTGCCTCCAAACTTAAAAAAAAAAAAAAAAATTCCTAAGGTTTAAAATTATGTATCTAAATATATATGCACTGCATCATAAAATAAATTGTACCAAAAAGAGTACATATCTTTTTATTAGTTTTCTTTTTAAGTAATAAAAAAGATCCATGTGAAACCAAAATCCATTTATTTCTAAATAAATAATGAATAAACAATCTTTCATGCAATATATTACAGCAATAATATCTAATTGTAATGCATTTTATTTAGCTGCTATTGCTGTTACTTTAATATTTGATAAAATTTCGAAATTTCTGTAAATAGTTAAAATATTAAATTGGATACTCAATAATTAACTGTTGTGATAACTAATGCTCATTGCCTGGTGATATTTACCTATGCTATATTTTTGCTTAATCTAGTATTAATTATAAGTTTCAGACTGTGTAAAATTCTTAGAGACAGATTTACTGTTTTTTTTACTAGAATGTTACGATTCTATTTCCAATTTCTTTTTTAATCTTTAAAAAGTAACTAGTAATAACAAAAACGTAAATATGATGCTTGAATAGTTTTGTAACTTATCTTGTATAAATGAAGCTCTTAGTAAAAAGACTTTTCCTTTCATCTGAATTAAAATATGCTTATAAGCAATTAAAACAAAAAGCATTTGTTAAAATTATTTATATGACTTCATTCTACAGTTTCAAATGCCAAGTTAATGTTTGGAATTTCACATAATACAAATCAATAAGTGATGAAGTGAGATGAATTCTGCTTCATGTTAAATGTTTTTATTTTTTGCTGTAGGTTACTATATTAACTAGGTGACAATTTTAAAAAAAATTTCTTATATCAACATGAGTCTACTTAATCAAAATTTTTTTTTGTATTTTGATATTATTTTTAATATTTGATTTATAATCATAAATATCATTATTTTTACATACTGGTTTTAAAATTATACCAGATATCTATGATTTATTTCGATTAATTATAAAATGCTACATAAAAGATTATATTTTCATGGTTGTAAACTTTAACTACAGAATTGCTCATTTTTCCCCGAGTGGTTTACCTCGGAGATGACAGTGGTAAACTTTAGATCTGAAGGCTCTGGTTTAGGTATGTAAAAAAAATTTGTAAATTGTTGTGTTCAACTTATCCATTTGGTGCTTGAACATAATTTAATCTCATAAGCAATAGATCATATAATTATACATATTGAAACGATACCTTTCCAAGCCCCTATCGTTTCACCATCAAACCTAATGACACACTCATCTGTGCTACGTTCAAACCTATTTAAATGTTAATAAATTTAAAATTCGCTCATGTCTGTCTAAACAGTATTATATATTTACGTGCGAACCAACACTATAATTAGATAGGATTAGGAAAATTATAGCATACTAAATTTACTTAAATAAATTATATTATTTAAGTTAAGAGTAAATTATTAATTTTGTTGTTTAATATTGTAATTTCGTATGTGGATATATAGAAGAAAGACATGATTTTAAAATATGTAAAAGCCGTTATCTAAAAATAATATTAAATGTCTTTAAAAATTGTTAAAAGATTTCTTGTTTTAAATATATTTCAGAGAAAAAGTTTCTCGAGAATATATTTAAAAGCTATATCAAAATATGTTTGTAAGTTATTTTAAAAAAATATGTTAAAAATGTTTTAGTTTTAAAAAAATGTTAAAAGGTTGTTTTTAATGTAAGATAAAAATAAAAGCTGGTCAAGTAATTAAAAAGATTTCTGGTTGTAAACAAGTATCATTAACGACCACACCTGGAATCCGTAAAAAGTAAAACTAGTTCAAAATTTACTAATTAAAATCTCCTTACATAAGATTAAGTTATTTTAAAATCTAAATTGGACAATTGTTTGCAACGAACAATCTTAATTATAATAATAGCTTATGGAATGTTTCTAACATAAGTTATCTAAGATTTGAAAAATCTGGATTATAAATTGAAAAATATTTAATTAAATTCCTGAGTTTAGTGAGTCTTGAGGCGATAGATTCCGATAAGGGAAAAGATATAAATACTCTGTATTTTTAACAAGAGATAGACAGCCATATTTTTAGAGAGAATTGCAGCCAGTCTTCACGATTGTTAATGTTTAATATGTCCGGCTAAAAGCGGGCATTTTGTTGCTGTTACTCCGCGGGGAGAATGAGTGTTTCTCTCGTCGAAATGCCTGAACCACCATCATGCCGATAGAAGAGACAAGCTTCACAGAATGGGAAGGATGATGCCACCAGCCGCCCTGTCAAACTCACCAAACCTACAGCCAAGAACTTGCAGTCCAGATAAATAATACCAGTACCGTTTTATTTTTCAAACAGCAGAGCTCTGTGTAAATATATCTATATAAGTTAGCTAACTCTCTTTTTAAAATAATTATAAAACTAATATGTAACCAAAACTTAAATCCATTTAATTAATATTTTAAATATGTCAATTGCTATCAAAATTTAATGTTGTTAAAGTTTAAATAATCTGACTTATTTATATTTTCCATTCATTTCAAAGTAAATTATTTAGTTTAAAGTTATATCACTGCGGTTGGGTCTATATTTCTTTGCTTATTTTAAATGCTTATTATATTTTATATGCCAATATTTCGAAACAGTGGGCACTTAATTTCATATTTTTAAGAAGATATTATTTGAAAATCTTCGCGTAATTTGTTTATAGCATCAACTTTCTGCACTGTTTCGAAATCCTATTTTTTTTATTACTTAAATGATTTAATATGTGAAATGTGGCTCTTTTAAAATCAACCATTTAAAAACGTAACTTTATAGTTTTATTAAGAATTAAATTTAGCCTTGATTGTATTTATAAGTATATTTGTCATTTAAGTTCTTAAGTTCATAGAAATATGCTTTCCCTCCTTAAAGTATTTTTTTATCTATAAGTAACCTAATAGATCGAGCATGTCAAAGTACAGATTTATTAATATCCCCTTTAGTAGCATAGACATTTATTATCAGGCTACACAAGAGTTGGTCCCAATTTGATAGAGCTAATATGCTATTGTCTCATATTTCATAGTATGAAATATACTATTCTTTGCTTGGCGGATGTGATATATTATTTTATAAAATTATTCTCGTTTTGCTGCTATACGTAATATACGTATATCAAAATGGAGCCATGGTGTTGCCAGCACATCTTCTCTTATAGGGTAGAGCAGTAGCGAAGCCTGAGCCCAGGCCAGGTTAGCACGTAAGTCCCCTGCCATTTCCTGAACACAATGTTCCTTTTACGCAGCATTGCGATCGGTTACAGGGTACCGGCGTTTGTCGAAAGAACCCTGAAGTTATTTCATCCATCTGCAGAGCGACTTTTCCTATACCTGTGCCATAGCGCATTGGTAAAATCTTATTTCAGCCAACTCTCCCACCTTAACATAACGCTTTCAGCATTCTGAAATTTTCTCTCGAAAGCCATGTTTGATCGATCGTTACTTGAGCTGGTTTATGCGCTCGTTATTAAGTCATATTGTATATTTTAGTAAATGAATTCATGATCAAAGTTCAATATAATTATTTATATAACAGCCACAAATGTAATAGGATTTGGCTTAATTAGATTTATAGACATAACATAGTGATTGATTATGTATTAATTGTAAAGTAATTCATAAGATTGACACATGTTAAACCCATCTATGAAATTTAATGATTACTAATGTAAAGCTATTTTGAATTACCCAATGTTTGTGTACATTCTACGCTGAATGCTATTGTAAATAAATGAAATATGGATAGAAGAATTGTAAATAAATGTATAATTAGTTTAATGTATCTCATTCTCTGTCTCGTTATTGATCTAATTCACTTTAAATCTAATTATTATTTATAGTCTATATATGTGAAAACTATGCATTAAGTTAAATTAAATTAGTGATATATTTTAAACAATTAAGAACCATTCTTTTATTTATCAGTCTCACTGCGTCTCCGTGACCTATGTCGGCCGTAAGGAAAGAGGTATACTACGTGTAATTTCAAGGTGGTCATTCGTAGGGTCTTGAGTCTTGGATTACTGGCTCAGCAGTTGAAGTGTGGTCGGACTTGGGATGTCACAGTCCTAGTCTGGTCAGCTTAGGTCTCTTTTGCTTGGATTCTGAATTCTGTTACGCGAATGTACAAACTTGACTGTTACAATATATGTATAGTATTCACTATGAATATACATATATATTATTTTAGAATTAATATTTATATATATTATGTAGAATCTAATGCATTTCTAACAAATAGGTGCCATAATCAAGGTTATGCTCCTTATTCTCTTGATTATTCATAGTACTTTCATCAGAGGAAATAAATTAGTCTCTTTGATCTTTTTTCTATCATTGCATTTTATTTAAACGACCATAATCTTTTGAGTTTCAAAATAATATCTGTTTTCTTTTTCATGTTTCTATTATATAAGTTCGTGCACTGTTTCATTCTAGTTGAAATAAGGTATCATAAATCACATTCCTATACTCTATAAACTTGTGGGATTCAAACAATTTCTATTCTGAAATCACCATCTTTGCAAATATAAAGATGAAATTTACAAAACAATATTGGAGATTTAATAAAAAATATCATAATAAATATCTATTATATAAAATGATAAAGAATTTTAATTACAAGTTAAAATAAAAAGTAAAATTGCATGAGACAACAAACTATATGTCCTAAAGAAAGCAATAAAAATTAAGCCGACTTTAAAAAAAATTTCAACACGAATTTTAGGCCTTGTGTAATACTAGACTAGTTAATAAAACAACAACTAAAATTGTTTTTTTGAAGTATTTTCAAAATATTTATTCTTTCTAATATATTAAATCACAGTATACAGCAGTTTATAAGGAATCATAAGCTAATATTTCAACAATAATAAATTAACATATATATCTACACTGTGTATACAAGATTTTAAAAAAAACCTATATAAGCATAGATTTCATTGGAACATATATATAAAAAAGCAGACATTATTTTAATTCTCAAAAGTTTACAGTATAGTTTATCATCAATACTTTTTTTTTTAAAAGAGCCTTGAATAAAAAAAAAAAAAATTTCCTTATAATATAGAAATAGCCTAGCATTGTATTGTAATGATTATTGTGCACCCCTTAACAAAAATACATTAGACTAATTATTAACAACTTTAAAATTATTTACACCATGTAACAAGCATGAACATTAAAACTATAACTGAAATTATATATGTAATAAAATTTGTTTTTATAAAAATCTATGATAATAAAATTTCTTTCCATATAAAAATAAACAAAAATCTTGGTTAAAAAAAAAAACAACAAAAAAAAAAACCTACAGTATTGAAATATTCCATTCCTGTTGCTGCAAAACTGCTAGCAATTTCTTCAGTTGTTATGACAGCTGAAACAGGGTGACCGTTCCCCATTGGTTTTCCAACAGTCACAATATCTGGAATTGCATCTAAAAAAAGTATTTTCATTCTACATACAAATGTGATATAATTTATGGTTTGAATGTTTTCATGAAAGTGTGCAAATAGGTGTTTATTTTCAGTTTTAATCATGCTGAATCTAAGAGCTTTCAAATATATACTAAAATTACTATCATTACATATTATTTATAAGTTTTAACTTTGTCAATCAAAACTTTGATATTATCCACTTCAGATTTTTACATTAATAATTATTATTAATCATTTATTAATCTAGAGATTATCATAACATTTTCAGCCCAGAGATAAAATTTAAACCTCAATAAAACAAAATATGTTTTTTAATTAAAAATTAACACATGGAATACTTAAATCCAACTTTTCTCTTTTATCATATGTAATATCTTTTGTAGACATATTTGAACTTTCACACCACCACACATTTTTGAAATGTAAGTAATTTGTAAACATAAGTACATATAGCAGACATTTATAAATAAATGTAATCATTCCAACTTCAAGGAAAGAAACTAGTCTAGAAATAAGTATATAAATCAATATGTAAAGTCAAAAATATATATTGATCCATTTTATGTTTATTTGATATTTTGTAATGCTGTCTTTTAATTTCAACAGAAAACTTTTCTTACTGAAATATTTCACCATCATACTTAATTGTAAGTCTCTAATATATTCTGTTTCCTGCAATATTGCCCCAATAAAACCAGTTATTATCAAACTTCTTTAAAATGTCTTCGAGATAATCAATATAATGCAGACAGGATCTACCGATCCCACAAATTCTTTTAGAAAGTCCTGCATTGTTCATTTGTTTTACACGACTAATTCAATAAAAGTATTATTTTACAATAGTGGACTACCTAAAGCAAAATACCTCTCCTGTGAATACTTTTAACTTATACTGAGTTTGCATCGGAATGCCATTCAGCAAATTAACTGAAACATCCACAAAAGTAGATATTACACTTCTACCACTTGATTCCTCAGATCACTTTACTAGCGATCAGATATTGAATATTTAAAGTAAGTTTATATAATTAATAAATTTTGTTTTGACTAAAATTTCATATGGTGAGAGATTCAGAGAGAATAGAAATGATTAAATAACATTTATTTTCATATTATAATATACCAAATTATAATAATATAACAAGACTTGAATTATTTACAAAGTTATTTTAAACAGAATTCATTTAGTCTTAAATAAGAAAAATAATAGTTTACATATTTTCTAGATTTTAATTAGGTTTTGTAAGGAAAATATAAATCTTACCCTCTTTTGCTTCAGTTTTGATTTATGTTTTTGACTTATGTTTTGGTTAAGACATTTCTTGAGGTGATCATTCTCATTTCTTTTGATGGTGCTAAAACAATATTTTCAATTCAAGCTCATTAGCTGACTGTACAAACTAATAAATTTGGATTGAAAATATTATTATGTTTTCAATTTTGGACTCGTAGTTTTGTAATTAAATAGAGATAAAAGGTTGTTGCTAGAAGGTTGCATTAGATCGTAAAATCTAGGTGCAGTGCTTCAGATCCAAGGATCCTCACTGATAAAAGTCACAAACTAGAAATTAGTTTGGGGGTGTTGGATGAGTAGGCATTAGATAGAAATTTTATACACAAACCTTCCTGAATCCATTGATTACTCTGGTTTGCACTGAGTGGCACTATTGTATGGAGAGTTTTGCCTGTTTTAACAGCTTGAGCAAGCGTACGAAATGGTGATCATATGAATTAATAGTTCATGTTCACTAAGGAATTGAAAAAGAGTGAATAGTGAATGCAGTTAAATTTTTTTAGTTTATATATGCCTCCAGTTCTATTGTTCACCCAGCTATTTTCTTAGAAACATCTAGAATCAGCATTAATTAAAAATAACTCCAGATAACCTAGTATTTTTAACTACTAATTAAATTCTTAACATTCCAAATTAATTACTTTCATTACAATGCTTAACTTTTTATTACAATAGATTAAAATTTAAAACCCTGTAGATTAGGCATTGTTTTACAAAGTTTTAAAATAATCTTATACAAAAGATAAATTATTTATCTATAAAGTTTACTTTTTTTAAAACAAAAATTTGACATTTATTTTATTAAATATAAGTATTCTATCGATTCGTGTGTGTACATATATACCATTTAGCATCACATGATCACATTTCCTATACTAGCACATTAATTGTTGATAAACAGAGCAAAACTCTCCATACAGTATTGCCACCTGTGCTAAACAGAGTAATCAATGGATGCCAGAAGGCTTGTGCATAAAATCCCTATCTAATGCCTATTCATCCAATATCCCCAGACTAGTTTCTGGCTTGCAGTGCTCTCAGATCCAAAGCTCCTCACTGACGAAGGCCACAAGCCAGAAACTAGTCTGGGGATATTGGATGAGTAGGCATTAGATAGGGATTTTATGCACAAGCCTTCTGGCATCCATTGATTACTCTATTTAGCACAGGTGGCAATACTATATGGAGAGTTTTGCTCTGTTTGTACATATATACATGTGAAAGCACTTTTACAATACATGTTTAATTAAAAAATTGACCAAATTTTAAAATAAATTTACAAACAGAAATTGTAGCTAAAACCCCCTTCAAATACATATATATTTGAGATGAAGCAAAGCATCTGTCTCTATATATTTTTTTCTTTTTTAAAATACTTTTTATGTAACTTGCATATTTTACATATATTCATTAAAATATGTTTACTAATAATATTTACAGTTTTATCAAGGCAGTATTAAACAAATATTGTGGGGAAAAAAAGCTGTATTTCTGCTTTAATAATTCCTTTTTCTAATTTTCTTAACTCAGACTCTTAGAAATATGGAATCTATGTTTGGCAATCTTAACAATAATAGTTCTACACTTCAAATCTGTATAGAAGTCTTTTAATGGAATATTGTAATCTTTATCCAGACTATATTCATCTTTATTATCTTACATCATTTAGGAGTTTTATACATCTTACAGCAATTGTTAGGTTTTTAGATAAGATATATATTAGTAAAAATAACTTTAGCTCCAATCTAAAATAAGTTTCTTTAAGTATCTGAATAATTTTTTGCAGTCATTGCTACAAGGATTTTTTTTTAAATCTTTCATAACAAGATTGTACGAGATTCTATTAATAATACTTTCAAATATCTGATACATTGAATTCAGTTGGTTTTCCTTAAATTATAGCTCAGATTGGGTGACTTTCAACTATGGTTATGTGAATTCTAGATATTTGGTTGATTAAGATCAAGATCAAATAATAATTATTTATCAGGGATGATATCTTTGTGCCATAAGTCTGAATAGAATGCTTCCCATTAATTAGCAATTTATGTGTACATTATTTAAAAGCATGCTTCAAAATTGAGTAATTTCTTCATTCCCAATAAATAAGATTATTTATTATAGGAATTAAAATCATTTACAAATATAAAAAAACATATAAAGATATAGAAAACAAGTGCTGAAGTAGTTTTTATCTATATGAATGATTATTATCATTCTGTTTGAATTGATTTCAGAAATATGCTTTGCTAGACAGTTTGAGCAAAAACAGCCATACCATGCTTAGAACAAGTTCAGTCAATTGCCAACCCAAACATTTTCGAAAGTGACTATTTTTGGAGGAATTACGGTTTTTTATTGATTCATCTATATTTTAATTTTCCTGATTATTTTGTATAAGTCCTTTTTTTTCATATAGTAGATACAATCTGAATGCTTAGTTGAAATACTTTTAGAATGCTTTCTAATGGGAGAAAAATCTGTAAGAAATTTATCTGATATTTAAGGTTGGTGTGTTAAAGATATCTATTACAGAATGTACTACAGATATGAATACATAAGTAACAAATTCAGTCAAAAATTAAAAAAAAAAAAAACTTAAATAAAAGCTAATCATTTAATTCAATTAATATTTTTAGCTATGTTTCTATTTATACTCATATTTACTATTGATTACACTTAAATATGTAAAGTTTATTTTATCTTCCAATAAGAATACAGTGATAAAATAGTTATTTTTTTATTTATACATAATGTTATAATTTTTAAACATTATTGTGAATAAGTATTTACTAGTAACATTTTGTTTTATTAAAAATTTACTAAAAAATCAAACTGATTTGTTCATTATTAATAATAGCAAAATTTCATATATATATAACACATTTTTTATTCAATATTTTTAAACAATAACTATTTAAGTCTATATATTTTATCATTAAAATTTTCATTCCTGTTATCAATAAAATAGCATGGATGTCAACATAGCACATATGCTTCACTCATTGGTTGAACTACCACCCACACCAAATTATACCATAATAGGCCAATCAATAAAGTTCATTTCTTTTGTAAAAAATTAAAAACGAAACAAAAAAAAAAAAAGAAAAAAATATATGTTTGAAAACATTAAAATAATATAATTTATTTAGAAAAGAAACCTTCAGAAAGAAATTAAATTAGTGATAATAGCAAACACAGTTCCATATTGTAACAGTCAGAATCGTCTATCTCGCTAACATACTGCAGAATTCAAACCCCAGACATGAAACTGAACATTCTAGGAGGGGTTGCCTTCTAGATATACTAAGTTCGAATCTAAAGCCCAAATTTCACAGCGCCATCTACGTGACAATGCATCTGATGCCACTACTAGTATGACCTTTGACCAGTGCCTGGTGGTCAGGGAGAAACAAAAGACTCTATACTAAAAGAAGTTTGGGTGGCTAATTAACGTCTATGGATTTACAAAAGAAATGCAGAAAATATATATATCTATATAGACCGAGACAGTGATAGGAATCAAATAAAATAAGAGATCAAATTTAGTTTTAAATAATTTCACAAAATTTATTTAAATAAATTATATATATAACGCCACTGTCTGCTTATATGAGACAGGGACGCGTATTAGATAATTGTGGGCATTATATTTCAATAAATGACAAAAAGGTTTTAAAACAAAGTGATATATTCTACTCCTCTGGCTAATAGCATTACGATAATGTGCTTGACGAGATAGGAACATGTGCGAGGTGCTTTGAGCAATTATACAAGTTTAAGAAAATATTTGGAAAATTAAGTGTTCTAAAATATTTATTGATTTCGAGAATAGCACGGACTAAAGCTTACTAAGCAACAAAGTGGGAATGTGATCAAAGCAGTTATTTGATAATAATATTAATAGAGTTGCATTGGGAGGTCAGTGTTGCTGATAATGAATTTATTAAAGTTGGAGGGTGTGACACGTTTAAGTCACGGATGCTTTGTAAAATAAATATAAAATAAAACAATATTGAAGATCCGGAATAATTATGGAGGGCATCTCGCCGCTAACCCGTAGGAAAGTATTTTATGAACAGCCGAAACTTAGCGACTGTGTGACGATTGCGTTTAATTCCCAGGGGTGTCATTTGGGACACCCTCTGCCTGGAAACTTGCAATAAGCGAAAAAACGGACTTTGCTGTGTCTAGAATCCTTGGAAAAATAAAACAAAGCGGTCTCAACAACCAATTCATTTACCAGCAATACAAGACTAGTGTATATAAAAACATACTGAATGGGTTTTACTCGGATTAAGAGAAATGCCCAATCAAATTCCCCGAAGTTCATTTAAAAGGGTCCGCACATTCTCAACGTCAATGATGAACTTTATAATTAAAGTAGAACACGGTAATTAAAATAGGAAAATGCATGCTTGCGGGTTTGAAAAGTAAGTATAGATTTATATACGCAATCATGCATTACGGGACACATTTAATCATTGACCTCGCACACACTCTCATATTAGATTAAAATCAATAACATGTAGATTTTAAACTATGTGATTATATTATATATTAAAGAAAAAAATCGCCCTCGAATGAGTGATTTGCAAGATAATAAAAATTGGAAATTATTTAGAAATTGAAAATATGCCTTTATAGCGGCGTCTTAGTTTCAACAAAAGGAATGGTTCACTCGGTCAAAGACGATTCTGACACATTATCATAATAAAATAACAGAAAGCTTAATAAATAGAAAATATTAACCCAAGGATAGAGAGCAAAATGTTGAGTATATTTAAACACGTTAAAGAAATACATAATGAAGTTATGTGAAATATAAGAAAAACATTTTTAAATACCTATAGCATGTTAGTTATCACAAGAGCTCTTGGGTTAATTTAGGGTTACCTCTGGAGAAGCATTTTGGGTAGATTGATGGTCGGCAGGTTTTTATATAATTTAACAGCAAAATCTGGAAATGTTCATATTTTTGCAGCAGCAGCAGTTCCGGGGTTCCCTATGTGATAACTTCCGATGGTATACGGCAGCATATGACCATCTCGGAGAGAAATAGCCTTCTTGCACTCTACTCTGACATATCAAGATTTACAAATTATTAGAATAGAACTCGGAATGATTTCTCTTAGAAACATTAGAATACAAACTCTAAAATCCAGAACAAAAGAAAAACCTCCTTTTTATAGGAGAATTTAACAATAGAACTGCCCTGGAGCATTACAAAAATATATCGGACTTATCAGCTGTAATCATCCGAATGTCTAAAGGAATTCAACATTAATTAATTTCTTTTGTTACTTTCCCTGTCGACATTCGAATTACAAACTAGATTTAATTAAAAATTACTTTTATTAATTAAAGAAAACCTTAAGTGGACATCTGCTGTTTTTAGATAAACATATAATATTAACTAATTAAACCATTGTCCCTCATTTATTTTAAAGAAATATTTGGAATGACTTTTATTAAATTAAAGAAAATGATTTTACTTTTTAAATTGCAATATTTGAATCTATTTACTAAACGAATATTTACTAAATGAGTTTTATTTAAAATCAAAATACATTATGACGGTAATATATTTGTAAATAGATTCAAACAAAACAACTTTAACAATTTATAATTTTGATATGTTTTAAAATGCATATCATAGTGTGTGCGCAATTACGACTTATATAACCTACTTTTTAATAAATCAAAATTATGTGAACATATACATAATCTATAATCTTTTATTTATTTGGGAATGACTTATATATATAATACGAGCATTGTACTCGTGGTTTAAAATTAGGCGGGATTTTCGGTATATAAGCGTATTGCAGACACACTACGATACATTGGGGTTCAAACTAAAGTATGAGGTAGGAAATAGGTGAGAAAAGGTGAAACGAAGATCTGCAAAGCAGACCTTACTGTTTCAATATATAATTGATAGTAATCTCTATGAAGTAATTGACAATAATAACTGCAAGTGCATAAAAAATTTTAAATCCACAACATGTAAGGGGAAAAACTTTCATTAAAAAAATTATAAATAGTTCTTGAGAGCAAACACAATTCCATAATGAACTGAATTGGAAAATAAAGAACTGGATGAAAAATTTTAAATCCACAAAATGATAGAAATTATTTATGTTAGTTAAAAAAAAGTATAAAAATGTTCGTTTAAAGAAATGGTAAGTAGACCTTAACTGCCACTGTACGCCATGATGGGGCATAACTACTCTGCTGCCTATTATTGAAAGAAAAGACACACCTGTTCTACAATGCATCTTTATGAATAATCAGCTTATGCAAATTTAAATCCTGAAGTTTTGTCATCAACTGTTAATTGCTAGCAGTTTTGTTTTTAAATTTATTTGTCCTTTCCACACATATTTTCTATAGAGACTTTTAGGTTTTTTAACATATATGTTTTCAATAATTATCTGTTATAAAAATGTATTAATTTCATTTTTTTTTTTTTAAAATAATTAAAACTATTTTTATGTTTTTAAGCATATTACATTTTTTCATATTTTCTAGAAAGTTATTGATTACTTTATTCTGATATAGTTTAATATGTGAATGATGATTTCACTAAAAGATAGAGCATAGATGAGCACCCATGAAGCAAGTGAATAAAAGTATAAATACATATGTAATGAAAAAAAATGTAAACATAATTGAATGATTAACTATCATTTAAAGAAGATTTTTTTTTTATCCAATGTAATTAAATTTATTTAAAAGCAAAGGAATTAAAAAAAAACTTTAATTGTAAAATTCTGATATTCATTTGAACAGTTATTAATATATAAACAGATAAAAAGTTTTTCATTCTAAAATTCTGATGAAGATAATCAATCAAGAGTATTTGTTTGATATCAAATTAAATAAATTTAAAATTACAAATATATGGCGTTATTGGTTTCTTTTTTTTGTTTAATACTCTTGTCTGATGATAGGTAATTAAAGAAACAAAACAACATATTCTTAAAAAGTATTCCTATAATCAGTGTAAAATAAATAAAGTATTTTAATAAAGCATTTAAATATTTCCTTCTTCGACAGAAATTATAGTTTATACATTAGATTAAATTCAATTGTCTACTCTTATGTGGAAAAGTTCATTCCATTCTCAATGTTTCATTTGTTCATCTGAATATTTCATAAGTTTGATTAAATAAACAATTATGATACTTTTCAGATGGCACTTATTCATCCAAATAAGGAAATGGCCTTTTCACCAATATTCTAAGGATTTGCTTTCTTTATCATCCAGTTATTCTGATTTCAAAATATCGAGGGGAGAGGGTTCTGCCAAGAGCCACTTGGATATTTATAATTCTCATTCATGGGCCACACGAAATTATGGACTTAAAAATTAACTTACTATATTTGATCAAAAATTTTATTAATTTACTTCTAATCATTAACACTGAGCAATCTTTTCAATTGGCAAGCCAATTTCAACTTTCCCCTTTTAAATGAAGGCAAACTTTTTGTGAATTGAAAATAAAGTAACACCATTATTATTAATGACTGATCCACATTTATTACAATTTTTCCCATTAGCCTTAAACCTATCACCATGACATATATTTTAAATTTCTTTTTATGTTCTAGACAGGTTAATTCAATAATAGCTAGGATGCAATCTTCTATCAACTCCCTTCAGAAAATGGTTTCAAATTTTCTTTTTTTATATATTTTAAAAAAAAAACACCCAACAACTTGCTCTTATATAATATTCTGACTTGTTTGTACTCTTTATAAAATATATTAGCTACTTGATTAAACTCCTTTTCAAGTTTCTATTTTAATATTTCTTTTTTCCCCAATAATTTTATTGCAATATTCTTATATTTTCTCCTTTATTTTTTTGCATTCCTTCATATATATTACTTTCTATAAATCTCCACATAAATCTCCATATATACATTC
The DNA here is from genome assembly GCA_028023455.1 of Epiperipatus broadwayi. Classification (NCBI taxonomy): domain Eukaryota; kingdom Metazoa; phylum Onychophora; class Udeonychophora; order Euonychophora; family Peripatidae; genus Epiperipatus; species Epiperipatus broadwayi. Next base: position 2,839,293 of record JAQFVV010012475.1, on the reverse strand, counting down.
TAATGCAAATTTTTTTATATATAATTCCTTTAATTTTCTAAGTTTCAACTGTCCTGCAGTCTTCATCAGAGCTACAACATTTAAACATTATTCTGTATACATATAAAAATACATATTTTACATTATTATTCATAATCATATTTTATTTTTAACTCTATACCTTTACTTCCCTTTTTTTTCTTTATTATTTTCTCATTATTTCTTTACTATTTCTAGTTTCTTTTCATTTTTTACCTTTTCTTCCTATCTATCATTCTACATTACTCTAATATATTTTTATCATCTTTTTTATTTTATTAAGTCTAATTCCTTTCCTTCCTTTTTTTTAAATCTATACTTATTCTTTTATTACTAATTTTCATTCCTATCTTTATTCCCTTTTATAATTTACTTATTTATTTTACTAATCTTTTGCATAACCTTCCTTCTTTTTTAAATTTATAACTGACTCTTTTTTCAAAATCCTTAACCTCTTTTTTATATACTACTTAAATACAACTCCCTCTATTATCAATTTTTTTAACTTTTTATCCCATTTTGAACTTTTATTTTACAAAACTTTATATATACATTTTCTCTATTATTAATAATATTCCTATAAAAATAATTTCTCGCCCCTTCCCAATCTCTATTTAAATTTGGTTTTATCTTCTTAATTAATATAGCTTCTTTTATTTTTTTTCTCTTTTTTTATTAGTATATCCAATCATTCTTATGCAATCTTTCTCAAATATATGTCCGGGTTCTATAGCATGCATAAATTGGTGACTTTTTATCATACCTATGCTGAATTAATCTTGTATAGATTGAATTTTTCGTTTCTCTTACGTATTTAATTCTTATCTTATTATCCCTACATGAATCTCATATACTCCATTTATATGTTTTTCTATTCCTTTAATATATTTATTATCTAATATATCCATTACATTTCTCCCTTTTTTATTTACTATCTTATTTATAATTACATTATTATATATTTTGTTAATTTTTCTAATAATTTTATTAATGCTCTTAACTATATTATTACTATATGTTTTAACCCCTATATATTCATATTTTTTTATGCTATCTTTATTACACTTTCTCTTCTCTTCTTCTTTATTTTGTTCTTTATATCTTTTTTCTGATATTTTTGCACTTTTCTCTATTATTTTCTCTGGATATTCATTCTCTTTAACTATTAATTCTACCTCTTTCTTATACTCTTCTTCATTTGAACCATAATTAATAGCTCTATATACTATTGAACAAATACTACTTATTTTACATTTATTATCCACATTAGAATTCCAATTCTTTATATTATTATCCACATTCATTTTCTTATATATTGATATTTCTATTCTACACTTTTCCTTCTCATATCCAAATATAACAACTTATCTTTTTCCCTCTCCACTGTAAATTTTATATTCTTATTCAATTTATTAATTTTTTCTAAATACCTATCTATTTGCCTTTCACTTTTATTATAAATTAACAAATAATCATCCACATATCTTAACATTACTGATACATTATCCTCATCCATCATTACTTTTTCCATTTCTTCCATACATATATTGCTTAATATGCACTCAATACCCCTGCTATCAATAACCCCTTTTTCTGCTTAAAATATTCTCCATTAAATTCAAATGTTATCTTTTTACAACATATTTCTAAAATTTTTTTCAACTTTATTATCGGTATTTCTATTTCTTTATCCTTTTTATATTTACTAATTGCCACTTCTATTACTTTCTCTACATCCATATTTGTATACACTGACACTACATCTATCTTAACCATTGTCAATCTATACTTATCATAATTACTTATTTTTTCTTTAATCTTTTGAATTAATTCTTTATATATGCATTACTTTTTTTATTAATGTATTTTTTAAAAATATTATTTGCTAACCATTTAGATGGCTTATCAAAATATGAACCCCTAACATTTATTACTGGTCTTAATGGCACTCCTTCATTGAATATTTTTGGTGCTCCATATTGTAATGTTTTTCACATTTTAATTGATTCTGGTAGACTTTTTTTTTACACACCATGAAGCAAAAGTTAATCAAGCTATGAAGACGTAAAATAAAAATATTTCGTTCATATTTCTAAAAAACATACCTATATTTCCTGATTAACTGGCTTACTAATTATTATGACAGGAATTGCCGACGAAATTAGTTTTAATTTATAAGAGAGCGCCATAGAAAATAGACTCCTAACTTTTTTGTATTCTATAATTTTATTTTTTTAGAGAATATTATTCCCAAGGCTTAATCAACAAATATTGGCAAAGGTAAATTATACGCTCAAATCCTAATAAACTACATTTAAAAAAATAATAATAAATTTAAACCACTAAACATCACATGATCACCATCTCTTATGCTAGCACATAACAGTTATTCAACAGGCAAAACTCTCCATAGAGTAGTGCCACCCTGTGCCAACCAGAGTAATTAATGGATGCCAGAAGGCTTGTGCATAAAATCCCCATCTAGTGCCTACTTATCCAATATCCCCAGACTAGTTTCTGGCTTGTGGCCTTCGTCAGTGAGGAGCCTTGGATCTGAGAACACTGCACTAGATCTACCAAATGCCAATACATTTGTACCATATATAAATAAACGGTACAATATATTCTTGCTACTTCACAATCCTTATTTCCTAATGTTCTCCTATCTATTACTTCATTATTATACAACTCTTTTATTAACCCATACATTTTTTTTTACTCTTTATTTTAGTATCATCTTTGTTTATTTTTATAAAAAAATCGGTAGTTCTATTAGCCATAATACCTTTCTTGATGCCACTGTTTATGTGCAAAAACACAGAAGTATGCCGTTTATGCGGTCGAACCTACAGATAATACAACACTACGATCGAAATAGTAGTTTTGGGCCACATGATAGGTGTTGTTTTCTATGTAAATGCACAATAATAATAGGCCCAGCTTTGTGTGGCCATACTTTATGAACATGATTAGTAATGACAGTTTGCTACCATTTGATATGAGGGTGGCTCTACTTCAATTTTCCAGAACTCTTAAAAATCTGCTTCCAAACTAATTGTCACCCACCCCAACTAATGTAATAGTGCATAGTGATAATTGTCAGCTTGTTTCCCTATGCAGCTTGAAAGCTGGAAACATTTCAAAGACTATGGCAGAGCAAATGTCTTGTTCTTGACAAGAGAAATAAAATGGCTGAAGGCAACAGAGAACATTTTAAAGTGTGGGAGTTGTCAAATGGAGCTGTTGCCTTTCTGCAGGCACAAAACATCCTGCCACATGCCAAACAATGTGTGTGTGGGAAAGAGATGAGGATTCACAGGCAAAACTGGCAGTTTGTATGCTACTCCCGTGCCTGCAGAGAACCGTCTCGATTCAGAACGGGACGGGGTTTGAGGATTCCAGGATGCCCTTCCTCAAAGCATTACAGCTCATGTACTACTGGAGCCGTAATGATCTCATTGTTGAATGCACACTGGCCGATATGGAACTGTCCAAAGGCGCCATTGTCAAGTGGACCAGTGGTTTGAGGGAGCTGTGCCATGAGTTTCATATCCCATCCTATGGTCCTGGATGCATCGTCGAGGTTGACGAAACCCTCTTCAGCTGTCGGAAGAACCATCAGGACAGGATGCTGCTGCAGCAGTGGATCTTCGGAGGTCTGTGCCGGGAGACAGGTGAATGTTTCGCACCCACCGTCCCATTGCTCCACAATGACCCTGTTCCACGCCATCCGGGAGAATGTCGAGATCCACCATCTACTTCGACTGCTACACAAAGGTGAGGACTGGTCAGAGCCATCCTAGCCAAGATGACTGTCCACAACCAGTAATAAGTTTAAAAAACATTTAGCGAAAGTGTTATTGAAATGCATGTTTCATGCAGTGTTACTTTTTTTTGTTGTTCAAATTATAAGAGAGAACTTGTTATTTTCAATAAAGATGTTATTGGAATCAAAACATGTTGTTGTTGTGAATTCTTTGTAACGCAATCATCAATCAAAATAGATTTTTTTCTTACAAAAAAAAAAAAGGTGGCTGATTACTTTTTTAATGAAGTGTTTTTGTTTTACTTTTGTTTAAACATTTAATTTAGTATTAGAAGAATAATGTCAATTTGAAGTGTGAACATAAAACAAAAAAGTCAGCGACCCAGAAACGTTATATTAATATGTTTTTGGACAGAAATAGCGCCATCAAGCGATGTATAGTGACTAATAGAACAATACCAAAAAGTCTTCTGACATTTTCTCTATATACTCTTCTTTTTTCATTAATACCATTTTATTAACCTTATCTAATTTTGTAAATATTACCATTTCATATTTCTTTCTTATCTCCCTTTACTGGTATTTTATTTTCATTAATTGTCATATTCTTATCCTTTTTACTATCTCTACCTTTCAATTTCTTCATTTTATATATCATATTATTTACTTCTTTTAATATTTCCATCCATTCTTTATCTTTCTTACTTATAACATTATTAATGTCCTTATTTTCATAATATATTTTATAATTATTTTCTAAATATTTCTGTGCCAACTTTTCTATTAACACCTGTATTTCTAATACATCTCTATTACTACACTTCCCATACGGCACATATTTTATCCCTTTCTTAAGTTTCTCCATCTCATCTCTTCTTCTTTGAGTTCTATATCACTTAAATTACATATTTTATTTCCATTCTTTACACATCCTTCTTTATCTTCATCTTCCTTCTCCTTCATCAAGTTTTCCATTTTTTCTTTCAGGTCTTAACCTCATATTTTCATGTATAAGGTCCTTCTTCTTTTTACACAATTCTCTAAACAATTCTTCTTCCTTATTTATCCTTCTAACTAGTATTCTTTCTATTTCATCAATACAATTATATGTATTTTTCTTGATTTTATATCCATTTTTTATATATTCTTTTAAAATGTTCTTTATTCTTATAATAATAGAGAAAATGTGTATATATAAAGTTTTGTAAAATTAAAAGTTTAAAATGGAATAAAAAGTTATATAAATTGAGAATAGAGAGAGTTGTATTAAAGAAGTATATGAAAAAGAGGTTAAGGATTTTGAAAAAAGTCAATTATAAATTTAAAAAGAAAGAGGAAGGTTATGCAAAAGGTGAGTAAAATAAATAAGTAAATTATAAAAGAGAATAAAAATAGGAATAAAAATTAGTAATAAAAGAATAAGTATAGATAAATAATAAAAAGGAAGGAAAGGAATTAGACATATAGGTATTAAAAGTAAAATAAAAAGCTGATAAAAATATATTAGACTAATGTAGAATGATAGATAAGAAAAGTTAAAAAATAAAAATGAAAAAAAAGTAGAAACAGAAAAGAAATAATGAAAAATAATAATCATGAATAATAATGTAAAATATGTATTTTTATATGTATATAAAATAATAGTTATATGATTATATGTTTAAATGTTGTAGCTCTGACGAAGACTGCAGGACAGTCAAAACTGTTAAAAAATTAAAGGAAATATATAAAAAAAATTTGCATTAGAGTGTATATGTGGAGATTTATAAAAATATATATTTTATTGTAGTCAGAATGTTTTATAAGTAGTGTCTCTTAATAATATTCTTTATTAACTAATGTATTCCAGATATAATGCAAATTGATGTACTATTTCTTTCTATAAAAAAACCCGTGCATTCACCCATTTCTTTTCAAATGTGTGATTTGCTGTGTCAATTTTTCTTATCTTACTTCTGTAGACATCCTAATAAAAAAAAAAATAAATGCAAAATAATAATAAAAAAATGAAGTGAAATCGATTTTTATTTTGCATTATAAAAACAAACAAAATGCTCTCAGCATCGTACTAAATCCTTAGTCAGATAGACCACACAATATAGATAATTGGTAAGAATATTGCACCTTTGATAGAATGAAGTGGAATTATTATAAAATTTGGAGAGTGAAAAAGGTGTACTTGAGAAAATAAATGCTTTATGTTACTTAACTCTTAATTTAATACTTCATGTATATTTGCACTGCACTATGTGCGTGTTTAAATAAAAGTTTTATACAAGTGCATTTTATATATGGTTGTAAAAATATATGGGACCAGATTGAAAACTTTCGAGGACAGACATGGCTATGGGCCAGAGATTCTCCACCATCAGTTTAAATGAATAAAGATTTTTTCCAGTTGCAGTCAAAAATGATTCTTTTGCACAGTAAATAAATATCATAACCCTTAACTAATTTTTCTATTTCTCTTTCATAATCTTCATCTTTAAATATATGTCTTTTTTTCTTTTATTTCTAGTAAGAAATCTAAAACCATGGCTGGGTTTTATCAAATAGTAAAATTTTAATATTATTTTCTTACAATCTTAGAAAAGAATTCCAATATTGTAAAAATTTTATTAGCTAGATATTTCCTTTACAGATAAAAATCTATGTTGTGACATTATTTTATTATTTTTATATTTCTCTTTCACTTAAGTTTTTTTAAAAAAATACACAGACATGTATATATAATTATTTCACAGTAGGTTTTCATTTTCAAATCAGCTATATTTTTTATGTCTCTAAATTTCAGTCCCATTTTTTATCATTTATATATACTTTATTTCGTCAATTATTTTTAACTTGAACTATCTTCATTTCATGCAAACAAAAAAGCAAGAAGAAATTTACACATAAAAAAATGTCTAAAACATCTTATCTCACCTTCTTGTAATTCAAATGCCCAAAATTTTTTTCCTACTCTACCAAAACCTGTTTGAACTTCATCAGCAACACACACTCCTCCAGCTTTGTGAATATGTCTACAAACATTTAAATGATAATAATTTAAACAATTCAAACATAATCAACTGTGAACAGGAATTACAATCTTAAATATATAAATACATTTTTCTAATCTTCACATGTATATAACAATTTTGGAAAGGAAACATAATATACATATCATCATCATGAAAAATCTATCAAAATTTGGTTAAGAGGTTACCTGATGACAAACAGTTGATGCAATTCACTCAGAATCAGTCCAGCATATATATACATACATATATATGCAGCATATATTTCCTATAGTTCTTTATAAATAACACGATTATTTAAATCATATGATATATATTTATATAACAGAGTAATTGTATATATATAATAACAATAATAATACATAAAAGCTCTTTTTAGCAAATATAGATTTTTGCCCTTTTCAATATGTTGGAACTATTTAACAATCAACATTGCATACATAGCGACATCTATTGCTTTTATACAAAATTAACTAGTGTTTATTTTTACAATATGTACAAGGAAAAACAAAAACTTGTATAAATGTTTACTATATAATTTCCCATTCATTTATCAATAGACAATTATTAATTAAATTAATTGATGTTTTATATAAGTTCATACAATTATTTTTGTTATAATTAATGTAATTGGTTTCATACATTTTTCTTCTATTAGGGCTTTTTAATATAGTTTAAAGATTTCTATTTTTTTACACAATCTATTTTATGTCCATATTTTAAATAATGAATATATAAGGCAGATTTATCATCTCATCTATTAATTGCATTATTATGTGTTTTTGCTCTTTCATCTAATTGTTTTCCTGTATGTCTATAGTTAACCATACTGCAATTTCCACAAGTAATTTTATATACAATTCCTTTTCTATGTCAATCTTTTCTAATTATCTATTAATTTGTCAAGATTTTTACTATTTGATCCTATGTTAATGTTTTTATCTGTATAATTTTTATCTTTTAGTGTTAGGAAAGTATACAAGTTTTATTATTCTTAGAGCTATTGTTACTTATAATAAAATTATTATTTAAATTAGGTAGTTTATAATTAAAGAGTATATGTTTAATAAACAGAGCAAAACTCTCCATACAGTATTGCCACCTGTTTATCAACAATTAATGTGCTAGTATAGGAAATGTGATCATGTGATGCTTATATGTTTAATAGTCTCAGGGTTATATCCATTAGTATATAATTCAATAAATTATTCCTTTTGTAAAGTAGCTATACTTTTATCTGTATTGTATCTATCATTATTATGTTTAAAATTTTTTATAACTGTCATCTTTTGTATCCATGCCTATTGTCAATGTATAGAAATTATCTTTCTTAATTTATTTGCTTTAATAAAATGTTTTAATATAATTTTGTTATCATTATCTATATCAGTGGTCTTCAACCTTTTCACACCTGCGGACCGGTAAAAATAAGGAGAAGGTTCCGTGGACCAGCAAAAATAAGGATAAGATTTTGCAGACCAGCAGAAATCTATAGATAAATTTTCTTAAAGATAAGCATAATTGTTATAACTGATCAAAACAACAATGTTAAATATATAAGATAAAGTTTTATATATATATGGAGTTTATATAATAAAAAAACTTTTTTTTAAATTTTTTTAGAAAAGTAATAAAAAATTTAATTCTACTCCCCATCCCCATTAACATCTGTGATAACTAGAAAAACAAATTAATTTATGAATGATTGATTAGATTTTGTTTTTATTCTGTTTTCTTTTTTTTTTAATTGAGTAAAAATGAGATGAAAAAATAAATAAAACTTGGCTATATTAATTAAAAGTTTAAACTCTTATTATTTATTATTACAAACTTTTTACTGCCCGTCTAGCACGCGGACCTGCAGAAAAGTTCCGCGGCCCAGCACCGGGCCGTGGACCAAGGTTTGAAGAACACTGATCTATATTAATCTCTATATCTAGATACTTTATTGTAACATCAAATTCCATTTTTGTAAATTATATATTGTACCATCCTGAGTTTGATCTAAAATAGGCATTATCATATTTTAAAAAAAAATTGTCATGATTTTATATGTAGATATTTAAAATTGTCAAATTATGTTTAACATAATTGTGGAATCATTGTAAAACACTCAAATATAAAATATTGATTTGCTATTTATTTTCATTTTTTTAAAACTAATATAATAAGTCACTTACTGTATTAAACTTAATATCTTACTATAAAATTATTCATAAATTTAAAGATACATATTTTTGATAGATTTTACAATAATGTTTTGTTTATCTGCGTATTTTAACAACTATAGGTTTAAGTACACAGATAAATTATATTTTCATATATGTGTCATTATACATATGTGCAAGTGTATTTAGATTATTATATAAATTTAAAATCACACATATTTTTAAAGTAATATTGTTATTTAAGGTATATTATTTGTAATAATCTTTTTGTTAAACAAACAAATGTATTTTTATTAAAGAAGAAATGGTAAAATTATTGTGTTATTTATTTTGAAATGTTTTAAAATATTTTTTTTTTTTAATTTAAAAGAAAACATTTCATTACAGATGCTGATTTGATTTGAAAGAACTCTGTTAAAGTGAAAAATAATTATTTTTTAAACAAGAGACAAATTTGAGCTGTATATTAATTACCATTTCTACATTAATGACCTAAATGTTATGTCAACAGACTAATGATATAGAAAAATCTGTGAATTAAATTAAGGATCTCTCTCTCTCTTTATATATATTACCTCTATCACTTCAGGTACTACACTACATTTTTACAGTAGATATTTTTTTTTAAAAAAAGTGATATATTGAAGTGATATTTATTACGCTTCATATCTGTAATTTAAAAAATTCGAAGGAATTTTAAAAATAAATATCTTAAACAATTTTGATTAAATATATATAATTTATATGCACAGATAAATGTATACGGTATAATTAATAATAAATTTATTTTAAAAGTATGTTAAAACAAATGTGTTTTTTATTATTAATTACAAAGTGGAAATGAAATTCTTAGAAAAAGTAATTAAAATGCTTGTAAACAGATTAAGTAAGGAGATAAATATCTGATGTAATTTAGGTAGTTATTTTATTAATTCCTTTCAAAGATAAAAATTGGTAAATAATATGATGGGGCAAACCAAACTGTGGAACAAAATAAAAGTCAGACATTATCTACAACCAATAGATTGAAGGATTCGAACAACTACCGATGGATCCTATTTTTGCTAATAAGCCACGTCAAAAAGATATAAATTGGGATCGTAAGCTTATTCTTATTATTCTGGTTTTATTCTGCTGTGTGTTTTAAGTAATCCAGCTGATCTCATTCAGTTAGTGTTTAGTGGGTTTTTGTTCCAAAGCCATGCAGGAGTACAGAAGCCACCAGCCTATTCACTCTAACCAGTTGGCGGATGCAAGTCGTAGTACATTGCTGAATCCAGAAAAGAAAGTCATTAAATAATGAAAAAACATCTTGAACATTGTGTTCAGTATGTTTATGCTATATACACATAAACTTCAAATGTCCAGTTTCAGGGATAAATCAGATATCAAACAAATAAACTACCAAAGGAGATACATCATGAAATTTTGAACGATGATCAAAACCTCCACCACCATAGTTATGGTTCAACTTATCTGAAATATACTATGTATCACATCAAGACATGTACGAAAAGAAGGCAGATAATATACAATAGAAATTTCCATCTACTGCATACTATTGCATTAAATAAAATAATGAATGTAAGAGATCAGCAATTGCAAACGGTATTATGTAAGTTTAACATTAATATTAACTAGTAGTAATTAAGTGACTACAATTTTAAAATACACATTAGATTTAAAAAGCAACTTAATTCATTTATATTAGCAAAAATTAATACTTTTAATAATAAAAAAATATTTATATATAAATGAATAAATAAATGTTATATTTTTCTTAGCACGAGTAATTTTGAAATGGCCAAGCTATACAACCAAAAAGACATTTCTATATACTTTAAAAGTTTTATTAGCTATTGAATGTCAAAAACAATTCTATGCTATTCTATTCATCAACATTTTCAATCATTATCGATCTACTGCAGGATGAAGGTTTCTCCAAGTTCAATCTATCTCAGATTTCTAGCCTCTCTTCTCCATATCACTCTAGCACATTTCCTTATTTCATTCATTCATTTCATATATGGTCTCTTTCTAGGTCTTTTACCTCTTGAAATCCAGTTTAAGATTTCAATTGTCCATCTATTATCTCTTCTAGCAATATGTACAGCCTATCTCCACACCAATCTTCTAATTCTTTCAATAATGTCAATAACACGTGTTTGTTCTCTCAACCATATATTTTCATTTTCGATTTCTTCTTGTTATTCCTAACATGCATCTCTCCATACTTCTTTGAAAGGTCTGAAGTCTCTATATTAATCTTCTGTTAAGTGTCCAAGTCTCAGATACATAAGTAAGAACTGGTAAAACACATTTATTAAAAATCTTCCTTTTCAAACACATAGGCATATTTTCTTTGAATATGAAGTTATTTCTACCAAAAGCACTTCAACCAAGTTTAATTCTATGATTAATTTCATCCATTAGGTTTCCATCTGTAGTAATAATCTGACCAAGGTTAACTTCTTCTAACTCATCAGTAACAATCTTTAATTTCTTCTTTTGAGAAAATCTATTGAACATAACTTTAAACTTTTTAACATTTATCTTTAATTCTACTTTCTTATTTTCATCTGCTAACTCTTGGAACATTTCCTGAAGCTCTTTTAAGCATTATTTTAAAAAAAAATCAAGTACATCATTCACAAAATCTAGATGACTTAAATAATCTCCATTTACTTTTAATTCCTTAGCTTCCCATTTTAATCCACAAAATACTTCTTGCAAAACTGCTGAAAAAGTTTTGGAGATATGGAGTCATCCTGTCGAACACTCTTCTCAATGTTAATCTTTTTAGTACTACTATGTAATCTAATGTTGCTGTTACATTTTTATAAATATTCTTCAAAATATGACAATATCTTGAGTCTATACCTTGATGATCCAATGCTTTAAATGAAGAAATGCTTGTAGAATCAAATGCCTTTTCATAATCTCCAAATCCAAAGCATAATGGCAACTTATATTCATTGGTCCATTCTAAAATTTCTCTAAATATTTGGGATATGATCCACTTTACTAAACCCACTTTTAAATCTAGCTTGTTCTTTTGGCTGGTTAAAATCCAAAGTTCTTGTAGATAAGTTATAATTATTTTGATAAAAATTTTGTATAAGATGGATAAAAAGACTGATAGGTCTGTAATTTCTAATATCTTCTTTATTACCTTTTTGAAATATTAATACTGAACTCTTCCAATCATTTGGTCAAAAAAAAAATTTCTGTTCTTCTTTTGCTTCTTTTAAGATATTGATTATAATTCCATCATTACCTGAAGCTTTTACCCTCTTCATAAATGTAATTGCATGTCTCACTTCTTCATTTAACATCTTAAACAATTCCTAAGACATAATAGTTGTAGAAGACAATTTTTCTTGTTTTTTATTGTTACATAATTCTTGATAGAACTCTTCTACACATTTCATGATGTCATCTCTCTTTTTAATAATAGTTCCATCTCTTTTTCTTATTGCAGAAATAAGTTTCCTACCAATTCCAAGATGTTGTTTTACACTCTTGAGACTTTTATTTTCTTCTGTAGCTTTCCTTGCTAGTTCACAATTATATTTTCTTGTATCATTATCTTTTTTTTTTCACACCATTTTTATATATTTTCATATTACTTCTTTTCCTCATAAATTGTCATTTCAGTAGAAATTTCACTCGTTAATTGCTGTCTTTTTGTACCAATTATCTTTGTTGTAGTTTTCCAAAGTATATCAATTACCTTCCTATTAATTTTGTTCAAATCTAAATAGTGTTCAAAATCTGTTAATATTTCAAAACAATTTGTTAGTTCTAATTTAAATTCATTGAAATATTTCTGAAGATTAGGAATATCAACTGTCAATATTGTTTTTCTTAATAATTTTTGTCTTTCTAGTTTCTCATTAACATATATCTTATATCTTATTAATCGATGATCACTTCCTATATTAAATTCATTAAGAATATTACAATCTTGAAATACATATTTTCTATTCTATTATAAAATATTAAAAAATCTATAAAAACGCTGTGCTGCATATTATAAAAATATATTCATAATGAATACTTTTTGATACATAATTTTTTCAACAAAAAAAAATACTAATTTTGTGAAAAGCTTTTATATAAATTTTTATCAACAATAAATGCTATCAGAGATCAAAAAATACAATCAGAGATCACCAACAATAAAAGTTCATTTCTCTCTATATTAATAAATAAAAAGATCATCCAAACAATGTCTTTAGAAAATTTGAAAAAAAAAAAAAGTTTCTCATTTGCACGGTGTGTATATTCCCAATCGATCATATATGCATATCATTTTTTTGCATTCGTCTTCAGTTTTTTTTGGCATTGAAATCAGTGCTATAGAAATACATGATATCCTTTTTTATAGATTCGTCATTTTTCAAACTGTTTTATTTTTCATATTTATCACTGACATTCCATGAACCTAACACAATATTTTTCAAATGGATATTTTAAAATTTGAAATGGCATTTGAATTATTTTATTGAAAACAGAAACAATTATATCTTCTCTACCTCTCATTTAATAATAATAATTTAGAAATATTTTTTACTTTTCTCACTTTGTTACTAATTTTTTAAAAAAGAAATTTTATTTGTTTGTCTGAAACTTCTGCCATTGTTTAACATTTCCCAAAAAAAAATGCTTTACAATTTTAGAGATCAATCAAATTATAAAATTATTCCAAAGCAAAATATTAATTTATTGATTTTTTTTATTTATAAAATTAAAACAGTTAAATAAATTACTTTTTATAATAAATTAATTATTATATAAATAATATATTAATAAAAAATCTCATTTAATTCTGAATTTTTTAAATGTATGTACTATCTCATTAAAATTATATCTACATAAAAAAGTAAAATAATCTTATTTTATAAAAACTTCAGATAATTCTTATAGGGTAAGTGATGATGAAGGAAGTATTCAACAAATTTGCCAATCGCTGGGTGGTGATAATATGTTTAATAACCTGCTGGATCAACTTTGGATACAGAGTGTAATCATAGAAAATGTAAAATCAAAGAGGCTTGGCATACAATTAATTCTACATATACAAGCCAATAATATTCCCTCAACAAACACTTGATGTTCAATTTTGGAACATAGGAGGCACTTAATAACCCACCTATTATACATTCAATTATAAAAATCTAACACTCCTTGTTCAATCTTTTATAATTGGAAACACTCACTATCTGCCAATTATTTCTCAGTTATTCTTTGATACAAACACTCCATGTTGAAAGTTTACTTAGCAAATTATTAAACATATTATTTCAGCATTATTTATTATTCATCTTTTTCCTATGTCTTCAACCTTTGTTTTTCACTATTTAGTTAAAAATAGATACCCATTGATTGACAAATGTTGACTTGATAGGATACTTGAAAAAAAAAAAAAAAATTATAAATTTCTTGAAAATTTTTTCCCAATGGCACACATTCAAAATACAGGTCATAAGTATAACATGGGATAGGATGTCTCTGCATGAGGCCCTTTATATAATTTGTATTTTATAAATATATATAGACATATTTTGGAAATAATAAATCTGGGATAGTTTGAAGTATAATATTTGAGTTGGAGGTGAAGCAGAAATTTTCATTAATAGTATTTCAATGAATAATCATTAAACTGTTTCTTGCCAATAATTTTGCATAACTTATGTTAATTATTAATTTTCTCTGGTCCCTTGAAAAACAACGGATTGATGGTTTAATTAATTTTTTTATATTGTTTTTGATATTACTACCACATTTTTAAGATGTAAATTATGTTACAAATTGCAATGGTGTTTAAAAATCAATCATTAATGATAAGTTACTTCACCATTAACAATTTCTAATATAAAGCTATGTTTTTAATTTTCATAAATAAAAATTCTGTTTTCAGACACATAGTTAATTTTTGAATTGTTAATTCAACATTGCTCTTTATATATTAATCTTATCTATTCGCAAAAAAAAAAAAAAAAGTATGATAATCCATACTGATGACATAACTCATTAATGAGATTCTCACATATGAAGAATTCTTGTTGTTGGTAATCAATTGTTTACAAATAAATTCATCAACCAGTAGTCCTTTATTAATCTCAATTCACCAACCCCAATGGAGGCTTTGTTTATTAATTGTAGGTTGATAATTATTCTCAACGCAAACACTGGTGAACTGATGGAAGGAAAACCTTTTTGATATTCACAGAAATCACAATGAGAGTAGTCGTGATGGAACAGATACAATAACAAAATTAAAAAGTAATAAAATGCACAAATGTTAACAAGAAAATATTAACTTTTACTTAAATTTTCTGTTTTTAGCAATGGATCATCACAATCCTTTCATTCCCAGTCAAGAATGCATTAAGACATTTGCATCTGATTTTTAATATAAAAAGAATTCAGGCAGATGTTGATAACTATTTAATCCATTGTTAATGTTTGGATTTAAATCTTATTGAAAAAGATAATTTTCAGAATTTCACTACTATATTTTAAAATTAATGTGCAATTGATTTATATAACTAAGTATTTTTATCTATCTTTATGATGGCATAACTCCTTACAATATAATAAAAAAAGAATGATATCTTAAAGTATTTTCATACATCTTCCTCAGAATTTTAGATTAAAATAGATTTAGAAACGTCTTTCTGAATGTGAATACTATTTTAAATCTTAGAAGAAAAGATCTTTTATTCTTAGAAATAAGAAAAATTTAAAAGATATATGCATACAACCTTGAAAGAAATGGAATTAACTTCAATTTACTTAAACTAAGTGTAACGATATATAAATATGTCGTTACATTAATTTAAAATAAAATTTTAAGTTCGCATATAAAAATAAGTGTATTAAAAATAAAAAATAAAAAAAACTAAACGCTAAAATTAAAACATTGTTAAATATATATATTCGCACAGATGTTAAACTTTAAAAACATTTTTTTTTCATAAACAAAAAAAAAAAAGTATTTGAATGTATTTTTTTAAATAAAAAAATACAAGATTGAAATATAGAAATATTTTAATAAAAAAATAACGTACGTTAAAATAAAAACAGGTATTAATTAATTCCTGTAATCTATAAAAGGAAATGGTTGTTTATTAATTATCTAAAAGCTGTTTAATTAAAAAGTCAGATGGAAAGTTAGATAAGAGAAGAAAGAAATTTTAGCTTGACCAATGGAAGCACTAAGCCTTGGCTCGGACCATGGCGAAAAAACAGAGTAGTGACGTTTTGTTCAGTGAATCCTTGTGGATGATATAAAAAGAAAAAATATTGAGTTCCAGTCAGAGAGAGCTTTTTCCAACTTGATTTTGGTGGGTCTGGCGACAAGACGCACTTGTCGTCCTCACTCACTGATTTAAAAATGCAAAGACTGTGATACCAGGACAGAACCAGCAACTGCCACCTCCAAAACATCAGACCGGTCTTCCAGGAAAGTCTGCGTGGGAATTGCCAACGGGACATGGACTTCTCTACCGTAAGCAATAGAAATGAACAATTCTTAAAATCAATCAAGAACTTTCGTCAAGTTGAACAAATTAATAAACAAGCCGACTTATTTAAAATGGACTCTTATCTGACTTTTGTAAGTTTTAAATCAAATTAATAATGGTTAATTTTATATCTTTCCCAATTGTTAAAAAAATCATTTCCCTTTCAATATTTTTATGTGTAGTAATATATTATTGTAGAAATTATTAAATGCATTACATTTAAGTTGTCTATAGACGCTTGCATGGATTCGTTTGCGGTTAATTAGATTTTGGTTTTCATATTTGATCAAAATATATAGACATTCGATAAATAATGATACCTTACGGTGAGTATCGAAAATGTATTTATTCGGATGTCTTTTAAGTTATTGGTGACAACGGAAGTATCTCATGGTGAATACTATTGGGTTACTTATAAGTTTCCCTCTGCGATTGTCGGTACCAATAATTTTGTATTTTGATCGTTTATGTTTATTTTGAAATGTTTTGACCGTGGAATCTATGTAATCGATCTATACCCAACATTTTTAAACAATCTGTGCGAACATATATAAATGTTAAACTTAAGTCGGGCGTGAATGGCTATATAGATGTGTAAAGTTATATTAGGGGAGGGTAATCTTGGGTTATCTGTGTCGTTGTTGAATTGGGTCAATGGATTGGATATATTTGTGTAATTAGTAGATGTAGTATTGAGTTTCGCTACGTGCAGAATCGCTGTATACACCGCACCAACCTTTTGCCTATGGATGGGATTGTAAGTCGGCAAAAAGGATCGCGGTCCCTTCCTATGGAGTTTTTATTTTATTGTTCTTCTTGCTATACAGACGTCATATTCCTGTATTAGACAAGAGTCAATGTTTTCTCAAACTATATTGTTCAGATGTCCATTCCTGATAGTATAGTATCTTTGTGCTGTTGTATTTTCATGCTACATTGAATACATAAATGTATCGGATGGATTGATGCCAGTTTGACTGCGAATTTTAGCCTAGGGTTAAATAGGGATAGAATGTTTTATTTTCAAATGCAGATCTATGTAGTCTATTCATACTTGACAATCTAAATAAAATAAAAAATTAAAATCATTGAAATTTATATAAATGTAAAATTAAAGAGTAAGAAGAATATAAAAATCTAAAAATGTTAAACTTATTCCTCGAATTTAGAATGATTTTATATGTGCGTAAATAAATATTTTTCTGTGTTAATTTCTGGCAGTGGCTTTTATTATTTTATTCTTTTATATTTAAGATATAAAATTTATAGATTTTTATCTCGGCGTCTCCGCTGAGCTAGTGACAATGGGCTAACGATCTAAATATGTAAATAAAGTGGAATCCTAACATCTGCCTACTTTATAAATTTTTCTAGGCTCAAATGCCTAGATGGCGCCCTTTGGTAGTGCGGTGCGGTGCGATGCGATCTCCCACTTCGTTTGGATCGTTATATAAGTTACTAGGAGTGTACCTTCACATCAAAATGTCAATTTTTTTCTACAACTTTCATGATGCCATAACATTGAAAAAACTCCAATTAGGTACATAAATCAAGTATATTTCAAAATATACATCACAACAATATAACATTAATACGTCTTTTCCAAAAAAATTTACAAATAAGTGATACTACTAGAGAAAATAGATTTTGATCATCTACATAGAATTTCCGAGTATATACACAAACACTACACCAAGAATTAGTTAAACAAGAAGTTAAAGATTATACATTTCTGAATATATACATATATATATATTTATTTAATTAAATGAAACAGATTAAGGGATTTAATATTACTATTGCCAATGCAACTTATATATAAGAAAAAAATAACTAAGAAAAAATAATTTTTACCAAAGTTATTATTATTTTTTTTACTTCCGTATTTGTATTATGAGCAGTGATTTAATTAATTTACTCAATTCCAATAAACCTAAATAATCAATGAAAACTGAATGATACTGCTACATCCAACACTTCTGACTAATAATAAGTCTTTATCAATGAGTACTGGTTTTGCACCTTTGCACCCAGGAACAAATAACTTAATAACTTGATATTTAAACATCTTAAGATTTTGAATGCAAGTTAACTTATTTGTATAGATAGTTTAGGTTTAATATCAGGTAGTATCTATATATTCTAGTTACTTCAATTAAAATTAGTTTGAATAGTCAAAAAGAAGTAATAGACATTGTTGGATATATAAATAAATCCAAAGCTCTTCACTGATGAAGATGGAAATTTGAATGTAGTACTATCAGTTAGCAACCATGAATTATTCAAGCCTAATAAAAGAAGTTTTTAGAATAGAAAAAAAAAAAGAATAAATTACTGCTTGTAGTCCAAATGTTAAAAGCAAGCAGAGAAAGTCATGTAATCCTTTGTTTGGTGCATATTTCTATATTTCATATACAAAATATAAACTGTTAGTGCAAAATTATACTTACTCATATACATGATGCAAATATGTTGGTGGTAAAATAATTTGTCCGCCACAACTTTGCAATGATTCTGCAAAAAATGCTGCAATTTTTCTCCCTTTAGCCATTGCTTCACTCACCACCTTTTCAACTTCATCTGCATATAATTTACCTAAGTTTTCAATAGGATAATCAGTATCTCTAAATTTACCCCTGTATATATCAGGGCAAGGAACCTAAAGAAAAACAAAAAAAAACCTGATAACCATAATTAGATATAAACATATATACAAACAGAAAAAAATATATCTATTTATAAAGTATATTGATAAGCAATTACTTTAAGAATATATACTCAAAAATGGATATTATCACTCTTAACACATCAAATAAATAAAATTCTCTATTCTTACTCATTTAAATAGCATAAAACAAAAGTATATTTTATTTTGCTGTGACCTCTGTAAACAAATGCTGCAAAGTATACTTAATCAAGACACTCTCTTTATTAGCTATTGTTGGAAATAGATTACTATAACTGAATGGTAACATCAGATGAACAATGGAGTTTCCAGTGCTTGCTACCATTTAACAAAATTTATTCTAGCATCTCAAGTTTCCGATTACAATAGAAATAATAAATTCTCAGTAACAATAAAATGATGCCTAAAATACATACACATATGCTAACAAAGTTTATCATTCAAAATGACTTTCAGATAGGCATTGACCATTAAGATATTTAACTTTATAAATATGCATTTTTTCCATTGCAGTTTTTTTTCTGTATTGGTTATAAAAAATAATTTTATCATATTCATTTAATTGAATATTTTGATTATAAATTTGTTCTTATTATCTTTACCTTTTTTTTTTTTTTTGGTCCAAATAACACTGAATTCAATTTTTACTCAATTAATTACAAAAATGTGTAGTTTTTTTTGGTGAAAGGAATAATGATATTCTTTTAAAATTAATGTGTAACCCATTTTCATATCACAGAAAGCATTAAATGACTTTCTTACTTTACATCTAACATTTGCATTAAAAATGGTAATCCAGTCTATTCTATCATTTTAATCTAAGGATATCTACTATAAACAGGAATAATCAATAGGCACAGGCAAAAGTGCCAATTAAATCCTTAAATTAGTTTCCAACCTTCAATATGAAAAATTTGATTGCACATATCTGATCAACATCTTCCTTTAGTTCTTTTATACTATTTGGATCATAGATTAGATCACTAATTATATTGCAGTATATCAGTTATACATTAACTGTAGAAATCTTTAACTCCTTTCGAACTATCTGACAAATTCTAATGTTAGTTGTCTGTAGCAATGATCATTGATTTATAATGTTTCTATCCATAACAGGAAAATGTATATTAGACTACATAGTTTGATACATTATATTTAGTAGATTACTTCTTTATAGTACATATCAACTGACGTCTCTGATTATTAAAACATCACCAAAAGTTACATTTATAGGTACAGGATGACATGCAAGAATAATCTGTACATACTGAGCTATGCCAATTTCACTACAGTCTATTATGCTATTGTTCACAACTATTTTTTTTAACTTTTTCTTCTCTAGAATAAGTAATTATGATATCTGTAAATTTGTAATGCAAGTAATAAACATCATTGCAGAAATCATTCCACACCAAATGCCAAACATGATTATTTTATTTGCTGAGCAACCAATAATAATAAAAACTTTTGGCAGCTATTATACAGTATATAACATAACCTGGCACTATTCAACAAAAACTGAGTCCAAATTTTTGGAGAAAAAAACATTTTACAAGTATTGATGCTGCTCACTGGCAAACATTCGATATCTGTAGCTATGTAGACTTTTGATACATTTTACAATTACTGATTCTATTTTTGTTAAAATTTATAATAAGTACATTAAAAACAAAATTAACAAGGCAATTAATATCAGTTACTCCAAAGTTTAATGAAAGGCATTTTGGAGAGAATGGAGAGTGGAAGCAATAAGAAAAAAAGGAAAAGATTGATTTTGTTGGATGATATAAAATTTAGGATGATACATGGATTTGAAGAACTGGGGAATGAATACATTAGAATGGAGAAATGGAAGAATTTGTGATGTGATTGCTCTCTGGATCTATCCATAGTACAGAATACTATTGATTGAGTCCAAAGTCTTGAGATGGAGAAACAAATGGATGACAATCATAGATTGGAAAGTATTTTAATTTTCATGTTTAATTAAAATCAATTTAAAATCTAATATTAATTGTACAAAAGCATTTTTAATTATTACCATTTTAATTAATTGATAACGATTCATATCTTTCACTGGACTGCTACAATTTTATTTGTTGAAGAAATGTACATAAATTTTGGTTAGAATTGGTTGAGAAACTGTTTATGAACATTGCCAAAAACTAGAAGCAAAGCATTAATTCATACCAAAAACTAAACAATTTATTAAATTTTTTCAGTGAAATTGCTTCAGAAAAGTTATTTATAAGAGCATGATTCTGTCAGTTTACATTAATAAAGAATCTTTTCTATCATTCTACCTTATTACAATAGATAGTTTTACAGTAGTGATATAGTGAATTCTAATTTCATTTAACAAAAAGCCACTTTACATTACTGTTAATTCAGAATCCCTGCTGACTTAAACATATCCTTCTGGATTCAGCAACAAATAATTAGAATTCTGCAATATCCTCCTTCCCAATGTAGATTCAGTACTGAACAATTGAAAATTTCCTCTCTTTTTTGGAAACTCTTATAAAGAAAAACAACAATCTGATGCATGATTCACAGATGATTTAAAAGTATACACTTACTGCTAATGAGAGGGAAAAATGCATAAAAAGTTTAACTTTAATTTTATTGCCAATTGTAATTTTATATATTATCAAATCATATAATCATCATTACATTACCATTGCACATATTATAAAAATTATATACTAATAAAATGTGTGGTTTCTTTTGGTAAATAATTATTAATATTGATTTTTTTTTTTTCAAAAAATCAACGACCATTACAATACTTTTTAAAAAATCTACAATTAACTTTTTTGACAATTACCATTAATTTTAATAACAAGATTAGATCTAGTAATATTTGATTATTTTTTCACCATCAAATTTTTGATTATCAATTAAGCAAAACAATAAAGGAAGAAAAAGCAATATTACAAATTAACAAAAGCTATTTACATACAGAAACATTATCTGAATTTCCAATCACTGATATTACATAAATAAAGTGCACTTCTAAGAGAGAAATTTTAATATATTTTTAGAACTTTTTAAATCAGAAAGAATCATGCGTACAAATAATTTTGTTTGTGTTTTTGTCTCACAAATGACATATTTATATTAACAATTATTAAAGAGCAATTCATTTCATTCTACTTTAGTTATCTATTGTAAGCTTGAATAACAATATGGACATTAGATGGTAAAATCTTATATATAATATCAACATCCCGAAGATTGATTTCTGATCTTTGCCTAAATCAGTGAAGACTTAGGATTCAAATCTGGAATTAATGCACTTATGCATTTAGCAGCCACAATTCAAGCTGATATCTTGAAATTTAGAATATATATAGTACATGAGTAAACCGAGAAAAGCATGCAATAGTATTGTTGTTATATATTAATTATTAAAATGTATAAATATCCAAACAAGAGTATCTGACAGAAAATGAAATTCTTTTTTGAAGATACTTCTTTATATTATACTGCACTTAAGAAAAATTTTCTGTGAAATTTAAGTACTCTTTTCAATAATAAATTCAGTAAAAATAGTTTATATTTCTTTAAAAAATATATAACAATATATCAATGTTCTCTTTAAGTTGTGCCAATTTTGAAAGACCGTGCACTGTTCAATGGCTTCTGCATATTTCAGACATTCCAATATTTTAGTATTCATTCATTTGTACACAAAATTGAATCCAGATGAATAATTTTGGTAAAAATGATTAATAAATAGAATTGATCTGTACATGCAATGGGGCAGGGATATTGCAATGGGGAATTCAGTTTAATAGTGTAGTGTCTTACCCGAAATAACTAAAAATAGATTCAAATATTATTACATTTCGCATTGACTGAGAACTGTCTTTCTTCTACTGGCAATTGCTGAAGCTGGATGTTTAAAGCAACTGACACTGCAGCTTGAGTATGATGATGAGACTTTTTTTTATTATTGTAATTTTAAAAAAACAGAAATCATCCAACATATATTTTATTTTACGCCCTACAAATATAGAAAAGTTCAAATCAATTTAATTCTTATCAGTCAATCTAAAAAAAAAAAAAAAACAAATTTAAATATGAATGGCTCTCCCAATCAGTTAAAATCTAAATGCCATTGTCAAAAATTATAACTACTATATTAAACTTGGGGATGTTTTTGGTTATGGAAGCAATACAGATGAGGTCATTTGTAAAAATTTGCTGCCAGTCAAATTCAAAAGGTGAATTTACTATCAATAAAGAATAGCAGAATGAAAAATAGACTATTTAAAGTGACATTTAATTCAAAAAGTTCATACTGATTTATTTATTATCATCTAAAATAAAATCAATGGAGTAATTTTGTGAATTTTAACTGAAAACCCAGAAGATTGTTATCCCAGATTAGAAAACAATGAACGCAAAAAATGGACAAAAATTATAATAGACAATATTATCCCAGCAATTACCATTAATTCACCAATGCTTTCCATGTAATCTATACATGAAAACATAGAAAAATATGTTAATATTTCCAAATCATGATGTAGCAAGAATTATTCCATTGAATTTATAGAATGAATAAACTTAATCATTCATAAAAAGATTATTGATGAAGCTTGAACATCTTCATTTCATTGATAATTGATGAAAGTATGGATATTTCGATAAAAAAAAAAAATTATAAAATATAAGATCAAATTTTGAATCCAGCTATCAGACAAATTTGTCAGCATTATTAAGCTTACTGCATGTGATAGTCATTCTATTGTAATAGGGATAAAAAAGTTTTATAGAGAATAACACTGATTTACAAAAAATGGTTACATTTACCTCTATAATGTTAGAAAAAACAACTAGTGTGGCTGCTCGTTTACTAGATGATATTTCACATTTTGTTTGTCAGCATTGTGTGGCACACAGAAGATTCCTGGAATAGATGATGCATGGAAACAAGTTCAATTTATTAAGAATATTGAAATCCTTTAAGAACAATATAAGCAATATTTCACAGATCAACTACACGAATTGAAAAATTTAAAGAATTGGCTAACATTTCAGAAATTGGTGCTATATCATTCAGACTTCTCGAAATAAAATCGGTATCTAGAAATTTCGTGCCTAACTGCTCTGATAAAAAATGGTGACATTTTAATAAATTACTGCTCAGAACAAGTTGAAGAATTCAATGATCCAATAAATAAATATTATTTAAAAAATCCACAATATCAAATGGCTTCCTCAAAATGTATTTGTGAAATTATTAGCATTAAACAAAATTTTGCAAAAGACTAATTTATCCTCAATGGACACACACCAATTTATAAAGGCAAAAACTAATAAACTAAGAGCGCAATTGTATTTATATATTGGACTATTTCTATCATCTAATATGAGTAATGAATGTCTTTAGAAAAATTTAACTTTATTTAAATATTCCAAATACATTCAACTGTTAGTAATAACACATCAAACAGGGTATTATAGGCACATTTCGAGAGGTATTATTCTCCCCTCTTCTTCAGATGTTGCTGACCTGGCGAGTGACAGTACTAGCATGGGAATCGAACGTGGACCCTTAAATTCTTAAATATTGAATTTTAAAGTAATGCACTCTGCCATCATATATTTATTTATGAGGTTCATCTTGAGTCTCCACTTCTTCTTAAGAGCAAAATTGATTAGTGGTTTCCATACATAAGGTACAGTCACCCTAGGTCGACTTATGGGATTGTTTGTCATTGTCCTGTGAGCAACTTCTTTAAATTATCTTCTTTGTACCTTTGCTTCTCTATCCAATATTTTTGTGTTTTCCCAATTGAACATATGTTCATTGGTACATACATGGTCTGCTACCTTAGACACATCTGTTTTCTCTCTTCTAATCATCAGTTTGTGTTCTCGCAAGCACTTTCCAATGAGACAACTGGTCTCACCAATATATGTTCTTCCACATTCACATGGTATTTCATAGATGCAGTTTTTTCTTTTCAGCATTTTCAAGTTTAGGCTTTGTAGATGTTAGAATTCCTCTTAGTATGGTATAGCTCTGGAAAGCTGTTCTGATGTTATACTGATTGCAGATTTTTCTTAATTTGTCTGCTAATTTTGGTATGTATGGGTACACTACAGTACCAATAATTGTTTTTTTCTTTTGATGATTCTTTTTGTTGTCTATTTAAGGTTTTCTTAATAACAGCTGATGGATAACCATTTTTCATGCTTGTTCTATATAGACCTTTTCTTTATTGCTGTTTTCTTAGCAAACTTCTTTTGCTCTGTTCTATAGTGATAGTATAACCCCATGTTTTATGTTTTTGGTGAGATTGAATGTACAGGCTAGGTATTTTCCTGTATGTGTAGGTTTTCAGTAAACTGTAGTTTTGATTTTGCCATGGAGTCTTGTCACAAGAACATCTAAGAATACCAATTTTTGTTGTTGTTCTGATTCTATTGTGAATTTCATCAAAGAATGTTGTTGACGTGTTTCCAAAAATTTTGTAGTAGTGCTTCACCATGTAGCCATACAACAAATGTATCATCCACATATCGAAGTCAAACTTTAGGTGGATATGGAGTAGTTTCTATGGCTGTGGTTTCAGCTCTTCCATGTAAATATTGCTTATCAGGGGTGAGAATGGTGAGTTCATAGCCATTCCTTGATTTTATTGGAAGATTTCTGTATTATATTGAAAGTAAGTTGTTATTATGCAGAATGTTAATAATTCTATTATACAATCAATAAGAAGAGTTGTTCTGGTATGTAAGCTATTAAAGCCATTTAATCTTTTCCTTACAATAGACAATGCTTCTTCACATGATATATTTGTTAATATATTCTTGATTAATTCTACAAAGTGTCTAGAATCCCGACAAAGGACTGGGTTTTGTATGCCAAAGGACTAAGAACTTTAAAAAGAAATCTTGACAAATTTTGGCAAGGTGAATTTCTAGAGCTAACAATAGGTTTTAATGGAACATAATCCTTATGGATTTTAGGTAGACCACAAAGATGAGGAATTTTGATGAAATATGATGTTATTTTACTTTTTTCTGAATCACTGAAGTATGTGCGATGCTTTCTGAGTAATGCTTGTAACATTGTTTCTGTATTTGGTATTAGATTTTTTGCCACTTTTCTGCATTGACCTGCTTTGAAGAGTTCTTGTATTTTGTTGTCATAATGAGTTGTATCAATTACAACTGTTGCATTGCCTTTGACAGCAGGGAGAATAATTATAGATATATCTATTTTGAGATTTAATTGCTTTCCTCTCACCATTTATGCTCCAGTATAATTCTGTTGCTTCTAAAGGCAATTTTTGAGTGACTTCCTCAGTGGTTGCCATTATATCTAATAAAGGGATATTAGATGATGTTATGGTAAAGTTTAACCTTTATGTTGTCAAAAATTCTGTTTCGCTGAGTGAGGTAAAACTCTAAACCTTTGATTGGTCAATTACAGAATCAGCAGTAAAAATATATTCATCTTTTAATATTATATTAGTTTTAGTTTTATTTGTAAAAAGTATATTAATAATTTGCCAGATTATGAAAGTGAACGAAAGTTTTTCCAAAAATAAATTTCTATTTATAATTATAAAAATATTCCATAGTGGAGAATCTAAAAAAAAACATTCTTAACCTATTACAAAGTGTTGCAGACGTCAGTGATTTCCTTCTCAATTTTATGTTATGTAAAAGTAAATAATTTTTACTAAAATCTTAACTATTTTTCTAAAATAATTTTATTATCAGCATATTTTATCTAAATAATTTATAATATGTCAAAAAATACTTTAAAAAAGCTCTAAAACTTTCATTTTCGTCTTCATAATTGAAACAAAAAAGTTGGAGCGATGAAAATTACTGACAAGCGGTCTCTTTTGATCACTGTAAGCAACAACCAATCAGCACCTACAAAAGACTGCCTTCTTCCATTGTTAAAACATAAATTTGAATATTATTGATTTTTTATTTGTAAAATAATTCTAGAGAGGTCAGCATCTTACAATACTTTTTTTAAGCTTCAAAATGACTGTAAATTCACTATGGTAATTCAAACTGACAGTTTTCGAGCTATGGGAAACCATGTACATCTATATAAGGGTTAATCCTCTTTCAAGAACAGAAATTTCAATATATATTAGATATTTAGAACTGAGATTTTTTTACAGATGAAGCTGGTATGATTTTTGATATGCCCATGTAGGTTAGCAAGTTTCTTCTTTTGGCAATCTTTTATTTTTCTATGTAATGTAGAATATGATTTTTTTACTGCTTGAGAAACTCTTGTGAACTCTTTATCAGTAAGTTTATTTTTTAGAAAAATATTCGGTAATCAACTGAAATCCGGGAACGACCGCTTGGAGCGTTGATGCTAGACAAAATCAATAAAATATAACGTTACCAGGCCGCAACTTTTTTTTTTTAATACAACATGATTTTTTTTTTTATTGATTAAACGAATTTTTATTTTCTTTATAACATGATTTCTTTATTATTAAACAAATTTTTAGATTCATTTGCATTGTTGTTTTTTTTTTTAATGTGACGTTGTTCTTTATGCAAACAAATTTTGCTAATTTAATTTTGTGTTCCTTTTATTTTGATGATTTTAAAACTTTGGACCGTTTCACGACGTCAAAAAATTTGTTTTAATCTTGTCGCCGAAAAAATAGAATACAATTATTTGGGACTTGTTTAGATTTTATTCTACCTTTTCTTTTTTTGCTTGACTAAATTGTTTTTATTCTTATTATGAAATCGAAAGTAACTTTAGTGTTGTTGGGGGTTAAAAAATTGTTTTAAAACACCCACCCTCGCATCAAGAATTCACTTTTGACTTTTATTTATATTTCATTTGAATTAGCCTTTTCTTTTCTTTTTTTGCTTCTACAATAAACAGCTTACTTTTTGGGGGTCTTTACACACTGTTATTATTAACAAAAAGTATACCAAAAGAGTCATTTATTTTAACCCCGACCTTGTTTGAAATAGAATGTAATTATTTGGCAATTGTTTTGAATTTTTTTCGACCTTTCTTTTTTGGTTGACAAAATTGTTTTTATCTTCTTATTAAATCGAAAGTAAGTTTTGTGTTTTTTGGGGGTAAAAAATTGTTTTCAAACTCTGATCCCCACATTCAGAAAAGAAATTGTAACAAAAAGTCAATATTTTTAGTTGATTTTCAACAACTTTTTCTCAACCCTTTTGACTTTTATTTATATTGCTTTTGAATTATCTTTTTCTTTTTTGTTTTGGCTTCTACAATAAACTGCTTTGGTGGGGGGGGTTCCTACTTTGATATTATTAACAAAAGTAGTCATTTCTTTTAACCCCGCTGAAAAAATAACATCATCCAAATACTTGTCAATTTCTAATGAAATAAAAAAAAAGTACACAAACTTTGGACTTTTTGAAGCGATTTATTATTTTATTGCTGTAATAATCAAACAGTCTGGTATTTGGGAGGACATTATGTGCCTGAAAAAAGGACACAGTCTCCCTCACCTTTCTGTTGTACTCAACATTTGTGAAAAGTGTACAAATTGCACGTATTTCTCAGACATGTTATTGGTCTCGTCTATTTTCCACGCAGAAACGTGACTTAGCGCGTGAGCTTTTGTCGAAGTGTAGTCGAACGTACCCTTTGCCAATTTTTTGCCTATTAACATTTTTTTAGGGAAGGATGGGGACCATATGACAATAACAACATTATTTAAATAGAAATGACATTAATCTATTACGGAGATTTAAAAAACTGGTACCGCCTTGAAATTTAAACACCCTCAAGCGATACGGTAATCAGCTATGAATAGAACGAATACGCGTAAATAGTTTTGAAGCACAAAACAGGCCGTAATATTTTTGTGCAATGTCATGTAAAGCGGCCTAGCTAATGGGTTAATACAATATGAAATGTTGTATTAGCCTGTAAAGCTGGCAGTGCCCGCCGAAACGGCATTTTCATGTGTTTTGACACGTAAACAATTCCCCAAGCAGCCGTGCCTGGATTTCAGGCTATTACCTAATGTTCTACATTATTAATGGAATGCAAGGTTTGATACTTAGAAAATCTATGAGCATTAATTCTTTCTCTCAACAGAGCTTCATTTGTTCTCCGAGTAATTTTCTCAGCTCTCTGGGAGTGAATTGGAGGTTTTAGTTGCAAATCTTTAAGAATTATCCCTTCACATTTACATAATGTCTACAGGAGTGTGGACTTTCAAATAATTTTAGATTCCAATGATTATATAGATACTTTGCCAATACTTAAATTTATTCAATTGATTTGTAATCATTTGGATATTAGATTTCCAAAAAATATGACTGGAATTTCTTAAATTCTTTTGTAACAAAAAATAATTTAAATCATAAAACGTGAATAAATCAGTGTAAAATGTTTATTTGTAAATGATAATGATAAAAATCATATAAGGGCAGATACAATTTTAGAACTATGTGGTAATTTGAAATTTTAGTAAATGAAAAATTGGAGTAATCAAATCATTTAATGTTTAAGTTATATATGTCTTAAAAGACCAAGAATATAAAGAACTTTTGGTACTTTTCAAGATTTCTGCAATTTTTCAAGTTTCCTGCGCTGATCGTGAATATGGTTTTAGTTTACTGAATGCAATAAAATCACATAATAAATTAGATATCGAACATTTGGATAATTTAATAAAAGTTAAGCATTATAACTAAAAAGCAGATAATCACAGACAATATTTACAAAATTTGAATAAATTGTCAAGATCGACATGAAAAAATAAATGATTATTATTATTGAGTTATGTTCTACAATATTTCATTATATATAAACTATTTTATATGTAAATACACAAATAAATGCTACAATTTAACAACTTTATATACATTTTTTTGTTGCACATTGGTCAGTTGAGTGTCCTGAGCTCTTGTAGTTTTAACTCAATGACAGTCTACTCTTAGAGAAAACATTGAATCACATATTATCATGACTAATAATATTAATTAATAAATATACTTTTCATACTAAATTCATGCAATTAAAAAACTATATTCCCATTTTTTTATGCCATAAAAAAATAATAATAGCCTAAGTGTTTTGCTTTTTTTTTTTTAAATTGCTTTTTCCATTATTTCAAATCAGAGGAATACTGCATACAATTATTGTAATAAATTTCTTAATATTTAAAAATGTATGTGGGTACATATATACATACATCTATATTCTAGTTTTTTCCACATCTTTCTCAATCCAACCTTCCTAGTATTATTATGTAATCTAATCCATTGCTGTTACATTTTGATAAATATTTTTTACAATAAGACAATATCTTCGGTCTATATCTTGATGATCCAATGTTTATAGAATCAAATACCTTTTCATAATCAAGACTATAAATCATAATGGCAACTCATATTGATTGGACCATTCTATAACTTCTCTCAATACTTGGATATGATCCATTGTATTAAAACCACTTTTAAACCCAACTTGTTTATTTAGTTGGATAAAATTCAAAATTCACTGTAGATAAATTGTAAATGATCAGATATCTTATTTTATATACAACGTGCTGCAATTCTGACCTTTGTTATTCAGATTTTTCTCAAACTAGCTTAATATAATTGCATGAGACCCTCTGTAAATCAATAATATAAAAGTATATTAATTTTCTAAAACCAGATTACTCTTACAAAATGATATGAATGTTATCAGTATTTATTATTACATTTATATAATTAAGTAAATACAAAAAATAGAAAACAAAATGCAGTAAATAAGTTTAATTTTCAATAAAAATCATCAATTATGTCTATCAACTTAGATCCTAGCAAAAAATGAATTCACTAATGAAAGTGAAAGTCAGTGAGGTCTACATGCTGGAAATATTAATTATTCTTAATAGTCTGAATTCCTTAAAAGTTCAATTCAGATAGCCATATCAGAAAAGATCCAATAACTAAAAATCTCAAATAATTTATTTAAATTCTATATTCCATTAAATATTTTTAACTTATGACTAAATTTTTATATAAACTTTTTAATAAACTTATAAATATTTTTGAAGATTTTACGCACTGATCATAAAAACATAAATACCCATTTTTATTATTGTCACTTACCAAAAATAAAGTTTTAGATATTTCAAAATTATAATATATAATGTTGTACTTACTACATGAACCCATTCTTGTTTACCAAGACCTCCAGCATGATTAAATTTATATGGACTAATATCAATTAGCGAAGAGACATGGCCATGGTAAGCACTAAAATATATAAATAAAATTTTATAATTTTTATGATAAAAATTAGATGCAATATATATATATATAATAACTATAAATACTATTAGATAATGAGATGTTAAAATAAACAAAAAACAAAACACCTTTCATAATAGAACTTATTTTCTAAGAACTGGGCACATCAACTCAAATAGCACTATGAATGCAAAATGTTTAGAAAAAATTGTAAGCAACTATGTGAAATGTTAAAACCATAAAGAAACTAAATAAATTCATTTCTACAAATGGAAAATAACAAGATGATGGAAGAAAGGCATAAATTTAAATTTAATATTAAATACTTCAAACCAGTCAATTGGTAGCAAATTTATTCTTAGGATACTTTACAAGATTCCTTGCATTTATCATAAAATTTATATAGGTCATAGTAAATAAAGTTTTAATGAAAGAGTTAAAGTTCATAAGAGTAGACTTAAAAATAAATATCATAACTCAGCTTTGTATATTTATGAACTAAAAATAGGTCATATTATTTGACAAGGCAGAGGTTATCTTCTATGAAAAAAGTGAATTGAAAGAAATAAAAAAAAGTGATGATAATTTTTTTGAATCAGAGGCAATCATTCTCATGAAGACATCCTTTGATATTAAAGGAAGTTGTTGTTTTTTTTAAGTGAATGAGAGAAAGTTATATTGTTTTGTATAAGGTTTATTTATTAATAAATGAAACCATGATTGTGGACTAATTTTGGTAAAATTTTGTTTTTTAGATAGTATTTAATTTTTATTGTGAAGGTTTGGTTATTTATATTTTAAAAAGGGTTTTTGATGATTTTCATTTTACTGTGTAGTAATATATAAATATTTGTTACTAGTTATTATATTTAAGAGTATATTTTAATAATATTGTTTTATTTTAATATGTAGCAAATAATATTTAGTAATTTTTATAATATGTCTAATAAAATAAAATCTTTAAATACTAAAGTCAATTCTTTAAAATGTAAACTTTATATTTTCCTCCAATCCTATAATGTTAGTGTTGTGTATTCAAATGCAAGCACTCAGAATACCAACAAACAGAACAATAAATGATAACAAAATAAATCGATAATTGATGAAATGTAATTAATAGTGAAAAGTTATTGATACACACGAAGCACAGTATATACAGTTCACTTAAGGTTCATTTCCCACAATGCACTTAATAACTGGCTGCTTCCGGATGGTTTTCTCCGACCTCAGTTCCCAAAACATTTTGGCCCAGTTCAACTGCTGCTTGCCATCACGTTGGTTCACACTGGAGCGGTATAACATCACTTACACTTTAAATCTCTCAGAAACTATTCACATGGTAAATCCACTGGAATCAGAACCCGCAATTTTCTGCTCAAAATTATTTATACAAGTAGATTGGTCTCCAGCAACTCAGGATTCACCCTTGATTGTTATCAGCTTTGTATTTCCTATTGGTGTTTTTAATTAGTATTTTCAATTTCTATTGTACCAAGAAATATTTGTAATTAGCAAATATTTCTTGGCATTTATCAAATGCAATTTTCTTATCACAAATATGTAAATATTTTCCATTGTTACATTCTACTCAAATTTAATCATTAATTAAACCCTTATCAGTTAGCAATCTAAAATATATTTTGTTTACTTTTTCTGGAGTACAAAACGTATGCTTGAATTTTCATGTGCATATTTATACAAAACATGGCAGTTAGGTAAAATAAAAAAAAATTGGCTTTCTTTCCTACATATGATTTTGTTTTAAAGTTTAAATTATTGATTTTATATAGATTTATTAGTGAACATATGTTTAGTTTAATAGATGTAAAAATTTTGAAGGAATTTATATTTTAGAAGTAATTTGAAATTATTCTATTTTAAACTCATTCTTAGATGATATAAATTAAAATGACAATTGGTTTATAATAAAAAAAAATATATTAACAAGTTTAAATGGTTATTAAAAAAGTGGAAAAAGGAAAGATATTAAAAGAAATTTTTGTATAGAATATTATAAGGCCCGAGATTTTATCTTTTTTAAATTTGTTCAAGATAGTTCTGATTTAGAATTTTTAAGTAAAGGTCATTCCCATGTCCCTTTTAACAATAGAAATGTTGTAATTGATTTTATTTTTGCTATTAAATGTTGTAGAAATATTCTAGATAACCCTGTTTGGTATTTGTAAACAAAAAAAAAAGACGTCTGTAAAAAAGAAACAGTAGATTTAGAATGGAAATCACCCCCACCCCCCCAATAAAGGCGTATGTCAAAAATTATGTACTTTTGAGATCCAAAAAAAAGGTCAAACTGTCCATTATAGTTTTAAATTTATCAAATGAAAACCAAAAAAAAAAAATAATTATGTCCAAACAAACAACAACAATATATTAAATATTAAAAAAAAAATAATTATGTCCAAAACAAACAACAACAATATATTAAATATTAAAAAAAAAAATTACAGCCTATGCCAAAATACGATCTATTAGATAAAAAAAATCTAGCGGCCCGGTAATGTTATAACGCTCTGTTTTTAACTAGAAACAGCGCCACCAAAGGCTGCACAGTTAATAGTTTACTAGAACCTAATGTTTTTAAAGGTAATTTTGAATATGCAGTTACTTGGACGAGAAAAATGTCTTTGCCCCCCCCCCCCCAATCAAATACATCAGCTTAAAAAGATTATAGGCCAATGATATCCTACTAAAAGAACCCAACGTTGGCTGTTTTGCATTGTTAAATAATAGTGATTTTAAAAACAGTTTCTTTAGAATTAAAGAATGGGAAGTATTCTATTTTAAATTCTGATCCTGTATCGTAAATGAAGTAGTCTATGATGCAGCATGCCGGATTCTACTAGAGAGGCATTGATTTCACACTACATGTATCCCAGCTGATAAGTTAGCATTATTGGGCCAACCTTAAAAGGGATGGTCTATACCAACAAAATGGAATGTATGTAATCATTTATCAACCTGCTAGTGCAGAGAATGGCTCTGGCATACATCTACCAGACTAATGTCAGCAATGGATGAGCCAACATTAACAAAGTGCATTTATTATTCATCTGTACAATTTTATTATGTCAATAAATATATTTTTAAAATAAAAAAATCTAAGTCAGTTGAAATTTTGAAAATTATGGAAAATAAAAAAAATTAGTTAGATCTACTTGTTATCCTAGTGATTTTTTGGCTTCTAAGGTTTTTTTTAATTTTAAATCTCATAATTTTCATTTAAGGTCTATTTTTGATTTTACAGGGTAGATTGTTGATAAAATTCTTTATCCTAGTGAATTCTTGGCTCCTAAGGTGTTCTTTAATTTGAAATCTCATGAAGATATTTTTTTTTGAGATGTATTTTTGATTTTACAGGGAGAATAAGTTTTTAAAAATTATATAAATTTAGATCAATTTTGTGTATCGTTCTATTGAGATACGATAAAATTAATGGATTTGTTTTAGAAAGTAATTGTTTTTAGTAGTTTGGATATTGAAAAACATGTATTAATTAGCTGTTAGGATAAAATGCAGTGTTTCTTACTGTTTTAAAAAACCAAATATTTTTCTGCAGATAAAATTAAGGTTATTCATGATTTGACACTGTTATTAGAGGATTCAATGTATTTTGTGTGTAATGTGTTTTATAAAATTAAAAAGGGTTGGGTTATTGATTATATTATTTGCCCTTTAACATACTATCTATAAATTTTTTGGAGAGTA
The DNA here is from genome assembly GCA_028023455.1 of Epiperipatus broadwayi. Taxonomy (NCBI): domain Eukaryota; kingdom Metazoa; phylum Onychophora; class Udeonychophora; order Euonychophora; family Peripatidae; genus Epiperipatus; species Epiperipatus broadwayi. The sequence continues at coordinate 2,804,134 of JAQFVV010012475.1, read as the reverse complement.
GTGTTATTAATAATTTTCCTGTTTCGTTAAAATTATGTTAACTATGTTGAGGAAGATAAATTAAAGGATTTTTTTCATAGATCCAAGGCTTTTAATTTTAATATTAAATTTACTACTACAGAAAGTACTTTTGAATTCATTAAGTTAAAATTTCTAGATTTAACTGTTGATGTTTTATTTTGCTGTCATTTCATTAAAGCAGAAAAATTTTAAAAATATGATATGGCCAAATAGTTATCAACTGTTTACTCATAAGGAACTTTATTAAATTTGTTATAATAATCTTAAAAATAATAGTTATATTCAGAGGAGTCAATTTGCTTAACTACTTTTTTAAGTTATAATCATGAATTTATTAGGAATATTATATTTAAACCAATAAACGTCACATGGTCACCATTTCTTACACTTGCTTATAACTGTTATTAAAACAGCCAAAACTCACTATACGTATTGCCACACAGCAAGCTAGAGTAATTAATGGATCCAGAAGGCTTGTGCATAAAATCCCCATCTAGTGCCTACTCTTCCAGTATCCACAGACTAGTTTCTGGCTTGTGGTCTTCGTCAGGAAGGAGCCTTGGATATGGGAGCACTGCACCCAGATCTTAGGATCTAATGCAACCCTCTAGCAGCCACCTTTTATCTCCATTTAACTACAAAACTATGAGTCTTAAATTAAAAACACCCTAATATTTTCAATCCAAGCTCATTAGCTTATATAGCCATATAGGTCTGAACTCAGTTCAGTACCTATACATTTTGGTGTCTTTAACAACCATAGCCACCACTATCCTATTAGGCAGGATTGTTTTTAAGCCAATAAACATCACATGGTCACCATTTCTTATGCTTGCTTATAACTTATTAAAACAGGCAAAATTCACTATACATATTGCCACACACAGCAAGCTAGAGTAATCAATGGATGCCAGAAGGCTTGTGCATAAAGTTCCCATCTATTGCCTACTCATCCAATATTCCCAGACTAGATTCTGGCTTGTGGCCTTCGTCAGTGAGGAGCCTTGGATCTGGTAGCACTGCACCTAGATCTTAGGATCAAATGCAACCCTCTAGCAGCCACCTTTTATCTCCACTTAACTACAAAACTATGAATCTTAAATTGAAAACACCAATCCTGCCTAATAGGATAGTGGTGGCTATAGTTATTAAAGAACCAAAGACACCAAAATGTATAGGTACTAAACTGAGTTCAGAACTATATGACTATATAAGCTAACAAGCTTGGATTGAAAATATTAAGGTGTTTTCAATTTAAGACTCACAGTTTTGTAGTTAAGTGGAGATAAAAGGTGGCTACTAGAGGGTTGCATTAGATCCTAAGATCTCGGTGCAGTGCTCCCAGATCCAAGACTCCTCACTGACAAAGGTCACAAGCTAGAAACTAGTCTGGGGATATTGGATGAGTAGGCAGTAGATGGGGATTTTATGCACAAGCCTTCTGGCATCCATTACTCTAGCCTGCAGTGTGTGGCAATACGTATAGTGAGTTCTGCCTGTTTTAATAACAGTTATAAGCAAGCATAAGAAATGGTGACCATGTGATGTTTATTGGCTTAAAACCAATCGTGCCTAATAGGATAGTGGTGGCTATGGTTATTAGAGAACCAAAGACACGAAAATGTAGAAGTACTGAACTGAGTTCAGACCTATATAAGCTAATAAGCTTGGATTGAAAATATTAAGGTGTTTTCAATTTAAGACTTATAGATTTGTAGTTAAGTGGAGATAAAAGGTGGCTGCTAGAGGGTTGCATTAGATCGTAAGATCTAGGTGTAGTGCTCCCAGATCCAAAGCTCCTCACCGACGAAGGCCACAAGCCAGAAACTAGTCTGGGGATATTGGATGAGTAGGCAGTAGATGGGGATTTTATGCACAAGCCTTCTGGCATCCATTGATTACTCTAGCTTGCTGTGTGTGGCAATAAGTATAGTGAGTTTTGCCTTGACTATTATATTTAATAAAAGTATTTTATAAATCTGTTAATAATGATTTAATTGTTAGTGAGAATAAAGTTCATTTTTTTTACCATATAAATCATCAATTTATAAATTAATTTATAAAAAGGTTTTTATTGGGTGGTATGAAAGTGGCCTGGAAAAAAAAGCCTGAATTTAAATTCATTATTAAATAGTTCAAAATAGTCAAATGATAGCAAATATATTCCTGGCATAATTTATAAGATTCCTTGCAGTTGTCAAAATTTATATAGGTCAAAGTAAATTAAGTCTTAATGAAAAAAAAGTTGATAAAAGTAAATGTTAAAATAAATATCATATCTCAGCTTTGTATATTCATGAACTGAATATAGGCCATAAAATATTATTTGACAATGGAGGTTATTTTTTATACAAAAAAAAAAAAAGTGAATTGAAAAAAAAAGAGTAAAAGAAACTTGGTGATAAAATTTTTTGAATGAGGTCATCAATCTTATGAAGATATTCTTTAATGTTAAAGTTGATTTTCGAAGTGAATGATGGGAAGGCTATTCTGTTTGGTATATATATTGAAGCTATATGTACGTGTTTACAAATATATGCTTCATGTTTTATCTATATTGAAGCAATAGATACAGAAGTCCAATCCATGCTTCACAGCCTCCTATAAACTTAATTAATATTGTAAACCTAAATTAAGTTTATAGCCCAATATTAGCAGGGTTTTGCATTAAAGCCGAAATTAATTACGTTTATTAAATGTGCATTTGCATTTAAATATTTCCTTTTAAATAAATTCCGTTCTAACATTAAATTGCTGTTAAAAAAATTACTTGTAAAACCTATTATTCAAACATATATAAACGTCAAGTTAATGCAAAATTCTGCTGAAATAAAATGCTTATTTTATTAAAAGAAATAAGAATATATTTTCTTTTTAAATCTTGTTAAAATATGGTGTATGATTTTATTTTGAGATAAGCCTGCCAACATTTTCTGAAGGAATGTATGTTTTTAATTAGTTAGCCCATTCAAGGCAAATTAAAGATGGCCTTTTTTTAATTAATAAAAATTCAAAGTTTAAAGAAAGAAATTTAGAATAAAAAGTAAAAGTTATTTTTAGAAAATGTTACCTTGAAACAAAGGAACATGGGGGGGGGTTATCAAGATCTAAAATCATACGCAAAACAATAGAAGGGTAGCTGACAAAAGGATATAAAAAGGGGAGAGAACAAAAGGCTTTTTAGTTCTTCTTGTTTGTTCTGCTTCGTGCTGCTGCTTCGTTTTCTGCTTTCGTGCTTTGCAGACTTCTTTTTCGATAGAGCAGAGATATTCAGATTCAGGTTCCTTTTGATTCAATCATTCATTTTGATTGATTTATTTTGATTCATTCATTATCATGCTGACGATTTTTTATTAGTAGGATTGGTTATTGAATAGCTCGGCGGATCCTGTGCTGTGAACCTCTCAGATTTTGCTCAAAAAGTTATTCAACTGTCGTCCTCGAAATCACGGAGAAGTTTTAACATGCAACGAGTTAGAAGTCATACTATTTTGATGGAAACGATCATAATTGGCGGTTAGGCAAATAGCTTTGCCTGCCGCCGAGGTCCTAAAACTATCAAAATGCCGTAGTATCCAACTTATAATAAACCTGAACTCTGTGCCGTGTCTGTTGGACTGTTCGTGAAAAAAATGCTGCGTGTTTCCATTTTCCTTGTCTGGACAAATACTGCTCTACGGATTTATCAAGCCACAACCGTTGTGGGAACAGGACCAAGGAACCAGGATGGTAATCGTATCTCTCCTCATGAACTATTTATTATTCTAACCTTTTTAATCATACCTTGTTTAATTGCATTATTGAATTATATTTCTTAATTGTTTGATTTAATTATATTTTATAATGTAACTGTTTCTATTAGACTAACCTTAGATGTATAGATACATATTATGTGATCATCTATTTCTATTTATATGTGAACCTTCTTCCTTCGTTATTCCTCATTACTAAAATGTTATAAATATTTCGTATTCCATTGCGATGTGAGTTAAAAGTTAATTTTCATTTAAAATATCTTTCCAATTTCAATTATGTTTGTAAATTAAATACGAGTAAGTTTCCTTTGTTAAGTTTCCTTTGTTTGCCAAATTGATCTCCTCGATAACACCTCTTTTGTCCACCTATTAGCCCCCATACGTGTATTGTATTTAGCTATACACGTCTTAAATAATGTTAAACGGTTTTCCAGCACAGAGCAATTAGAAATGCTAATGAAAGATTTTTTTTTATTGTGCTTTATCGAGGAGATTCGAGTTAACAATTTTATTTAAGTTGGAAAGAAAAGACTTAGACCGCAAAAATATTATGTCGTTACTATCCGTTTTTATTGTCAAATTTGTTTTTCATTAATCCATAGGGGAAAAGCAGAGGCCATTAAAACATTACTAATATTTTAAAATGTCATTAATTAAATATATTATTTAACTAGAAAGCTTGAGTTTTCTAATTTTATTTCAATGCTTTACTTTACTCTTCCAATGATCCAAGCACGCAAAACACATATTTCGTAGTACTTTTATGCACATTTAACTGTTTAGCTCTGTAGGTGTTCCCGTCCATGTCTCTCCCATTTGCCAAGTTTGAGCCGGGTGCGAAAATAATTTATGTATGTCTCAGATAATGTTGTTGGTTTGTAATTAGACTCGATAATAGGTGAAGAGGGCAGAGATCATAGTATTTTTGGTTTAATATCTTGCGTATGGGTGGCCTCGAGGTACTTTCGCCTAGTATTCAAACTGAGTTAAACCAATATACATCATCTGACGGCACAATATGCATTTGTGTTTACATATTGAACCGGATACTTTCAGATTAAAAAGTCCGATTGCGACTTTTACAATTATTTTAAAGATTTAATATTTATTCTTTTACATATTAAAGGTATATTCACACACACACACATTTATTTTATTTTCTGTAATTTTTTTGCTTAAAATTTGTAATTTAAAATCTGTTTTAAGTTAATATTATAAAAGCTTTAAAAAAAAAACTAACATTTTGTTTTATCTTTTGGAAAGTTTTTTTTTTAAAAAAATTAAAAAAAAGTTAATTGCATTCATGTTCCTTAAATATAATCTATTTTAATTTATCTTAGGGAGCGGAGATCTAATTAATTAATTATTTTTAAAAATAATGTTAAGCCTTGATCAGAATTATTAATTTCGATTGAGCATGAGACAGGGATTGGCTCTGGGCAAATAGGTCTAATTAATTAACTAAAAAAACAAAACAAAGATTACGCGAGAGATAAAGTGACATATAAATAGATCTGAGTTTTGGACTTATTATTCTTCAGACTTATTATTCTGGATGTCTTGATCTAGATTAATTTACTTTAGAAGAATAGCGGCAGCTCATTTGTCGGATGATTTGGTGATTGTTATTTTATATTAGCTTACAGAGATTCTCATTTAATTGGCAGGCTTGCCATAATTTTCATACATTGCTGTTCGCTTCCGTGACCCGCTATGAGAAGACTGTATTCATTTACAGGTCGAAGAAACCTTTGTCCAAACTCTTAGCATAGTCTATGTTAGTTTGATTGTGTTCATTTTACAAGATGGCCAAGTTCTTCGTCATGTGAATTCAAATCTCAAGGATGTCCTGTTAAACCAACTCTAAGACAGATCCTGATCTCCTAGCTGTTCTCTCCAATTATGCCAGAAAGCCTAAACTAAGACCGATTCCTTTGCATGCCTCCACACTCACCGCCATTTAAAGAACAAATCATTTGAAGACTTCAATCAATATTACCTGCACCCATGTGTGAATACTCACGGAACCTTCTAGCACCAAGTTAATTTCTTTATATTCTTGCCAGGGCTAAATCTAATCTAAGTCTCTGCTCAATCTAATTGTAAATCTATAATCTAAATTCTCGCTCAATCTAATTGTAAATCTGTAATCTAAATTCTCTTCTAATTGTTATATGTATTTTTATTATTGATATGTGCTGTATTTTTTTTTTTAGTAATGCTATATATTTGTAATTTTAAATTGTGTTCTATTATATGTCAGGGCATGTATCGAGAATTTATTTCTTAAAACTATTTAGATTTCTCATTGTTAGTTTATTTTCTTAATAAACACTTGGAAGATATATATAATTTTCTGAATTTCTTATCTGTCTCCTTTTGAGACATTTTTAAAGTAATTATAGCAAATTAAGTTTATGGCCATTCATTTGGCTGGGTATTCACCAACAGAATATATCTGTTTTCCTTAAATCAGAGATTTAACTTTCTCTTAATTTTAAATTACCTACGCCGAATATTTCCTAATATTTTTGTTGTCATTGAATCAGAGATTTTATTTTCTCCTATGCTAAAATTTCATACTCCGTCGTATTCACTTATATTTATTTTTCTTGCATTGCAATCAATCTTGGCAATCTTCAATATGATTGACCATGCAGTATAGTTCTGCGGACATTATAATGTCACTAGTCATTAATCTAGTGATCGCTCGCCCATGCTGGTTTCATTGATTCATGCAAGAATCTTTCATTTCTTATTTGTTTTAAAACTTTTTGATTAAGGAAACCAGAGTTAGTTAGGTGAATCTTCAGCTGAAGGAAATCTATTCCCTCCCTTTTTGAAAAAATTAGCCTGTCTGCCAAAGCATTTGGCATTTTATTTTGTCCATACATGCCTTAATAGAATTTAATAAAATCTATGACAATTGTAAATACATCTCCGTCACAAAAGTATTATCTATAATTTTAATAAACTATGAAATTATGATTATAAACTTAATAAATTTTAATATTATATTAGCTAACGTTTGTCCTAGTTTTATTTTCCCAATTGTCTGAACAATATTAATGAGCTCTTGCTGATTAGTGCAAATCATCATCACTGTTAACTTTTGTTCATGGTAAACAAATTTTCCAGGTATGCATTGATCTGGTGGTACCATCCTTGATCAAAAGAAAAAATAACCATCCGGTACAGTGTATATGCTAAGTAATTTTTCATGCTAAGTAATTTTTCTTAAATATTTAAAAAAATTTTTTTTTTAAATATTTTTTTTTTTAAGAAAAGTTAACATTTTTAAATGAATAGTCATAGAACTCCACATTTTAAACAAAAATATAATTTAGATTAAGTAAATAAATCAATTAAAATTTCCAGATATATTATATAAATATTTAATGGACTATAGGTGCAGGCAACAGTTGTATTTAGCAATATTCGGTAATAAGGTGCTAAGAAGTACTTAATTGCCTTAAGAAACAAGAAATAAACAATGGGTATTCAGAATAAAATAGCTCAGTCAATTAATAAACAGCAATTTCAATAAATTAGATGAAAGAATTAAATGAGTTATTAGCAAAATCTGGATACGTTTTGTTTACAAATTGTATAAAAACTCAGCAAAGTGTATTGTAAGATTCTTCAATCCTTCTTCAGTGTGAAGCTATACCCAAAAATAAGTTATGGAGTAAGAAAATCAGTGACCATTCACTTCCCTACCATCCTATGCGAGCTTGAACTAGAAATTCCGTGATGTCCATTTAGGCGATTGTTATATCCCTCAATCAATTGCCGACAATGTCTATATGCCTGTATTTTTAAAGAAAGCCAAATATTGAACCTACCGTCATCTAGCCTTGTAAAAGTTCAGCCAACAAACAAAATATTAACTACCTAAAGTCTACTATAAGTTTTTTTATCATTACTTAATTAATGATTCGAGAATAAATCCAGAGAATGTCAGCCTCATAAATATTACAAAACTGACAAGAAAAGAAAATGCTCCAGAAAATGTAACTGCGCCCTACAAAAATCTGATGCGGAATCAAAAAATGTAATTCATAAACTATGGAAGATATTGCCCCTTGAAGCTATGCTTTGATTCAGAAACATAGCTATGTTCAAACTCTTCACCTAGACAAGTAAAAATACAGTTGAACTCTTAGCATGAATTTTCTATATCAGAAAGATGACAAATTATTAACATTTAATATTCACTTGTGTATTTCATATCAATATTTTAATATTATATTACTATTATGCATATCTATAGTTTTACATGTATATTTGAACTAATGACTGGGATATACTAATTAAAACCTGACATTGAGATACTACCCAGAACAATGGATACCTCCGTTGATGAGTTATTCGGTAACATATTCGCTGTCAAATAATTATTTGCTAGAGATCGACTGTAAAATTATTAGAACAAACAACAATAATAATCGTTGGAGTATTCGTTGTTGCTAACATACTTACGTGCTCGTGTGATATAAAAATAGATATACGGAATTATTAACTTGAAAGCTTACCCCAAGAACTATCTGCTAATACTATAAATTAATTGTGAAGTAGAGTGAACATTAATTAGTTTCAGAGTCAGTTGGACGTTTAAAGGTTGGCGATTAAATACTGACTAACCTCGGCGGTTAAACAAACTAATTTGGCACAGTCAAGTACAGAACCTGCAAAAGAAACATTAAACGTAATCAGCAATGGCCGCCATGTTCCAATAGGTATTTTTATTTTTGGTCATTATATTAAAGGAATACGTGTGATACATATATTATTGAGCAATCGGGTTATGCAAGAGCAAATATATTTCTTTCTTTTTTTTTTATTAACTCAATAAGCATTTTTTCCTTTTAATCTATCATTTTTAATATGTATAAATGCTTAACTTTCACTATTGCTCACTCCTGCTCAAAAGTTTTTACTTCCTTTTTGAGAGTAATTTATTTTTCTTTTAAATGTTTAAGTTAATTTCCAAGTCAGATAATCATGGGAAAATCCCAATTACTTACACATACATTAACCTAAATTAAGGTGAAACTGATTTAAGTATTGTTGGAAAACATATTAAGATTAATTAAATATATATTCTAGCCAAGAGAGAGTTATGTTTAGAATTACATTGTGTTTATACATCTAGTTTAATATTGCACTATCTTATGGTTATGTATCTTAGATTATATCTGTGCAACATTAGAATGTGTATATTTATAAACATAGACTTTGAATAGATTTGAGTTAAATATTTACTGATTAATTTTACTGTTGTGTTATACTATAGGGAATGATTACACTGGATGGATATCGAATTCACATCAAATATAGTATATGATCACTAGTGAGACATAAGAAAGTATCAGTTTATATTTAAAACAAGTACAATTTTAATTTCCAGGCCCCATAATAATTAACGAAGTATTAAATGCCTTTATATAGTAATTATCAAAGCAGTTGATTGTTTTTTGCAATATATTGATAATGAATGTGTGTGCATTTATTCCTTAAATAGTTGAGTATTTCCTGCTTTACATTAATAAATTACCCAATGTTTATTCTTGGTATGCATGCCAAGATGGGCATACCTTATCTTTCTTATAATGTTTAGTACTGTTAACAGCTTGTTATTATAACCTAGTGTCACAGTCATTTGTTTCATATATTAGAAGCATTTGTGAAATACTTTTCTGGCCTGATATACAATATCCATAATGTTATGAATATAAAAATGCTATAATCTGAGGATCATTCATGATCATATATCAGTATAGATATAGTTAAAGTCTTTAAGCTGAATTCTTCCTGCAATACCACATTTTAATGATGCATTTATTAAAATAGCTAGGCCACATCAAGCTATCCATCCAGAGATTATGGGAATATGTGAATACATTACTACATGCATGTTTCATATTACATAATGCACCAGTGTGAGAATAAATATATTTATAAAAGTACTAATATTTCATAAACTTAAAACAATGATAGAGCACATATAATCAGTTTCCAATCCCAACAAATTTATAAAACTAATTAAAAATGTATATTAAAGAATTAATAATGATAATTCATACAGCTGTTTAATTTCTATTGTAAATAAATATGTTCAAAACTACTTTTGACATAGACGATTATTTTTTATACATCATTAATAAATCTACTTACTCATTATATCTCTACATTTGTGTATTGTAATTAATATTTATTATTTAAATCTCTTGTATCTTTTTGCCATTAATGGAATATAAGAATATAGATATATATGTTAATTTAAGGTGCGGTAGTCAAGTAAAAATTATCCTGGAGATATAAATAATAAGGTCTGACTTTTTATTATTTGTGGTAATATTTATATATGTTACACACATACATGCGAGTTAGTGGTCATTGCATGGTTCTTAGGATTAATTTTGCTGGCTATACATATCTGACCGTTACAATAGGTTGTATGTTTTGTTGAATTTCATTTGAAAGGTCTATTTGTTAATAGATGAAACCATGATTGTGGAAGAATTTTAGTAAAATTTTATGTTTTTTGACTAGTATCATAATGTTATATGAATTTCTTATTTTAATGATGTAATCAGATTATATTGTGGATGAAAAGTGCTTATGATTAGCATATATGTGAAATTTCTAAAATAGTTTCTGAACTAGAGTTAGATCTAAATAACTAGAGAATCAAGATGACTTGATTTAAAAATCTTAGGGTATTAAAATTTTCATATCATTATCTTGTATAATATAAAAGTAAAGGTAGCAACTGAAGTGAAATATATGGATAACTAAAATCCAATGCTCTATATAGATGAATAATCAATGCCAATAGTCAAAAGCTACCATCTGATATCCATCAATTACTCACGATGCATAGAATATGCTAGAATAGAGTGCGACTAATTATATTGTTCGTACATATCATACCATTTACAACTTTCTTAAACACTTTATCAATACTATTTTTTATATCAAAACTTTATTCTAACAGTTTAATTTATTTGAATAAGACCTAATTCTTAAAATATGTTTTAGTTTTGATATTTCTATTATTCTCTTATAAATTCTGCTTTAAGCCAAGTTTTGAAAGAGGCTAATATTTCAAACTTCATTATTATTTATTCAAAATGATGTTGATATATCTGCATACTAAGTGTATTCACTATGCTTTCAGTCTATAAGCAATTTATTAATGAAATGACATAGGCATAAATTGTTGCATTCATGGAATAAATGTTGATTTCTGACCAATACATTTGTTGTAATAGCATCAGAAATTAATTTTCTTATTATCAATTTATAGCTATATATTTTTTTATAATTAATATAATTGCAAATTTAATTTTTATAAGCCTATTAACAATTTGATGTGATTATTTTAAAATACGATGAATTGCATTTCATTTTTTAAAAAAAAATTATAATAGTTGAACACTTTTATTTTTATGTAATGTAAAAATAAATATATTTAAAAAAAAAAATTAATACAAATGTAATGGAATAGAAATAAAGTATTTTTTGTTGAGATTAAAGTACCATTTGTATAAAATTTTTTATAAATGTAATATAATGAGCGTGCCAATAGCTCTAAACAAACTTTCTTCCAATAATTACCACAAGGGAAAGCATTTAAAATCTCCATCTAGAATTATCCCTATCCCCAAATGGTTTCGAGCTAATAACTCTCCTCAGTAAAGCGCTAGGACATTCAGACACTAGGTTAGCTTGAAATCAGTTTGGGGATATGGATAATTCTAGATAAAGATTTTAATTGCTTTCTCTTGTAGCATTTATCAAAAAAAGCTTGTTTAGAACTATTAGCATGCTCGTTATATTACATTTGTAAATACAAGCTAATTAAGTCATGTGATGTATGACTTGTTTTCTTTACTATTGTAATGGTAAGAAAAGTAGAGCTGCTTCAACCTAACCTAGAGATATAGGTAGACGGGGTTCGAACCTCACCCACTCTTCCAAATTACTATCAAGTGAGTTATTCCCCAAACCTCACAAGAGTTAATTCTTTAATGTATGCACAGTCGTCAGATAGGACTGAGACTCAAAAGGGAATTCCATGTGATAATCAGGCTTACATATATAATAAAACAGACAATATTTGATAAAGTAATTATAATGGTGAATAAAAGTTTACTAGTTACCTTAGTCGAGCAATTAACGATTAAATAAAGGTGTTACAAGCGATTTCCATTGTAACAACATACATATATATAAATAAAATCCAATAATTCTTGTGAACAATAAATCAGTAATAATAAAAACCTAATAGATCTAGTCAACTATTGGGTTATTTTTATTTAATGGAACAATGATAATATAACTCTAGAGTGAAATTACAAAGTACAGTTAATTTGTTAAAATAGTCTAATACAAATTAGGCCACGTTTGAAGATAGACCTACTCTAATTCTTTAAACTTAACTATAGAGATCCCCAACGAATATTTTCTGATTTACAAGGTAACATTTCGATCATACTGAGAAGGTTTTAATGAAATGGACAAAAATAAAACATTGTGGTCCTTGGTGATCGAATATGTGAGTTTATATAGTCTCGAGATATGATGGCTAAACTTGATGCTGGATAGCACTCTGTCTCTAAACTGTGGTTAGAGAAAAAGAACTCATTCACTGTAGTGTGAACTGAGTTCAAGAATAAAGTTTAATCACTTCTGTCCAGTAATATACTTGTATGTTGCGAGATCGAATCTATCAACTAAATGCGATCCCGTGGAGGTACACTATTTCATGAAGATATGATGAAGGGAGTGATGAGTAAGTACCGAGATACCCATGGATCACCAAGTAATACGATATGACAGAAATGCAGTCAAACAACCTTAAGTTTAAAACCTTATTTATTAACTTATATAAAATAATATGATTTCGAAATTTTACAAAATAGAAAAGATCCGCTATAAAATAATTATTATTCTCCCTTTTGTAGAGCTAATATCAATTATATGAAGGATGGGCATATTAATAATCAATTAATGTTTAACTAGTTTACCCACAGAATTAATAAATATTTCAGATTTTAATTTATATACAGTTATACTGTACTCTCCCTTACATATAAATAATTACGAACGTTGAATTTAACTTACGTTCTTCAGAAACATACATATATAGATGGTAGCTCTTAGACTGACTTAAAAGAGAATAACAATATAATGTGGGATTGTATCTTTTCCTTTAAAACCTAAATCAAATCTTTATAGATATAGTTGCATGTCTTTTATTTGACTATAAATTAAAAGAAACATTGCGTTCAAATTTTAAATTATAATTGTGTTTTCTGAGTTTTCTCCCTTTCTAATGATATATAAAAAAAACCTATAGTCACAAACAAACACAGCAGGAGGGAACTAGATAGAATAACTTTTATTAAACAAGTTTTACTAATTATTTTAAAATATTCCCATATTTCTCATAGCGGATCAAACAAGTAGAAATAAATTACAGTTAATCCATTTATCCCTCTTCCAATTCCTCCTACATACATATCTATTAAATATTCCACATTATGTAAAAATCATTTCGTTTCTTTTTAAAAAAAAAATTACATAAAATAAATTTCAGAATTCCACGAGTATATTGACGATATAAACTAATAACATTAACAATCGCCACTACACCCATTAAAATCTATTCAAGGTGTAATTCAAAATATATTTAAATATTATAAGGTGATATAAATTTATGGATCTAACATTTAATTAATACGGTGTAGATTAATTCTAACTGATAAAAGTTAAAATAACACAAAATATCAAAATATAATATTACCTAATACAACACAGATATTTAATTGCAAATATAAATGATGCAAGCTCAAGTCAACATTAAAATTAAAGTTAAAATTAAAGTCAAAATTATTGATAACTTAAAGTGTGTAACTAATATAGCAGGTTGGTTCGGGACAATTCATCATAGATTGTTCTGGTGGCGAAGCTATCATACATATCTGAGGGCCATGGCGACGTTTCATAATTTCTTTGTTCATAATACATTTTGGGGCAGTCATTCAATATCAGGTAGCAGGCATCAATCAGGCACCCGCGCCAAGTTCTCCGGCTGGACTACATTTCCCTCGACTCTGGTCCAAGGATGGATGGGAGAGTGGAGACGAGGACTCTACTCACGCATGTTTAAGATACGGCACATTAAAATCAAAGTTAACTTATAAAGTGTGTATGTAATATAGCAGGTTGGTCCGGAACGATTCATCATAGATTGTTCCGGTGGTGAAGCTATCACATCTGAGGGCCATGGCGACGTTTCATAAGCTTCTTTGTTCATAATACATTTTTGGGCAGTCATTCAATATCAGGTAGCAGGCATCGATCAATCATCCGCTCCAAGTTCTCCAGCTGGACTACATTTTCCTCGACTCTTGTCGGAGGATGGATGGGAAAGTGGAGACGAGGATTCTACTCACGCATGTTTAAGATACGGTACATTTCTAGATTTTTTAACAAAACGCAAAGACTACGATTCAGCCAACAGCAAAAAAAGAGCTAAGAGCAAGAGAGCTAACAAAAGAAAACTTCTCTATTTATACCCTTTATCATTGCTTTGCATTCCATTTTGCCAATTAATGGTTACCAATGCCTCATTGTTTTATTTTCCCCTGATATCTTACATTTTTGTTGGTTTTGTTATACCAAAAATGTATATTTTAATTAATTTTATTTCAATGGATTTTTACCGATTAAATTTTTCTACTTTAATGGATTTTATATATTAGGAATTTATATTCTTAATTTAAATTTTTATTTCGATTGATTTACAGATTAAATTCCTTTCTTAATGGATTTTATACATTAGAAATTTACATTTTATCTGCTAATACAATCTCTTTTATTTATACAACTGAAATCATGATTTATATAAAGGTATTTTAATAGAAATAAAAATAATGATGTAAACTTTCATGTTTTTTCTTTCACTGACTTTTAAAATAATTTAAACTTACAATTTATTCACTGTTATAACTATTTATATGTTTATAACAATGAGGTTTAACGCACATTTACTGTGGTTGGACTTATGGTCATTAGCTAGTCCACACTATTAAATTTATTTATACATAAAATAAGCATTACTATGATGAAAAGCATCATTAAAAACTTATTTACTATTTCTTGTGAAGTTGCAAATAAAAAAAAAAACATTTAAAATAATAATTTGTTAAGTAATACAAAACTGACCTACAAAAAATGTCTAGTTAAGATGTAACTTAATCCTCAAGTTTTTGTTTTAATATAGTTTATTGAAGTGTTATATTTTCTTCTAAATCTAATTTTACTTCAAAGCTGTAAGCTTTTTGAAATTAACTTTATGATGTCATGGAATATGCTAAAATTTATTAACAAACTAAACAAAAAATCTTTTTTCAATATACGTTTTTCAAAAAAATCAATTTTTATATTCAATGATCATTGCAACTAAATGATTTATAAAAATGAATTATTTATTGAAAAAATAAAATGGGTAGAGTGAGGGAAGAGAGATAACTAGAATTAATGAAATTCTTTAGTTTCAGTTATTTCTTCAAACAATTAATCCGTACACCCGAGGTATTTAATCTCTTCAATCCATGTCAGAGTTAAAGTTCAAATTTTTCAGATCTTTATTTAATGTAGCTGAGTCCATAAAAAAAAAAAAAAACAATTCCTATAGTTAAATAATGCTTCTGAGATCACATTTTTGTTTTTATTCTTTTCAATATTTGACATATTTCAAAAAATACTAAATTAAAATTTGTTTAGAAATGATGTTTTCCAAATAATATACACTAAGTACACTCTAATAACTTCCATGATACTGTTATTTTCTTGTCTTTGGTGATTAATCATATTTTATTATAATGTATGCTTTGGTTATTAAATGTAATCAATGATAAAGACGTTTTTTTTTAAAAAAAAAATACACATTTTATGTAAAAATATAAAAAAAAAATCCAGCAAGAATATGACTTAACATTTTAGATCACTATTTCTTTTTCCTAAAGCTGTAACTAAAATATTCTCTCTGAATCAGTATTCAGACAGAAAAACTGAGTTAAAATAGAGTCTAATTATAACTTTAAATTTATTGTCATATTTTATAATAACACGTTTTTCATTCAATTACAACTGTTTTCTATTGTTTTCTTTTAAATTTGTTTATTACTTGAAAGTATATCAAAGTTTGTTTAATGTTTATGAATTTTTATAAAATAAAATATATTTAGTTTAAAAAGAAATAAGTTTCAGATTTAAGCAATTGTAATCATTAAATTTACAAAAATACAATTTGTAAAAACTTGGAAATTTCGAAAAACATTACTATAATATACTTCCCTCCCATACACTTTAAGATTATATAGAATTTGGTCATTGAAAAAAATATCTACTTACTGATTTACTGTAACAATATCATAATTGCCAGTATGAGCACGAGCTAGGCGGATAGATAAATCATTAGCTTCAGATCTAAAAAAAAAAAAAAATCCAATAAACCATTTAATATATATATATAACCATTTATGCTATTTATTATGCTATACTTAGACATGATGACAGCAGATTACATAATTCTTTAGTTTATGTAATATATGATAAACTGAAGCAATCAGTGATTACCGGATGGTAATGCAGATAGTCTAGTGACAAAAATGAGGGAGGATACAAATGATAGAGAAAATAAATAAAGAGGCCTGATATATTGCTAATTTCAATAATGTTTTAATTATAAATTTTATTAAACGCACATTATTATATTAAGTAATATTTACTAAGGCTGTAACCTTTAGGAATAAGCATCTGAAATAATGTTTTAAATAAAATTTAATAGCATGCAAGTGAGTATATTATAAAATTTATAAATAACCATTTTTTTTTAATGGTTGATGTATCAGATTCCAAAACCTTAAAGTTTTTGAATTTCAGGATTTTAACTTGAATAATAAATTGGAATTCAAAGTGGTTTCTAAATGCATAAATATATCACTTTTAGTTTAGAACCCCAGCTCTCATTGATTAAGACAAAAACCAAAAATAATTCTGGAAATTTAAATGCATTATTATATGACAATCACCGACTACTCAAGATTACTATACATTAATCACATTATTTATTATAAAAGTTAAAAATATGATATAGATATATCTTCGTTTTGATGTTAAATTTCAGTTTAATTAATTTAGTGCTGCACATATTTTGAAAATAAAATAATCTATGTCTCTTTTCTAATAATTTAAAAATAACATATCATTTAATATTTGTTTTAATAAAGATTATTTAATAATATGAGAAATCATTAAAAAAAAATCTGTTTAACTGTTTAGAACAGACAAAACTCTCCATACCTTATTGCCACTCAGTGCAAGCCAGAGTAATCAATGGATGCCAGAAGGCTTGTGCATAAAATCCCTATCTAGTACCTACTCATCCAATATCTAGTCTGGGGATATGCACAAAGCCTTCTGGCATCCATTGATTACTTTGGCTTGCACTGAGTGGCAATATTGTATGGAGAGTTTTGCCTGTTTTAATAACAGTTATAAGCAAGCATAAAAAATGGTGATCATGTGATGTTTATTAATTGTTTAGACCGGTTTGTGTTTTCATAAATAAAATTACTATTATTTTTAATGACAAAATAGGTATACAGAAAAAAAAATTTTAATCCTGTAATTTATTTCGTATATTTTTTCTTTGTTTTTATGTATATTATTTGAAAATAAAAAGAATTATATACAAACAATACATATCAATTTATAAAATTAAGTATCATAGTTTATTAAGTTTCAATCCCAATTAAAATGTTTTAACAATATTTATTGTTATTTATATAGTGCACATACATATGTAATATTTCAAAACTCCTCTGAGCAAATGCTTTAATAATCTCTGTGTGCTTTCTTATGAGCAATGACTTTAAAAGCATAAGTGTTGCAAATGCTTAAGAGTTTATTTCGATATAAATTAATATATATATATGTGCTCTGCGCACAGGTAATGAAGCTATTAATAAATTGTCAAAATTTTTACTGCCAAGCGTTTTTGGGACAGTCTACAGTCCCATATTCATGGCAAGTTATTCTGTTAATAACTGTAAAACTATGCAAATTTTATGCAAACTTATGTGCAGATGTTACGTGGACCATTTACGAGATAGGGAATAGCAAACCTCTCTTCTGTTGATTGCCGATGGGTCAGCCGCAATGAAGTAAGATTCCCTAACTTTACGTTTGGTGTCGTTTGTTTCAGAGCAAACGACCCTGGCTGTGGTATGTAGAAAAGCATGTCCAGAGTTTCTCTCGTGTTCGACAAAAATCGAATTACCTTCATACTTTGTGCTTAAATTAGGGCTTCAATCTATTGGATGCCTGAGGTATAAATTATCAATTGAATTGTACAAACTTATTTACTCTATCATAGGAAAGAGATATCAATCTCATTTTTAATCACCTTCAATAAAATACAAAGTAAATTTTGAATTTACTTAATACATATTCTGTTATTTATATAGTGTATACATATGTAATATTACAAATAAGATCTAACTCTTGCATGTGCTTTAATAATCTCTGTGTACTCTCCTGTGAACATCAACTTTAAAAGCATAAGTGTAGCTTATGCCTAGAGTTTATTTCTATATAAACAAGCCGTTGCTCAATATGCTTAAATCAGGGCTCTATTCGATCTACTTCAAAAGAGATGCAATCCGATTTTTAACCATCTGCAATAAAATATAAAGTAAATTTTGAATTTACATCTGTTATTTATATAGTGCACATATGTATGTAATATTATAAATAAGGACTAACTCCTCTGAGCATGCACTTTAATTTTTTTCTGTGCACTCTATCGAGAGCATCGACATGAAAAGCATATATGTAGCTTATGCTTAGAATTTATTTCTATATAAACCAATCTCGGTTCACTATGCTTACATCAGGACTTCAATCTATTTTGGGTACCTGAGTTATAAATTATTAATTGAAATGTATAAACCTATTCCATCTACTGAGGAGAGATACAATCTTATTTGTAACCACTTGCAATATATCGAATTCAATTGATAATTTATAACTCAGGCACCCAATAGATTGAAGCCCGATTTAAGCATGGCAAGCAAAGACTGGTTTATATAGAAATAAACTATAAGCATAAGCTACACTCTTTTAAAGTCAATGCTCATAAGAGAGTGCACAGAGATTATTAAAGCGCATGCTTAGAGGAGTTAGTTCCTTATTTATAATATTAACAATATTTGTAGGTGAACTTAGTTTTGTTATTGTTGAGCTCAATGTTTATGAACTTTAGCACACAGTCTCCTGTAATATTAGAATATTTCTCATTCAAATCAAAAAGAAAAAGATTTTGTAAATGTTCTGTTAAAAGTCTAAACTTATGAAGAAAATTCCAATATAAAAATCATTGATTCCCCATTAAAATAATAATGCAACATTTTAGCATTTATGATTCTTTGTTAAAAATTATTTTATCAAAATTAACTCTAGAAGTAAATCAAGAATGTTCAAAGTTAAATAATGTTCCATATTGTTTCCTATTATTATAATATGTGCTTAAGCTCTTTCAGTTTAATGTGAATCCTCAGTAATTGATTTAATAAAGGTTTACAGATCTAAAACTATTTTAATTATTAATAGCTTAAATTTAAAATATTTTGTTAAAAATTAAGATATTATTATTTTTGTAAAACAATTAAAATTTATTGCTGTCATATGTTAAAATGTATTTTCTGTAATAATCCTATTTGTAGTAGAAGTGTTAGTAGAGATGTTTTTTAAATAAAATATATCCTTATTTGGAACATGATTTCTATAAGTAATATAAATTTAAATAAAAAATAGTTTGTTAATTACTATTAGAATTTTTGAAAGAATGATTTTTTTATATCTCTACTTTTCATATTTAAAAGGTTAATTAAAGAATTAACAATATGAAATTATGGGTAAAAAAATTAATAATTATTTCATTCACCTAAAATAAAATTAGACATCAATTTTATACCATTATTATTTTTTTACAGTACTTTTTTTAACTATATATAATTTTTAAAATATTTATTTTTTAAAAAAAGTTTATTTTCAGGTATACAATACAGTATATATACATTTTATATTTTTGCTATGGTAGAAATATATTATAATAGATTATTTTTAATAATTTACATTTCATTTACAATTTATTTAACATTTAAAGACAATTGAATTTATTCACACATTTCTGTAGTCATGAGTCTGCAATTCTCAACCTAGTATCTTATCATATAACACAGACAGTAAAATAAATTAAAAAGATTCAAACCTTGTATTTACTTAATCAATAAAAATAATTTTGGAAATGTGAAATTGCTTTTAACTAATTATAAATTTGCATTTAAGGGTAGTACATATCCTCCTATTTATAATTTTATTTTTGGCAGTTCCTTAGGATCAATATAATAACTACAATATTTATGCCATTGGTGTGACAATAAAATATGCCTATTTGGGACAACCACATCAATCAATAATGGGGCAGTTCTTATTTCCTTTTATTAAGAAGCTTGATTTATAATCAGGCATAAGTGGTTATTGGAAGAAATGAGGAATGATTTTATATTGATGAAGTAAACAGAAAGTCTATAATATATAAAAATGTTTTCTCACCTGAATTATACAATTTACAAATTGATCATTGAGCCATTCTTGAAAAAACACCAGATATTTGATGCATTCTAAAAATTTCACTATAATTCTAGTATTTAAAATAAACTACACCTATTCTAATGGGTGTATCTACAATGCCAGATTAGAAAAATTAGTCTGATCTCTTGTATTTAAATGGAAAACATATTTCAGCAAGTATGAAAATTTTGCCATCTTTACAGTCAATGTACTGGACATTAAAAAAATTAATATCAAAAAAAGAATCAACATATATTCTTTCATAAAATTTAGCATGAATAAAATTATCTAAAAGATTTAAATTCTTATAGTTTATTATCTACTATATGTTCACTTTTTGACTATTAGAAAATGATAAAGGAAAACTATAAATATGGTTAGATCATATCTATTAGTAAGAATATGATTTGATGACTATTTACATATATATATAATATAATTAACAGACTACAAGATCAACCTTTCTTGCATTGATCTAAATTTATATCAAATTATAAAATCAATAATAAGGTTTCTTGAAAGATCATCAGTGGTTAAACAGAAGTTGTAAGAAATCTTGCTAAAGCATAAACTAAAGTTCACTATAATTACCACACGTACTCAGACAGCTATTTTGGCTACAGCCCTTTTACAATCTAACATGACCAAAAATTTATATGAAAACACAATGTAATTTGTGTTTGGGATGATAAAGAGCTGCTGAAAAAAAAAAAAAAAAGCATATCCTTCACTTGATAAATACTTTAAATTTGTGTGCTGTGACCAAATAGACAAGTATTTTAGGACAATTGTTAAATGCTGTGTATGACAAATTAAAGTCATTCGTGATATAAGAGCAGTTGATTGATTGATAATATTGATTAATTTGGAAAAAGCTTTTACTTTTATAAGGACAATAAATTGAACACACATTTAAAATATAGTGTGATGTAATGATGGGTTATCCTGATAAATGGGTTATTGAGCCAAATAAAACAGATATTCCTCTAAAGGATAGTTATTCACATAGGTAACTGGGATCAATAATTAGATAAAAGATTTATTGATAAGATACTTGTATTAATTAGTACTGTGATTAAATTTTGTTTTAATAATTACTAATACATTAAATGTCATTCTTCCAGAAATACATGAATTGTCTATGCATAAAGACCAATAATTCAGAGTTATAAACTTCAAACTATTGTTGTCTATTAGCATTGCAATAACAACCAATTACCTTTACTCTGAAAGATGGCTTATTAGAAATGGCTTTTATTAAGAGTTCTTCCTAAGTTTCTAATCTTATGATATTTATTTAACTTAGATGACTTTTTATTCTTTTTAAGTTCAAGGCAAGTTATTTCCTTTACAAATAATAATAAATAGCCATTCACAAATTACAGATATCCAATATAGTACACCTGGGTTTCGTTTTGTGCAGATTATTTTAATGCAATTTTGAAATTATGCGATTCATGTTTCTCCTTAATATCTTTCATATTTCATTATATTTATTAGATATCAAGAAATTTAAATTATTAATAACTTATTTTGACTTAAAATACTTTTTTTTTTTTTCAAAAATATAATGTTATATTAGCAGCTCACGTGAATATGGCCTGAAGCTGTATTTAGAATCTTAGTATCTATGTAAATAATCTACTTATACTAATGAGTAAATAATAATAATAGATTTATACTTATGTATAAAAATATCGCAATAAATATTCAAAAATTTTAAACTTTTAAAACGTATTGTAAATAATCTTAGATTTTAAAATAAATAATGAAGATTTTATTGATTTTGTAAATTGATAATGTATAATCTTTTTGTTTTGATTGCGATCTCATTTTTTTAATATAAAAACAAAATGTGAACATTTAAAATTTATTTCAGTAGTAAAAATCAGTTGTCAACAGAAAAACATTAACACAGCACAAGACTGAAAACAGCGCTAGTTGTACTACCACTTGTGACGAATCTGATTTCTTACCAGTTTACAAACGAACCGCATATCATCAAATAGTGATGATGATTAAAATACATATGAAAAAAATGTAAAAATTAAATACTGTAGTTAATAAAAAAAAAGTAAAAAAAGTTTGTCTTGTATCAATTTTTTTCAAATATTTGATATTTTTTATTAGTCATATTTTATTTTCTTATTTTTTTAATGTGAATTTTAAAGTAATTTTTCCTTGTTGATTTGCTTTTATGCAAATTCTAAAAATTACAGAACCTATCCCCCATTTTTCAAGGTAAGTTAAGTCTATTTTTGTGCGATTTTTTAAATTCCGGTTTTCTGTGAAACCTATCTACCACATAAATTGAGACCCAGGTAATTTATATTTCATTTACAATTTATTTAACATTTAAAGACAGTTAAATTTATTCACATATTCTGTGATCATGAGTCTGTAATTCTCAAACCAGTATCTCATCATATGATAATGAAGTGGTGTATATCTGTACACAGACATACTTGCTTCATGTTGTATTAAAGTTGACCTCCCAGTGCATTAATAATTTATTTGGAGATATTCGCACACATTAGAAATAGGTACGTGTGTGTGCAATTTCATTAGTTAAAAGATTAAGAATTTATGTATTTCAATCACACTATTTATTTCAGTTAAAGAAAATTGTTGCTAAAAGGGTCTGACTGAAATAAAATTTACTCAAAGAATTTTAAAGTACAAGCAAAATAAAATCTTTAATGAAAATTTAAGAAATGTTAAAACGTGTAAATAATGAGAGAGTGGTTGTAACTTATTAAATAAGTATAAAAGTTGGATAGGTTAGTTAAGGTGAGTTTTAAGTTTTTGGGGGGGGGGGGGGGGGGGGGGAAATAACTGCTGTGTTCCAGGAGCAATACAAATATAGTTGCAGTTTAACACCTCCATATCCTGTATGCATTGTAATGTATTGACAGGAAAAGTTTGAGACAATGCACAGGATACCAAACCGACATCAAAAAGATAGGCAGAGATGCAGTGGCAAATGGAACTGAAATTAAGATGGGAATATAAGAACAGGAAGCTATTACAGCAAAGAGCTACCTGAAGGGAAAGAAAATATATAAAAAGACAGAGTAGGGCATTGTTCTTTATTCTTTTTCTGCTTGTACATATTATTCTTATGATTATTGAATGTAATTGAAAGAGAAATAGGGAGATCAATATTGTATATCCATCAAGAAGCCAGCAGAAGTCTAAAAAAAAGTATATACTAAAAAGATGATTAGAGTACCTGATAGAATGCACGAGTAGACAAGCATCAGCTTCTCTAAGTCGTTTGAGAGCTGAGCATCCATAGAAATTCCACAATGAGAGATGTTTATCCACACTGCCCTATGATGCTACAGTAAAACACGCCAAGAAGCCAATGCATATATGTGAAAAGAAGATGTTCAGAGATCCCAAGATTACCGGTAAAAATGCTTATATCCCTTCAGTAATTATTAACTGTAACTAAAACTTATGTAATTAACTTGTTTAAATTAGTCTTAACCTTTTATATGTGGAATTATTTACTCTTAGTGTAAATCTGTTGGTCTCAAACGATTTAATCTATAAATTATTAAATAATTTAATTTATTTTATGTTAAGTAAAGTCTTACCTTGAGTGATGGAGAGATTTGAGAGTTAACATTTTAAAATAGATTGTTTACACTTTTTGACCCTCGAAATCTCTAGAGACGGAGCGGAGCAGGAAAACGCCGAAATATAAAATTCTAAAGCAAACAAATAATTTGATTAGGTTATTCTGAAAATCTCTTCCCTCCAACAAATCAAGTAAAATTATATAAATTCTTAGAAATACATTCTGATCAAGAGGGGATGGCGAGCCTAATTATTGATTATTTGTTCACCTGTTATTATTTTGCAATATGTGCATCATTGATTCTATATCTATATAAACTGGCTAGGTATATTGAATTTGCAAAGTTGCTGTAAACAAATTATTGATTTTATTTCATTAACATGCTAGTCACGGATAAATAAGTGCTCTTAGTTATGATATAATCTGGATTTAGAAATTAAATAGATATGTAAACAAAGGTCTCAGAGAATTATCCTTAATAATAATAATAAAGTTATCTCAAGCCGCTACAATGAAAATAAACATAAGTAAACATATAGCTATGTGTAGAATGTAATATCATTACCGATCCAGATCATAATAATATTAAAAAGTAACAAGCTGCAATATATGTATAGTATAGGAGATTAATGTTAATTATGAACTTATTCGGAAATCTTTAAATTCCCCCAATAATTTCTGAAATTATTCACATATTAATTAAATATAGATAACTCTTGTGACAAGAGCGAGCCATCGTACTCTTAGTTATGATTTACTGGTAATGCTAGTGATTTATATAATTAAAATGCTTAATGTTGCTTAGTATGTGCGGGTATTTAATTTATAGTAGTTTTGTCCATCTATTTACGTTCCTGCCTACCGATCCGCGACCATGATAGTTAATAAATTAATTCTATATATATATGTTGTAGGTCTCTCTCATCTTAACGGTCAACAATGTAAAGTCAGACTGGACACGATGTGTCCGGGAGCTTGGTCTATTGATGTACTCCGGTCCAGGTTCTGCAGGGAGTGGAGGTTCCTTGCGACCCCAAATCCTGGATTTTATGCACTACCAGTGCTTTCTTCAAGGTGTATGTACCCACAGTTGGAAG
The DNA here is from genome assembly GCA_028023455.1 of Epiperipatus broadwayi. Classification (NCBI taxonomy): domain Eukaryota; kingdom Metazoa; phylum Onychophora; class Udeonychophora; order Euonychophora; family Peripatidae; genus Epiperipatus; species Epiperipatus broadwayi. The sequence goes on along the minus strand of JAQFVV010012475.1, from coordinate 2,778,962 downwards.
CAGATACATCTCTGTGACCTGGGACATCACTAATAGTGTGAACCATTGCCAACAGATTACCTAAGCAGATCATCATCATCATATAAGTCAATGGTCTCCGTGATTTCAGGTAGTACCACAATTACTTAACGTTATTCCCTTATTATGTCCACATACTTCTCAGTAGCAGTCCCAGGCAACCTGGATTTAAACCCCTGACACAAGAAACCCTTTTGTATTGAATATAAAATTAATTATAAAGTATTATGCCTGGAATAGATTGATAAATTCCACGAGCACAAGAGTTAAAGCATTATATAGTACTGTAAGGCACAATTCCCTTATATAATGCTATTAATGCCAGCAGACATCAACCTCATAAACTTCATCTTGTAAGCTTCTCTGAATTACTTGTGAAAATAAATCTATAATAATCTAAGTAAATTTGCGAGCTGAATTATTTATAGTTATATTCTCAAACACATACTCAGTTCTTATTTATACATCGAGCAGCCTAATTCACAACCACTAGGCCAATAAATAGGTAATCACCCAGGTAAATAGGTTTATGTAAGACTGAGTTGTATTACCCTGGGTCAGCTTGAGTGATAAAGAATCCTGAGAAGAGAATCCATGTTAGATTCCTGAGCTACATCGAGCTATACATTGAAGGAAGCTGATATCATCAACAGTGTTAATCAGAAGGTTGAGGTTGTGAAGCTTGAGTAGGGTTGAAACTAGAAGGCAGAGCTAATTGTGTCTGCTGGTTGAGAGCCCTGCTTAGACTTTCGGTCTTGTTGACTGGTACAATGCAGACAGTATCCTTCAATGTTTTCTCATTGGATCTCCATTAAAAATAAATTAAAAACATTCACCCTTATATTTATTTAATTAATAAAAATAATTTTGGGGGTGTAAAACAGCTTTTCACTAATTATAAATGAGCACTTAAAGACAGTACATTTCCCGAGGCCATGTTTCCATCTATAATTTTTTTTGGCAGATACTTGAGATCAATATAACAACCACTATATAAATATCTATAAAATTGATGGGACAATGAAATATGTCTATTTGGGACAACAACATCAATTAATAATAGGGCAGTTCTTCCTTTCTTTTATTAAGAATCTTGATTTATAATCTAATATAACTGATTATTGGAAGAAATGAAAAATAAATATGTTGTTGAAGTAAAGAGAAAGTCTATAATATATAAAAATGTTTCCTCACCTCTTATACAATTTACAAACTGATTAAAAATCCATTTTTGAAAAAAACACCACAGAGATATTTGATGCATTCTAATAATTTCATTATAATGTTAGTATTTAAAATAAACTATATCTATTAAAATAGGTTTATCTACAAAGACAAATTAGATATATTGATTTGATCTGATTCTAAATGAAAAACACATACTTCAGCAAGTATGAAAATTTTGCCATCTTTACAAAGTAAATATCAAAAAACGGTCAACACATGTTCTTTTAAAAGACTTAGCATTAATAAAGTTATCAACAAGATTTAAATTCCTATAGTTTATTATCTATTATATGTTAACATATTGATTATTAGAAAATAATAAACAAAAACTACAAATATAATTAGAATAAATCTATTATATGATTTGAAGATTGTTTACATATATAATTTGATTAACAGACTATAAGATCAAATCTTCTTGCATTGGTCTAAATTTAAATCAAATTATAAAATTAATAATAAAGTTTCTTGAAAGATCATTAGTGGTTAAATAGAAGTTGTAAGAAATCTTGCTAAAGCAAAAACAAAAGTTCATTACAATTATCTCAGGCATTGAGAGAACTATTTTGGCTATATTACTTTTACAATCTAACATGACCAAAAATTTATACAAAAACACAATGTAATCTGTTTGGGATGATGAAGAGCTGTTCAGAAAAAAAAAAAGAATATACTTCACTTGATAAATAGTCTGCATTTATGTGTGCTGTCAGCAAATAGGTTAATTATTTTAGGTTACTTGCTAAAAGTTGTATTAGACAAATTGAAACCAACCATAATGATATAAAAGAGCAGTAACATTGAATAATTTGCAAAAACTTTCACTTTTTTAAAGATAAATAAACTGAACACCCATTTAAAATACAGTGTGATATAATGATAGATTATCGTGATAAATAAATTATTGAACCAAATATTTTTCCACTGTTAAATAAAATAGAAATTCCTCTAATCAGAAAGATTTAAAGATACAATATTTGTATTAATTAATACTGTGATTAAATTTTGTTTCAATAATTGCTAATACATTAAAAGTCATATTTCCAGAGATATTAATAAATTTGTGAATTGTCTATTTATAACTACTCCTTATGAATCACAAATTTCAAATTATTGTTAATAACAAGCAATTACCTTTACTCCGAGAGAAGGCTTATTAGAAGTGGCTTTTATTAAGAGATTTCTTCTTAAGTTTGTAGTCTTGTAACATTTATTTAACTTAGATGACTTTTTTTTACTTTTTGGCTAAAAATAAGCTATCTTCTTTACAAATAATAACAATAAATAGTCACTCATAAACATGTATGCCCATTCTAACTTCAAAAAAGAGAGAGAGAGAGACAGAGTCAGAGAAAGAAAAAAAAAACTGCTCAAGTAATGAGTTTTGTAATGACTATAAAAACTGTAAATCACAAATATGTACAACATATTATAATGATCCGGAGAAAGGTAGCTGAACGCAATCTGCACTACAGGGCCATCTAGGCATTTGAACCTAGAAAAATTTATAAAGTAGGCAGATACGTAAGTCAAAAAAAAAAAAAATTTTTATTTTATATATTTTGATATCCGGTCGTTAGCCCATTGTCACTAGCTCAATGGAACAGCAGAGATTTATATTTACAATAAATTCTTATCTAAGAATATTTTAAAAAAAGAATAAAATAAGCCACTGCCAGTAATTAACATACAAACATTTATTTATGCACATATATATAAAATTTAACATTTTTATTTTAGTATGTTTATTTTAGATTTTAATTTGATTTTAGAATTTAAATTTACATTTTAATTTTTATAATATTATAAGTTTACATTTTAATTAAGTTCGCACAGATGGATTTATGAAAGTTTGTTTTATAATGTTGAGTATAGATCGGTTACATAGATTACACGGTTAAAAACATTTCAAAATAAACATAACCGATCAAAATACAAAGTCATTGATAAAGTCAATTGCAGAGGGAAATTTATAAGAACCCAATAGCATTCATCATAAGATGCTGCAAGACACCAATAACTTAAAAGACATCCGACATAAATACATCTTAGATACTCACCGTAAGGTATCAGTATTTACCGAATGTCTATATATTTTGATCAAATATGAAAACCAAAAACATAATTAACCAGTAACGAACCCATGCAAGCGTCTATACCCAACCTAAATTTAATGCATTTTTATTTAGAGTGTCGAGTATGAATAGACTACATAGATTTGCATTTGAAAGAAAATATTCTATCCTTATTTAACCTTAGGCCAAAAGTTCGCAGTCAAACCGGCTCCAATCCATCTGATACATTTATGTATTCAATGTAGCATGAAAATACGACAACACAAAATACTATACTGTCAGGAATGTACATCTGAACAGTAAGTAGAGTTAGAGAAGACATTGTCTCTCTACCAACAGGAATGCTACATCTGTTGGCGAGTAGAACAATAAACAAAAAACTCCATAGGAATGGACTGCGGTCCTTTGCCGACTTACAAACCCATCCATAGGCAAACAGAAGGTGTGTGGTGTATATATGCAATCCTGCCCGTAGCGGATCTCATACTACATCTACTAATTACACCAATATATCCAATCCATTGACCCAATTTAACTACGAAACAAATAACCTAAGATTACCCTCCCCTAATATAACTTTACAAATCTATATAGCCATTCACGCCCGACTTAAGTTTAACATTTATATAATTTAATTTATCGCACAACAAAAATCATAAATAAACTTAAAGAAAAAAATAAATAAATAAATGGAAATGATTTTACAAAAGAAATACATTAAATAAAATTATAACTAATTAATAAAGAACGTTGGTCAGATAGGATACTATTTCTTATAAATTAAAAACTGAGAAAGTTTATATTTTAAAGTTCTTAGTGTTTCAAATGTTTTTAAAGTTCTTACCATTTTTAAAACATTCCTCTTTATCCATTGCATGCTGTTTGGAATCCACATTAAATCCCCCGATGATCCTGTTGTCCTCAGTATAAAAAAAGCGATGTTTCATTTCTTTTTTTTTTTATAACCACTGAAGGGATTGAAGAGTGCGTCTTTTCAATCCCTTCTCCTTCAACTCCGCACTAACACATATAGTCACATCTCGTCATAATCTATTATTCCACTCACTTTTTATAGTAGCCCTTCAGATCCAGTGGACACTATGTCACGATGATGTGATGGTCCTTTCGCTGAGGTCCGATTCCATTGTTTTTCATTCATTGGCTATTAGTTTCTATTGTTTTCCTATCTGACCGATGCTTATACATTTAAATGCCCAAGGCTAGTAGTTTACATTTGACTAATTAAATTAATCATTTCCATTTTTTCAATAACGTTAATTAATTTGTTTTGTACAAACTTAGATATATTTTTATCTTTAAATCTTTACTGACAATTTAGTTTTAAAATACTTTTTCTTTTTTTTTAATAAAGTTTTATTTTAATAATTTTTTTCATCTGTGCGATTATATAGATACGAGTTTAGTATAGAATTTTAATTTTCAATTTTTAATTCTTAAAAAAAAAAAATTTTATTTTCGAACTTTTATTTTTTTCATGTTTACTAATAAAAAAACAATGTAACGACGTCTGTGCCCATTACAATATAAAATATTCTAGTCATATTTTTCTGTTTACTTGATATTTTATATTGGCTTTCAATTTCTTCAGCAGAAAACTTATCTTTCTGAAATACTTCAATACCATGTCTAATTGTAATTCTCCAATGCATTCTGTCATCTGCATTATCTTCCCAATGAAATAAATTGATATAGCACTTCTTTAGAATGTCTTTGATATAATCCTTTAGACAAGATCTAAGTCTTCTATGAAAATCATGGGAAAATTCACTATTAACCACTTTTAGGAAGTCTTGCCTTGTTCATTCATTTTACACATCCAATCCAATGCAGATGTGATTTTACAATAGTGAATTTGTAGTATGATATTCAGTAAGTTGTAAAACATTAATTCGTTTTATGATCTTGAAATTGTATTTTTAAAATTTTTCAGAGCATTCTTAAATAAAACTTCTCTGATGTCTTTATATTGTGCTTATAGGATGTCCAAATCTTATTGCCATACAATAAATTAGATTCTATATACAGCTAACTTACTTGCAATAGTTATTTCTTCTTATGAACTACCTATCTTTTAACTTGTTAAGGCAGCAGCAGCACATTAGAGTCTATGTTGTAATTCAATATCTAAGTTCCCTTTTCTACTTACAAAACTATAAAAATATTTAACCTGGTATACAGTCTCAAGTTTATAACTATCCAAGCTAAAAGTTGTTGAGGATTTTTTTCTTTTACATTATTGGCTGATAAAGAATTTGAATTTTTTGAACATTAATTAATAAATCAAAAAATGGAAAAAAAAAATACAATCATCAGTATACTGTAAATCCAGAATCCATAAAGATGAAGCTATTGTTTTGACTTTTAATCAATTCAAATTAAAAATTCCATACCTATATAATACTTTGATCCCTGTTTCATTAAGTCATAATGTAAACAATTCCAATTGAAAATAATGTTGAAGTGCACTTCTCTATTTGACATCAGTTTTCATTTCAAATACCTCAGATTTTCTACAAGTAGTAATAACAATTCCTTTTATCCAATCATATAAAAGCTGTATAATATGAATAAATTTTGTAGATATCCAAATAATTTCAAATAAGACCATGGATCTGATCTATTAATTAAATCAAATGTCTTGGTTAAATCAATAAAAGCAATATAAATATCATTCATTTGTTCCTGACACTTTTCTTGCATTTGCTTGGCACCAAAAATCATGTCTATAGTACTTCTTGATTGTTTAAAATCACTATGAATTTCTCGTAACCATTCATCTATGACTAGAAACAACCTATTCAACAAAATTTTTTAATGTACTTGTCATAGTAATGAATAATAATATTTCATACTAATTAAGACAATCTTGTCTAGTCCCTTTGTTTTAAAAAATAGTAACAATAAAAAAAATCCTTAAGATTGGGTAGCACAGCTTCATGGGTCCAGATATTTCTAAAAAATTGGAAAATTTTTAAAACTAACATATCACCATCATACTTTAAAACTTCTGCAAGTAAATTTCACCAGAACTTACAGACTTTCCATTTTTAAGATTACACATACTGCTTTCAATGTATAAAAAAAAAAAAATCTGGAATGACCATGATCAGTGAACGACTATCCTTTGCACTTTAATTCACTGATCATTTTTAAGCTTTATTATCAATTGTCAAATACTACCTTCAAATCTCTATATTTATTATAAAGTTCAAAATTTAATTTATGATTCTACCAAGCAAAAATTGCCCATGTTTCCTTTTAATAAAATTTCTACTAATAAGATTATTGTCAGAAAATGGGCCATGGTTTTTCTTTTTAATGAATGCAAAAATAGATTTACTTGTATCAATAATGTACTTCTAGTCCTAAAGATCCAAATTAACATTTTTGGTGTTTAATAACTGCTGAAATTTAGTATGCATAATAGATTCTTCTAAAGAACAAACGTCAATTTCCTTGTGAATACAATTAAAATGCAACTATCATTTTAATCTTGAAACATCCTAATCTATTTTTTGCCCCAAAATCTGCAATTCTTTACGTAGCATAAACTCTTGTATTCTGACTTCTAATTATAAGACAATCTATTAAATGCCATTATTTTAAATATGGATTCGTTAATGTTACATTATAGCAGTTTTAGCGCCTATCCAATATCATTATTTCCAATAATTTTTGCCAGTCTACTATTTGTACTAATATATGCATTAAAGTCTCCAAAACAAATTTTATTTTTTAATGGTATTCACTGAATAATGCTATCCAACAAGGAATAAAAGTCTTCCTTCTCAGAATCTAAGATTGGGAGCATAGACACTAATAAAATGAGCACTAGTATTATTGTTTGAGACAAATTTTAACATCATTAAACTTTCATTGATCCAATAAGAAATTTTCTTCATGAGAATACATGATAATCCATTATGTGGAATAGTGAAATAGATTTTTTTTTGACAAATATTGTACTAGGAAAGCAGTTGAGTCAAAAAATTTTTGATTGATTCATGCTAAAATGCATTTTTATATTTATCTTTTATTAAATTTAACACTTTCTAATAAAACACCATCAATATTTATATATAACTATTTCAATAACTGTTTTTTCTCTAGATATAACTTGAGACCAATAAGGACTAACAAAAACTCAGGCATGGATCTGATCTATTATAGCATTCACATTTATTCAGTTATAATTAACAACTATAAGCATTGGTCTGTAATTGTAAAAATATGTGAAGCACTAGTTTCAAATAAAAGTCAATGTATTAGGTTTTAAGCCATTTTTTCTACTTTAACTGTTGAGAATTTTATTTCTATTAAGAGTGATACTTTGCAAGAATTAAAAAAAATATCGTTTCCAGATATCATAGAATTAGAAGTTTCTAGATATCATAGAATTAGAATTATTCAAATTTTTTTTCTACCCTTCAATGTATTAGGTTTTAAGACATTTTTTCTACTTTAACTGTTGAGAATTTCATTTCTATTAAGAGTGATACTTTGCAAGAATTAAAAAAAATATCGTTTCCAGATATCATAGAATGAGAAGTTTCTAGATATCATAGAATTAGAATTATTCAAATTTTTTTTCTACCCTTCAATCATGAATTATGCTTTATTCTATTTTATATTTAAGGTTTCTACACATTCTGAATCTTAAAAACAGGAATTCCTCAGATATATTTTCAGAATAAATAATTGAGAAAAGATGAATATCTCAAGGGAATTCTTGCAAAATTAAAAGAATGATGCCAATTATAATTAGAAAAAGATACCTTAACTTCATACTGAGATCAAAGTTTTGTCTACTTGAAAATATTCAATTGTCACTTCACAAATTTCTTTTATTGTTAATTGTTTGTTCTTTATTTATATATTTTATATTCCTTCTACCTATAATAAAAATTCAATCATAATTTATTTTTTAAAAAATCAGTAACTTCAATAGCAGTTACATAAATATAATAATTCTAGTTCCAGAAAAAAAAAAAAAAAGAGAAGACTGGAATCAGAATTACTATGTATGTAAATGAAAGATAGACATAATCCTGTTGTCACAGTTAGTAGAAAGAAATAATTGATATCCAAGATATTATTATGGTGTTACATAATAAATAAAGCTTATTTAATCATTAAAAAAAAAACATTTTTTAAAAACACTCTAAATAGAATTTCTTGATTATCTTTAGTAATTCCTTTCCTTTAATATAAAATGAAAATATCTTCACATTTTTTTTGTTTACTATAACATTATTGAATTTATTTTCAAGCTTTAGTTTTCCATGATTTAGCAATAATTATTTTTATTGGAATTATGTCTATTTCAGATATTAAAAATCGTTATTTATCAGCAGAATAAATTTGATTAATACTACTGAATAATTTTATTTTTTATATTACTTAACTTTTTAAATTGCTGTTACTGCAGAGTCAATTCTTGCCAGTATAATATAATTAAATGCAAAGTATTCTCCCTCTCTAGAAAAATTGAAATTAATGATTAAAATCTATCTTAAAATTGTTTTTATTTCCACTGGGATATTTGGGACTGCAGAAAATTTATTGCTTTCTCTTATGGTTTTTAGAATATTTTGCATATAATTAGATTTTTTATAAAGTTAATTGTATTCATTTGATAATATGGCTGGTCTATTTAATTATATATTATTAATTATTAAATATAATACATATTATCAGATCATCTTCTATAAAAAATATATGGGCAATTATTTATTTAATTAAACTTTGAAAAGTATTATAACATTATTAAAGTTACACAAATGTATTTATAACGTGTATATAGATAATTTAAGGAAAATCAATGGAAAATATGTTTTTTTTAAAAAAAGGACAAAAAAACAATATTTACCCTGAGTTTACAAAAAAACAGACAGATAATTTTGGTGGCAAAGTCTTGGATAACCTTTCAGCACACTGCACTAAATAATCATGAAGAAATCTTGCATTAGTATTTAAAATAGCCATTTGATCAGCTCCAGCTTTGACAACTGCAGGATGGCAATGACCAACTGAAAATATTAATGAATTAATACTATTTATTAATATAATAAATAAAATATATTTTAAAAATGTATCAAATTTTATTTTTCAACTTATCAATTGAAATAATGTCAGCATAAAATTATGACTTATTAGTAACTTTATCAAATTCATGTGTTAATAATTTTGCTTTTAAAAACAATGTATACATACTCTAAAATAGTTGAAACCCATGTACATTAAGAGTAGAATGCACAACTTTCTTTAAAATACTTCTATTATAAGATTTCAGTAATATTTTATTAGATAATCATAATAAACAAATTCTTTTCTTCTAGAAAGTGATATTGAAAAAGTTTCTGATAGTGATATAATACAATGATGGACCATCTAGTTAAGAAAAAAATACTTTCTTACCAACAAATTCTTGAAGGAAGACATGATGTTATTTTGTAGCAATGAAGTATATAAAATATTTTTGAGATTCTATTCACACAATAAAAAAGGAAGAATATTTTTATGACAGTTCATATATCATAATAATATGTAAATTAAATATATAATCAGCAAAAATAAAATCCTTTTTCTAATTAAAGCATCAACTGTTTATCTAATAGTTGTCATATGTAAATAATAAAATAATCATAAAAAAACCTCTCTTAAATCATGGAAACAATTTATGTCTGCTATAGATTTTCTTTTTTTCATACTTGAAAATCCAATACAGAAACGACAAATTAAATATAAATATTTTAAAATAATTTATAATGACATGAAATAAGGAACTATAAACATTTGTTTAAGATGAAAAATAAATAGATGAATATAGAGATTGTTTCCTCCAACTTTAAAAAAATAAATAGTTTAAAATCAAGGGAGAATAATGTAAGAAAGAAGGTTTAGTGAACTACATTATCTTCTAAACTTTCATATATAAAAAGTCCAATAAAACTGTTCTGTCTTCTTTTTCTTTTTATAAACTTTTTTATTTTCATGAATCCATATATATTCTAATACATTGTACATATTCCTGACATTTCGACTACTTCCTTGTAGTCATTATCAAGGATCTACAAATATATATACATTTCCTTAATATCTACATATATTTCTTTTCATTATATGCATTTTATTATTATTAATTACCTCCTGCTATTCTTTATTATTTTAAACCAATTTTTTATTATATCTTATACAAATGAATGAAATCTTTATATATTTAAAACTAATTTTTATTTGTTAATATTGTAATATGCATAACCATCATTTATTATCCCCCTGTAGTCTATAAGTGAATACATAAAGAAAATAATTAGAAATCTTATACGAATATAATTATAGTTTGAGTAAATGGAGAGTGAGTGAACAATTTATTTATTAAAATATATTTTTTAAGTTGTATAGAATAACAATGACTTTATTATGTTTGAAATAGAATTCATACTCCATGAGCTAATGTTTTAAAAGACTGCATTATTGTTGTTATTAGGTAACCACTCGTGAATGTTTTAAGAATTATTAGTATTTTTAATTTCCAAATTAGTAAAGAATTGGATTATGTTCACCATTAAATTTTTATTTTCTTTATGGACCAAAGTTTTATTTTGGTGCTGTTAAAGTTGGGGTAGATAAATGTAATAAAACAGCTTGTGTCAATGCTGGCCATTTTCCTACCATAATGTATATACAATATAAATAAACTGAAGAAATATCTAAATAAAAAAAAAAGAAGGAAGGCTCAGCAAAAGGAACATGTATTTTTTTTTTTTCAAAATTTGTTTTATTTTACATATTTTCGTCAACAGATTCTGGATTGGTAACAAACTAATAATGTACTGCAAAGAGGGAGAGTAACATAACTCCCTTTGGTTGATATCTTTATAAATGAATAACAATAAATATTATGCTGACTGATTTGACATGGATTATAGTAACTCTAAAAAAATAATTGGATATCATCTAATAATTAAAATACCTATTGAATCTTATATCTGTATTCATTATGGGAGTATTAGAGAAGATGTCGCTGGAGGAGAAAACCACAATCCTAAGTTATATGATGAACTTGCTAACAAATGCCAATAAACAAATCTTTTCTAAACTATTTGCTCAGATAACTTTCATTTATTAATAATAATCAATGGAATAATAGTACAAACCAATAGATATCTATTAAGATTCTTTCTTTTAATAATTTTAATTATTAATGCTGTCAATATTTATTAGCATTAAATACACATTTAAATTGTAAAATCAAATAAGTAAGGCATAATTTAATTATTGACATATTATCTTTAGAAATCAAATCAAAATTTAAAACATAACTAATATTTCATAAGATTTAATTTAAATTATAAAATGATTTATTATAAAAGCAAGAGTAGCTATTTAACTCTTTTATGATTGTGCATGTAAATGATTTTTGGTTATAGATCATATCTAACAAATCTGTCAGGGATAGATTATAAATATACAGTGAATGATGTTAGATCACAATTGTTAAAAATGAAATGTTATTTGCTGTAGCCACTTCAATGAGTTAATGTCCCTTAATAAACTTGTATTTTATTATTAATCTTGGGATCATTTGATTAACCTACTACACAAAAAATATTTTTACTACACAATTTATTCTATTACTACAATATACTATACCTCATTGGGAAGTAAATTATTACTTATTGAATTTTTTCTTTGCCAAGCAAAACACACTTATCTTTGGATTAATTGGCACCTTACAAATTAATGAGTTCATTATAATGTAGATCTAAATTATTATAAATCAATTTGTGGATCAGCCTATTCATTTATCTATCTACTATTGTTACATTTTGGGCTATCCAAGTATTGCACTTATCCATTATATTTTTGGCTTGCCCAAATACATAGGGCATTTGAAGAAACTGCTTTTCATCTCCATAATTATCCATTACACTCGCCCAAATATATGGAACATTTGTGAATCAGGCAGCTTTATATCCAGTTATTATCCATTTCAATATATAAACACTCTTTCCTTATATAATTTCATATTTTCTAACATGTTTATATCAAAATTTTTATTTTAAATACTTTACTATGTGTGCAAATATTTGTTTATCATTTAAATGCTGCTTTAATTAGGTTTTTAATTTATTTTTCGTTGTGCAATATATAGTACATTCTCATTATCTTTCTTACAATCCATTCATATTTTCAACATTTTCCTTTTTTGCTGTTTTGTATACTGGTTTATTAATTAATTGGCTTCTCTTTTTATATTTTTTGCTAATATTTTTTATTACCTTTTTTATATCAAAGAAAGTCCTTTTTGATAAAATGAAACTACAGTACATTACATTATATATATATATCCTTTTTATTTAAACTTTTTATTTTTGTTATATTTCTTTTACTACACAATTTATTAATCATTCTTATAGGATAATCATTTTTCATTGCTTTTATCCTTTATATCATCAATTTTTTCTTCAAATAATTTTTCCTCAGAACATAAAGTAAATATAGCACTTAGGTCCATAATTAATAATTTAGATACCTATGAGAATATACCTAAATGGTTATTTAATAAAATTTTAAAAAAATGTAATGATGGGAAATAATGTTAGTAATTCAAATGAATTTATGGAATAATTAAAAAATTTTTTAGAAAAAAATAATTACAAAACAAAATATGTTTTATGCATTATGTATACAAATATTGATCTGCATAAAGCATTTGATGTAGTTATAGAAATGTATATTAAAGATAAAAATAAAGATATAAGGATAGAAATCAATCAATTATATAGAATTTTAAAAATTTGTTGCAAAGATATTATATTTATATATAATGAAAGTTACTGTAAATAATATAAAAGCCTAAGATAGACAATTGTTTAAGTGAATTGTTATTAACATTATACATGAATCATTTTGAAGAAATATTTTTATAAAGCTAAATACAAACCTACATTCCATGTAAGATATGTTGACTATTTTTGGTGTTTAATAATTATAATAGGAAGTCTGACAATTTTTATAAATATATTAATTCAATTGATATAAAGGTTCAATTTATAATTGGAAAGAGAAATAATTTGATTAATTACATGGAAATTAAAAAGGTAATAAAGAAACATAGAATAAATACTGAAACAAGTATTTATAGAAAAAGTACATTTCATGGATTACAAACTAATTGGAAATCTAATATAGACTATGTACATAAAATAAACATCAACAATAGAATAATTAGGACAATTATTTTATGTTCAGAGGAAAAATTATTTGAAGAAATTGATAATATAATGGATGAAGCAATGAAAAATAATTATCCTATAAAAATAATTAATAAATTGTGTAGTAAAAGAAATATAACAAAAAATAAAAATGATATACATACAATGTAATGTATAGTAGTTTCAATTTATCAAAAAGCACTTCCTTTGATATAAAAAAAAATATAAAGAATATTAACAAAAAATATAAAGGGAAGAAAATTAATTATTAAAACAGTATACAAAAAGATATTTAACTTAGATAATTTGAGTAATACAACAACAACAACAAAAATGTTGAAAATATGAATGCAATTTATATAATTAGATGTTTAGATTGTCAGATAATGAGAATGTATCATATATTGGCACAACAACAACAAAAAAAAAACACAAACAAATTAAAAACCAGATTGAAGCAGCATTTAGATGATAAGAAATCAAATATTTATATACATAGTAAGGAATTTAAGCATAACAATTTTGATATAAACATATTAGGAAATAATAGAATTATATAAGAAAAGAATGTTAAAAGAAAGTTTATATATTAACAAAGAAAAACAAGCTTTAAACAGATCAAATTATTAAATAATGGTTTTAATTCAAAGTAATTATATAAAGACTAATTCATTTGTATAAGATGTAATAAAAACTGGTTTAAAATAATAAAGAATAGAGAGAGATAAATAATAACAATAGTAAAATGTATTTAATGAAAAGAAATTTATGTAGATGCTAAAGAAATATTAATTATGAATTAAAAATTATATACTTGTAATAGTAATGTATAAAAATATTCAATGTGTGGAGTTATTCATTTATAATTATTTAATTAGAAAGCTCTTAATTTAGAAACCAAATGCCCCAAACCAAGAGTTAAAGTAAAAATGGACAGGCTTGATTGCATTCAAAATGAGGATTCTCATTTTGAATGCATTTTAAAATAATTATAAATTGATAACTCCACCCTTAAAAACATTACATTACAATAATAATGTATATGTATGGGTTGGAAGCAGGACATAGGTCCTTTGCCACCCAGAACACCTCTAAGTTGCAGATGGCTTTCAGATATGAAGGTTAGCTGCAAATAAGGGAAGCACTGCAAATAAGCAGTCGCTGGCAATGGAATATTTACTATCAGGAAGTGGTGAAGAAGACAGTAGCATATTTACTTCTATAAAATACAATTCCTATAACGATGGATATATAACGGAGATTGTTGACCACCTTTAAATAAATCAACATCCTGCTGGGTGCTAGGTCAACAACAACATTCTTCCAAGTCAGCGGAAGATCACTGTAGGTGACAATGGTGAGGTGGAAGTGGTAGATGCATGTTCATTTTTTGAAATTCAGCTAGCACATTAAACCTGTTATGAAGGCAACTGCTGGCAAAAGCACTGGAAAACCACATTGCCTTGTTTTATTATGAATAGCTCTACAGAAATCATGTTTGGCGTTGAGATCTTAGCTAAGAATGGTTTTGGTATCTTGCCTAGAAGGAGTATACATGAAGCTACTCAGGTTGTAAACCTGCAAAATTCTCATAAGCCTTCATTCATTAAGAAATGACACATTGAGAATTGGCACGTGGAATGTTATCTCTTTGGCAAGAGCTGGAAAATTTGAAAAGTAACTTGTGCATAAATATCAATGTTATAGAATTAAGCAAAGTAATGTGAGGGCAATGTGGCAAAGTAAGTAGTGGAGATGTGAAGTTATTTTATCCAGGTGAAGATACATCAATTAATGAAGTTGGCATTGCTGTTGGAAAGAGTATTAGGAAATGTGGCAAAGGTTGATCATACTGATGATAGGCTGATGATGAGACTAAATGCAAGTCCTAAAGATTTGATAATCATCCAAGTTTATATGCCAACTACTAGCCATGATGATATTGAAATTGATAAAATATATGAATAGAGGAAATTATCCATTGTGAAAGAAAAATGCATGCATATTACTATTGGATGATTGGAATGCTGTCATGAAGAAAGGTAAGGAAGGGAAAATTGTTGGAAATTATAGTATTGGAAAAAGAAATGAAAGAGGTCGCTAGCTTGTACAATTTTGTAAGGAGAATGGATTTGTGATTGCAAACACTTATTTTAAAAAACATATAAGATTATATATATGGAAAGCTCCATGTGATAAAGAGAATGTTATCAAATTGACTATACATTGATTCAAGATAGATACAAGAATGGTATTAAG
Organism: Epiperipatus broadwayi; assembly: GCA_028023455.1. NCBI lineage: Eukaryota > Metazoa > Onychophora > Udeonychophora > Euonychophora > Peripatidae > Epiperipatus > Epiperipatus broadwayi. The sequence goes on along the minus strand of JAQFVV010012475.1, from coordinate 2,763,142 downwards.
GGTTTGCATGCATTGCTTGGTGCTCATATAAATTCAGATTATAATTTGGTTATGGCTAAATTAAAGTTGAATTTAAAAAGAATTAAAAGAGGGAAAAGATATATAAAATGAAACTTAGATAAATTGAGAAAAATGGAAAAAGGAAAATTTGGTTTAATATGTGAAAATAAAATAATAAAGATTGTTAAAGATGATGGATATATTAATTGTCCTGATAAGTGTTGGTATAGAATTAAAGGATTCTTAAAAACAGCAAAAAAAAAAAAAATGAAATAGGTATTATTTGGATAAGGAAAGCTAAATGACATTGGATAATTAAAGGTATGTTGGATAAGATGGAACAATATAAAAATTGAGAAAGGCCAAAGTGCATATAGAAAAATAATGAGTAAGAAGAGAAACAGATGAAAATATATAATCTGATATTTGATAGAATAAGAAATGTCACTTGGGAAAAAAAGACATGGATAGCAATGATATATTAAAAAGATGGAAAGAATATTTTCAGTGTCTACATAGAAGAGAAGATAATTTAATAAATTATGAATTTGAAAAGGACGAAAGTACTGAAGTAGATGATAAAGGTACTGCAAAATGAAGACTGGTAAGACTGTAAGATTTGATGCAATATCTATAGATTTTTTGAAAGAAATGGGGGAGAATTTATAATGAATGAAATGGATGGACTTTGAAATTCAATATATAACAGTGGAATTTGGCCTGAAGATTTTTTTAAGCACTATAATGATTCCAATTGCTAAAAAGTAGGCTATTAAATGTGAAGAGTACAGAACAATAAGTTTGTTTTTCATGTTTCTAAAGTTTTATTGAAGATTTTAACTCAGGGAATTATGGGAAGGTAAAGTATTATATTGGAGAACAGTTTGATTTCAGAGAGGAAAAAATACAAGAGATGCTACTGGTGTTGTGAGAACAATTATAGAGATATATTGAAAAAGATAAAAAAATTGGTATATGTTTTATGGATTTGGAAAAAGCATTTGATAGAATAGTCTGGAATAAACTTATGATCATCTTAAAAGATAAAGGAGTATTTTGGAAGGAGATTGATTTGGGATATTATATTAGGCAAAGGCTAAGAATTAAATTGGAGAATAATGTGACTGATGAAGTGAGTATAGAAAGTGGAATTACACAAGAATACAGTACATCATTTATTCTTTTTAATATTTATGTAAAAGATGTGTTAAATAATTATTTAGAATGTGGTGGAGCAAATGTTGGAGATAGAATAATAAAATGCGTAAGATTTGCAGATATTTAGCTCTTGTAGTAGAGGATGAAAAGTGTCTTCAGAATATCTTGGAATTGGAAGAATGTATGGAATATGGAATAAAGATTATGTTGAGAAGTTGAAATCCATGATAAGATAGTTCAACGGGTAAAGGAATTTAAATAGTTGGTTGAGTGAGGATGCAAAAAGTGAGGATGAAGTTAAAAGAAGAATAGTATTGGCAAAGGAAGCATTTATTAAGAGAAAGAAAATATTCTGTGAACCAGTGAAGAGAGCATTAAGAAAAAGATTAATTAAATGCTCAAAATAGGAACAGATTGGAAGCCTTTAAGCTGGATGAATAAAATAACAAATGAAAAAGTTTTGAAATAAGTAAATGAAAAAAGAAGATTGTTTGAAGAAATCAGAGAGAAAGAGAAACTGGATAGGACATAAATTAAGAATAAATTATAGTTTATAGTGAAAGATGTTTTGGAGGGAATGGTGAGTGGAAGGATGAAGAAAAGATGGAAGAGATTGACACTGTTGGACAACTATAAGAGATGGGAAGTTACACGGAATTGAAGAGCTGGGCAATGAAGAGAATAGAATGGAAAAATGGATGAATTGATTATCTGATTACTCTATGGAACTGTCCATTTGTACATATATTTGTAGATCCTTAACAATGACTACAAGGAAGTAGTCGAAATGTGGGGAATGTTCATGAAAATAAGTTTTTAAAAAGAAAAAGGGGAGAAACCAATTTCATGGAATTTTTTATATATGAAAGATTATTTGCAACCATATTTTTAAAAAGGAATTTATTTTTATTATTAATAAAAATGAAGATAACGGTTTTTAAAAAACATCTTCTAAAGTGATGATAAAAACATGGAATTTGAGCTGTAAAAATAATTCATAAAGCTAAAAAATAAATATATTAGAAAGAGAATATACACATTTAAGCTTTTAAATATTAACAAATTTGGTTATATAATAATAGATACACAAAATTTGATACATATAATATAATTTTACTAAGCATATAAATATAACATGGCCCTTAAATATATATATATCATAAAGGATTAAAAAAAATATTCTGCTAGTTAAAATGGATAATTATTATAAATTTCATTTTTATTATTCTTGTCTAAATCAATTTCCTGAATTATATTTATTTTTAAAAAATGGTTGTTTTCTATTCCCTCATGCCAGCTGTTTGATGGCATTGATGCTAATCAAAAACACATACATATTACGATTCCGGGCCGAGCCTATGATTCTATCTATATAAATATCGGCTTTTTTAGTTTTTGTAATAGGAAATTAGAGCAACTAATAGTAAATAATATTACTATTTTAAAAAAAAAAAAATTTAGAAATTCACATTAAATTTAAAAATGATACCAGAATAATTGACATTTTTTGGACAGTAATTCTTAATCATAAAATGGGTTGTTTTTGTTTGTGTGTATCTGTCAAAAGTTAGGTATTTTTTTAATCGAAAAAAAGACGCAATTATACATTTTTCAATTTACACAAAATTGCTACATTCACGCTAAATTTACAAATGATATCCAAGTAATTTGCTTTTTTTTTGTTTTTGGACAGTAATTAATCAGAAAGTGGGTTCTTTTTGTTAGTGTGTATATATATAAAAAATATCGTTTTTGAAATACTACATTTCAAAATGATACCCAACTATGTTGCAATTTTTTTTTTTTTTTGGACAGTAATGAATCAGAAAGTGGATTGTTTTTGTTAATGCGTAGATTTTATCAAAAGCCATAATATTATTTAAATACTAAATTTAAAAATGATACCCGCGAATAACTTTTTTTTGGATATTGACAGTAATTAATCAGAAAGTGGATTTTATTTTCTTTGTGGGTGTGTATACATAGAAAAAGTTACGGTCTTTTTTGCAATCGAAAATAAGACGTAATTCTACATGATTCAATTGACTCACAAAATTTAAAAAATTTACATTAAATTTTAAAATGATATCCAACTAATTTGCTTTTTTTTTGGGGGGACGGGACGGGACAGTAATTAATCAGAAAGTGGGTTCTTTTTGTTAGTGTGTATATCTAAAAAGAACCGTCATTGAAAGACTCAATTGCAAAATGCTACCCGACTAATTTGCTTTCTTTTTTTTTGGACAGTAATGAATTAGAAAGTGGGTTCTTTTTTGTTAGTGTGTCTAGATAAAAAGGTATCGTTATTGAAATACTAAATTTAAAAATGATAGCCAACTAATTTGTGTTTCTTTTGGACAGTAATTAATCAGAAAGTGGGTTCTTTTTGTAAATATTGTATATATATATTTAAAAAGTACCGTAATTCAAATACTACATTGAAAAATCAAACCCCGACTAATTTGCTTTATTTTTTAGTTGGACAATAATTAATCAGAAACTGGGTTGTTTTTGTTAGTGTGTAGATATAAAAACTAATCTTATTTAAATAGTAAATATAAAAAAAATAATACCCGACTAATTTTCTTTTTGGATAAGTAATTACTAATAATCAGACACTGGGTTGTTTTTGGTTGTGCGTATATATATCAAAAGTAACTGGTCAAGGACGAATTCTACAAAAATGTTACTTTTTGCAAGAACTTTGAAATACTGCTGTTGCACACCCTTAAAAGAAATTTTTGAGCGTTACACATTCATAATGGAACCTTCAGGACATTGTTAATAAAGTTACAACGTAACAGTACATTAGAGCAGTTGAAAAAAAAAAACCTTTGTAATAAAATTTTAAATAATTACGACAGGCTAAAATTCACACACTCTCACACCAAACTATAGAAAAAATAGATCATTATAGCATTACAATAAAGTTAATAACACAACCAACTACGGCAGCCAATAAAGGCATTTGTCTGTGCTTTTAACATAGAAAAAAGCCAGACCGGCTAGCATAGAAAGAAGCCTCTTAGGTTGGCTAAGGCGCCACGAGCACCCTTTCTGTGTTTTATCGTAGAAAGAAGCCTCTTAGGTTGGGTGTAGGCCACTGAAATAGTATATTTCTAGGAATTGATCTAGAAATAGCGCCGTCATGCGGCTAATACAAGGGAATAGAAAACAACCAAAAAAATTATAAGAATAATATAAGTAATTCTTGTATAATAAAGGTAGATAATCTTTAATAAAAGATTTCAGATTATTTTATATTATGACAAGTTTAAAATTACAATACAAATATGCATTATATTTAAATTTTGATTTATGAAATTAATTATGCAATTTAATTACTGCATTAAACTGCTAGGCTAAAAAAAAAAAAAGTTTTATTTTCTTTGAGACCTTTTTCTAAATCATTCTAAAATGACATCCATAATTTTTACCTAAAATTTAGATAAAATAATTTATGTATATATGCCATATGTACATGTTTAGATATATATCAAATATCTGCTACAGATTAATTATAGTAATAATAATACAATAATAGTTTTAGGGATGATACAGGAAACACATATTTCAAAATCATAATAGTTCTTAATAGATTCAATACAGAAAGTGATTATCGATTAGTGAAATATAAGATTACATGCCTAACAATTCATAACAGGACTTTTATTTACATTTTTCTAATTATTAACATAGTCATCCATTTTCACTACTTTTACGCTGCTAAATATTAAATAATATTTTAAACTTAAGAATGCTGCTAAACAAATCGTTGAAAAGAAATGTTCAAATTAAATGAAGTTAAAATAAACACAGACTCATGTATATATTAATTCATTGAATAGACCTTATATTACTTTATATGGAAATGAATTCCTAAGACACTAATTGTATAGATCTAAAACCTTACAGATATGGAAATAAATTCCTAAGATTAATTAATTGTATAGACCTAAAATCTTACCATATATAGAAATAAATTCCTAAGAATTATTTCATTGTATGAGAACAAAGCAGAAGTAAAAATACTCCAGGAAAAGATCAGGAAACAAAAGGAGAAGTTATAAATTGATAGGAAATAAGGACTGAAATCCTTTTTGTAATTGCTGCTGCTGTCAATATTCCATGAGTGGTGAAGTAGCAGATCATCACGGAGGATCTCGGCTCCTAAAGGTCAAGCTGACTAGTACTTTCAACAGACCGTCTCGGTCTTATGATTATTCTGAATGCTTCAAGAGGCTCTTAGAGGGTTGTGTTACAAAGATGATAGTGAAGATAAAATGAATAATAACTTATCTAAACTGTATAAACATTATTTTCTATTCAATAATTAATCTGTGAATTAGGTTCGCTCAAATGCAGATTTTATATTTATGTTAAAGATCAGTATAGTAATTCTTTTTCTTAATTGTTACTAAATTGTTATAGCTAAATATATGAGCTGTTATTTGTTGAGTTTATTGTATATTTGTTTGCTGGTCACCCAGTGATAGTTGGAGACACAGCAAATTAGTGGTGCAGTTGCATCAAACCTGTAAATAGCAAATAAGTTAAAAAGACATATTATTGGCAGTCACTGTTGTTCAAACCTAGGGAAATAGCAAAGAGTTTAAGCCATCAGTAAGCTTCTGGCATTTGGTTTTCAAATTTAGGGGAAAAGTACAGAATTAGTCATTAAAGTTAATACTAAGGCTAATTGTTCAATGCTTTTGAGCAGAATAGTATATCTAAATTAAAGGTTACCAATGCGTCTGAATGGCCATTATATATTATGCAGTTATAAAACTTCTTTATATTGAATGGCATTGAAGACAACAAAAGGAAAGTAGCAGCACTCATGTTTTGTAGGTATTAAAGTAATAGAAATTGTAAATAGATTACTTTACTTGTCTATTACCGAGGAAATAAAGTATGAGAATCTTATTCAAAAAATAAGTGATCATTTCAGCCCTTAGCTATCACAGCACGTAACTTACTTAACCTTACGAAGAAGGAAGCAGCTAGAGGGTGAGAAAATTAAAGAGTATAACACAATTCTTAGAAAAGTGACCAAAGGTTGGGAGTATGATGAATTCGCGGACAAAATACTCACGGTCCAGTTACTATGGGGAATGTCTGATGATAGGCTCAGAGAGCAATTTGTCATGGAACCTGAGATTATGTATGAGATGACCATTAAGAAAGGCATAGCGTACAAGTTAACACTTGAACAGGCTCAGGTTTTTAGCACTAATAGGAATGAAAATTAGAGAACGAGTGTGTTTAAAACAGAATAGGAAAAGTCCATGCTGCTGAAAGCTGAAAAAAGTAAAAATGTTAAAGTAACATGTTTATGTTGTGGTAAAAGAGGCCACGTACCAAAAGAATGTAGGTGGCTTAAAGAGTCATGCTTTAAATGCAGAAAAAAGGGGCACTTAGCATATATTTGCAAACAGAAAGATAACTGAAAAGGCAAAAGAAAATTGCCTATGCAAGGAGATAGGAGAGGTTACCATACAATTTAAAACATGGGTGCCCAAGTTCTAAATCAGTTTACAATGAAGCCGAGATTTTGTGGCAAAGAACTGGCGATGGAAATTGACATTTTGTGGCAAAGAACTGGTGATGGAAATTGACAGTGGGTCAGGTATTTCTCTGATGTCACTCACTGATTGGCTGTCACAGTCATCAGTAAACGCCAAAAGTAAAATAGAGAAAACAAACATAGGCTGCATGATGTAAATGGAAATGCTCTTAAATTACTAGGCCGTGTGACAGTGCCCATCAATCACTGCAGTAAAAAAGTGAATTTACCCTTGTACATACCCAATGGAAAGATCAGTCTCATAATTAGGAGGGAGTGGTTCACAAACTGAGTATACAAATAAATATTATTAAAAAATCTCTCTCGAATAAGAAATGGCATACATATATCCCGATTTGTTTAATGAAGAATTGGGGATTAATTAATATGAACCTGGTTGAAATAGAGTTGCTGGACAATGTGCGACCAGACATGTGTAAACCACAGAAAATTCCATTCGCTCAAAAAGGGAAAGTGGCAAAAAAACTAGTCGCTGGTTGCTAAGGGCGTATTAACGCCAAGTGAAACATTAAAAAATCTCTCTCGAACAAGAAATGGCATACATATACCCCGATTTGTTTAATGAAGAATTGGGGATTAATTAATATGAACCTGGTTGAAATAGAGTTGCTGGACAATGTGCGACCAGACATGTGTAAATCACGGAAAATTCCATTCGCTCAAAAAGGGAAAGTGGCAAAAAAACTAGTCGCTGGTTGCTATGGGCGTATTAACGCCAAGTGAAACATTGGATTGGGCCATGCCTTTAGTAGTGATAACCGAGCCAAGCAACGAAATTAGACTATGGTGACTACAGAGTAACTATAAATAAATATCTATAAAGAAGAACATACCATTCCTAATCTGAAGGAAGTATTAGCCAGTCTTCAATATGCCTCATATTTTGCAAAGTTGTACTTAAATTCCACATTTCACCAGATATAGGTGATAGACAAATCAGCAGAAATATTAGCTTCGACAACACTGAAATGATTATTTAAATGTAATCATTTACCATTTGGAATACCAACAGCCCCTAACATTTTCCAAATAAAAATGGACATATTGCTCAAGGGTCTAGAGGAGGTTATTTCCTATTTTGATGATATACTCATCACAGCTAGCTCAAAAGAGATGCAGCGTAAAAGGTCAAAATTTCCAATGGGGGCAAGAAACCAGCACTCTAAAAAGTTAGAGCAGTGAAAAACACAATGAAGCCTAAAAACATTAAACTGCGGGCATATTTAGGATTAAACTTTTTCGAGCCTCTTTTAGAGAATAAAGCACACATAGCAAAAACATTGTATGACTTTATTGAGAAAAGATCAAAAATAGCAATGGTTAGAAATTCATGATAAAGCATTTAACAAAACTAAAGACCTATTATCATCAGACAAATTGTTAATACACTTCAATATTAATTTGGAACTGCATTTAATCACGGATGAGTCAGAATGGAGGGTGGGAGCGGTTCTCTCTCACCCATGTTACAAAAGGGAATGGCCTTTTGCATACACATTGTGTACTCTCAAAGGCAGAGAAATTACTGTCAGATCGATAAAGAAGCTTTAGTTACTATCTTCACTCTGAAAAAACTTCATCAATATATTTTTGGCACACTGGTTCAAATAATAACTGACTACAAACCATTTCTAGGGATTCTGGAACATGACAAACCAGTACCCAAACATTTAAGCCCTCGCATGATGCACTGGAGAAATATCTTGTTATCTTATGATTACAAAGGGAATATAAGGACAAAAAAATTTCACATGCAGACGCTCTGTCCTGGATCCCAGATAAAGAAGAACCAAGCATTATGGAGATGGAAATAAATTACATGGATGTGCTAAAATTGGAAATCCTGAACAGTAAAAAAAGTAGCAAGCTGGACAAAAGATGACAAAAGCCACCAACTGCTTATGAAGTGGTATGGCAGGAGTCAAAGCTGCACTACGTCGCCATAAGGTTCTAAACAAACCGCGAGAAATTGTCTACTTGTAAAGGGTGTATACTAATGGGGGGATGAAGTTGTAATATCAACGGAAAGTAGACAAGTTTTAAAGCTTTTACACAAAGATCAACCTGGAATTGTGCGAACCAAAACATTAGCTCGTAGCTATATTTGGTGGCCAAAAATAACATCAGACATTAAGCAATAAATATATCAAAAAATTCACGATCTGTCAATCTGAAACTAATATGAACGCAAAATAATATGATCTGTGACCAATAGCAACAGACGCCTGGCAGAGAGTACACATTGACCACGCAGACCCAATAAATGGCAAGATACTGCTCATACTCAGACGCATACTCCAAATGTAAAGGATATGAGTACAAAAGAAATGGTTGAAAATTTAAATACTGTGTTTTCTTACCATCGTCTATTTCAAACCATTGTGTCCGATAACGGCGCTGGATTCATTGTGCAAGAAATGGAAAAGTATTTTATCGACAATGGCATCAAACATATACGTGCACCCCGTATCACCCAGAATCAAATGGTCTAGCTAAAAAGGTTATACAGATAATTAAAAAAGCCTTCAAAAAACCAAAGAACGCAAGTATGAAACAAGCAATGTATAATGCTATGCTGCATCAACATTCTACCCCATCAACAGCTACAGGGAAATCTCCAGAACTATTGATGGGAAGAAAACTCAGAATTGAGATATCACTTTTACTTCCAAATACTTCTGATAAAATAGAGAATGAAAAAAATAAAAAATAGAAATAACGGACCGGAGAGTTTGGATTAGAGACATAATCCGGAAAAATGGTTAAAGGAGTAATCATGAAAATGCTATCAAAAACAATAGCAATCATACAAGTACAGGATGGGACAACACATAGAAGACACGTAAATCATATCCATCAGTGATTTGAAGAAGATTGGCAAATTGCAGTACCCATGCCAAAAGCTGAAAATCAAGAAATACAAGACACAGCTGAACCAACACAACATGGAATACAGATTGAGGATGAAGAGAAAAAACCAGAAAGCTGTGACATGAAACCTGGAAAAAAAGAAACAGAAATTAGAATGAACATCAAACCTGACCGGATTAACAGCGAGATCACCTAGACCCAGACATCAAATACGAAGATTGGCCAATGACTATACGTAAGCCTAAACAATTTTCTGGAGTAAGGGAAGGAGTGCAAAATATTAAATAATATTTGAAACTTAAGAATGCTGCTAAACAAATCGTTGAAAAAAAAATGTTCAAATTAAATGAAGTTAAAATAAACGCAGACTCATTTATATATTAATTAATTGAACAGACCTTATAAATTACCTTACATGGAAATGAATTCCTAAAACAATAATTAATTGTATAGATCTAAAACTGTACAGATATGGAAATAAATTCCTAAGACTAATTAATTGTATAGATCTAAAACGTTACTGTATATGGGAATAAATTCCTAAAAGAAATTTCATTGTATAAGAACAAAGCAGAAGTAAAAATACTTCAGAAAAAGATAAGAAAACAAAGAAGAGAGGTTATAAATTAGAACTTGCAAATCATTTAAAAATATTAACAGACATTGATGGTGGTTCAGATATGAATGAAATCAATAAGAAAATTACTGATACTTTATCAAAAATTGCAATAAAGATAGATAGCACAAAAAAGCAGCAATTTACCAGTAAACTTTCTACTGAAAGAAGAAAGTTTAAGAAGAGAATAAAAAATCTTAAAACATATAAAACTGATCCAATAAGAATTGAATATCTAAGGTTTGTAAAATAATATGAAAAAGAATTAATAATGATATAAAAATATATAATTATGAATTAGTAAGAAAAGCTATAGAAGAAAATAAAAGTCTCAAAAGTGTAAAACAATATCTTCTATTGGTAGAAAACATTCTGCAACAAGAAAAAAAAGATGAAACTATAACTAAAGAGATGACATTATGAAATATATGGAAGAGTTCTATAAAGAATTGCTTAACAATAGAAAACAGGCAAACAAAATATCTCCTTCCTACAATTACTACTACTGCTCTGAATTGCCCAGTATTTTTACATGAAGAAGTGAACATACAACTAAATTAATGAAGATGGGAAAAGATCCACATAATGATGGAATTGTTGGTAAAGTTAATATACCAAATATTTAAATGATAAAGATATATCAGATAATTGGAAGAATGTAGTAGTAAAGTTGATATTTAAGAAAAATGATAAAAATGTTAGGAAATTAAAAAACAACAACTTATCACTCTTTTAATAATTAAATACATGTATAGTATTTATATTTTAAGCTAGATGTAATTATCATCTTATTATTTCTATGCAAAATTTTTATCAAGATAATTGTGAATTTTTGATTTTAACAAACCAAGATGAATTTAAAAGTGGTTTTAGCAAATTGCATTATATCCAAGCATTGAGAGAAGTTATAGAAAGGACCAAACAATATGAATTAACATTATGCTTTGGATTTATAGATTATGAATAGGTATTTAATTCTAGAAGCATTTCTACAGTGATTAAAGCATTGGATCATCAAGATATAGATCTGGAATAGTGTTATATTCTGAAAAATATTATCAAAATGCAATAGAAATGAATAGATTAACAGTACTTATAGATCTGACACTTGGACACTTACTAGAAGAGCAGTATAGAGACTTAATAATTCAAAAAGATTCTTATGGAAAGATATGAATATTATGAGCATGAAGAAGAGATCAAAAACAAAATACATGGGTGAGAAAACTAATAGGTATTACTGACTTCAATGAAAAAATAAAAACAAATATGGAGCTGGGCTGGATATATTTCTAGAAAAGATGATAATAAATGAACAGTTGAAGTCTTAAAGTGGATCTCATGAAATTGTAAAAAATCTAAAAAAAGACCTCGTGTAAGAGAAAGGATGAAATAATAAAGGTGTTTAGTGTAATATGGAGAAGAGCAGCTAGAGATCAGAGAAAATGGATTAAACTTGGAGAGATCTTCATCCTGAAGTAGATCAATAATGACAATGAAGGAATAAAATACATACATATTTATACTCAAATTAAAAAAAAAACAAAAACTAGTTTTAACATTTTATTACAATAATAGAAAATTAATCAAAATTTTTGATTTGGGATGAGCAATGAAAAAAATAATAATAAAAAAATATTTTGTTATTTATCCAAAACTAAAAAAAAAAAAAGATTTTAAGATAAAAAAACAAACAAACATTAATACAAGGTTTATGTTCATTTTACAAAATCATAAAAACTTGATTTTGTAATATAAATAATAAAAGAAGTTATTAGTGAAAAATATTTTTGTTACTATAACTACTATTAACAAAAGTTAAAATTGATTAAAATGAATAATTAATTAAAATAGAACTTTTACTTCTACTGTTATAAATAAAAATGATTCAAGTGCATAAATAAATAGATATCTGGAATGTATGGGAATATATAGATAACACGGGCTTAAGTAGTTCATTGCTAAGCCAAGGTTTTTCCAGATCCCTCCTCAGAAAATAAGAATAAAGAGGATTTTTATGATTTTTCTTGTTCAGGTATTATATTCATAAATGGCTTTTGAATAAAGTAAAATTGATTACTATTGTACCAATAATACAAACAACGCTTTGGTAAAATAAACAGATAGTAGAAAGAATGGAAATTTTCTTAGACATATTTAAATAATACATAAATATAAAATAGTAGTACTAGAAACAACATTTCATAAGATGAATACTCTGCCTAACATTTAAAATTAAATAGCAATAAAAATGCTAGTGAAACAAAAGCTTTCTTTTTCATTTCGTGGCCATGGATTAATCTATTAAATAGATCCCAAGAAAAAATTGCAAACAAAAACAAGTGTGTATGTACATATAACCACCCACAATCCAAAGGCATCAACTAATTATATCTAATATTAAAAAAGGATACTTTAAAGCTTTAGATTTATTGGTTGTGAGATATAGAGTTAATGGTATTTTATTTTGGAATCATTTTATTTAAGAATAAAATTTAGGAAATATGATTATGCCTGACTATTATCAGATACTTGTTAGTAAGAAGATTACATTAATGTTCAATAATTATTAAAGTGTGTTAATTCAAAGAGAATAATTTTGCAATGATTATATTAGTTTAGGTTATTTTGAAAGTGTTTTAAAGACATTTTAAAAATAATAATAGAGATTTGAAAACATATTAATAGTAATGCCAGAAAGGTTTATTTCTTTCCTAGTCAAATTGTATCTTAATAAAATGCCATTGGGAGAGGGAGAAGAAAGACTTTAAGTTCATTATTAAATAATTCTCAAGAGAAGTTAGGTCTTAAGAATATTCTATTGGTAGTTTATAAAATACCATGTAGCTATTTTAAAATCTACTGAAGTAAACCTAAATAGAGTCTTAATAAGAAGATTAAAATTTGTAAAAGTGGAATTAAAAATATATATCTTAGCCCTACAGTATACATTCATAAATGTAATATTGGTTGTACAGTATTTTTATGAATATAATGAAATAAAAAGACAAAATATTCTTTTGACTAGAAGTTCTTTTAATAATTAGAAGTAATTGGTTAACACCTTCAAATTGTGAAATAAAATTCTATGTGCATTTGTTTTTTAAGAGCAAATTCATAAATGTGAGATAAAAATTTCATAAATTTAGATTTCGTATTTTTATTGTTATTTAATTCTACTTTGTAATTCAATAATTTAATTTTTTTTGAATATGTAAACATATGCTTTTGATTTGATATAATTCAATAATTCACACTTCCAAGTTTCTATTATTATTTATTGTACAGATTGTTTTAGATAATTTAATCATTAACAAAGTACCATAAAATAATCTATAGAGTTCCAAGCAGAAGAGGAATTCACTAGGGACTCTATTAAGTCCATCAATTCTATCACTAAATTAGTACATTTGACAGTCATTAACTTGGTAGTTCATGTTGTGTTTGACTCATTTATACAGGTAAATAGCGATTAAACTCCATTTACAAAACAGATGGATGCAACACACATGAGTTGTCCAAAAATGTCTAGGAAGATCAATTCCAGCTGGCTTGACTGGCGGATCTGATAAAATAAACTTGTTTGGAATGTCAGAAGTTTATTTTAATGCTATAATCCTTTGGTTGTTAAAAAAGATTCTTGAATGAATTTCAAAAAGATTGGATCTTAATTTCAGATGGTTCTTAGGCACTGAAACTATATCTTAAGTTTGCTGTACGTTCTGATTTACTTAACAAATTTTTATACAATTTCTGTGAGGCAACTTCTCTTGTAATATCTGTGGAAGAAATGTGTAAAAGATAAGGAAATCACTGCAAGAGAATAGGCTTGAGTGTATCAATATTTCTCATAATAGTATTTAATTAATTGGTCCATGAATAAGTTTATATAAAATATCTACAAATTAGATACAATTTTTTTGAATCACTAATAAAAAACCTTTTCAAATTATAAAAATCCTTATGTAGAAAGAAAAAAAATCAATAGTTCAAATGTAATGCACATTGGAGTTTTAAAGACATTTGTCATAATTCATTATTATGTTTACGGAAAAAAAATGAGATTACTATATAATGAGAAGTATTACAAGTTGAAAATGTTTTGAAAATTCTTTACTCAAAGTTTACCATCATAAAGATATTACGAAGGAATATAACAATTTTTACACCACCCAGAAAGATTGAGAGCAATCATGAAAAAAAAAAAAAAACACTAGCAAGACTCATGGCACAGTTTGTAACATTTGATGTAAAAAAACATTAAGATTATAATATGGGATCTATTTGTAAATTATATAGAAATGCATGTTTGATCAAAAGATGTAGTAGAGTTACATGAAACATGTTAATATAAAAGTTAAGAATAAAATTATAATTATTAAAATATTTTTAAACATATAAAATGATTTTATAAAGCAATATTTATTTCATTTCATGTAAACTTTCATGACATTTGTTAATTTAAGAATTAACTTTAGATGGGCTTTCTTGCTATAACAATGTTTCATTAATATTTAAAATACTTCATTCTTTATAAAACATCATAAAAAGAATAATATCAGAATATTATCTTCACACCTTATAATTTAAATATTTGCATTGGAATAAAACTATCATAATTTTACTACCAGTGTGATTTCTTTAAAAAAAAAGAGAGAGAGAGAGAGATAGATAGATAAATATAGTTTATTATCTCTCAATAGTTTTAAATTCCATTTCAAAACAAGGAATATGAAGTCCAAGAGTAATTAATTAAACTTGGTCTAAAATGGCTAGGGGGGGAATGATCCAATAGCAATAAATCAGCAAGTAATAGTGAATCACATTTGTTGAAACAAAACATGAATTAGGCATAGTCTCTGTAAAATAAATGTTATTGTTTAAATTAATTCATTTTAAAAATTGATAAACTTCTTGATTCTAATTGTTTATTTCCAAAGGCTATGTTGAGTATTGACATCTCCTGTATCTGTATATGTAAGAAAATCTAGAAGAGGAAGGGAAGGACATTTTATGCTGGGAAGTTTGTAAATATTGTATACATAAAACTTTATCTGAACAGTGATTGCAATGATTAGAAACAAAGTTAATCATACTATATTCAGAATGTCTTCTTATCAAGTATTTTAAAATGCCCATTATTAAAAAATTTAGTAGAATTATTCAGAAGTTCAATAATATCAATATTGAGCTGAAGAATTACTTTGTAGAGGATTCCCATTTTTGAGTTTTATATACTCTCAATGTTAAATTGAATTAATTTTGTTTCCTAAGTGAAAAAATCACTTCATAAAGTATAACTTACTTGAGCTGCTCCATAATTGTCAAAATCCATATACACATTTTTCATTTCCAAAGTCTTGATCCGTAACTCTGTAATCCTAATGCAGCTATCCAATATCATACTGCCGGAATCCACATTATTTTCATGGATAGTATCATAATTTGCTGCTTTTAACTACAGAGTTCATGAAGATAATCTGTTTCACATACTAATGTTTGCTACTTTCAGGATGGACATGGAGAGATTGTCATGTCATCTATTCGCTTTAACAGAAAATAATTAGAAATAAATAGTAGCTATATAAATCATTTTAAATTGCAGATGATAAAGTTTATCTTTACTACAATATCTAATTCTAATAATCTAAAATCAAAACATTATACGAATGTTCAAATTTATATAATTCAAAATTTCTTAAGATATTATAATCAAAGAACTAAATTTATTTATTTTAATAAAATGAATTTTTAAGATGTAAATATAATAATTAAAATTGTTTGAAATATATTTGTAGGTAAAAAGGCAATGTAGTAAAGTAACAGCATTAAATAGTTCACTACAAGGAAAATATACACTGGATCTATTTTTTTCAAAATACTGAGGAATACTCAACTAGGCTTGTCAACTGCTAGATAATGATGGTTATTATACATTTCTTTCCTTGTTTTATTCTCTAGTTAATAAAAGTTAGATATGCATGTAGAGACTAATAAAAGGGTAGTTAGCTAAACTTTCTTTAATTTAACATTAAGAGCTACCTGATAAAAAAAGCCCAAGTTTTATGAGGGTTCAAAGACAATGTTGTGAGTGGGATCCATCAACCATTATGCTAAAAAAATAAATTAGGCATTATTTAAAAAAAGGAAAATATATTTGTTTGTTTTGTTATGTAGTTGTAAACCATAGACTATAAATTCTGAGTCAGATTATACTTAGAAATATTGAATAAAATGAAGGTAAAAATAAGCTAAGTATATTAAATGAAAAGACAATCTTGGCATGATTTAGTGCATTAATAAGGGAGCGGCAGATATAAGACCTAAAAACAGATGAATCAAAGCACAATTTTATTTCCAGTACTTAAATGTCATACAATCTCCTGAGATATAGACCCATTTAATTATTTTATTTATTAATTTTTAATTCACTATAAATAATACATAATTTAAAATAAATATGCTAATGTTTGTTTTAAAGTATAAAGCAAGTTTTTCTTAATATAAGTGTTGTATGAATTATTTATATTGAATTACATTTTTTATGAGAAAAGTTTAATTTTGGAAAGAGTATATATATTTATTGTGATTTCGATACAAAAAATGAATACATTAATATATATATATTTAAATGATATATTTTTGTGAAGAGGAAAACAGCAAATAAAAATATTAAAAAAGTAAAGAAGATGCCTTTTCTCATCAGGCTACTGGTAAAGTTAAAACAAAACAAACAAATGTGAAAATGCACTAAACAAATACAAAAAGATAATTATAAATATTTTAACAATATAAAAATTAATTTCTTTTTTAAAAAAACTATTTTCTAAATATTACAAAATTAGAAAATTATAAGCCTATTCATTTAGTGTAATAAATGTTTCTTATATATGTAAGTAGAAAGATTTGAACTTAAATTCATCCTTCACATCTCAAATAATTGATGCATGTGAAAAAAATAGATGACCCCCAATATTTGTTTTTTATGCTGAACTACCACTCATCAGTTGGGCCAGATCATAATTTCCCACACATATATATATACACACACACGCAATCAGTGCTTGGATTATATTAAAAATAGCAATTCCTTAAGTTTTAATGAACAGGAGTCAATCTTCTCATTCTTCCAACTATTCAGCCATCCATTTCATTGAAAATACCACACAATGGAAAACTCAAAGCCCCTGTTGGATTTGATAGGTTACATTATAAGTTCAGCCCACATAAGTATGACTACAATATCAAATCCAATAAGGGCTATGAGCATTCTGTTCCTATATGGATGGTTGATTAGTTGGAAGGATGAGAAGTAAAAAAAAAAAAAAAGTTTAAAAAATTACTTATAAGCAGAGCACTGGTCTAAGTTCAAATCCCTCCAATTAGAAAATTATTATTATATTATTTATATATTAATAAAACACACAACAGCATGAATTAAGCTAAAGTTAAATCAATATTAGTTTGCAAACAATTTATTGTTAATTATAGTTGAAATCAATTAAAGTATTTCTATAATTAACTCTATCCTTGACAACATGACTTCTTGGATTTGAACTTTAAATAAACAATAATTTAGTTTTTATTTGATTAACTCTATATAAAAATGCTAAAAATGATTCTTTAGATTAATTATCTTCTTATATATAAATAAAGGAGGAGTTTTCTTTTTAGTTCTTGTTTGTCGGTTTCATTTCTCATACTTTAAAATCTAAATTATACTAAATTACTTCAATTAGCTGCACACAATTTATTTTATTCTAATAAAATACAATTGCATCAATTATCAATGTTCATACTTGAATAAAATATGAAAAACTCATTCATTGTTAAAAATGTTAGAATTGCTAAGGAAGACAAATTACTAAAAAAAAAATCAATCTAATGATTAATTACATATTTATTTATGTTAATACATGTATATAAAATTGCCACACATACCTATCGCTAAAGATCATCATATACCAGAGACTTGAGCATTTCAAAGCTGCTAAGAGACATATTATTAGAAATGTCATACATACCAGAGAAGTCTCCATTAATTATTATGATTAAAAACATTAAATTATTCATTTATATTCTATTAGTTATTTCCCAAATTTAAAAAAAATAAATTAAATTATAGCAATGATAAAAAATATAGAAACTCCCATCTAATTTTATAAACAATATTTGTGTAGCATAATTTTCAGTACACCTTTCAGAAAGTAGAAATCAGTCCCTATCTTGTGTGAGAGTGTGTAATGAAAATCATACTACTGAAAAATTATCTCTAGTCTAATAAATGACTAATAAAAATTAATAAAATACTCTAACTTTCTCATTTCTGCAATAAAAAATCTTTAAAAAATAAGCAGATATATATATTTCTATTTCAAATCAACTATGTATAGAAAAAAAAAAAAAAGAGAAACTAGAACAATTAAATTCTGAATAAGACTATGAAATCATTTAGAAATATATAAACCAAAAAAATTATATTTATTATTGAATATTTAATTAAAAAATTGTTTTCAATGCTATGAAATATTATTAAGGAAGTATACAGTGAAAGATTTAGAAGAATTTATAATTACCACACATACTATCTTTTAGTTCCTCCAATCAAATCTTTGTTTTATTTATCTATTTTTTCATTATTACAGACAAAAATCCAGCTATTCTGCTTGTTAATTCTAACCTGCCCTGGCAATAAAACAGGATTCTGTCTAACAGTTATATCTGCCACAATAGCTTCACTCAATACTTTTTGATAGAATATATTACCTTTGCATTTAAAAATTACTCATCATATATGAGTAATTATTCATTTTTATCATTATCAGAAA
The DNA here is from genome assembly GCA_028023455.1 of Epiperipatus broadwayi. Taxonomy (NCBI): domain Eukaryota; kingdom Metazoa; phylum Onychophora; class Udeonychophora; order Euonychophora; family Peripatidae; genus Epiperipatus; species Epiperipatus broadwayi. Next base: position 2,744,082 of record JAQFVV010012475.1, on the reverse strand, counting down.
TATTACATCATGAGAAATAATAAGCTCTAGATTTGATACCTTTAAAATGTGCTTTACTCAAATCTTGTTCAGGTGCCTTGGACTAGACACAATATTTTTATTTATTTCAAACTAATCATTTACATTAGAATTATGTTTTTCTTATTGACATTCTCATATTACTGGTTTTTAGACCAAATATTATTTAAGAAAAATATTAAAATTTATTTAAACATATGATGAATATAAAGCCATTTTCAATTATATATATAGTTCTTAAATTAGGTATTCAGTAATTTTAAAATAATTTCATTATAGCATTACAAAAATATAATTTTTCAGTTTAAGAATTTCCCATGTCTACATATATAAAATTGATATTTTAATTCTACGTAAACATTGCATGACTATTTTATAATATAATTATAAATAGAAAAGCAACCCATATTATTGCCATTTTTAATGAAAATAAAAATAAAAAAAATCTTACTTTTAGAAAATCAAATTATTTAAAAATAAAAAATATGATTCCAGAATAGTTTATATTAAAAGACTTTAAAAAAGTGTATGGTTGGAAATATATATATATAATTAACTATAATCTTATATATTATTTTTTAATATTATACTAATGCTCATTCTTACATTTCAAATAAAAGAGTATATACATAAAAATAAAAATATGCTAGTGACTTCTAAGACAGATAGGGGGGTTTAACCTACTTGAAGAGATTTAGTTAATTGAAATACAATTTAAGAACCATTAGCATTTTTCTCAATAAGTACAAACATATGTTAAAATGTAAGAATGAGCTCTGATTAGAATTTCTAGAAATTCATTTCTTTGAGTGATGAGCTAGACTAAATAAATATATAAGCTAATAGTTAAATTTTATTTGAGGCATGCATGCTTGTTAATCTCTCAGTCTAAAGGGAGGCTGAGAATACTAAATAATGATATATGAAAGTAACATGATCATCTGTAGTAATTCATTAATGCTTTCCATGATATTAACTCAATTCAGCATAACATCTTAATAAGTAATTCAAATAAAAGATTAAAATAATCAAACTGAATAAATTAATTTGAAAAGTTTTGTACAGATTTTAAAAGAATATTACTGTCATATCTCATCTTGCCCTCAAATAATTGAATATAAATACAGTAGAATTTATAAAATGTTAATAAATAAAAAGTACTAAACAAATTGTGTTAAATCAATGGTGAATTGATATTATAAACAAACAAGTATATTATCACTAGCTTCATTATAGTACTTTCTTATTAAAGTACATATATATTTGAATAGTAGATTACTATCAAGGAATAGACACAAGTTTATTTACTATTTTTTAATATATATAGATACATAAGATATATTACATTAAATACAAGTGGAAAAATAATAAAATATTTGCAAATTATTTAAAAATATTTTATTTTTCACCAGAGCTTGTTTTCTTACACACTCACACACATATATTATAACCTTTAGCTTTGGCAGAAGCTAAATGTTAAGTCAAATTTTGTCCCAAGACAACTAAAAAAATTATATAGTTTAATTTTAATAATAATAAAGCTGTGCTAACACGTATAGCATAAAGCTGTATAAATTAGCAAATTAATTGTAGTCAACAAATTAAAATGGCCAAGTGTATTTCTCGTAATCATAGCCTGATATGATTCTCTCATTGGAATCATTATATACGTACAATATGCAAACTTTATGCAAATGAGTTAATTAGCCTATCTTTTGGATATAGCAAAACATGACTCTTTTTTCAATTAAAGGCGAAGGAGACTTCCGCTATGAGGTAAGCCTTCTTTATCTTACGTTTAACATTGGACCTCTCAGTACAAACCAATTTTGCAGAGGTGGGTTCGAACTCGTGTCTGTATACTTTTTGATGTGCAAAAACTGAAGTCCATTCTGGGTTAGTATGTGACTTATTATACCGATACCTATGCTACAACAACCTAGTAGCTATGGAGGCTCTGGTCTCCTATAGTACGAGGCTTTGCATCCATTGGGGTCTGATCAGGAGCTATGGTGTCTTTAGTATCATTAATAAGCCTATTAGTTGAGAGGGGTGTGTGAAAGCTCAAATGAAACTCTGTAGAGAAAGTCCTATGCAAAAAGGGCACCTAAGGTAACAATAGTCAAGGCTTGTTGTCTCTAACTCTGTGTATTCCTATATTATTAATAATATGTCTAATCTTACTATAAACTATGCTGTGCTTGTATCCTGATTTGATTAAATCGTTGCTACAAATAAATTGTTGCTAGTACTTTATAATGTCATAATTTTTAAACACAAAAGCTGCTATATCTGTATTTTATAGATTGTACAACTGTAAAATAATAAATAACGGGTAAGTTAAATGATAAATAATGCAATTTCAAGTTAAAATTATTAACTTATTTCTAATTTAACTGCTAAAAAGTTTCAAAAAGCTTGTATTAATTTTGAGGTTAAAAAACCAAGTTTAAAACCTTTGTTTTGATTTTCTGGTATTTAAATTAAAACTATAATATTTTAATTCATTTTAATTTTGATACCATATTATAGTTAAATATTTTAAATTCATTCACTCACGAAGAGTTTAATAAAGCTAATCATTAAAGTTGTAATTGTTAAAACAATAGATAAATTTCTGAATAAATGAGTGAATAAAAGTTTTAAATTTTAACATTATTTTTTTAAAAATATTATTCAATGTTTAATTTTAAAGGACAACTTAAATATTCTATGCTGAAACTTGTACAGATTTAAACAATAATAAATAAATGTATCAGATATTATTTGTAATATTTGCTTTATTAAAGATGTAATATAAATTTTAATTATGTAATATTTTTATTTTATTCTGTTTTTTGTAATTTTTAATTACACCTGGGTCTCTTTTTATGCGGTAGATAGGTTCCACAGAAAACCCGCACAAAAAATAGACTTAACTTACATTGAAAAATGTGGGATACGTTTCTTAATTTTCAGAAATGGCATAAACTAAAGCAACAAGGTAAAATTTCTTTAAAATTCGCATAAAAATAAAATAAAAATAAAGTATGACTAATAAAAAAATTCAAATAGGTGAAAAAAATTGATACAAGACAAACTGTTTTTATTAACTATTTAATTTTATTCAAAACAATATGTTTTTATGTGTAATTTATTTTACATTTTTTCATACATATTTTAATCATTATCACTATTTAATAATATGCGGGTTCGTTTGTGAACTGGTAAGAAATCAGATTCGTTACAAGAGAAAATACAATTAGCACCAACATCAGTCTCGTGCTGTGTTAATGGTTTTCTGTCAATTATGTAATCGGTAATTAATCTTTGAGACAATGATTTTACTAATAGTTTATGAAGCTTGCGATATCCAGACTGTTATGTCTAACTGTTAGATAATGCACTTCCACGAGTGTGTTTATAATGACTAACAGTTAAATTTTCTTTTATATACATATATACATGGAGAAACTTTTAGACAGAAAAAAGTTCTTAAATATTTTTACTTAAATCTTTTTTCTGTCTAAAAGTTTCTCCATGTATATATGTATATAAAAGAAAATATAAACATACACATACATAACACAGACATACAACTATTTAGCTCTCGTTGGAATTTAAGAGCTCATTCATAATTCATGTCATTAACAAAAAATGATTTTCCAATTGATTAGAAAGTTGAAGACTTTCTCGAATCATTTTTGCTATGAAATGAACAGGTTCCACTTCTGTTTCATTATCTTTTTCTAAATCTTCTAAGGTATCTAAATTTATTGCCAAACCCTTTTCCAACAGACATTTAAAGTAAGTAAAATTTAATGTGTGTATATAAAATGGGGAAATCCTGATTTTAGTGAAATATAAACTTCTTTATCACATAACTTCAAAATCACATAAAAAAAATCCGCACAAAAAGAGAACCAGATGTAATTATATTTGTAACCAGGAAGTGTTTTTAATTAATTTTTTTTCCTCAGTTGTCTAGACAAGCTTTAAAAAAATTGCTTTATTGTAAAATTAAATATTAATTAGATAATTTTTGATTAACAACCTTCCCTAGTAATAAATAGATGAAGAATTCGAACTAATCAGGGAAAAGGTTGTAGGTTAAAAGGTTAATAAATAGACTTGTAAAATTATCACATGATTAGTAGTGTAAATAGAAGATTAACACCTGATCTTGGTCCGCAATCAATTTTAAATCTTTGTTTTCCTTAGTTTCAGTATATTACGCTAAACTTATACCCGGGCACATTTGTCTGAATCTAAACTTCATGGAACTAGTCTTCATAACTGCCAGCTTTATTGGTAACACTATTGAACTATTCTAATGTTTAAAATATTGCATTTCAAAATTTTTGCAATGGGAGACTTCAAAAGTAATTACTATTATCATTATTGTAATGATGCTAGAGTTATTTCTAGTTGATTTCAGGAAATATTTGAACATCCGCTTTAAATTTGCTACAATATATTTAAAATTCTTAGTGCCAATAATGACATTAAGAATATTAATAATTTCTTGATATTTCTGTTTAAATACTTATTTCATATCAAATATCATCTAAAACTTATTTAGCTCTATTAAAGAATTTTTAATTCAGGATAGACATATTTTATAAAAGCGAGTAAATATTTCATCAGATGTTTAAAATTATTTTATACTCTTCAAAAATATTTAATTCTATAACATTTTCCTTCAGTGAAGAATTAATTTGTGCTGTTAATTTTCGTAAAAGACATTATCTCTTGTTTATAAGAGCATGAAAAAACTTTTGTTACTATGTTTACTTCCCCAGGAGGAAAGAAATCACTTCCGCAGTATGGGATATAAAATAACTAACTTATAATAAAAACTGTTCAATAAATATAAATAATTCAAATTATTCACTTTATAAAAAGGAAATATTGAATATTCTTGCAAAAAAATTATTTAATTTGACTTGAAATAAACTTTGTCTGCATTATTAGAAAACCTGTGAGCTCTTCTCTTATTTCTCTAAGCATTGCTATGGAGACCGCTGTGATCTTGAATATGATGTTTAAATTAACTATTTTCTCCTGAAGATATTTAGGTTGGCTAATACAAATTTAAAATAATTTGTAGAATAAATTAATATAGAAACCTGAATTCAAGTATTTGAAATACATTTACTGTAATATCATGAACATTCATCACAATTTAAATCCAAGAATGCAATGAATAATTGGCCATAAATTTATCATATATCTGCTAGCAGAATTATTTGAAATTCACTAAGAATATCCAAAAGAAATATGTTCTACATTTCACAATTATATTAGATTTTAATATCAGTTATATAACCAATGTTGTTGTTAATATTTTTCTTCATATTAAAGTTTAATGGGGAATGATTCAAGAAAGCAGGACATTAATTTATTTGATGGTAAAAAGGTTAAATTTATTTGTATTATGATTTTTCATATATTTTATTTATGTGCATGTTATTTTTATTGCATATGCTATATTTTGAAATATAGGTTGAAGTTGTCAGAATAGTACTTTATCATATTTTATAAGTATTTCCCTTTTTACACATTATTTATTTATGAATGCATATTATCCTGCAAGCTGAATAAATAAATGTAAGTTTCTATTATTTGTTTTATGGTCATTATATCCTACTGTTAACAGTGCCATATTTAGCATTGTTATTTATCATATTTCACATGTTAGCTGTAGTATTTTTATTAGATAGCAGATTTATTTTCTATTTTAGGAGTGCTATTATATGCCAGTATATTTTAAAATAGTAGCGATGATCTCTTTTATTATTTGGCTAGCTTGTATTTACAAAAAATGGTAGCATTGTCTCTCTTATTGTCTTGCTAGCGTTGGTATGCTCATAGCATATATTTTAGAGATTATAGCTTAGGTTCTATATTTTTTAAGGCAATTCCTATTTAATGTTTTATCCTGGATACACAGTCTCATTATTTTTCCTGACTAGTGATGTAGTTCTAGATCCTTTATTAGCCCTCAAAAGTAGTTGCATCTTATGAGCTATGCCATCATTCTTTCACTTTGTCTTACTTTGAAGATGGATCTTGTTTGTAGTATGTTTAATACTTTTACCATGACGTTACCTGGCATTTTGAGGTTTTACCAAGATATTGAGGAATTCTATCTTACCTCTAAAGCATTCTTTGCTGGTTTAAATATGAATATATTCTTTGTTGTTTTAAATGTGAATACATTATAAATGTCTAAGCCGTATATTTGAGCTTTGTTAATTATCAGGACTGAATATGATAAATAATTAATTTTTAAAAATATTAAGTTTATTTTAAGCATTAAAAGATAATATACATCTGTCTGATCCCTCCATTGCTAGATTGGTAAGCTAATATTATTGTTAAATATTCATAAAAAGAACACTACTTATAATATGAAGGTTAACATATAAATGCATTGATGAGTGAGAATTCGATAATTAAACAATAGAAAGTTGTTTTAATATGCAGGATTATTTTTGCTGAATTCAAAGGAATTCATTTTTAATAAACATGGTCTAAATTTTTAATCCTTTCTGTTATAAATTTTGAGGAAATAACATTGTGAAAACTTTTGGCTATATGGACTCAAATATAAAATATTTGTCATTTGGTCTTTCTGTAAATAAATATTTTTTATTATTTAAGGAATTTTCAATCATTTATTCACATCATTCCACTTACCAAGCAGAAATCATTTCACATGTTGATTAAAATTTAAATGCTTATAAAATATACAATTATTTTAGAGTATTTTCTAAAAGAGTACATGACATGAAAATTAATGAGTCACTTTACTGAATTATTTAAGCATTAGTAGAAAATCTAAGCCAGAAGTAATTTTCTTAATAAAGAATTAGAATTGGATTTGTTATTTTGAATCACATTAATTAATTTAATTTGCTTATTTCAAATCACTGTGCATATTTATTTTAAAATCATTTTCATAGTGGAAAATCATATTACTGTATGATAAATTTTAATTTTACAAGAATCTAGCTCATATAGATTTATTTGAGGATGTTTAGGATGACTACAAAATCCCTTACCTATTCTTAATAATCTACAAAGCGCATGCAATACATGGTATAATCGCCCAACTAAAGTGGCCCAATTATGTAATATAATCACCCAATTAAAAATGGCTATTGATTAGTTGTAACATCCATAAACTGTTTTAATAGTTGATTTGAATATGTTATAATTACCAGATTATTAGTGTATGCACAAGTATCTTATTGTTCTACAGTTATTATATATATATACTGATGATCAGATTTTCATGCCACAATTATATTATAATATAGTAATTTATATGTTTTATGAGAAAAATTGATCACTTGATCAATTATACTATTATAAATTTTCCAATTTTTTAAATATAAATTTAATTGTTTATTAATATTAATTGCAATTTTGAATTATTTTATTAAGCATAAAGTGAGTACAGCACTTCTAATTTCATCTTTTATTTAAATAGCTATGTTGTTTGGATCAGATTAATTTCTTTGATTTGGATGACATTTAAAATTATTTTGTTTTAATGTGATTAATTATATTTAACTTTTTCTGCTTTCAGATAAAAATATATGGGGTATAATTAAATCCTATTTTCAATTATGGTTTTTTTTATTTTATTAACCAACTGATTGTCTTTTGAAATTTAGTGAATCTAAAAACATTAGTTGATATTAGAAAAAAAATTCACTATGAAAACACTAGGAAATTTTTTTAAATTGGTGTTTTTATTATATAGTAAGCAAGTGTTAAAAAAAAAAATCCCAATGAATGGTGTATCTTTTAATTTGAAAAATAAGCATACATTTCTACATTTACACAAAAATATATAATCTGCATTTGAAATGATTGTTAAACAATTTATTGGAATCTATATTTGAGCAATGTAGGAACAACAAAAATTTAAAGAGTGAAATCATTCAATAATATTTCATAAAGTGGAATATTATTAAAAAAATTATATACATAAAGAGTCATAGTGAGTTGATGTTTTTTTCAAGCTCGCCGCAGAGCCATCTGAATCACCACATTATGTAGTGACAGTTTAGTTATTCAGCACAAAAATTTTAAGATGTTAAGGCTGGATCATGAAGTATCTTATGAAATGTGTTTAAGTAGATTTATTCTAGGATATTTAAGATGGCTACAAAATCCCTTACCCATCCTTAAAATCTGAGTGTAATCCTAGATTATTCTTCATTTTATTTTAAAATGAAGAGATCATGTTATATTTTATTAAATTTAATAATATTATTGTTGTCATAATTATGCTAAGACATTAGCTTTGGTGAAGTGTATGTTTTATTTATGTTATTTACTAGGATTGCATTCAACATTGAATAAATCTAAAGTCAGAAGAATTTATGAGATCATATTACCCTGATTTAATTTAAATGGTCATATATTAAATTTATTTTAATATTACAATTTTTCATTCAAAGATTGATCTTAAGTGGCTTGGATTTTCAAAGAACACTTAAATTTATAAGAATTATTGTTTTTATCTGATTAAAGCAATGAGATGCTTAGATCTTTAAAAGATGGATAAAAAAAAAAGGTAGTTGTATTAAATCTTTGCAAAAGGATAAAATTTAAGTGTAACCTCAATGACATATATTTACAAATCAAGATTTTTTTACTTATGCTAGAGTGAGTTGAGATTTCTCCGCACCTTCATTTATTAATATTACTTTGTATTTTACTATATCTTTATTGTAATACTTCCCCGATATATCTTTGTATTGTGGCATATGTTATGAATCTGCTGAGTATAGCTTTGTCAAATATTAGAAATCAAGATGGTAGCAGTATTCCATCTCTTTAGGTTATGGAATGGCATATCCAACATGTTAGCCGTCGATCAATTAAAAAATTTAGATTGATCGTCTAGGGTTTAAGTGTCATCGGTGACAATTTTTTCTTTATTGGTTACAGTGTATATATACAAAGAAACAAACAATATTGGTAATACTTTGAAATGCTATACCATAAAAATTATATAAACTACTAATCAAAAAATTACTAACATTGTACCAAATCTAATGTCTCAATCCCTTTTGAGATCCAAAAAATTTCTGAAGTTCCATATGGATTTTATGGAGTCTCTTATGTGGATGAGTAATTATTACAACAGTGCTTGAAAAAAGAAACATGTTAATGCAGTAACCCAACATTCATCATTATCAGTACTCTCTCTATTTTATTGACATTTATTACAATATAGATTTTCAAACAGCAGAACTAACCAGATGTGTTACATTAAGAAAAAAAAATCAGAAAAGCTATCACAATTCTTAAGAAAACAGATTATATCAATAAATGTGATAATACATCTGTTGCTACTATTCACTTTCATACTTTGAAAATTCCTAGAGATGGATTTTTAATCTTGTTTCATATGTTCTTACCTGCAACACCTTTACAATATATATTTTCTAAAGTATCATTCCTTATCTTGTTAGATGCAGATACCAGGTGAAACACCAGTATAACAGTACTGTTAATTGCACATGAATGAATCAGAATATCTTTCATATATATGGTTAAAATAATAAATTGGGTTATCATTAATAATTACTGGGTGCTTTCGTCAAAGTGATAATACATATAAATTGCATTGACTAGATAACTATTAATAATTACCAATAAGAACCTGGTAAATGTAAAAAAAAAATACATGAAATATTATTTTTTATTTATTAATTTTAATATTTTTTATTTATTTATTGCTGTATTATTTATCAAATTATGATAAAATTATTTCTTAACTTATTTCCAAGCCTTTTTGTTCCACCCTCAATTCTTCAAAAGTAGCATAATATTTTCTTCATACTGCCTCAACAAAGCATCTAAATTTTGGAAAATTCTTCAAACCTTGCACAATGAATTTATGGTTGAACTCATCCTTTATTTCTCCAAGGTTTTTATCAACATGTTCAAATTTTTTATCAAATTAAATTCTAGATTCTATTATTTTATCTTTCCATTCACTTAATTCTTCAAAATTCTTATTAGATTTCCCAAATTTCCTATCAAGATGTTGGAAAATCATTCTCAATATCTCTGATATGATCATATCCAGCTTTATTTCTTTAGTCGCCTCCATAATGGTACTTAACATGAATATATATATATATTATAACACCACAGGGAAATAAGTGGGATGTACCCGAGGTGATGGTTGCCTCCAGTACATGAACATCAGCAACCCAAAGTTGGGTCACCATTTGTAACAGTATGGAAAATAAGGGTTTAAACCATCAGGAATCTGAGGAGTTGTTTGTTTATCCTCAAGTAAAATATATATATATAATTTAATACCAAAAGGATGAGCATGATAGCTCACTCAGAGACCAACACAGCTAACTATAAGTTCACCAGCACTATCCAAAAGTAATAATCATAAATGATAAATAATCAAAAATAAATCAACAGTCAATCTGGTGATTGGATTAGAAATGGCTCTACTATAGACCAGGCTAACTATTGAGCCTTTGCCAGCTTGGGGCAATTATTTAAATCGTAATTTGGATGCACAAACTTAAGTGCTAATCCATCTGAATATATAACCATAAAAACAATAATGCTGGAATATTAAAACATGTTGATCATCATCAATGCTCTGGCCACTTAGTACTATTGATGTACTGGCCAACTATAAACTTAATTTATAATAGACTAAACTAAATAAAATATAGTACATGGACTTTGAAGAATATACTCTTCACACCAATCCAGAATTATCATCATCTTCATCATCTGGATGCCAATATACTAAATATATATGCCCTCTGTCCCATATAGCTGTTATGCACAAATCTAGTTCAGGAAGCAAGAATTCCAATTTATTACTAATGAGCAAGAAGAAAATAAATAAAAATATTAGCTTATTATAAATAACCATAAGCAAGTCATGGGCTTCCCTTCCTTATAAATAACAAGTTTTATTGGAATCAAAAAAAACTAAATCCTAGAATATTAACTGTCATGATATATGGCTACACACCCTGTACTTCATGAAACAGGAATTGGATAGAATAAAGAAATTAAAGATTTAAAAATTTTTTTTTAAAAACTATTTAATATCTAATTAATAACAACAAAAACAAAAATGTCAGGATAGTATGACATTTCAAACATCCGTTTCATAAAAAAAAATACATTTTTATAAAAATTACATTAACCAACCAATTAATTTTTATTCATGGATTAACTTTAAATTAATTAGATTCTTTCTTTAAAATTTTTAAGAATTAATTAACAAACACATTCAGAATCAAAGATAAGAATCTTAGATTCAGCTTAGCAAGATAAAAAAAAATTTAACTTTACAATAGTTTTTTCTTTTAAAAACTATTTCACCATTTGTAATAGAAATTTAACCGGGTTTCAGAAAAAATCAAAATGTCTAACAATTTAAAATATTTTAACTTAGTAAAGTTTTTACTATTATCAATTCTTAAACAGCAGAAAAAAAACATTACATTTATGAAACAATAACAAAAAAATTTCTATTAATAAAAATAAAGTGTGCATACATAATACAAAAAAATAATACCTATATCCATGGCTTTATTGTTTATGGAGTACCTTCCAGTTACAATTTCCAGTTTTCTTTTCAATTGAGCTTCTCTTTGAAGGCTTTTTAGATATGTGCTTAATTAAGGTGTCCTTTTCCTGGTCTGTATCAATTCCAGGTATGCAAAAAATATCAAATTTTGTCCATTAGGTTTCCTTGATTTTCCAGGTGAGACTGACACAGCCAGGAACTCATGTTCTTGGTTGAAAGAAGATTGCAGACTACTTTAGAGGGTACCTTCTTATTTATATTTTTATTCCAGTGAAGGTAGATTACATGGAATGTGAAGTCTAGCTTTTAGCAGAATCTAGCACATCGTTTTCATTGTACAAACCATTTTAGTGCTAAACTCATAATATGCTAAAAGCTTCATTATAAAACTGCTATTTTATTCAATAGCTTAGAAAATGATTCGTGCTATATTATGCCAACAGCTTGATAAAGACTTCTGCTTCTTTCTTCTTTAGCAGCTGGATTAAAACTTGGGCTGCTTTTTCTTCAACAGCTAAATTAGGAATACTACTGTTTTTTCAGCAGCAGGATTAAGATTTCACTGCTCTCTCTTCGACCGCTAAATTAGGAATAACCTCTCCAGCCACTTCGGTATTATCATTCCTGCATATATATATATATTTTTAGAACAATCTTGCCCACAAAACAATTATAATCAGTCTCTTGCATGATAATCTTCATGACAACCAATTATATAAAATTTTATAAATACAGTTGTTCAGCCAATTTCCTTCTTAATCACAGATAAATTAATATTATAAAATTATTCACATTTCTTTCTAATTAAAACCAAATCCTCTTGCAAAAAAAAGATAATCAGTTAATTGCATTGCTTTGCTTTTTCCTTTTCATTAGAGATTTAAAAAAAAAACAACTTTGATTAATTAAAAATAAAATTTACAATGTTTTTAAAATCTTATTTTGTTTTTATTTTATTTTTTTAAAAAAATCCTCTTAAATATATTTAATCTTTGAGAATTTTCATACTATCATATGGGGATTTTCACAAATATTGAGTTAAATAATGATCCTTTAAAAAATAGGTCTAAGAAAATTTAAATATTGTTTCCCCCATTAATAAAATAATTTTTTATTCTGAAACCTGAGAAACATGCTGTCAATGTCTAATTTTTTTTTTTCTAATGCAGCTATGTAACCAATTGGTTACAATATATAAAGCACATTTACTCAAACTAATATGAACAATGCAAAACTATTTTTGTAATTAAATAATGTTTATTGTCAGCATCACCCCTGGACAAGCCCCATCAATTGAGGACTTTGTGAGAAAATATCATTTCTAAACATTCTAAAGATATATATATATATATTTTCTTTAAACAAGAGCCAAATAACTTCTAATTTATTCCTATTAATTTTTAAAATTTATACTAACAATTTTTAGATAGATAAATAAATAAATACTATCAAAATACTAGCTTATTTTATTTGGATAAGATTATTGATTAATGTATTATTTAAAATAGTCAAGGGTATCTCTACATTTATTTTTTTTATAAGCAAAATACCTATATACCATTGACACTTGTCTCGGCACCAGTCGTTTATAATCATGACAAATGTTTGAGTTCCAAAACTCTATCGGTAAAGAATGAAATGCAACGGGAACACTGTTGTGTACTCATATTGAAGTACCAATCTATGCTGAAATGAAATGAAATAAATATAAGAGAAAACTCTCTGGTATACTTTATCAAAAATTGTAATGGTGTGGGATGCCCGAGAGATTAGACTCAAAAATCAAACCAAATATTCAAAGCTTATAATGATAAAAAAAAAATATTGAAGTAAAAAAAATAGAAGACTATTTATGTGTCCTGGCTTCAAATATCTCATTTACACCAATACAATTGAAATTAAAATAAATAATAAAAACTAGCTCTTATTGATGTCCTGTAAATTATAAAATAAGAGCATCAAAATAATATTAACCAAATAATATAAATGTATAATGAGTGTAAACACAAGCTGGACTTGATAATGCTGTATCAGTTAGCAAGTTACTTTTTTTTTTTAATAGAGTTGGTGAATAAGGATTTAGCAGACTTTATAAATTTATAATTGATATTTATTTTAAATAACCCTTAAGCTACTCTGTGTTAAATTTTGTTCTACTTTAAAAGTATAAAATATTAAACACAATAATGAGTTTTAGTTATAAAACCCAACAATAGCTTTGACAGTAGTGAACACTCATACAATGTTAAATTAATCTTCAAACAATAGTACAATAATAACTGTATTTTTACATTAGACTATTTCCATCATATAATATATGTATTTAATATCTTTAGAAAAATTTAACTTTATTTAAATATTCCAAATACATTCAACTGTTAGTAATAGCACATCAAACAGGTGTTGCTGGCCTGATCAGTGACAGTACTAACATAGGATTCGAACCTAGGTCCTTAGATTCTTGAGTTTTGAATTTTAAGATAGCACTCTAACCATAATGTTTATAATTACTCCTTAGTTGGAGTTAGTTTATCCATGTTTATTTCTAAAATATAGATTCTGATTGTTATATTTTATAGTTATTAAGATAAATAAATTCAAAATTCCAATTTAATAAACAATGATAAGTTTATTTACAATAAATAATAAAACAAATAAAATTAAGAATATATTAAAGGAACTAAAATGTAACATGCAATATGTGTTGAGTATGTTCGTACTAAAAAGTGATCTAAGACAAAACTCCTAAAATCAAAAATAAATATTCATTCTATGCAGTAATTTTTCAAAAACAAAAATAAAATAAATCATAATTTCTTATAATTTATTCACCATAAAGATATTGAATAAACCTAAACAAATTATCAGATAAACTCTATTCAATTATTATTTATAAACTTTAGAAGATTATTGCAATTTTTCTTGGATTAAGTATATATCTAAACATTCCCTCACATACAAAACACACACTAAAATGGTGTTTTTAAATATAAATGTAATAGTAAACCTTAAAAGAAATCAAACGACCTATATACAATGATAAATGTTCATTAACCATAGATTCTATTGCGCCTTAGATTTCTTTAACCAAGTTCAAAATATCCAATAATCCAATAATTAAAATGCAACATTCAAATAGGAAAGAGCATAATGTTTAAAATTTATTCTGTTGGATTGATAATTAGTAATTTCCAATAAGGTATTAGAGCACATTAATTCCTTTTAAGTTATTACATCATAAGTTATTTAAATATATCCTGATAATTTTAATTTTATTAATACATATATGAATGCAAACAGCTCTTTATTTCTGAGGTTGGTTTGTCTAATATTTGGGCTATTATAATTTTCACTTCGAAGTCACTATCATTTTATCCATTAGAGTATTAATAATGAACACATATATAAAATTGTAGTAAACACTTTAACATTTCATAATTTAACTCATTCCATTAGATAGCGTTAAACACATTATAACACGATGTATTAAATCAGAACTTTTAAGATTCTTTCAACAAAATAATCGTTCCATTTTAGCAAGTTATTATTTAAACCATTTTCATCAGGCACATATGCATATAAATATCCAGTTTTAATTTAAATAAACAATGTAAATTCCTTTTGTGAAACTTTCTGAATGCTATCATGAAGATGAATTTTCCTCTTCTTATTACTTTTTTTTTTTTAAAAAAAATTCCTCAAAGATCTACATTTTTGCCCGAGAATAAATGTTGAATTTTTCTACACTTATCCATAATGTTATCAACAATATACATTTCTAAATATATAGATTCATCACTTCATGTTTAAAAAAAATAAATTTAATGCTTAATGCATTATACTGATTATGCTGTTAAGTATACATCCTATATAGAAAAGTGTAAGTAAGAGACTAGCCTTGACTTGAAGTCATGGGCTTATTTATCTAAATACAGATCAGTGCTTCAAAAAAAAATACATCATTCTTCAATTCTTAAAATCTTATACAATAATCTTGTACACACAATGACCATACATACACAAATATATTCATACACATAACTATAGTGAAAATATAATCATTATTCTTCAACTTATAACTACTAAATGTGGAGATGAGCAATGTTATTTTGATGAAAAAAAAGTCTTTAAATATTTTAATCAGTGACTTTTAAAGCAGGACACTGAACTGAATTCATGACATATTGTTCTGTCTTAAAACATTACAAAAAAACAAAGAACAAACTGTAAACATACTTAAAAAATAAAACAGGTAACAAATTGTTTATATATTTTATAATAACTTAAACAAAGACATAATGAAATAAAATTGGACAAGATATCATTCTGACCCTTATTAAAAAAAATGTCAAAACAGATTGCATATGATTTTTAAAATAAAGGAAAGATCATACAGTGATAAGTATGAAACATTTTGACAATCTTTTCACATTTTTTTCACTTCTAGTTGTTTTTGATGCACCTAGCTGTTAATAAACTTCAATGCTTTCTTTCTACTATCACAAAATCTTGCAAACTACTAGAAAACATACTGCGATTTATGTTTCACTGCCATACACAGTTTGAATCATTCCAGTAGCAGTTTTGCTCAATTTAAAACTAAATTTAATGTTAGCACATTGTTCTAAAATAGGTTACAGACATTTTGATATTATATATAAACAAATTAATGTAAAATTAATTATTTAAAATGAGATTAATATTTCTACATTTCTTATACATATTATGTACAATAAATGTATGTTATAACAATCCTATGCCAAAATATAAGATATAAAGATAGATGTAATATATAATGTAAGTAAAATAATATAATTTTGTAGGATAGCCAACTCGCACATTTAATATTTTAGCTAAAATTATGGCAATAAAAACAATAGTGTTGTTTAATGTGATTTGGTACATGTCACTTACATTAAAAAAAAAAAGTAGAATTAATTCTAATCATTACTTATTATATATCATTTTATTATGACCTGTCAAAAACCTTGTAGGATAGTTATTAATTTATTTGTCTGCCATGGCCAGGTAAAACCTGGAAATTTTTCTAGATTCATATCAAACTTAAGATAACACAAAAATGCAATATTGGTCAATAAATGAGTAAGTAGCAATTCATAGGTAGAAGATAAAATAAAAGTGAAAAATTGGTTGGCAATTAGAAAAAATTGTACTGCTGTTTTCTTTATAATCCATTATTGGAAGGCTGTTGAAAAAGCCTTTATTTAGAAGTAAGCTATTTAAAGACCATTTTTCTACACTGCATTATCTAATTTCAATAACTATTCTCTTAATATTTATCCACAAAATTCTGTATACATAATAATCATCTTTTTTTAAATTTTTTATCAAATTAAAAATCTTTTTTTTTTTCACTGTTTATACAGTCTTTTTAAATAGTAAAAAGAGTTCTGAAAAAGATTGTTGGATGGTTAAAATTATTAACTACTTTTGGAAGTTTGGAATAATAAAATATTGCATTTGCAATGTGTAATGAGCATAGAAGAATATGTTAGCATTCTTTGTTTCATATTAATACAAACACTAAACTGAAGAACATTTTATAATTAATGAGAACATGTTCTTTATCACTTTTTTATATATAATAAATACAGGGTATCCCAGTAAAATGGTGATAATATGAAATAAAAATATAAAACATTATTTATGTTTTGTTTTTACTATTGATTATTCAAAATAGTCTCCTTGTGATTCAATACATAACTGAAAATGATTGTAAATTTTCTGAAGCACTCCTTGAAATTCTCCACTGGAATCATCTGCAAAAACTTTGTCGCAAACTTCTGGATGTCCTGATTTGAACCATGACAGGATCTTTTCATGGCTAACTTTAAAATTTAAAAATCGTTAAAAGTAAGCAGGAGCTAAAGCAAGAGAATAAAGTGGATACTCAAACAAACCAATGTTTTTTTTTTTTTTTTGCTCAAAAAATTCTGCACAATCTTGGTACTGTGAGTTGGCAAGTTATCATGCAACCATGATCAAAAGCCTTGTTTGTGATATTCACATTTCTTGTGGCTCACAATGACATAATGATTCAATACACCTAAATAATAGTTAGCATTTATTGTCTGATCTGCAGAAATGTATTCATCATGAATAATACTTTCAGAATAGAGAAAAAACAACGATTCAATGTTATGTTTTAGCTCTTTTGCATTTCACAATTTTTTTGATTTTTCTAGTAATATCAATTTTACACTCTAATCATCCATTAACATGTTTGACAATATTTCCAGATCCATTGTTGCAGTCTTTTGCATGTTTTCGCAATGCTCCACTATAGCATCTTTTTGACAAGGGTTAATAAATGAAAGATAAAGTGTGACACATACCTTGTTTTTTCATATTTTCCATTAAAATGTGATGGACAGTAGTTTTATAAATGCCAGTGAGTTCCTCAATGAATTTGAAAGATATACAGTGATAACTTTTTGCACCTTTTGTTTTTGATGCAGCCAGCTGTTAATAAATTTCAATTCTTTCTTTCTGCCATTACAAAATCTTGCAAACCACTACAAAACATTTGTGCGATTTATGCATCACTGCCATACACAGTTTGAATTTTTTTCAGATATTTCTGTAGCAGATTTTTTTAAAACAAAATGTAATATTAGCACATTGTTCCAGAGTAGGTTTTCTACAAAAACAAAAAATATACTATAACATTTCATAAGATACTTCATGATCCAGCCAAAACATCTTAAAATTTTTGTGGTGAATAACTAAACTATCACTATATAACACATTGCATTGATTTAGATGGCTCTGCAGGCAGCTAGAAAAAAACATCAACTCACTGGGTCTCATTATATATATATATAATTTTATTAATAATACTTTCTCTTCCCACTTTATGAAATATTGAATAACTTCACTCTTTAAATTTTTGTTGTTACTGCAACCTTGCTTAAATATAGATTCCAATAAATTGTTTAACAATCATTTCAAATACAGATTATATATGTGAATATTTTTGTCTAAATGTAGAAATGTATGCTTATTTTTCAAATAAAAAGATACATGATTCACTGGGATTCTTTTTTTTTTTTTAATCACTTGTCTACTATATAATAAATAGATCAATTTTAAAAAAATTTCCCAATGAGTTCTCATATCAAGATTTTTTTTCTTTCTAATATCAACTAATGTTTTTAGGTTCAACAAATTTCAAAAGACAACCAATTGGTTAATAAAATAATAATAAAAAAAAAAAACATAATTGAAAATAGAATTTAATCTATATCCCATATATTTTTATCAAAAAGCAGAAAAAAATAAATATAATTAATCACAATAAAATAAAATAATTTTAAATGCCATTCAAATAAAAGAAATTAATCAGATCCAAACAGCATAGCTATTTAAATAAAAGATGAAATTAGCAATAGTACATAGCTTATGGGAATCACATGGCTTGAAGGTTGCAAAAGAAAAGTATAAGGTTAATGAATGGTTTCCAAACATATACTAAGTTGATTTATGGAGCTATTTGCCATTACCATATGAAAAGTATCTTTAAATTTTCTTCTTTTTATATCATAGAAGCGTAAGGAATTTATGTGTAACAATACATAAGTTTTTATTTTCTTTAAAAGCAAAAATGAAATATAAATACACTATATTGCATTTTATTTTTATATTATCCATATCAGAATAAATGACACATTTCCATTTCATCATAAAACAAATTAGTAGTATCCAGATTGGTAATACTAATTAATAGTTGCACTAGGTGTAATTCATCAGTAAAAAATGAAAATTATTATTTCCTAAATTATGTGTTTTATTATATTTCCTAATGAGGTAAAAAGTTTTCAGAAGTTGTTTAAAAATTCTGTCTAGGAAAAGAGACTACAAATAAAAATAGGCTGCATATCATTGAAATTAGGAATCTCAAATAATGTTTTTTGTAAAAAAGCAAGCGTTGGTAACTGAGAGGTCAGCACAGCCACCTTGTAAGTAAGCAGTTGCTTGCAGACAGTTGTCGCGGGTTCGTTTCCTCGCTTCCCGGCTGATGCTTTGACTTATGGGGGGGGGGGGGGGAGTCTGCATAGCTTTATATGTTGTTATTTCTGAGAGTAAAAAAAAAGTTATACAAATTTTTATGATTAAACTTTGGAACTATATAAGATTGTTAAATTAAGTTTCCAATATAAATGATGGAAACATTTTAAATTTTTGTATTAAACAAAATTTTGAATTAAACTACATTTGAATCAAATTAGTTGTACTGTATTTATTTTGTACTTAGGAAGACAAATAAAATTAATATATACAATTTAGTTTATGAGTAAAAAACATTAAGAAACATTGCTCTCTTCTAACACTCTAACAGCCTTGAATGAAAAAGTTCACTATCAGTACAAAATAATGCACACATAAAAATATGTATTAACAATGGTTAACATAATCAAACTATAAAATATCTGATAATCAGTTATATATGTAAATTTATATAAAATAACTCCCACATCTGTGATCTTCGAATTCAAGCCATGTTATAAATGTCGAAATCACAGATAATAACAAACCATATTATAATTATGTATTTTAATATACCTATGTGCAATGTTGGGTAAAAAAAAAACCTTTTTATTAATTTTTTAATGATTTTATTTCCTATTTTTTCAAAGCACATATAACTGAAACGGTAATTATGGAGATCATGAAAACAGAATGAATGCTATATATGTTAATGAGAATGTGTGAAAACTTTCACTAGAAGCAAAATATATAAAAATGTATTACCAGTTAAATATTTTCTTATAAAGTTGTAAAAATGTAAATAAATTAAAATAGAAACTAAAAAATATATCTACTAACCATGGGCAACATTGTTAATACAATCCAGATATTCGTTATCCTCCTCATCATACATGTACTGGCCTGAAGCACGAATGATCTTAATGGGATCAGTTTGAAAGAACAATTTGCACGACTTACTGCAACAAAAAACATCTGTTAAAAAATCAACAGAAAATAAGATTTAATTATGTTAATAAAATTTAATATTTAAAAATCAGAAGATATATGTGACAATAAAAAAATTCAGAAAAGTATACTCTTTAAATAATCATTAAAACATATTAACAATTAAAAACCTACCAAATATTTTAGTATTGATAACTATACAACTGTTTCAAAAAAACAGACAAAATGACTAACAAACATGACAGCATATAGAAGACCTCTCTTCATTGGTTAAGATTGCATCATATTATAATCATACTTTTATATTCAGTACATCACATATGATCAATCTAGATTAATTCATGGATTTTGAATTACACTGCACCATTCATTTCTCTTTTAAAATCTGGATCTCATATTTGATCATTTAAATTATTAACATTATTGCCATTAAAAAAAGAATTAGACAATTTAAATAATTAAGAATGAAATCCAGAATTTAAAAAATGAGGAATGACTAACCAAAAAATTTATATTTTTATGTTAAGCTAAGCAGAAAAGTTATTTAAAAATATTAAATAGACTTCAATGATGGCTCAGACCTGAATAAAAACATAAGGGCAGCTACACAGATAATTGGTACAAAAATGCAGCACACTTCAGTAATTTTTAAATGACAATGTATGAAGACTAGAAAGAATATGAAAATACTGAAAAATAACCCATTTAGAAAACTGAATATTAGGAATTCTGTAAAATGATATGAAAAAGAATTAATGATGAAAAGAAATATAATTATAAATTGCAAAAAAAAAAAAAAAGGATAAAAGTTTTAAAAGTATAACATTTTAAAATTGGAAGGAAAATTGTGGCGCAATAATAAAAACAAAAGACAGTACTAGTCTAAAAAGAGTAATGTCATTATATATTGTCTGAAAAAGATCTACAAAAAAACTTTATTGCAGTAAAGAACAAAAAAGTAATCTCTACAATTTTTATGAGTTACCATATGTTTTAAATAAAGATGTTAGACATGTAAGGATCTCTATTATAAAGAATGGAAAAACTCTACTAAGTAATGGAATTATTATTGATATCTAAAAAAAAAAAAAAAGCAAATGAAAAACAAAAATTTTCAAGTTTCTTCATCAGATCCACATAATTTATAAATTGTATTAAGAGATCATCTATGAGTGTTGCTGAAAAACGTTTGTGTGTTTTTTTAAATATATTATTATGGGATTATAAAATGTTAAGTATCAGCTTTTTTGATCATTCAGTAAACGAACTTCTAACACAATGATTTCAGGAATACATATGTTTATATTACAAATTTTCGGTATACATAAATATAATATTATCTTTTTCTTTCTTTCAAAATTTGCTTTAGATGCTTAGATTCTTTATTCTCTACTAAACAGAGATGAGCTTCATAAAACAATAAGTGAAAGAAAACTACATTAAAACCCATTCTCATATTTACATTTAGTGTGGGTAATATCTGACTTACAGCAATATTAAAGGGAACACACATAAGAGATTATGAGAAAGTATTAATATTATATAAAATTTATAGCATATTTACTTTCTATTGTATAAGGGGGAAAGAGACAAAAAGATACATATACCCCCCCCCACCCCAAGAAAAAGAGAGTTTATTGTGTCAGCTAAAAATGAAAACAAATTTATCCAAGAAAAGATAAGTCATCTATCTAATATAGAGAATATTTCTCAACATTAATCATATTGAGATATATCATTTTTGTTCACATTCGAAAGATCAAAATCAAATTGCTAAAAATAAAATTGAATATTTCCCCTCCTTAACAAATACGAGTGATAAGTGAAAAATATACTGGTACTTAAGTCAATATCAATAAAACTTTCTAAATATATATATATTGAACTTGAACAATAATTTTCATGAAAGTATCAGATATCATTTATGTTATAAAAATTAACTCATCAAAGACACTTTACAAAAGTAATTATTTGATTGCCTTAAAAGATCTAAATACAATGGACAGCCATAATTAGGCAGTAAAGTATTCAATGTATTTCAAAAAATAAACTTTGCTATAGAAGTTTAAAAGATAGTATTGATTTGCAGTTATATTTGTTAATAAATATATTAAACAACCTCAATACTACCACATTCTTTAAATTCATATAAATAATAAAGAAGTCTAATAAATAGCTTCCCAATTGCTTCCAGTTATATTATATGAAATGTGTTATCATTTGTTCAGTATATCATATTGTCTAATTATTCCAATTCAGATTTAGAATTTAATACATGCATCTACTTTAAATTAATATTTTACATGCAGATTTAGAAAAATAAATAAATAATAAAGTTAGAGAAATATTGCAGTCAGAAAATCTCTTAAAAGATATATATATAAAACGTTCATATTTTTCTATGCTTTTATTCTGCCTATTTTCTTTTATATGTATGAAACAATTAGTTTCAAGTGAAAACTGGACTATGTCCCTGAAGCAAGACATTATTAGAGTTTAGGATATAGCTCTAAAATTATATTAAGAGAGTGATATTTAAAAGCAAATTGTTATTATAATGATCATGTTATTGCCTGATAGTAATACTGTATTGTCTAGTTGGCTTATTTGCCTTTGGAGAAACATCAATCATACATAAATAAAACTATAGTATTGGCTAATTAGGAGAAAAATAACAAATATAAATATTTATTGTAGAAATACAATATATTGCTTTTTAATATATTTTTACAGTTGACAACGAATTAATCTAATATATAAATAGATAAAAACAATTTAAGATAAAATTTAAATAATTCAAAACTAAATTAAGTTATTTACAAATAATTATCTCAAGCATTCTAAATGTTATATATATATATAAAATATTGCTGCACATATAAATTTTAATATTTTTGTAACAAAGTTAAAATAATAGAATTGCAAGTTAAAAACAAAAGTTCTAAACCAGGAAGTTTTTTTGGTAACAAGAACTACATGTAATACTTTTAGTATGTTTTTGAATATTCAATAATGCAAAAAATATTTTAAAATTATATTTAAATTTTTAATTAAACATAGCTCAATGTATACATACTTATTCTTAAGTATTATTTTCTATTTGGCTGATAAATTAATTTCATTTTAACTAAACAACAATGTTAATAAAGGTATGCTTATAAACATTAGAGCTCCCAAGAATATGTGGATCGATTCTATTCTTAATCTTTTGTTCAACATTTAATGCTTTTAATTCATAGCCTGATGGAGAATGATTTGTTTACATATAAAATTGTATTTATAAAGAAATACAACTATATAGTAGCCCTATTCACCAACAAAGAATCTGTCAAAGAAGTTCAGTGAGATGGCTGTTAAAGGGACTAACATGATATTTTGATTTGACAAATTTCATTTTAAAGGAAATTTATAGCAGAAAGTTGTCCCCAAAAAGATATTACTCAGAAGCTAATTTATTGAAATTTATTTCCAAAATTCAGTTATAAATGAGATTTTATGTACTAGCTTCAAACCCATATCCACTTGCAGTTTAATAAAATCTATCGTTATTGAAGCAATATCTCCGGTAAAAGATGAAAAAAGACATCTATTGTCGATGGATGCAATAATAAAAAATCCGTAAGGAATCCAAAACACGGCTTTGTTAGTTCTTCAAACATATTCTCAAAATTATTAAAGGTGATTCTAAGTTTTCTTAGTAACATTTCAGTATTTACTGTCTTTAATTTCAGTATTAAAAAAAGTAGTTATTTTAATTTAAGGTTAGATAAATGCTCTAATTTCTTTGATGACGATTTCAAGGGTATAATGTTTTTAATGAATTCAACACAGAAAGTGATCATAAATTTGTGAGATGTAAGATAGATGTTAATCCAAAACTAGAGACAAAAATTATTAAGAAAAACAATATTCACAGTTGATATTTCTAATCTTCAGAAACATTCCATTCAATTTAAATTAAAATATGAACAGATTTTGATAGGAAGATAACTGATACACTATTAAAACCAGCAAAAAAAAAAAAAAAACTAACTGGTACAAAAAAGCAGCAAATGATCAGTAAAATTTCTACTGAGACAAAAAAATTTATAAAGAAAAAAAAGTGAAAATATATAAAATTGATGTATTAAAAAGATTGACTATCTAGAATTTTGTAAAATGATAAAAAAAAAAAGAGGCTAATAATGATATAATAAAATATAGTTGTGAATTAGCAAAGAAAACTATAGAAGAGACTAAGTCCCAAAAGTGTAAAATATCTTGGTATTGGTAGGAAACATTTCTACAATAAGAAAAAAATATGGAACTATTACTAAAAAGACAGATGACATCATAAAATGCATGGAAGAGTTCTATCAAGAATTATAAAGAAATAGACCAAGAAAAAGTTTTCCCTACAACAACTATAACTCCTGAATTATTCTGGACTAAAAAAGCTACTGATAATGATGGAATTATAATCAATATCTTAAAAAAAAAACCTGATTAAGAAATATAAAAATTGTTGGCAAAGTTATATGCCAAATATTTAAATGATAAAGAAGTACTAGATTATTGAAAGAATGCAGTACTACTAATAAAGAACATATTAGGAAATCTCGACCTAAGAGTTTTTTATCAGTTATATACAAAATTTTTATCAAGAACATTACAACTAGTCTACAGTGAACTTTGGATTTTAATCAACCAAAAAACAAGCTGGATTTAAAAGTAGTTTTAGTATAATGGATCATATCTAACTATTGAGAAGTTATAGAAAGGACTAATGAGTATGAGTTGCCATTATGCTCTGTATTTGTAGATTATGAATAGCATTTGATTCTGTAAGCATTGGATATCTATAACACATTCTGAAAAATATTTATCAAAATACAACAGCAATAATTAGAATTATATATTGATACTAAGAAGTTTAACAGTGAAAAGAATGTATGGCAGAATGATTCAAAAGGTATCGATCTAATCGCTATCTATATTTCCATTTTCTCTTTAATTTATTCTTTATATACTAATTTCACATCGTGAAAAAATACTGAGATGACTAATCAATCAACTGAAGATTTCTTTGAAAAAATGGTGATTTATCATAATTTATCAATTCAAAGTGGAATCTAAAACATTTTACTTTTTATTGACAGATCCTTTTTTGGTGAACGTTGACTGGTATTTGTCTTTTCTATTTCTTCTTCAGTTTTGACAAAATAGGAAAGGGAAGGGCAAAAAAGATCAATTCTAAGTTTTCAAGATTTCTTTGAATTTTTCATCATCATAATACTATTTAATATTACTTACAAAATCAACTGATGTAGTATTTCAAACAACCTCTTTTGATTTGTAGCAGAGATTTGTTTTAGAATTTTTATTATTTTGTCTTTAAACATTTTAAAATTTCTTCTTTCTTATTGGCTTTTTAAAAAGCGAGGAGAGAGGAGGGTGAATTGTGCTGTTTACTTTGATGAAAACAATAATTGTTTGATACATTCAATACAAAGTACAAATCAAATCAAACATTCCAAATAAAAATAAACTGGTTGGGTTTGAAACAACAACAAATTAACCAAAAAAGCTTAAAATCAAAACTTCCTTATTGATTTGGATTCTCCTTGCCCACTTGATTACTTTTTGAGTTCACAAAAAATCAAAGGCATCATTGCTTTCATTTTGAACAGAGTAATTTATTGGCAGTGTTCATGGACAATGCAAAATTACTCTAAACTCCCCGTTCTTTTCACCATCACAGATGAGTCAAAGTGTTCTCTAAATGAAGAATAAAAGGATTTTTAGTTTGTTTTTTTTCCAATTAAAAATTAAAAAATAATAATACAATTTAAATAATCACCACATCTTCAAGATTAATGTTTCCAGATGCTTTTCAAATAAAAACATTTAAAATAAACAATATATTCAATGCAGAACACTAAGTTTATTTTTAAATTATTTCTAATAATAAAGTAAAAAAAATTTTTTTGTAACACACAACAAGGTGAGATGTTTCCCTTTTTATGTTTTACATTTTTTTTTTTTTAATTCTTTACAAATATAGATTTTACTACACATTGAATTTCTGAATTCAGTTGTAATAATATTACAAGAATAAATCGCAAGTCCAGATCATAGTTCTCTACCCCCCCCCCCCCACTTTTGAAAGAAGAAAACTACAATTTTCAAAGACAAAAGAAAAAAGAATCAAAATTTCCTAATGGATTTTTTTTTTTTCAATTACAAATAAGAAAAAGGTTGTTTGAAATTTATTTATATTTTTTAAGTTGAGATTATATAGGCAGTATTATGAGAAATCAACCATGAAAATTTACCTTATTTTTGATCATTTCCTCCATCTCTCTCCTACTCACTCCTCCATCCCCCTTTCCCCTCTTGTCAAAACCTAAGAAGAAATTGAAGAGAAATAAATTGGCCAAAAAACAAAAAGACTGTGAATAAAAATTAATACTAAAATATTTTAGATTACACATTGAATTTATAAATTAAGTCATAGTAGTATTATTACAATAAATCTCCATTTTCCAGAGAAAGACATTTTTTTTTTGTTTCCCTAATCTCTCCTCCACTCTCCTCTCCCCTTTTCTCTAAAAGGCAATAACTGAAACACAGGCTTGTTATATACCTGTGGCTATATATATGTAATATAGGGTATATGAGCACAGACTTTCACACCATCCACCTCTCTCCACTCTATCTAATAACAATGATACACCTAAACACATATATGCTGAAAAGATAAATAATCACCAATATACGTATTTCATGCAAACAATCAATAAGAAATTAAAAAGATAAATAAAAATTCACCAAAAAAATCCCCAAAGACCTGTCAATGACAATTATACATAAAAGTTTTAGATTACACATTGAATATAAATTCAATATATAGTAGTATTACTATGGTAAATCACCTCTAAAGAAATCTTCAATTGATAGATTAGCCATCCCAGTAATCTTTCATGACATTAAAGCAATTATTTAATATATATATAGCCAATTAGAAGGATATATAACAGGGTGATTCCATATCTCCTAAACTTTTACAGCAGTTTTATAAGAAATATTTTGTGGATTAAAATGGGAAGCTAAGGAAATAAAAGGAAATAGATTATTTAAGTCATTAAGATTTTGAAGATAATGTAATTGTTTTTGCAACTATTGTTTCAGAGCTTCAGAAAATGTTGTAAGAGTTACTCTAGATGAAAGTAAAAAAAATAGAATTAAAGATAAATGCTAAAAACGTAATATTGAATGGATTTTTTCAAAAGAAAAAAAAAAAGATCAATAATGATGAATTAGAAAACTAAAAACATCTTAGTCAGATTATTAAGACAGAAAAAAACATAATGAAAAAAATTAATCATAGAATTAAACTTTGGTAAAAATAACATAGAAGAAAATATACTTGTATTTTGAAAAGGGATAACTATGTATTACTTGTACTTATTTATAGTTCTGAGATGTGTCCAGTGAACAAAAGAGCAATTGAAACTCCAGACCACTCAATCAAGTATGGACATGTTAGGCATAACAAAAAGAGATACATCAGTGACAGAACAAGTAGTTATTATTGACATCATTGAAAAAATTAGGAAACTGAAGTGAAGTTGGGCTGGACATATCGTTAAAAGAAATGATAAGAAATGGACAATTGACATCTTAAACTGGATACCAAGATATTGTAAAAGACCTAAAAAGAGATTCGATGTAAGATGAATGAATGAAATAAGAAAGTGTACTCAGGTAATCGTGGAGAAGAGACTAGAGATTGGAGAAACTGGAGTAAAGACATTCATCCTGCATTAGATTGATAATGATTGAAATGATATTTGTTTGAAATCTCGCAATACTGTCTTTTAACTATGTCTGACATTTACTTTTGGAAAGACATAAACATCTTGCCTAATTATAGCTCCCCTAGGATTTTATTTTTAACCAAATATTGGCAATAAAAGAAATCAATATTATGTCTTTGATATAACTTTTCCAACATAAATGGAATCTGCATCTCTCGTAAAAATCATGTTCAAATTCACTACAAAAAATTCTGTTAATATTCATTCACTCGATACTCAATCCAAAAAATAATGATACATTTATAAAACAATTTATATCCATAATTCAAATATTTATTTAGTAATATGGTAAACATTTCAACAATGCATAAAAGCTTATCTTTTATAAAACATTTAACTTTTGATTTGCAATACACATATCATCATATGAAAAAAGAAGACATTCGCACATCAATAAAGCTATGAGAAGTTCTAGAAATATATCAAACAAAAATGTTTGTCACAGCAAGAAGTATATACATTTTAATTAAAATAATTTTTAGACCAATATTAAAGAGTAAACATATTATAAAGAGCAGAGCAAATTATCAATGTTAGTAAAGTCAATTACGAGATATTAGCACTATTTTGGCTATCAAATTAAATACTAATTTAATGCAAAGAAATTAATCTTAAAAAAAAAAAAAATTACTTAAACAAATTCGTCATCTATTACAAATTATTTGCGACTGAATATGTTATAGTTTTCAGATAATTTATGCAAGGTTTGTGAGGCTTTGTACTGTTAAAACAGATCTGGCTAAATCAAAGAAGTCATTTTTTCCTCCTTACAATGATAATAATTATAGACTTTTAAATATTACAAGAAATAAAATACGAAGTATTTGACAATTTATTTTTTAAAACAATATTATCAATGGAAATAACTGAGAGATGTTAAACAAATGACTTAAATATGTTTGATCTAAAAAAGATATATTAATTTAAAAAATTGTATATTTTGACATACATTCTCTAATTAGAGAAATGTATTAATTTTTCCAGCAAAACATGGCTCAACAAAATTGAGACTTATTGAAGAATTTAAGTTAATATTATTAATAATAAATATTTAAATGTAAAAAAAAAAAAAAAAATCAAGTAGATACAAAATTTTATTTTAAAATATTAAAACCAACACATCTTTTGTTGTTTAACAGAGACAATATAAAAATAGTACTAAATAAATTCAAATAATATCCAGCGCTTTCAACACTTAAAGTGTCCCTATCATGGCAACTATTTATTAAATAATTATTAAATCTATCCTATCATTCTAGATGAAGTTTTAAAAATAAGATAAAATTGCCTAACAAATATATAAATGACTAATAATTGGTTTAAAAGATCAACATGACACATTTAAGTATCAGAAGTGAAATGTTCCATCACTCCACTATTGTATTAAACTAAATAGCAATTAAATTGCATAATAAATTTTTTAGAGAAATCATATAATTAATTATCTAATTTTTGAGGATTAAAAACAAATTTGATGATTAATAACATTATCAACATAAAATTGATATAAAGAATTCAGAAAAAAATTTCAATTATTTTAAAACATTTTGTATATACTTTCATAACTTAAAATATTTTTACTTTTATTTTCCATATTTTTTTTCTTTATTTATCATTTCCAATTTTTTGTTTAAGTCTATATATATTTGGTTGTATATAATAAGGATTATTATAATTTAAAATAATGCATGCATTTTCAAGATACATCTTAATAATACAAAAGATTTCATTACTTAATGATGTAGCTCCATATGAAGATACTAGAATAAATGGTTAAAGATATGGCTAGCAATAGCTAAGTACCCCTTACTATGATTAAATGTGAATATGTATAACATTTTTATATGTTATACACCTGGATCTTGTTTTATGCAGTAGATAGATTCCTCAGAAAGCATACACAAAAGAAATCGCATAAAAATAAACTTAACTTACCTTGAAAAATGGGGGATAGGTTCTGTAATTTTCAGAAATCGGTAAAAAAGCAAAACAACAAGGAAAAATTACTTTAAAATTCACATTTTAAAAATAAAGAAATAAAGTATGACTAATAAAAAATTTCAAATATTTGAAAAAAATTAATAAAAGACAAACTTTTTTTTAGTAACTACATTATTTAATTTTACATTTTCTTCATACATATTTTAATCATTACCGCTATTTGACAATATGCATTCGTTTGTGAACTAGTAAGAAATCAGATTTGTGACGAGATGTACAACTAGCACCACTTTCAGTCTTGTGCTGTGTTAATGGTTTTCTGTTTCTATATTAAAAAAAAAAAGAGATCGCAATCAAAACAAAAAGATTATACATTATCATTAGAAAGATTATTTTCAGTTTATAAAATCAATAAAATCTTCGTTATTATTTATTTTAAAAATCTAAAAAAATATTTATTTCTGTTATACCTAACAAAATACATTTTAAAAGTTTAATATTTTTGAATATTTATTGCGATATTTTTATATGTATGTATAAATCTATTATTATTATTTACTCATTAGTATAAGTAGGTTATTTACATAGAAGCTAAGATTCTAAATACAGCTTCAGGCCATATTCACATTACTGCTAATATAACATTATACTTTTGAAAAAAAAAAGTATTTCAAGTCAAAATAAGTTAATAATTTAAGTTTCTTGATATCTAATAAATATAGTGAAATATGAAAAATATTAAGAAGAAACATGAATCGCATAATTTAAAAATCGCATTAAAATAATCCACTTAAAACAAGACCCAGGTGTATATCTAAAAATTACTATTCAAATCATTATTAGCTAAAATCTTCAAGACCTTAGAAATAATGTCCTCCTCAAGCAACAAATTGTGGACTAAGTTTGACAGCATCTTTAAACTTATTAAACTTGTAAAGAAATTCAGTCAAGCATTGACAGCCAAGAGGTCATCGCAACCGCCTTGCAAGCAAGTAGTTGGATGCAGACGGTTGTAGGTTCATCTCCCGGTTGATGCTATGACATATGGAAAAAAAAAATTCAGACACTGATATATCTAGGCAGAAAAACTCAATGACAGAAAATTTTAATTCATTTATACTTTACAATAAATTGATTTACACAAGAGTAAATTGTAAAATAAAAATTTGATGGAATCCAAATAGTAAAAATGAAATTCAAATGTTATAGCAAATGGACATTTGATTTCTATGAAAAAATAAATTTCAATTGCTAATTAATATTTAAATTGTTTTTTATAATAATTATGAATTTAATAATTCCAGCAATATTTTTCAATTAAGTTATTTTGCAATCAACAATCTACATATCTTAAAATTTTGAGTAATTATATTAAAAACAATCACCAGAACAGAATAAACTTTTAAATATACTTAATTACATTTTTTATTACTTCAAAAACAATGATTATTCTTTTCATAGATTATCTGATAATCTACATTTTTTTTCCATATGTCATAGCATCAGCTGGGGGGGGGGGGGAAGGAGCGAACCCGCAACAACTGTCTGCAATCAACTGCTTGCTTGTAAGGCAGCTGCGCTGACCTCTCAGCTAACAACGCTTGACATAATCTACATTTTGGTTGTCATTTATATTATGCAATTTTTCATTCTCAAACCACTTCATTGTGTTTCAGGAAGCTTGTTTAATACAAAGAATACAAATATCTTGTATTTTTTTCATATAGTTTAAATGAAAATGGATAAAGTATGGTCTTTCAACGCTTTCTGATATGCATGCTTCATTCATGATTATATCAAAATAACATTTTTTGCTAAAACATTTTGTTTTAATCTTGGTTTCTTTAAAATTTTGTAATTTCTATTATTTGTTATATAAAATTTACATAAATTTTCTGCAAAAGTATTTTATTTTGATATACATTATTTCAAATATAAATTTTAGCAATAGCTTTTTTAATGAAGATGCCTGGTTTATGATGATCAATATTTTATGAGATGAGACTCACTATTCAAAAAATATTGCCCATGTTTAATTTAAAATAAAAATATCAACTTTTTTTGATGAAATACAACTAGTAATATAATTTTGAAGCTAGTTTAACTGTAAAGAATATATGAGCCTTTACTTGTATACCACTTTTTATGAATTATTTTATAACATGGAATATTTGCAATTAATTTCAAATGACTAAAGTATGTGGAAGTGGTCATTAAAAATTCATATAAGGAAAAGCATTGCAATTATTTTAATATTAAATAATTTTATACTCATAAATATGTTTATGTTATGCTCAAGTAAACATATATTAAAAAAATGAATATAAAAAAAAGAATTTGTAGTCTGTATCCCATACAACATATCAACAAAATTAAAGCAAAAAATGAAAATAAAAATAAACATAAAAATTTATAAATATTAATATAATGTACAAAAAAAACAATTATTAGGAATATCAATAAAAAAATATACAATAAAATTGCAAATAAAAAAAATGACTAAAAATGGGTCTTTAAAAAACCCAAGAATATATAAAAGATAAAAATTTAATAAAATTTTTCTATAAACAACATAAAATAAACAAATAATGAGCAATTTACAAGCACAGAAAAAAACACTGGATATAAGATAAAATTAGTAATATATATATAGAAAATATACAACAAAAAATATTCATGATTTAGAAAACGAAACTAAAAATAAATGAAAGAATTTATTTGATATATGTTTGTTGGATACATGATTAAATATAACAAGTTAGTAATTGAGAAATCAAATCAAATATTTTAAATATGGGGTTATAAAAAAATTCTAAGTGGGGAAAAAAATTGAGTATAAACAAAAATGATAAAAATATCACACCATATTAAAAAATTAAAACAGATATTTAACAATAATTACAATAGGCAAAAAATGATAAAAATAAAGAATGATGATCATTATAATAATAAATAGTCATTCAAAAAAGAGTATGGCCATTCCATCCCCAACTCCCCCTCCCCAAATGAGAAAAAAATCCTACTTTATAAATCAGTTTTGCAATGACTATTCAAACAAATCTGTGAAACACAAATACATCCACATTTAGAATATGCTTATCCAAGTATGTTTACTTATTATTTTATAATGTTGTCTTTTAGCTTCTTCAGCAGAAAACTTTTCTTTCTAAATACTTCAACACCAAGTGAAATTGGTGTTCTCTAATGTATTCTATTGACTGCCATATTATCCCAATGGAAACAATTGACAAAGAACTTCTTTAGAATGTCTGAGATAATAACCATAATGTAGATTCATCCACCCCACGAAATCCATGTTCAAGTTCATCATAAAATAATCTTTTAGAAAATCTTCCATTGTTTATTCGTTTTACATGTCCAATCCAACAAAGTTGTGATTTTATAATAGTGGACTCAATATTTTGATATCCTACAAGCTGAAAAACATATTGATTGGTTTTATGATCTTGCCATTGTATTTTTAAAATTTTATGAAACATCCTTAAATGAAATTTTTCTAATGCCTTTCTGTTGTGCTTATAGTGTCAAAATTCCACATCCAGATAATAAATTAGGTAAAATAAGTGTTATATGCAGCTAACTTAGTTGCAATAGTTATTTCCTCTGATAAAACACTTTAAAAGCAGCAGCAGCACAATGGAGTCTGAATTGGATTTCAATACCTAAGTTTACCCTTCTATTTATAAACTACCATAGAGTTTTAAACCGATTTACATTCTCAAGATGATCACCACCCAAGCTTCTCTTCCATCACTGACTGATAAAGAACTTGACATGTTTGATCCTTAAAGTTGTATTTAAAACATTAAGAATATTCTGTAAATTTAAACAGGCAAAAATAGCACAATCATCAGCATACTATAAATCTAGAATCCAAGATGAACGTTCTTGTTTTTGCTTTTAACAAATTCAAATTAAAAATTTCACAATGAAACCTGTATCATATCTTAATGCCTATCTGATTAAGTGGTCTATAAACAATTCCAAAGACCATCATCATCAAAATTGAAAACAAAGTTGGAACAATTATTCATCCTGTTTTCATTTCAAATGTCTGATTTTCCACCTATAGTAATAACACTTCTCACTTTATCATGTAGAAGCTGTATAATAGGAATAAATTTAGGCAGACAACTAATTAATTTCAAATAGCCATAGACCTGTTCTGTTAATTGATCAAATGCTTTCATCAAATCAATAAAAATAATATATAAATTGTTGCTTTATTTCTGAAACTTTTCTTGCATTTGTCTGGCAACAAAAATCATATCTATAATGCTTCTTGATTCCCTAAACCACATTGGGTCTCTGAAAATCCTTTAAAGTACTTTTACTGTAGTGGATAATAATGATACTCCACAATAATTATCACAAAGTTGCCTAGTTCCTTTGCTTTTAAAAATTGTAACAATTAAAGCATACTTAAAATCAGATAGCATAATGTAATGAACTGAAATATTAACATTTTTTTTAATGTTTTTGAACCTAATATATGATCATATTTTAAAACTTCTCCAGTTAGTTCATCAGGAATTGCAGCCTTTCCATTTTTAAGATTACAAAGAGACGTTTTAACTTCAATATATTGGATATCTGTTGAAATTTAAATGAGAAATGAATTGATCATTAAAAGTCATCATATCAATTCTTGTATCATTATTAAAAAGATGATCAAAATACTCTTTCCATTTGTTCAAAATATCATTATCATCAAAGAGATAGCCAATGCTGTATTTAATAGGATTGTGATACTGTTTCTCAATTCCATATGTTGCTTTCAATGCATCAAAAAAGATCTAGAATGACCATGATCAGCGAATGTACCTTCTTTGCAGTTTTAAAACACCACTCAATTTTAAGACTTTTTGCCAGTCATTGAACTTCTGCTTTCAGATCTTTATATTCGAAGTTTCACGTTTAATCTATTATTTTGCCAAGCATGGAATGCCACAGGTTTCTTTTTAATTAAATCACTAATAAAAGAATCATTGTCTAAAAAAATAGACATAATTCTTCTTTTTAGTGAACCCAAGAATAGATTTATTTGTATTCATAATGCATTCTTTAAGAGAATTCCATGCTTCAGTAATATGACAATTCCGAGATCCAATTGAGCAATTTTAGTGTTTAATCACTGTTGAAATTTAATACTATAAATTTAATAACATACCATTTAAATTTACAGCCCCAATACTATTATTTCAAATAACTTTTAGCTAAATCTACTATTTGTACCACCATGTGCATTAAAGTTTTCAAGAAAAAAAAAATCTTTTAATGATATTTTTGTAATAATGCTATCCAACAAGGAATAAAAACTTTCCTCTGAATTCTTTGAATCTAAGATTAGAATATAGGCACTGATAAAATGAGCCCTAGTATCCTTATGCCAGGTGACTTAAAATGTTTAATCTTTCATTAATACAATGAGGAATTCCAACAATAAAAGATACTAAATTAGATTTTACAGCAATTAACCTTTTATTGATAAGAGGAATTCCAATAATAGAAGATACTAAATTAGACTTTATAGCAAATTCAATACCTTGCATTCTTCTTTCATTGACTGACCTGCCTTTCCTAAAAAAATTGTAGCCATCCATTCTAATAAACTTCCTCCAGGAGACGAGTTTCTTTAAGATCGGCTATATCAATCATAAATCTTGACAATAATTTAACCAAAAGTGCAATCCTCCATTCTGATTTTGAAGAGCTTATATAAAGTTCGCACATTCCACGTATCTATATTTAGAAAAAAAAAAATTTACATTTATGATTCTTACTTTTGGAAATATTACTGCCACTTCATTATTGATATTATATTATTATTATAATTTTCTATTGCTGTAATAAAAAATCCATCAGGCATGACAACCTAGCCAGACTGTGTGAGACAGCCCATTTTTAGACATTTTCTAGGCTCTTCCACTTCCATGATAGGCAAGGGGATCCTTAAAGAGGACTGATTAAAAATACCATCTTTGTCAGCTGAAACTCCTGTCTAATTTAAATCCATTTCCAAACAAACTCATTAGTGATTGTACTGGATCAAACAAAGATTACAAATAAGAACTGCCAGCCTACTAAACCAGTCCCCATCATTGTCT
Organism: Epiperipatus broadwayi; assembly: GCA_028023455.1. NCBI lineage: Eukaryota > Metazoa > Onychophora > Udeonychophora > Euonychophora > Peripatidae > Epiperipatus > Epiperipatus broadwayi. The sequence continues at coordinate 2,707,597 of JAQFVV010012475.1, read as the reverse complement.
TCTTAATACTTAAGGGTTTGAGCTAAAAAAAAAAAAATTTAAAGGGAAAATTGGAGTCAGAATTTCTGAGCTTGTTAAAGAATAGAAAAGTTGGTGCATAGACACATAATCCCAATGTCAGTTAATATAAGATATCCGATGGCATGGGACTTACAATGACAAGGAGTCTACAATAACTTAACTAAGAAAAAGAGGAGACAGAAAAGACTATTTGTATCTGAAACAGTACTGAGGCTTCGATGAACCAATATCCTATCCTAAAAGGAAGCAGGACCTCTTGGTCAAGTACTGTTTATCTGATATTCACAGTTGGCTTTTATTTCTAAAGGACATTTTACTAACTGCAACCCATGGAACCAGTCAGGAGCCTGAGAATAGCGCTTGACATAATAATGATTAATACATAGATGGACGTAAAAAGAAATTTAAACATTGTAATATAAAAGTAATTTTCTGTGCAATAATCTAGTGTTTTGCCTATACAACTAATTAAAACATAATGGTATTTGTCTGATATTAAACTAAAAGTGGCTCACTTTTAGCTTAATATTCTAACTATTATAAGATTACTAATAAGTCACAGGGATTTTTTGGCTCACTTTTAGCTTAATATTCTAACTATTATAAGATTACTAATAAGTCACAAGGATTTTAGGTGTGAAAACTGAATTTTTCACAAGTGCTGTATCCTGAGAGTCCCTAAGACCAGTCAGGCAGTGATAATAATATATTCAGAAATCTATATATAACAATATTTACTCAATAATAATAATAACGGGATAAAAAACAGTAAGACTATAATAACCAAAATTAAATAAATTATATTTTATCCTCGAATGGAAATATATATTATTCACATAAGGATTAAACCAGTTTCGCATGTTTTCCAATTTAAAAGTTTATTGCTCATCCATATATATATATTAGCAAATACATATAGTTCTTTTAATAATAACTAGCGTTCAGCAATATAAATGTCTTTAACAGACAATGTACTATATCTTTATACAAATAAATTCTTTAAAGTTCACAATTTAAGTGCTTTCTTTGCACACACAATTTATACATTTACTTAAACATCACACTCACTTGGGGTTTGGTTAGCTTCTATTAATTTACTTTTTCTTTGGTAACCATTTTAACTATTAACAAATATCTCTTTCTGCACACACTACATAAGGTTTGTTTAAACTCTGCTAATTTGTATGTAAATAACTTTATATCCATACTTTTTTGTAGATTTTCTAAAGTAGTTTTTTTAAACAAATGAAATGTTTTATAAGTGAAAAAAATCTAAACATATTTATAAAAAATTAACGATCTTTATTTATACGTTTTATAAGCCCAGATACTTCATTCCTCCCCCAATTCTACAAATTATGAACTCAATTGCACCCATAGTCTCTAAACTTGACAGGTGCGCTACTAAGTATGAAATTTGGGGAGTAACTCTCCTTCCTCACATTGAAGTAGCCATACTGTTTTTCTTCTTGTAGAAACTTCGTTATACAATATTTTATCTTGTTCCAAAGTCATTATTTAAATCATCTAATACAGTATCTTTTTCCCTACTTCATTTACTAATGAATTATTTCCATCAATATTCAGCGAAGTATTCACAAAATGAGGGCAAAGGTAATTAATGTGCCCTCTCATTTCTCTCCCGTTTTCTGATTTGACAATTCGTAATCGTTTTGATAACAATTTCTGTATTACACTGGGCATCAATTTATATTTAAGAATATCGTGTATCCACATAAGCTTTTGCCCATTCAGAATTTCTCCCAATTTTGAATTTTATCTTTTTAGTGCTAGATTGTAGTAGCTTGGTCAGATGAGTCCAGAATAGATGACACATCAATAACTCTGATGGAGTCTTATTTGTTGATGTACTGGGCATAAAATGCTGATTATATATAGCATCCACTAAAGCTTCTGGTACATCCTTTATTCTAGGTTTTTTTCAACACATTTTTAAAATATTGAACTGTTTTCTTCACAAGACCATTCCTTTCAAGATGATAAAGATATGTTTAATCCCAAAATCTGTACTGTTATCAGTTGCTATTATTTCCAGATAATCATGCATGGCAAATAATTCCTTCAGTGATGTTATTGTACTTTCCTCACTCATAGTTTTTACTAATTTGTATTTAAACCCTCGGAAGAATGATCCATTATGATCAATATTAGATAACTGTTTAAAGGTCCTGCTTTTTACTAATTTGTATTCAATCCATCAGAAGAATAAAATCCTTTACAATCAATATTATGTAACTGTTTAAATGTTCTGCATGTTCCAGATGGATAAAAGTCCAAGGGATCATACACTTTTTCCACATTTTCAGTTGTTAAGGTGACATTTTGGCCATTTATTGGCAGTGAATTTTTTAACCATCTGCATGATGTCACTAGTTAAAATTGGCTATCATATGTACGACTGGGCCACCTTGGTACAAAAGATCCATGTACTCTCTCTTTGGAGGTAACAATTACATGATCTACAGTCAGCACGTATCCATTGCAGAATAAAAGATCATCTCATATGTTCCAGATCAGTTTAGTACCACAGGATGTATTTTTAGCCAGTCAAATTTAATCCATTGCATGAGTTAAATGTATCCTTTGTCTTTTTTATACTACTTGCCTATAAATGAACTGTTTAAAGTTACAGAGTTCAAAATGTTTGTGTAGTTAATTTCACTAACTTCATATTCCTTCTCATTATTAGATAATTGAGAGAGCATCAGCATGTACATCAATATCCAGTGGTTAAAACCAATTTCTTCTCAACAATGAACTGAAATCTTTATTTATGATGTGTAACAGGGGTGGCCAAGATGTCCACTGTGAAGCTGCTGTGAACATTGACAAATTATACTGATAAATTCAAAGCTGATTTAAATATAAAAAATAAAAAAAATTCAAAATTATTTTCATTTAAAAATAGTTAAATTTAAAATAACACCTGTTATTGTCGATCTCAAAAATAAACCCAGGTTAGAAGAAGATGAAATGAATTAAATTATTTTTGTGCTAGAGCTAAAATTCTTAGAAATATTTAATTCCTGTTTTCCTGAGGAGAAATGAAAATAACTTGTCCTGGAGAAACAAGGATTTTAATGAACTGATTTTAAAGCAGAGAAGTTGTGAATTTTTTAAAACATTTTGTTTAGCTAGCAAATAATCCCCAAGGAGACTTAAAAAAAAAAAAACAGGACTTTTTCCTATCTATAAAAGAAAATAGGTGTCAAAGCACAAAATGAATTTTATGTCTAATAAAGACTGTTAACAGAGAAAATGTGAGGATTTTCCAAGGTGCAGAAATAGAGGATTTTTGTATAAAATATTATTTTTTTGTTATGTATTTTTTCTTTTCTCTCTAGCAAATTTTTGACACTACGCTAGGAAGAGTAGATGTGTTTTAAATTTCCTTACTCATATTTACTTATTAATTATACAAGTGAATCAAAAAATACAAACAACATAAATTTATAAAAATCAAAAAATAAATTCAGAATTTGTTATATTTTGATAAAAATATTGATTGATTAACTTTACTCCAGAAAAAAGAGAACAGAAAGAAAGTTAAATATAAAAAGATATTTTGAGTAAAAAGCAATGAAAAAACATTGCTGAGGGATAAAATAAAATGGGAATGATTATTCAGTAAATGTCTGTTAGATTAATTGTAGAAAAAAGTTAGCATTGTTTAATTAGAGCAGAAAGCTATTTTTAAAACTAATTAAATAAAAAATTAAAAAGGAATTGTCAATATAAGCAAGGAATATATTTGTGTGTGCTCAACAATAAATTTATAATAAATTGTATAGAATAAAAATACTAACATTGTACAATAATTATGTGTAATGACTATGTGAAATAATTATATATATATATTGATTATATGAATAACTGTGGCAATAAACATGTAGTAATGTAACTATCAATGTATAGTAATGTTGTTAGGTCAGAGAATTGATACCTGGCTTTATAAGATCAGAGAAGTGTAAAAAACGCCATATATAGTAAAGAATGTAAAAATACCATGTGTATATAAAAAACTGACATATTTGGTAAAGTTTGTAAAGACTCCAGAAGTCTTGAGCAGTATATAACTCCCAGAACTTGGTCTATTTGTTCTAGTATTAATGTAACTCAGAGAATCCTGTCTCTGTAACTCAAAAAGTAAGTCTAGTGTTTATTATGTGCTGGTCACTGCGACCTTTACTATGCTTGTACGTTATTTAACTTAAACTTTTAGCTTACCATCTCAATTCTGCCTTTGTCAATTATTTTCTCAGCAGTACAATTAATATCAAAAAGAATAATTGCAGTGATTGGATATTTTTGGTTAAAAGACTTAATTCTATCATGGGATAGCCTGAAGAAAAATAATAATCATCAATTATAATATTAATACTGGATCTAAAATAGTGATAGATATAAATAGTGCGCAGAAAAGAACAGTGTGCTTTTTTACTGTTTGTGAAAGGTGCTGCCTGTTGTCGCATATTTTGGACTTTTGAAAAAGGATCCAGAGTGAAAGCTGTCCGAAAAATTATAGTGATTTTCCACCATGAAGGAATTGTTCCCAGAGACCATATCTCTGTAGATACCAATAGTCGGATAGAGCAAAAACTGATCACAGATCTTTTCATTTGTGAAAGCCCAAAAGGGTTCAGTAGGATTGTGCAGAGAAAGACTCTATAAATAACTTGTAATTATTTTAATTCACGCCTAAGATCAGTGATGGCTGATGTTAGTCTATTATCAGCAATGAATATTAGTATTTATGGAAAATAGTATTTAGAATCAAAGACTTATTGATCATGTTTGTAAATGCCAAACTTTTAAAAGAGATCCATGTTTTATGTGTTTAAAAGTTAATAAATATTTTTCCATCTTTACTAATGATAATTTTCTTTAGACTCATTATTATTTTTTTATTTGTTGGCAAGTGAATACACAACAGGATTACAATGAATAAACATAGTACAATTGTGAAAAAAATAAAAACTTATTACTATCATAAAGAATGGAAAGATAATTTTTTATTATGATGACAAGCAAATGTACGTATTATTTGCAACGCGCATGTGGCATTACCGAAGAAAGCAAATGTTGAAAGACATTTTCGCACTATTCATAAAAATTATGAAGCTGATTATCTACAAGGCACTGCATTAAAAAAAGCTGAAGTACAACAGCTAAAGACACAACTCACTATGCAACAAAATTTTTTGTCAAGTACAATACAAGTTCAAAAAGTGCTATGATTGCATCATTCAAACTTTCTGAAACTTTAATTAAACACAATAGCCCTTTCAAAATGGATAAATATGGAAAGAAACCTTCATCAAAGCTGATAAAGTATTATTTAAAAATAAATCTGAAATAATGACTACTATCAACGATGTCATTACCACAAAACAATCATGCCTAGGAGAGCAGAAACTAATCAAAATCTTGAGATTTTATATAAAAACATTAACAATTGTAACTTTTTATCATTACAGTTTAACGAATCTACTGATTATACAGATACTGTACAATTATGTATTTTTACTCACATGGTTTTTGATATGTTGGCCACAGAAGAATTATTAACAATTATTCCAATTCAAGGAAGGACAAGAGATCAAGATATCTATGATTTATTCAAGAATTACATTGTAGAAACGAATTTTCCAATTCACAAATTAATATCAATAACTACTTACAAAACTCCTGCAATGATTGGCAGTAAAATTGGTTTTGTTACTCTGTGTAAAACCGATGATGATAAACCTAGTTTTATGGACTATCATTGCATTATACATCATCATGCCTTATGTTCAAAGTATTGAAATTTAATCATGTTATGAGTGTTACCTTCAAAATTGTTAATAAAATAAGATCAAAAAGCTTCTTATGTCACCAATTCCGGGATCTACTAAAGGAATGTAAGAGAGAACATTGTGAATTGTTATTACATATTGACATACGGTAGTTAAGTCAAGCAAAATTTTTTATCAGCTTCAGAGAATTTCTACCACAAATAAGATCATTTTTGGAAACTAAAGCTGATTCATATCCAGAACTGAATAACAAAAAATGGTTTCTTGACCTTGCTTTTTACTGTGATATTACAGAAATTGAAATAACTTAAATGTAGAACTACAAGGAAAAGATAAAACAATAGTTATGATAAGTATTTCAAAATCATTCAAGGAAAAATTAATTATGCTTGTAATGCAACTGATGCATCTTGAACTAAAATATTTCAAAAATATAGCTGACGAGTTTAAAAATAAAAAAAATCTAATCTACAACAAATATGTTGAAAATATAATATTCCTCATAAATGAATTTCAAGGAAGATTCGGGGAATTTGACAAACTTGTAGATATCGCTAGTTTTTTTGTCTTATCCATTTAAAGTTAACATCAATATCAAAGATTTGCTATGAAATTAAATGAATTTGTACATACAGATTCAGTGGGCTCGAAGAAGAAAAATAGTAGATATTAAATGTGATATACATTTAAAATCAATGGCTTCAGGTGAGAGCTTCTGAATATTAATAAGCAGAGATAAATATCCAAAAATTTGGGGAGTTGCATATTTCAATGCATTTGTTTTTAAACATATTTGTGTGAATCTGCATTTTCCTGCATGAAAGCGATAAAAAGTAAACATGGGTCACAATTATTGGATCTACATTTAGAATAATGTTTAAGAATTAGTTTACGTTCATAAAGAGCCAAATTTTGACAAACTCGCTGAAATTATGCAACGCAAAGTGTTATCAAAATTAAAAAAAAAAAATTATTTTCTTCTTTACTTTGTAAGTTTTTTTGTTTATAAAATTTGCATTTAATTTATTTTAATAAAATTCTAAAACAATTTTCTTTTCTTTCCTCTATATTTTCTTGAATTTTTTTTAAAATTCAGGACCAGTTCTAAAAAATAATTATTTATAGGTAATTTAATAAATATTTTATAAAGCGACATGGACAAATTGTAATACTAGAGGGAGCTGAGGTAATTTAATAGTAGTCATAATAAAATGTCTTCGGCAGTTCGTATCTTATATAAAAAAATTAATCAGTTCATAAGTATCTTCTAAAAATGTCACCAATATTTATCAGTATCTAAAAAGCCCTTATTAAAAAAACATCAATTCATAAGTACATTCTAAAAAATCCAGGACTTTGAACTATTATTTTTTTTCATTCTGGCAAAAAATTTTTTTTTTCAAGCTGAAAAAAAAAACAAAGTTGCCCTCAGGTACACTTTCACCAAAAAAAAATCGCCCCCAACATCTAAAAGTTTGGCCATCCCTGTTGTATAATATAGGCAATTTTAGACTAGGAATTTAACTTTATATGTATTGCAACCTTTCCGTATATATCAATTTTGTTTCCATTGATACCTGTAGCTACCAGTCTGTATTTTGAAGTGTAGTCCTCTTTTTATTCTTTTTGCTGATTTTTATCCACTCTTTTTATTCTTTTTGCTGATTTTTATCCAATCTCTATTTGATATCACAAGAAAACAACTCTATTGTCCACTTTCATTGTTAAGGTGTTACTGCAAATATCCACATCCAATAATATGTAGTCGCTCTATCCCAAATTTATAGTCTGTCTTTTGCTTGTTAATAGTGCTGCATTCCTTAAAAGCTGATAAATGTCCTTTCCTTCCAAAGTTTCTGTGTTTTATTGTTGTAATTGCAGTTATTCTTTAAGTGTCCAGGTTTACTGCAACAAGAGCACATTTGCTTTTTGTTTAGTAAGCAACATTTTCTCCAACTGTTGTGGCAACACATACTTGGATGTGTTATTAAACATAGCTTCTTGTGCAATATATTTCTCTATTGCCTGTTAGAATAGGGTTGCTCAGCAATATTTTCTGAAAATTCTTGTCTATCATGCCATATAGGAGATGTTATAATAACATATTTATTTCAGTTCCAAACTTGCAGTCTTTAGCTAACTGCCTTAAAGCTAAATCATAGTTCATGTATTTTTCATGAGATAATTGCCTCCTTTTTTGCAATCTGTTACGATACCCATTTAGATATTCCTGAAGTAAAATATCCATTTAATATCATGATGACATCATATTAAAGTTTCTTCAATCATTTGGGATCAGACAACATATTCACCAGTTGTATTAGATCCTGACATGCAGAAAAGAGAAGTGCAAACTCTTTCAGACATATTTTCTACCTAATTTATGAACATATATTCTACATGTTTGATGTAAGTTTTCCATGAGTCCACAATATTCAGATCAAATTGCTGAATCATAGTATGTAATATTGCCATTTCTATTTGGACCCAAGTTCTTCACAGATAACCAAACATAGATATTTATGAATGTTAATTTGCCAATCTTTCAACTAAAGACTAGTGCTATTCTGCTGTCTCCTGAGAGTCCCTAAGACCAGTCAGGCAGCAATAATAACAATATACTCAGAAATTTATATACAGTATAACAAACTATATTTATTTATCAATAATACTAACGAGATAATAATCCAAATTAAATAAGCTACAATTTATCCTCAAATGGAAATATATATTATTCACACAAGAAATAAACCAAGCCTCTTGCCCATACACACATGTATATTAGCAAATACATAGTCCTTTTAATAATAAGTAATGTTCAGCAATATAAATGTATAACAAGCAATATACAAAGTCGAAACAAGTCCCAAATAATTGTACCATTATATTTTTTTGGCGGGGTTAAAACAAGTTTTTTCATCGTGAAACAGTCCAAAGTTGTTAAAATTCAGAAAAATAAACACAAAATTAAATTACCAAAATTTGTCGAATAAAGAAAAATGTCCGGTTAAAAAAAACAACGAAAATGAATATACAAATTTGTTTAATAAAAAAGAAATCATGTTATAAATGAAATAAACATTTGTTTAATCAGAAAAAAATAATCATGTTCTATAAAAAAAAGTTGCGGCGGCCCGGTAACGTTACATTTGATTGATTTTGTAAAGCATCAATGCCCCAAGCGGTCATGCCCGGATTTCAGATGATTACCCAAATAAACTTTTTAAAGTTCACAATTAAGTGCTTTCTTTGCACACATAATTTATATATTTACTTAAATATCATTCTGCTATTAATTCTTGCAGAGTTTAATTAGCTTTTATTAATTAACCCTTTTTTCAGTAACCATTTTAATAGACAACAAATACTTCTTTCCGCTCACACCAGTTGACTGCATACGATTTATTTATACTCTGATAATTTGTATGTAAGTGCCTTTATTTCCATACAAAATTTATTTTAGTTAAATTTTTCTATTGTGATGATCTCTTTGTAAATTTTCTAGTCATTCTTTAATTAAAAAAAAGAACGTTTTATAAGTGAAAAAATCTATGCATACTTACAAAAAGTAAATGATCTTTATTTAGACATATGTTTTATAAGCACACATTCCATTCCTCACCCTACTCTAGAATTACGAACTCAACTGCAGTCTCTAAACTTGACAAGCGCTGTAATATGTGGACTGTTGGGAGAAACTCCCTCTTTTAAAGTAACCATACTGTTTCTCTTCCTGTAGAAACTCCTTGTTATCTATTAGTTTATCTCGATCCAAATCATTATTTAAATCATCTAATACAGTATCTTTTTTTCCTATTTCATTTACTAATAAATTATTTCCATGAATATACAGCAAAGTATCCATAAAATAAAAGCAAAGGTGATTAATGTGCCTTCTCATTTCCCTCCCATTTTCTAATTTGACAATTCATTATCATTTTGATAACAATTTACATTTAAGAATATCATGTGTACATATAAGCTTTCTCCTACTCAGAATTTCTCCAAATTTTGGATATTATTCTTTTAGAAATAGATGGTAATAGCTCAGTCAGATGAGACTAGAATAGATGACACACCAATAACTTCTGGAGTCATATTTACTGATGTACTAGGCATAAAATGCTAGTTATACATAGCATCCATGAATGCTTCTGGTACATCCTTTATCCTAGTTTTTTTTCAATGCCTCCTTTAAATGCTGAACTGCTTTCACCAGGCAACCATTCCTTTTGTGATGAAAAAGTTGTTTAATCCCTATATCTCTGAAAGTAATCCTTAAAATTCTGAGAAGTAAAACCTGACTTGTTACCATTCACTATTATCTCCAGATGTGTAGCAAATAATTCCTTCAGTATTGTTATTCCTCACTTGTGCTTTTTACTAATTTATATTCAGTCCATCAGATGAATGAATCCACTATAATCAATATAATGTATGTTTAAAGGTCCTATATGATCCAGATGACTAGGAGTCCAATGAATCATACACCTTTTCAACATTTCCAGATGTTGAGATGACATTTTTGCCATTTATTGACAGTTAGTGCAACTTTAACCGCTGTCACCAGTTAAATTTGGCCACTATATATACTATTTGGCTAATGCTTTCATCTTCAAAATTCCAGGATCTTGGTGCAAAAGATCCATGTGGTCTGCCTTTGAGGGTAAAGATTACGCGATCTAGTTAGCATGTATCCACTGCAGACTGAAAGACCATTTCATATGTTCCAGATCGATTTTACTACTGCCCTAGAATGTGTTTTAATTCATCCAAATTTAATCTATTTCATGATTTGAATGTATTAACTGTTTCAAGTTACAGAGTTTAAAATGTCTACATAGTTAATTTCATAAAACAAATATCTTCCATGTGATGAACCAGAATCTTTATTTACAATATATAGCATAAGCAATTTTATAGTAATTTAACTTTACATGTACTAAACTTTTCCGCATATATCAATCGTTTCTATTGATGTCTGTATTTTGAAATGTAGTTCACTTTTTATTCTTTTTGCTGATTTTTATCCAATCTCTACCTGATATCAGCGACAAAGCAGTTCTGCTGTCCACTTCCATTGTTACTGTTGACAAGAAATATCCACATCCAAATAATATGTAGCACAGATTAATATCATTATTCAGCATCTTTACATTAACACTCTAATCTATTCCTATCCCAAATTTGAAATCTGTCATTTGCTTGTAAATACCTCTGCATTTCTTAAAATGATAGACAGCTGATAAAGTTTCTGCATATTTTATTCTTAATAATTGCAGTTATTTCTCAAATGTATAGGTTTACCACAATAAGAGAACATTTGGTTTTTTCCAATATTGGGGTTCGGAATATTGTAATGTGCTTTTTGTTTGTAACCAAGATTTTCTATGATTGTTGTGGCAATACATACTTGGATGGTATTATTAAGCATAATTTCTTGTATGATACATTTCATTATTGCCTATTTATATTTTTAGGATGGGGTTGCTCAGCAGTACTTTCCTAAAATTCTCATCCAACATGCCATATAGGAATTGTTCTAATAATGTTATCATTTATTTCTGGTCCAAACTTGTAGTCTTAAAGCTTAATCATTGTCCGTATACTTTTCATGTGGTAACTGCTTCCTATTTTGCTATCTCCAGTCACATTACCCATTTTGATATTCCCTGAGTAAAATATTAATTTAATATCTTGATAATTTCTTAATATGAAAGCTAATAAACATCACATGACCACCATTTCTTATACTTGCTTATAACTGTTATTAAAACAGGCAAAAACTCACTGTATGTATTGCTACACAGTAAGCTAGATGAGGATTTTATGCACAAGCCTTCTGGCATCCATTGATTACTCTAGTTTGCTGTGTGGCAATACGTATAGTGAGTTTTTGCCTGTTTTAATATGAAAACTCCCCCAATCATTTGGGATTAGAGAACCTATTCACTAACGGTATTAAATCCTGACCTGCAAAATAGTGAAGTGCAATAAATACAAAATCAAATATCAATAGTTTACTAAAGTATATATAAGTAAGATATATTTAAGGGGAGCATGAGATAAAAATCTCAGAGATCATTGAAGAGATCAGACAGTCAATTCAGAAGAGCAACTATAATAATTATATATAAATCATATATCAACCAGCATTATCAAAAAGTAAGTAATACTAATACTCAAAATAATAACCATCCATCATCACAAATAACCATGTATATACAATATGAATGTTAACTTGACAATCATTCAATTGTCAACTTGTACTATTTTGCTGTCCTGAAGGTTCCTAAGACCAGGCAGGCAGCAATAACAATAATAACAATGTACACAGAAATTTATTCATAACAATATTTATTTAACAATAATAATTATGAGGTAAAAACATTAAGAATGTAATAATCCAAATTGAATAGGCATTAGAAACCAGTCACCACCTAAATATACCAATATAAATAGTAATCAATATTTCTACTGTTGTCAAGGCAACCTCTCTCCTTTTAATAGTAAGAGTGGAAATCCACTCTTTCTAATGGTCTAATGAATATATATGGACACTTAAAGATTGCAACTTGACCACAGAGCTTGAAATATTGATACAATGAAGTTTAAATAAACCTCTTTAAACATGAAATAAACATGTCCATGTAATGAAGACTAATAAATGCTCATGTATTATTTAAATAATAAGTAAAATAATGCTTAAAGCTAAATGGGATAATATGTAACCATTAGAAACCACTCTTACTACTAAATGGAGGTTGCCTTGACAAAAGTAGAAATATTAATTACTATCTATATTGGTATGCTTAGGTGGTGACTGGTTTCTAATGATCACATATTATCTCATTTAGCTTTAAGCATTATTCCACTTATTATTTAAATTAAATAAGTTATAAATTATCTTTGAGTGCAAATATATATTATTCACACAAAGAGTAAACCAATTTTGTGTTTTCTGATTTAAGTCTTTTGCACATATATACATGTATATTAGCAAATATATATAGTAACTTTTAATAATGTCTAATGTTCAAAAATTGAAATGACTTACATATTATTTTCGTATGCAAATAAATTCTTTATTCACTATTTAAGTGCTCTCTTATACATTTATTTAAACATTATTCTGTTATTAATTCTCACTTGCAGTTTGGTTAGCTTCAGTTAATTCATCTTTTCTTCGGTATTATTTTAACTGATACTTTTTTCCAACCATACCACTTGAATGCATTGAATTTATATATACTTCCCAGATTTATATGTAAATGCCTTGATTTACATATAAATTTTATTTCATTTGTATTTTTCTTTTGGGACAATCTCTTTGTAGATTTTCTATATTAGTTTTTAAACAAAAGGAATGTTTTATAAGTGAAAAAAATCTATGCATACTTACAAAAAATAAATAATCATTATTTACACATTTTATCTGACATTACAACAAGTAACAAAGTATCACACACAAAGAGTTGTCTATATTAATGATTGTCATAAATATAGATATAATCAAGTAGATAGGGAAGGTCCACTATGCAGGAAAGATAAAATTATAACTACTTTACTGAATTACGGTTTAACATTACTTTTGAGGCTAATCACATTCATAGCACTAAGATAGGTAGTAGAACTTATAGGTTAATTAGTATGCAAGTTTGTATATTTACATACATTCACTTGTGTGATAATGCAATACATGACATGAGCCTTTTTTATTTATTATGTGGCTGATGCTTGTGATAAACCAAGTCTCTTTCATCCATAGTGGACTTTCCGTAACTAATGAATTATATGCAACTAAGGAAATAAATAAATGATAGATTAAGTCAGTGGTCTTCAACCTTTTCACACCTGCGGACCGGTAAAAATAAGGATAAGATTCCACGGACCAGTAAAAATAAGGATAAGATTTCGCAGACCGGCAAAAGTCTATAGATAAATTTTCTTAAAAATAAGCATAATTGTTATAACTGATCAAAACAACAATGTTAAATGTATAAGATAAAGCTTTATATATATATGGAGTTTATATAATAAAAAACTTTTTTTTTAATTTTTTTAGAAAAGTAATAAAAAATTTAATTCTACCCCCCCCCTCCATAAACATGTGATAACTAGAAAAACAAATTAATTTATGAATGATTGATTAGATTTTGTTTTCGTTCTGTTTTCTTTTTTTTTTAATTGGGTAAAAATGAGATGAAAAAATAAATAAAAATTGGCTATATTAATTAAAAGTTTAAACTCTTATTATTTATTATTACAAACTTTTTACTGCCAGTCTAGCACGTGGACCTGCAGAAAAGTTCTGCAGCCCGGTGCCGTGCCGCAGACCAAGGGTTGAAGAACACTGGATTAAGTTATAGATGTAACCATTAAATTATAACAAGAATTTTCTTGCAAAATCTTTAATTTAAATGAAATATATATATATGCATACATATAAAAATTTATTTTACATTTTAATTGTTGTAATTTCCTTTTTCATTTCTTCTTATTCCAATAATTTATTAGTTTTTAATAATGTTTTGTAAATTCATTAGATTTTAATTTCAGTATTTTAGATGATATAGATATAACATCAATAATTTGGCAAACTTTGGTTCCACAGCCTTACAAAAGCAATAATTTTTCTGGATTAAATGAATATTCAACAATACATTTAATTTTCCTCATTATAAATCCCTCATTTTACAAGTTGAAAATGTGAAGTAAATATTAATTTCAATATCTAAAATTTTGAATATATATTTAAGAGTATATGTTAAATTTATTTTTGATAGCTAAAACCATTTAAAATGTATGCTTAATTTTATAATGGTGCAAAATAGTTATATTGTACTAGGGATGGGGAATCTGCAACTTTTTTGAATCTTTTATGTGGCCTTTCAAAATTTAAAATTTGCATTTCAAAATCGATTTATTACAATGTACATGCAGCACCGTAGATTGATGGCATTGATTTTGGCTGTACCTCAATCCCAGTCTTTCCATGTGGAACATAGCATCGTATGGGCATTGCTGCTTACGTAACATACATTTAATAATACGTTGACTGCCCTTTGTGGCTGTATCTCAATCCCAGTCTTTCTCTGTGGAACAAATGTCAAATGTGCATTGCTGCTTACATTTAAGTTAATATAAATTTAATAATACAATGATTGCCTACCACATCTAGAAAAAGAAAGTTGAATGCAGAAGAGAACATTTAATGTTCAGTGAAATCTAGATTATTTCATTTCTGTGAAAGATAAAATGGTGTGTTTGTTGTATAATACAGTGTTAACAAGTTTTAAAAAATCCAATGCAAATCAACATTATTTAATTAATAAAGAACACAAATATGTCAAATTAAAAGGAGAAGCTTGTCAAACTGTACTGCAAATATTGAAAAAAAAAATTGCATCAACAGAAGACAGGTTTTAGGGCTTTTATGAAGAATATTATTGCAGTTGATGTTACATACAAAATAGTATAAATGCTTGGATAAAAAGGCAAACCATTAAGTGTAGTAGAAGTAATAAAAGAATATATGTTTGAAGCAGTGGGCTGTTTAGATCCAGAAAAAATTGATAAATACAAAGTTATCTCTTTCAAGAAGAACTATACTGATAGCATGAATTACCTCAAAATGTGACAGAAAAACTGCAAAATAATTGAAAATAAAGATATATATTTTTCAATAGCTTTAGATGAAAACACTGATAAAACTGACTCTACTCAAGTATTATATTTTATTCATGCGATGGCTAAAGATTTTTGTTATGAAAAATTACAAATATTGGGTATACTTTTTTTTTTTTTATAAAATATAGAATTTTATTTAGAAATTTAGTTACAATATATGATAATAGTTAAACATAGGATATATATTACATGATAATCAGTGGGATGAAAGCTCACTATTGATATCTTGTTTGACACCAGCTAAAAGGACTAATATGAAGCATATCAGCAAGGAACGAGTCTGGAATAGTATCCTGTTGATATAGATGACCAAGCTTGCATGTCTCATATAGTTCAGCGATAGGTCTAATCCTTTGTCCACACTCCACATGACCAAATTGACCCTTCATACCGGAGGTTACTTCCATAACATCTCAGGATCTGGGCAATAATCATGCAGAGCAAGATAAGTTATCACAAAGGGATGCAGGCCATTCAGCCTCAAATTACTCTCCAGGGAAGATTTCTATTTAGGAGTGAAAGGGATCAGCTTTGGGGGCCAGATCAATAACCTCCATGTGGAGTCAGAGATGTAAGAGGGGGCCAAATTCTGGTCCCTTTTCCGAATTTTTTCCATTTTGTTAGAGTTCAAGCAGACGTTCTAGTGCATGATTAAAGGTGAGCCAGCACTGCGTGTACCATAGCGAAAACAGTACAAATGTTGTTATTCGTATCTCTGGGATGGATCCACATAGTATACTGTCAATGAGAGTCGACAGGGCAGGCGTATTGTTATTTAACATGGAGGCTATAAGGACTCTGTAGGGGTGAAGGGAAACACAGTGGCAGATGAGGTGAAGACAAGTTTCATCCTCTCTGAGGCATAGTGAGCAAGTGGACCCTATGTTTGAGAATCTTCGGTGATGCACCAGAAAGTGTTTAGTAGGCAAGGCGTTAATATTTTATCTTACGTCAGGAAATCCAAAATATTTGGGTTCAAGAAACCATCGCTTAAATGTCTTGATTAGCAGATGGTTGTTAAGCCTGAGGATAGTTGATCCTGCAGAAACATCGGGATTAAGGATGTAGTATGCATCCCAGAATTTGATTTTCATTGAGGACGATTTTATAGGAAGCATAGTATGTTTGGAGATAAGACATGCGAGGGCTGCCAGCCAGTCAGTACCAATAGGGGGCGGCTTATCTGTGGGAGTGACCTCTCTGGAATGTGAGTAGTTAGGATATTGCAGACACATTCTGTAGAAAGAATTGTAGGACCGTTGGAATATGAAAGTATCTATGGAATGTAGGGATAATCCATTGAGTTTTGTGTGTTTCTGTAGATTTCTCAAGCTTATGGTTGCACTTTTCCCCCCTCTAATCAGATCAGTGCACATCTTGTGTATTTTCCTGATGAAGACTTTGGTAAAATTGACTACTGGGGTGAAATAGGATATTCTAGGGAATATTAGTATGTTGATGAGGGAGGACTTGGCGAACATGGACATATAAACTTTGGATAGAGAGGATGTGATTCTCTGTGTGGATTGAAGTAGCTTTCCTTGGATAGATCTCCTCATGGCAGACATGGATTCAAATATAGGAAAGCCCAAGAAGTTCTGAGGCTTTGTTGCAAATGGTCCTGCAATGGTCTTACCTGAAAATATATACCAGGCAGATGACTTGGCCATATTAAATTTGAGGCCGGAATGATCAGAGAATTCTTTAAGTATTGATAAGTCTTGAAATTAATTTTTTTGATGGAAGGAAAATGGCCAAGTCATCCATATAGGTGATATGATGGATTGATGTATTTAAAATTGGGATATGAATGCCAGGAAGAGATCTCTCAATTTGAAGAAGCAGAGGGTTGAGGTAAATAATGAAAAACAGGGCACTCAGAGGAGAGCCTTGTGGAATGGAGGATGTGGTGTAGAATGAGGGAGAAAGCTTCCCATTAAGTGAGATGCTCAATTCATGATTGTAAAGGAGGTTTCTAATAATATTTATGATTCCAGTAGAAATGTCATGCTCACTAAGTAAGTTTAAAAGGGTATTGAGTTGAATAGAATCAAAGGCAGCTGCAATGTCGAGCTGCACAACCACTGGTCTAGATTGCCTGGGGGATCTGATGTGGTCAGTAATGCTTTTAAAAAGATTGATAGCATTTGTGGTTGAGCTGCCCTTTTTTGCAAATTGATATTGTGAAATAAGTGGAAGAATCTTGTTTTGAATTTTGTCCTTGATGATAGATTCAATGACCTTGATCATCAATGGAGTCATAGAGATGGGCCGCAGGTTCTCCAGCTGGGACGGAATTATGTTGCGCTTTAGAAATGGCACTATTGCTATGGATAAAGACCACTGATTTCATGGACACCAGAAGAAAGGTGATTAATCAAGTTGTACATGATTGGAACCAAGAATTTAGATAGGTGCAGTAGAAGAAAACGGGGAATTGCATGGAGCCCTGGATGGGTCCTTTCAGGCATCGAGGTTAACTTAGTCAGAACATCATCTCCCTCCAAGATGCCATGGTCAGAGGGGGAAGAATCCCATATTGAGTCCTGTTTAGTCAGGTGCATGAGTGGAAAACTTTTCCCTGAAGAACAAAAAATTTTTTAGAAGCATGTTAGATCCTGAGTAAAGGTTATTTCCAACTGTAATAGATGAAGGGGAGGGTTTCTTGTCTCTATGGCCCAGAGCCCACCTAATGTAGCCCCTGGACCAATTGTGGGGCTGGTTCAAGAAAATTTTTGACTTTTTGATAGAAAGATACTCTGCCAAAATCAACTGTTTATTTTTGTATTAGGATTTCAGGTTGATTATGAATTCTTGTATCAAGGGGAAGATTTTTAAGGGTGTTGTTGAGTGATTCAAGTTCTATCAGGAGTGAAGATGGCCCTTTATTATGTAATGTATAGTTTGAGATTAATGACATTAAATATGGATGAAGGCAAACCAGGCATCGACTGATGGCAAAGACAGGATATGAATTTTGTGAAAATTTATGTTTGCCTCAGAGATGATGGCTTCAGGTGATGTGGTCTTGAGAAGGATTCTCGTGGTTGTGCTCAGACCTGGAATATTGGATGACTCAAGATTTAGAGATAGTTTAATGGATAATGCCAAGTGGTCGGAAAAGGCTATAGGTTGAAGTGAGGGGTCAATCAGAAAGTGTAGATCAGGAGTATAGTAGATTAGGTTTATGAGAGAGGTATACCTTCTCATATAGAAGGAAAAGGCATTCAGAGAGAAGCCCTCTCCACTCATGAATCTGGTATTAAGACAATGTATATATTTGGCTGCAAATTCCTGGTAGGAGGTGTTAAGTCCCCAAGGAAAATCGTTGGTTAAGGGTTGGAAGCAATTGTGATGTTAATCTGTTGGATTATCTGTTGAATTAGTAAATCATTTCAGTAGAGGTACACATAAATTATATTTAAAGTGAAGGCTTTGTGGAATAAGGTGGCAATAATTATATGTGGGTTTATATAGTTAATTTTAAAAGATTCAAATGGGCTACTATTGGAGATTAAGATTGCCACTCCAGCAGCAGATGAAGGAGAAACTGAGTGATGAAAATATCCCAGATTGCCAAGGAGGCTCAGGATTTTGGGGTTTGAAAATTGGTGCCAATTTGGTCTCAGAGAGACATACAATATGTGCAGAGTATTGCTTAAACCATTTGGCCAATGCATCCACTCTATTTAGGGAATTCAGCCCCCTTATATTAAGTCCCGCTATATTAAGCCTCATGAGGCATTATTTTAACAGATAAATATTGTGTATTTATTGGGCAATTGGCGATAAATTTGAAATAATTAAGAGTTTTGAATGTGTGATCATGCACTCAGCAACTATTGGTCCTACCAATAGGACATATCCCAGCTTTTGCTTTTGGTGTTCTGGATCGCAAGCCATCCATGTAAGAAACTCCAGTACTAGCTTGTTGCAGATCCACTATCTGGCCAGAGGCTCCCTCCCCAGACTCTTTGTAATGCAGGCCTTCAACAGAGTCTGGTTCAACATTCGATGCCCTGGAGGTCTTAAGTAGCTTTAATTTAATGTCCTTATCTGGAACAGGGGTTTGGCAAGGTTTGCTTGTATCTTTATTTGGGTAATTCACAATTTCTTGTTTGACTATCTGCCTTAGGAACAGGCTTGTGTTTTTTCCCAGGTTGCTGGGGAATAAGATATTAGGAGTCTGACGACTCCATGCTTTTGTAATTTATTTTTTTCAAGTAAAATTTGTTCACTGAAGATTTGGAATCCGTATTTTGTTCATTTGCCTTCCTTTTATTGGGTAGAGGCAAAGGGAAAGTCTCCTCCATGACCGAACATGTTGACTCAAAAGATTCATCCAAAGCACATGTGGATAGAGCAGGTGAAGGCAAAGAGTCAGGGCCGACCTTATCAACAGGAGACGATAAAGAACGTGGAGTTTTCTACTGTTTCAGATGCTGAAAGTACCACTGGAGATGTTAGAGAACAAGTGGAGCTTTCCATTGGAAGAATTTGTGGTATTGACATTATTAACAACTTTAAAGAAATATGTTGTCAATCAGAACTTAAAATATGGTCACTATATGCACGGACAATGCACCTCCCATGAGAGGCAAGGGAGAAGGATTCATTTCTATATTAAATAGAAAATTCAAATTTAGAAAAGTTAATATCATTTCACTGCAAAATCTTCATGTTAAATCAACTATTTTACACGATACTATGGATAAAGTTATTGTAATTGTTAACTTTATTCAAGTGAATGCAGTGCTTCATCATGAATTCCGAAACGTGCTTACGTTAGATGATGAAATATAATGTTGATATAGCCTATTCTTGCAAAGTTTTCTGGTTATCAAGGGGACAAATTTTGACCAAGTTTTAACTTTATAAGAACACATTTTAACACTTTACAAGGAACAAGAAAAACTGTGTGAATTACGAGACAAAGAATTCTATAGAAACACTGCATTTTTGTCTGATATTATGGCCAGGCAAAATGATTTAAATATTGTCCTGCAAGTTAAAACAAAACATATATATGATATATGGCAAAAAATTCAGGAGTTTTGAAAAAAAAATTTTTTTTCAATATTTTATCTCACTCGGATGTATTTGAAGAACACTTCCCACAATTATCAAAAACCTTAGGCAGAAATATGAACCTGAAAACTTTAATGATTATATAGTTGCCTTGGATTCCTTATTTGAAGGATACGTGGAAAGATTTTCAGATTTTGTAGAGCCTACTTTGCAATGAAATTAGCTTTTGAACCACACCTGATTGATATCTCAAAAACACCCATGGAATTACAAATGAAATTAATTGAGTTGGAAAAAGATGTTATGAAATTTCTTTTTGATAGCAAAAAAGATTCTATTGAAATATAGAAAAATGCAGTTGAATACCAATGCTTATGTCAACATGCATGCAGTTTGCTTTTCGGCTTTGGAAGAACCTACTGTTGCGAATTAACATTTTCATATATGACAAATTAAAAAACCATTTAAGGTCACATACAACTGATGTTCATTTAGAAGATCAACTTAAACTATGAGTTACAAAGCTGGAATCAAATATTCAATTACTTGCAAACAATAAACAAATTCAAAAGTCTCACTAATTTACATAATTTTATAAATCTAAAATAAAACAATTGTTACCAATTACTAAATTTTTCATGTACTTATGTGCAATTCATACAAAAATATTACTTTTTTTGTACTTTTTATTATATAATAAATTCCTAAAAATATAACAAATGACCATTTAAATGGAGGTTTGAAAAGTTATCATTTATTAACCTGCTACTTAGTATTTATTTTAGTTTACTACGAATATTAATGTAAAACAAATTCAGAAAATTTGTGTGGCATTTTCACTACTGCCGAAGTTGAATGTGGCTTTCCATGGTAAAAAGATTTCTCACTCATATTGTACCAATAAGAGCAATAAGATTTTTATATCACAGAAATTAAGAAGATAAAATATCTGATTCTTTTTCCATTCATTTTCTTACTAAATAAAATAAATAATGAAATGGCTTGATACTCAGGAATACATAAAAAATTTGGGTGCCAGTCCAAGGATCATAAGCACTTTCTTAATGAATATAGTGATCTCAATGACACCTGTTTCTTCTTTTATCTGATCTCTGCTTGTTATCCTCATCTTATATATTCCCATATTTCACTTGGCAGTCTCTATATTAGCGTTTATCAACCTTTTTGTCACGTGACCCAATAGACTTCATTGAAATAGTTCTGCGACCCAAATGTTTATTACATAAATTATAATATAAAATAAGAGATATTACATCAGCACGGTACTATATATATGTATAAATTCGGATCAATTTGATATTTATAATGAACAAATAATTTATAAATTAAACGTTGAGTTAAAATTAAACTACATATTTTTAATTTAAAAGCTTAACACATTTTATTAATTACCAAAAAAAAAGTGTTTTCTTTTCAAATAAGGTTTTATTTATATACGAAATACAAGCAAAAATTACAAAAATTATACAGAATAAAAAAAATTAAAAAATAGTCTACTTTGATGTATCAGTTCGATTTCAATATTGTTTGAAGTTCCTGTAAAAAATTTGTAAAACTGCAACATATTCACGACCCATTAAAAATTTAATGCGACATTGGATCGCGACCCAAAGGTTGAGAAACGCTCTATATTGTTCTTTTATTAACTTAAATCAATATGTATATCCATTTTAAATTAATATTAAAAACATAAAAATAAATATCTGCAATATAATATCAGAATTGCTGTTGATCTTAATCTAACAGTCCTCCTTAAACTGTTTAATTTTTCCTCCTAGACAATAACAAGTTAATGATCTTTTTTTTTTTAAAAAAAAAAAAGACTTGCTACAATTGATCTGCAGCAAAGATTAAAGTCAATTATTAAATTGTAGAGAATATTATGAAAATGGTGCAACTTCCATAATATTCTCTAATATCTATCGATTAGCTTTAATCTATGTTACAAATCCACTATAGCAAATTTGTTTTTAGGAAAAAAAAAAAAAAATCATAATTTAAGTAGGATTGTTGGATTAAGACAGAAAAACTAAAACATAGTATTTAAAGCAGTGGTAACCAACCTTGTGTCCACGATTGGTCTTCTAAACATCCATGACATGATTACCTAAATAATATGTTTTAAACATCCTTTCTCAACCTTTTTTTCAAATGTGTAAAGATAATTAAAAAAAAAAATAAAAATATAAACATTAATATTAATGTACAATTAAGTATTGTTCTTGCTTTAATTAGTTCTTTTTTTCGGATGTCTTTTTTTTTACTATCATGCTGCATTCACAACATCAGCTGTATATCTTTTGAGAATTTGTGGCCCTGCATGTCACTTGAGATTAACAACTTAAATTGCATACATCATCTGTTGAATAGTTGTGTCTAATACTTCATGAAATTATGATAACTAATTTTTGATAAAAATTACTTGTTTATAATACTTAAAAAAAGAACCCCACTAACATTTTTAAAGTAGGATCAAGTAAACAACCTAATTTTTACAACATCCAAAAAAAATGGAAAAAAAATATTGTTTTGTAGAAATACTATATGTCTTTTATGCAATTGCAACATAACAATTAAAAAATATAATATTGAAAGACATTTTAAGAAATTGTGTAAAGAAATATAGTCTCAACCTTCTCATTAAGATGTATCTATTAAAAAATAAGCATTATTATATTGTTTTAATCAACTAATTATTATTAAATAAATAAATAATTTTTATAATTGTACGTATTGTAATTATTATATTACATTATAATAATTCACTTTAATGATGTTTAGGTTATTTTATCTTATTGGTTTCTAGCAATCTCTCCATTTGGAATTCAATATTGGACCCCTGGTTGTATTTTTTTTTTACTATTATTTTTATTACTTTGAAAAATACATGGACACATTTTTAATTTTAATAAAATTATTTACTATCAACCAATATGAATTATTAAGAGATAGTAAAATTAACATTATGTAAACACAGATAAACCTGTTTTTAATAATTATATTCATGATTGTAATGAATCCAAAAAAAACCAAAGGTATTAATTTGAATATACTGACATCTTGGAATTGTCTATTAATTGATATTTTTGGTTCTTATAATGTAATTGGGCTTGGCCACTTGATGGCGTTCTGGCTCGCCAAAACACCTAACAAATGCCATTTACAAGGCCTGACTTACGGCTATAGAAAACATCTATGTTTGTCTTAGCCATTAGAAGGCCGTTGATGATGACGTAACGCAGAAATAATACGGCCTATTTCTGCTTCACGACAGTTACTGTGAATCCACACTCTTATCTTTCATGTACAGTTTGATATATATGTGTGTGTAGTTTGATTACTCAAATTTTTACAATATACGTTACACAATCTTTGTATTTGTAATGAATTTAAAAAACCTGACTTTATAGTAATTTTCCAAATGGCCACACCCTTATTTAGAGAAGGTGTAATGTGTAAAAGCTTGCCGAGGGTACGTCAAAACGAATTCGGCCGAGCTCGCGTGCGAAATCTCGTTTTCACGTGAAATACCACGTAGTTCATAAAATAGCTGGCGATCACATAACTTTTTCCGCAGTTGCCGAAAACAGAAGCAGAGTATTTCTGCTGTCCAATAAAAATATACACGATTTTTAGTAAATTTCATAGAAAGCACATATTATAAACATGTTTAATAAGTAAAGAAGACATTTATGTGTGTTTGTTGTTTAAAAAAGTTTGAGTTTCTTTCTTTTGTCCGATGACGATTACGATTTTGATATTTTTTATTTTAGCATTACAAACAACAGAACACTAACCCTAAAACTAACCCTAAACTAACCGTAAAACTAACCCTAACCCTACACAGTTGTTTTGTTATGTAGAAAGCAATAATTAAGCGAAAGACATCGCTAAATAGACATTGCAAAAAAAGTTCTAGCAATCAATCAATTAATAACTAAAATGGAGGAATGATGATAATTTGTCCAAAAACAGCGATTTAAAAATAAAAAAAAAGGTTGTCGTTTACTAAATACAAAATTAAAATGGCATAAAAAAAAAAGTTATAGCAATCAATAAATAACCCAAAAAAAAAACAGCGATTTAAAAATCACATGGCCCCGGAAACCGTACATTGTATTGTTTTTGACTGCCAACAACGCCATCAAGTGGCCAAGCCCGATTACATTATAATTACCATATTTTTCATATAAAAAGAAATTTTAGGAAAAATTCTAACAAATATTATGATAAAAAAAAAATAAGAGAATTTTTATTTTATTTTATAAAAAATAGTTGAAGAAAAAAAATTCAATAAGGATGATTAAGAGTAAATAATTATACTCTAAAATAATAATACCAAAAAAATGAATTTGACATTTACTTAAAAAAAAAAAACTGTATCCCTTTGGACTCTTACAATGATTAAGTATTTGAAAAAAATATAATGACAATAAAAGGGTAATATCCAAGAGAAAAAAAATTTTTTTTAGAGATATTTAAAGACAAATTTATAAAAGAATGATATAAAAAGGCTTTTTAGAAGTTTATGTTCAAAAATTAAGTTTTAGAAATATGATTTTATAAAAAATATTAGAAAATTAAACTTCAGTAAATAGTTATTAAAAATTTTTTTTACTTAGTTTTTACATAAAAAAATAAATGATTCTACGAGATTCAAACTGGACCCAATATCAGATTCTAATCATCTTTCCAAAAGTAGGTACACATTCTATGTATGCTGAATTTAGTAAAAAAAATTATAAAATGTCATGTCATTGTAAATTTTGATAACACGATTCTTCTCCATTGTGCCCCCAATGCCTATTAAAATTTTTCATTGTACACACGCTTTCAAAAAGATTGACCATCCCTGATTTAGAGCAATTACAATTTTTATATTACAGATACTTATTTACATATATTTTTAAAAATTATTTTAAAATGAGTGTACATATTAAAATAAAAGAGTAATAGACTTCAGAATATAAAATGATATATAGAGATATATATGTTGGAAGTAAGAAGGAGAAATCAAAATCTAAATACATGGATGAGAGGAGAAATAAGGGTCATGGATATCAGTGAAAAAATTAAAGATTAAAATGGAGTTGCACTGCATATGCTGTTAAAAAAGATGACAATAGGTACTTTATTGAATTCTTAAACTAGAGCAAAAAAATTATTAAAGATCTAAAACACACTTATATAAGATAATTGGATAAAGAAGTTTATTAGAGTAATTATGGTAAAAAGAAGTTATGGATTGGAGAAGCAGGAAATTGTGATAGACAATCTTGCAAACTGATTAAAAATAATGAACTGTTCCATGTTAAATATTTTAAAAAAAAAATACTTGAATAAATTTTTAACTTAAGCGAATAAAATCTTGTAAAAATTCTTAAGCTCTCACAATCGTTATACAGGCAGAAATTTCAGGTTAAAAGAACATAAATAATATTGTTTATACTACTACTCTAGCTAGCTATCCTAACATTAATCAATAGCCAGATAAAGTCTCTAGTTAATCAGTGTTGATTAGATGGTATTGTAGTAATTAAATACTAATAATAAACTTGCAATATAATGTAATTATCATCATTGGTATAGAAATGCAACATTCATATGGATACTAAGCATATGATTTACCTTCTTTATTTGTATTATCCTCGTTAATAATTTATAATAATTGAATACATATTATAAATGTATGCAATGAATAATATATTCAATGAGTGCAATAATACAATTATAAAAATTATATATAAGTGAAGAAGGTTGCTGTATACAAAAGGTGAAATATTTATATTAAATAAAACAAGCCCATATAAAGAAATAGTTGAGATATTATTACTATTGTTTATATATGTATAATCTATATATCTTAGTTTTATGAAGAAAAATATAATTATATTAACTTCATTCCAGAAAAAAAAATAATAATAATAGGTTGCTTTTATATAAACTGATTTATGGTAATAAAGATAGCACTAATTTAATTAATCTAAATTTTTCTTTTTAAGTATACAAAATTAGATGTCTTTGATATAACATCATTAATATATTAATATTCTTTATAACATCAGCTAATAATTAAGAGATTTGGTCACATTGATTTTTAACACTTTTAAAGTCTTAACAAATTCATCAAAACAATTAATTTTGTATGAAATTTTATATTTGTGTTTTTATGGGTAAATTTGCTTGATTGTTCCAAAATTAATATCTAATTAGAAGTAAATTTTTACATTGTGTTTTAATAGGTAATCTATAATTGGTTTTATATTGTCAACATACCATTTCTTGATTCCTCATGTTTAATATAGGATAACGAGCAGTTCTCTCTCTACTGTGGCACTATCTAATCGAAGCTTAATTAATCAATATTTATCAAATGATAATGTAGGTTAATGCCCTTATCAAAGTGATTTTTGGTTTATGTTTATCAAGACTTGGTCTTCAAAACAAAAAAATAATGTAATTATTGATCAAGCAATTGCTTTTAATAGCTAATAGCCTGAAATTTAAAAAAACAAAACAAAACACTAAGTTTTGTTTTGAATCCAAGCTGACCTATTTCTAGCTAAATAAATCTGGATACCAGATTAATAATTATATATTTTAGTAATCTCAGTTTATTTTAACTATAGGCATAATTTTTTTCCTATTTAGAAATATTAATACAAACATATTTAACATTTCTTTTAGCAAGATTGAAAACTAAAGACAGACTATATTGCACTACCATTTGGTAACTTTTAATTATTGAAACTTATCACCCATTATGCTAGAATAGGAAGAAATGCCCTTATAATATAGAAAATTGAAAGAATCAAATGATGTTGTATTAGTATTAGCATTTTTAGTCCAGGAAAAAGAGTGCCTACAGTTAGCATAGAACTGAAGTTAGTAAAATATAGCTATTGACTCAATGTCAAATCTATATAACTATACAAGGCGAGTGGCATGATTCAAATATTTAAGATTTTTAGTTTAATAACAAAAAAGAGTTAAGATGACTATCAGATACATTACTTTAATTCTAGCTTTGAAACCAAAATTCCCATTGCTAAAAGCGAAACCAAACATAGATTGATAATAAACTGCATTATTATTTGATAATCATAGATTATGTAAGTATACAATAAAAGACACTAAAGTAAAAACCTAAATTTATTCATAGCTATTGTAGCTAACTGAAATAATGTGCTATTACTACCAGGAAAAATTAAGCATATAGTTAAATTAAGATTAACTTTACTGAAATACGTAATCACATATATTATGTCAGATTTGTACAATCATACAAAAAGAATGGCTCGTATTCAAAATCTTATTTTTAATTTCAGGCTATTATCTTGATAGTAATAATAATAATAGAGAAAGTTAATGCGGCTACCAGATGCATAACTACATTGGTCCCAGCTTTGCATCTCAAATTCTCAATGATAAAGTTAAAAGCCAAAAACGTAGTAACCAATGATTTCTGAACTTACTAGTGTTAGAATGAGAATTGCATTTTATATAAGCAGTTTTATAATAAATTGAGATATATTGTTTTTCATCTAAATATTGTTTCATTGTATTTTCCCTCGAGTATAACTTTTAATTATATTTGCCATTTTATGATTTTAATTTGGCTATTTTTATCACCATTAGCATCCTGAAAAATGCAGGTCTTTTCAAGTTTAATTTCTGATCCAGGCTTTGTCTTTTCATCAGCAAAGTTTCTTATTTATCCATTCCATTTGTGGTCTCTTATATACTCATGATGAAATCAAGATTCAGTTGCTTATATTTTATCTCACAAAGTGACATGTATAATTCAGTTTAATTCTTTCAATGATGACTTTGTTCTCTCATTCACATATTTTATTTTCAATCTATTTTTGATAATCCTAACATATGTATCAAAATATTCACTCTGTGATCTTAAGACTATTATTCTTCAATTAAGTATAAGTAAGCACTGTTGTCAGCATATGCTTTTAAAAATCTTCCTCTTCAAAAACATTTCAATTTTAATATTAAGTTATTTCTAACAAAAGTTTAATTCTAGAATTATTTCATCAATCATATATCCATTTTTTTAAAAAAAAAACATTGAAATACCTTTGCATTATATATAGTGGGTTTATGCTTAATAATTCCTGATATGCTCCAGATAATTGAAAACTTTTTATAAACTTCCACTATAACAGAAATTTGAATTATCAAACTAAATGTCATAAGTATTTTGAACAACCTTCTACATATAGAATTTAGTCTCTTTAGTACTATATGCAGTGTTACATTAGACTGTGCTATTACATTTAATTGGCAAACTGGTTACTTCTTTTAATGTAGATTTCATTTCCACTTACATCTAAATTTGTTTTCTTTTGCTGGTTGTTCCTAAACTTTTAATGATACTAGCTCAATTCACAAAAGAAAGCTACAAATTAAAGGTAATGATAATACTACTTCAAACATAAAAAAAATATTGAAAATATTAAATATAATCTTAATGCATTTTCAGTAATTAACATTAATGTCAAAAGCAAACATTATAAAAAATGAAAATACAAAATTATACATTTAAGTGATCATGTTTCCAAACATGATGATATTAACGAATTTAGTTTAACTTTATTATAAAAATATACATTTGCTCTGTTTTGAAAACTACAAAAGTACAGATAGTTTGCAGAGAACATGATAGGAAATGTAAAATCAAAGAGAAGACTGAATAATCAACAGAAAATCAAAGAGCTTAGTTGAGTGGATTTTGGAACATGCACACTTAAAAATTGCATTAATATTATATTTAATATTTTCTTTGGATATAAACACAGTATTTGCATTACCATTAGTTTATTACCTTCCAGTAGTGAAGTTATAGGTTTTTAAGATAACTGTATATACAGTATATGCAAACATATTTGAACAATTTAATCATGCACAGTACATCTGTTGAAGTTTTGCTCCTTTTACAAGTTTTTCAGTTATTCACAATTATCACACTTTTTAAGACTATTTATCTTATCTTTGTTTTATTTTCTGCTAGTTTGTATCCAATTTAAATTTGTGGCTAAATACCCAGACTGTTGACAATAAAAATGCTGGTGAATATTACAATTCCATGTATTTTGTCTGTAAATTTAGTCTTGTCTCTGTGAGAAAAAAATATTTTCTGAAAGATTGCTATTCTTTTCTCAAGTGTTTATTGGCTTGCTGAATTACTATTTCATGACCTATGATTCTAAATCTGCCAATAATTGTTGGTTAATCTAGATATTATTCAACTTATAAAGTTATGCATTACTTTTTATAAATCTCCACATATACACTCTAATGCAAATTTTTTAAATATAATTCCTTTAATTTTCTGACAGTTTTAACGGTCCTGCAGTCTTCATCAGAGCTACAACATTTAAACATATAATCATACAACCATTATTCTATATATATAAAATATATATATATTACATTATTATTCATAATCATATTTTATTTTTAACCCTATACCTTTATTTCCCTCTTTTTTTTAATTATTATTTTTTCATTATAAAGTTATGTAGAGACTCTTCCAAATAATCCTGATATAGCCAAATCATGGAAATGTACATCATATGATATTCCCATTCAATTTTTTTTTTTTGCATCTATTTCTGAAATGTGCCAATATGTATTTAATGTTGTTATTAACTCCTCATAGGGTACTTCTTCAGGCAAGTTTGTATCATATAAACGGTTTGCCACATTTAATACATCTTTGCCTGGCATCCATAATAGTATTGCAACTTATTCTCTGTTACTCCATTCAAAAGCATGTACTTCTCCATATGATTCATATATATTTGCCATTGACCTGGATTTTTTTATATCAAAAGTCATTGACATGTTCTGCATTTTTGTTTTAACTACAGCGCTGAATTTTAATCCCCTTGCGAAGCTGCTCCAGTTAATATTTTTCTCCAATGCTTTGTCAACTTTGTCACATAGTCAATTGGCAGCTGGATAATTTTGATAATTTATTAAAACAACACAAAGTTTATTTTACTTTGAATATAATAGTAATATTAGTAAAGATTAGTAATTCAACTTATTTGAAAACAGGATTTCTGAAATCACTTAACAGTTCATACCTATATAGAGATTTAAAATGTCTCTTTTAACTGCAATTTTGGAAGCACATTATTGCTCACACACATTTTGAGATAGTCGAACTAATTAGAGCTCTTCTTTATTAATTTTCAGAACATCAGAAATGATCGCAGAACAAACCTTAAAACTCAGCATTCAGTATTTCATTTTTTACAGTTTATTTCTTTCTTTCTTTTCAATTCTTCTTCTGCAGCTTTCTAATTTGCATAAACTAAACTTTTATTAATACACAAATTTGCTTGTTGCTTCTTTCAGTGACTGATTTTTTTTTTCTGCATATTAATTATTTATTTATTTTCTGGAGTATTCTAGCAATATCAACTTCTATATCTATACATAGTCATTTATTTACACTTTAATTAAATAAAATAATCATTCAGATATAGCACAAATTCAATAACTTTAGGGCCAGTAAATTAGAATAAAGTTTAGTTTTGCCATAATCTATGTCATTTTGATAAATTATTTTTTTTACATGAAACAAATGTATTTTTTTAGAATAAAATTTAGTTTTGCCATAATCTATGTCACTTTGATAAATTTTTTTTTTACATGAAACAAATGTATTTTTTCATTAACATTATTCACATTAAAATTATGCATGCATATTTATCCTATCAACTTGATTTCTCTTCAACAATATTTGATATATTTGTTTATAATTTATAGTGTTCTTTGCAAATTAATATTAGTTTTCTGTGTTAATTTTATTAATAACTATCTTCCTTTGAATGAGCTTTAAAGAATCTTTTACATAAATTAATTTACCAACAGAATTACTCTCCACTTGGTTTATTAAAATTAACCTTTTGTGAGTGCATCAATTTGCATACAATCATTGAGCATTTGTATAAATAGAAGTGATTCAGGAATTCCTGTCAGCTTATTTAAATACATCTAGCAATAATTTTTAATAAGCAATTGGTTAAACAATAAGTAAATACATATATAGTGCGAATTATCATCATGCTTAAAAAGATTTTTAACTTTCGATCATAGTCAGATAAATATAGTTGCATGGTTTAGGCTGTATTTCAATAATACACTCGTTACAAATGTTTTCCGATTCTCGACATCTCCTAAATTATTTTTGTTTTTCCTTTTAAAACCTTGTTTTTATAATTTCCAGTTTTCTGGAATTTTTACACTTTCATCAGATTAATCGATGGCCGTTTGCAAAATGTAAGGATGAAATTAATCATAGAATTAAACCAGAAATAATAATTCTGAAACTTCGAGACTAAATATATAATAAACTGTATAGATTTATAAATGGGAAATGTATATTAGTGTTAATAAGATATTAAAAATGAAATACATGGATAAATGAACAGGTATCATTGATATCAATGAATGAATGAATGTTTTTTAATGGAGATGGGCTTTATAAGTCGCTAGAATGACAATAGACAAGTTAAAGAAGATTGTTAACACAAGATTGAGGAACTATCGATCAGAGAAATTAATTTTTAAATTCACAAAAAACCGTTCAATAAAATTATTGCCATATACATTTTATATTATTTGTAACAAGATATCTACTCTGACGTGTGGATACCCCCCTCCCCCAATTAAAGTTTTCATTACGCAGATTTAGGAGTTTGGTATCTAAAGTGCACATATATTAATTAAAACGTCTGTTTATACCTTAATTAATTAAAATACAAGCATCATCTTTTCTTTTTATTACAAACAAAACTTGTATATCTCATAATTTTCACCAACAACTTTTAATACAATTTTTTTTTTAGTATGTATTTAATATAAACTTTTAACTAGGATTTTTTTTTTTTTACCAAAAATTTTATGAGATGCAATTTGTTTAATTTCCTGAGTAAAATTTATTTAATAATTTTCAGTTTCTGTACATTTATTTATAGGGAGGTTTTCAGGGAAAAATTCTTTCTATTTACTTTGAAAAAAAAATCAACGTAGTAGATCGTCTACCAAAAATAATCGCCATTATTTTAAAATTTATATAAATAAATCTTCAATTCTTACCCGATATGTCTTTTGCGTAAAGACAAAGTTTCACTTTTAGAAAATTGAGACATCCTTACAAATTTATTTCTTCGCCTCAAGATATCACAGGGCAAATAAAGTTCGAGTGTCACAGATAATTTGGTCTTGCCTGCTTAGTTACTAAGCAAGGCTGCATTAACCAGTAGTTACTTGATTTTTAAGAAAGCTGTAATATAATTGGATGTACATTTGCGGGTTATTGTTAACGCAACAGTAATTGGTTATTTTAAAAAAAGGAAGTACGCTTTGCTTTTAAAACCCCAATTTAACCTCAGTTTTTGGTAAGATTTAGTATCCGCTATTCTACGTTGAAATTTGTTTTTATCTAATTAAATTTTCATAATATTTCATCTGTGTAATTTTAAGTTAACTGTAAATTTTATAAAGAAATTAGTTATTATTATAAGTACAAATCTATGCCGAATTTCCATTTCAACGTTTTTACGAATCTATTATTTTTAATCTTTAGTAATGAATGTTTTATTATTGTTTGTATATGTAAGTTTAAAATTAATAAAAAAATAAGTTTAATGCATCAGTTTTATATTTTTTGTTAATATGTTTTTGATGTAAAAAAGATATGATTTCAACATTTTTCATCCAAATAGTTTATTGTTAGTTTCCATCGAACTGACGACGATTGTAATTCCTTTTATAAAATATCTTCATTCCTGTATGTTTTCACATATTTCGGTGCTTTTATTATTCTATCTGTTATGTCCCGAGGGCATATATTTAATACGGAAGGAAGCATCGGCTACTTTTAAATAAATTTAAGTACAATTTTGTGATAAAATATATTTATTTAATAACCAAAGAAGAAAAGAATAGAAAGTAGATAGAAATTTCATTAAAAATCTCTAGTCTATTGATAAGCTTC
This sequence comes from Epiperipatus broadwayi, assembly GCA_028023455.1. Lineage (NCBI taxonomy): Eukaryota > Metazoa > Onychophora > Udeonychophora > Euonychophora > Peripatidae > Epiperipatus > Epiperipatus broadwayi. The sequence continues at coordinate 2,673,991 of JAQFVV010012475.1, read as the reverse complement.
TGCTTGTGTGTATCAATTTCCACACGAGCTAAGTAGATAAATACCTATTACAGTGCGACTTTATTGAAGAAAGTAGACTAGCGTTGGTGGCCTAGTCGTTAGCATAGCTGCCTTCCAAGCAGCTGGCCCGAGTTCGTTTCCCGGTCAACGCATTTGACATGGAAAAAAAAAGTTCACATATCCATTCGTGTACAACTTTTATATACATATTAGGAAAAGAAAATTATAAACTATATCACCATTACGCAGACAATTAGCTGCCTCGATAGTATGTCAATTATCCTTAAAATTATTATGCTACTTCACAGTTCATTATACTTTTTTTCATCCTCATTGTGCACTTAGCATATACCTATATAGCCTAGCAGGTTTTTTATATATATGAATTCATTTATGCATAATTGTTCGTCATTTGCATAATTGATGCGATTGGCGTATGTAAAATTTCTAGAGTAGCTTAGTAATAATTGTCTGCACATATTTACGTAGTAAAATAATAATCATTATTATTCTGTATGTTGTATTGTAACTTTATCTTATTGCATTGTCAAATCCATATAATATTGATATTTATATTTTTTGTAAGAAGACTGCTAGGCAATCAAAACCGTCAATAGTGGGTTGTAAAAAGCATTGTAAAAAGTAATAAACATAAATGATATTAATGTTATATTTATTTATTATTCATATATATTATACACACACAACTATCTACATATTCATATAGCAGCCACTCATAAACAAATATGGACATTCCAATACCAATGAAAGAAAAGATAAAAAAATTACTCTAGAAACAAGTTTTGTGAGATTATACAAACCAATCTGTGCAACACAAATATATCCACATATAAAACATGCTAATCAATTTTTCTGTTTGTTTGATATTTTGTGATTCTGTTTCTTAATTTTTTGTATAGAAAACTTTTCTTTCTGAAATATTTCAACACCATGTTTAATTAGTAGCTTTCTTATATGCTCTATTCTCTGTTCTGTCTACCCAGTGGAAATACTATTGTAATTTTTTAGAATATCTTTGAGAACCGTGTTTTAAAATGCAGTAGTTACAGCTTTTTTTAGGAAGTCTGACATTATTTATTCATTTTATATGTCCTTCCTAATGAAGTTGTGATTTTACAATAGTGAACTATATAATGAGATATTATTTTATATAGCACTATGTTTTTAATACTGTAATAGTGATATTAGCGATTAAGCCAATGCACATGCGCTTTAAAGATAAAGTATAAATGAATACTTTCACTTTTTCCAGTCACAAGATAATAAAGAATGGAATGAATCCACCTATTCTTTCGACCCAAACAAAGATTTGCCTATACATAAATGTTTGGGTCGAAAGAATAGGTGGATTCATTCCATTCTTTTTAAAATACTATATCTTGTGGCAGGAAAAAGTGAGAGTATTCATTTATAATTTTATCTTTAAAGCGCATGTGCATTGGCTTAATCGCTAATATCACTATTACAGTATTAAAAACATAGCACTATATAAAATAATATCTCATTATATATGTTTAATTTTAACTAAAGAATGACGTGTTATAAATTGTAAAGATTTTGCAAGCATCATTCGTTCAAACATAACAAATGTAATTTAAAGTGATTGCTTAACACCTTTACCCTCTCATTTCCATACGCTTAAGATTTGCCCATACATAAACGTTTGGATCGAAAGAATGGGTGGATTCATTCCATTCTTTTTAAAATACTATATCTTGTGGCTGGAAAAAGTGAGAGTATTCATTTATAATAGTGAACTATAGTGTTGTGTCCAGCAAATTGAAGAACATTAATTGTTTTTATGACTTGCTATTGTGTTTTTAAATTTTTCACAGAGCATCCTTAAGTGAAACTTTTCAAATGTCTTTAAATTGTATCAGTAGAATATCCAGTCCTCACTTTCATTCATATTTAAGTAAATAACTTGGTTTCAATAGTTACTTTCCTATGATAAAATATTCTATCTTTTAATATATTAAAAGAAGCAGCAGCACATTGGCTTCTGTGTTGTACCTCAATATCCAAGTCCACTTTTCTACTTATAAAGCTACCAAGATTATTATGGTTTACATTTTCAAGCTGATAACAATCCAAGCTAAAAGTTGCTGGTGATTTTTTTAAAATCATTGCTAGATAAAGAACTTTAGTTTTCGAACATCAAGTAAATGTTGCATTCAAAATAGTCAGTACATTCTGTAAATCATCTTTCAAACTGGCAAAAATAACACAATCGTCAGCATACTCTAAATCCAGAATCCAAGAAGTTCTTGCTTTTGTTTTTAAGTGATTCAAATTAAAAATTTTACCATCAAACCTATATCACATCTTGATCTCTGTGTCTTTAAGCTAAAACCTATTCCAAAGACAACTTTCATAAATATTGAAAACAATTCTTGTTTATCACCAGTATTTATTTCAAATGCCTGTCTTTTATTTCATCATGTAATGCTGTAAAATATAAATAAATTTTGGTGGACAACCAATTAATTTCAAACAGTATTATAAACCTTTTGATTAACTGCATACCCATGTTATATATAGACACTTGCTTTCTGTCATTCAATCTAGTCAACAATCTTTTTTTTTTCACTCACATTTCTGTCTTAATATTTTGGTTTCTAATGCGCATCAAAATTTGAATTTTTTTTTGATAATTCATTAAACTCAATGCCTAGAGAATTTTAAAGGCCATTTTCTAGTTATAGTTATCTACTTATATCATTTATATTGAACTGATATTTATATATGCTTTATGGATGATTTTAAAAAGTCAATAGGAATTTTCAATTAGACATTTTCAGCAATTTTTAATAAATAAAAATTATATATTTAAGTATATGCACAGATAAATGTATACAGCATTATTAACTATAGTTTATTTTAAAAGTATGTTAAAACCAAAATGTCTTTTCTTAATATAAAGTGGAAATGACATTATTTTATAAAAAGTAATTAAATTGTTATAAGCAGATTGATTAGTTAAAGAGATAAGTATATGATGTAATTTAGTCTGAGTATCCCTTTCAAAGATAAAATTTTGTAAATGTTGTAATTGGACAATTAAGCCGTGGACCAAATTATCTCTTATCAATAGATGGGTGGAGTGAAACGACTGATAATGGTTACAATTTTGCTGATAAGTCAACTCCAGGAACTATTAAGTAGAGCTTTTAAATCATGTTATTTATTATTGCTGCTGAAATATTGCTGAATTTTTATTGCTGAAGTGCTTTGATTGAAATTTGTACTGTTGATTAATCTTTGATTGTGATTCCATTATATTTATTGTGCTTAATGTTGAATATTAAGCAGGAGTAGAAAAGCCACCATCTGCTTTACTCTAATCAGCTGGCAGAGTGCAGACTGAAAGACCATAGAGAAATACAGAAAGGAGCTATCAAATAATGTAGAAACATCTTAAGGAGCATTGTATTCATTATATGCCTAAATTTCAACTGTCTACTGCTTTAGGGAAAAACCAGCCAACAATCAACAAGTAAACCACCCATTGAATTAAGATCAATACGATTAAAGCCTGTCTCCCCTGTAGCTATGGTTGACAAACTAAGTCCGCTAAAAGTGTATCAATACCTGAAGTTTGAGTTCAAATTCTTAATGATGAAAGGGAATGAATATGAATTTTAAAAATATATTATGATAAATGTCTAATATTAGTGCTAAGTATTTATCTCCATTATACTAAAAGTATTTTATAAATTATTGTTATTATTGATTTTGGGTAAGAGTATCTGTTTATAAATGAGTATGACAGTGGATTGCTATTTTGTTTTATTTGATTAAGCCACAAATCAGTCAGCATAAATGTAAGAGAAGATAGATTTTTATAAAGCAATTAGCTTTTGTTTGCAATCTTTAGTATTTTAAAACCAGTCATTTTCACTATCTGTAAATATAAAAAATTTATCAAAATAATAATTTATTTGTTGCTTAATGGAACCTAAATAGGATACAAAACAAATTAAGATTTCTTTTTTATTATCCTTTAATGGTTTACAGTTTTAAGCAAACTACCCTCCAGATTTGGTAAGATAATTGAGTTAGTGATGTAATTGAGATGATATATCTTTAGTTTGGGCTGTTTTGACTCTAAATAAGATTCATTTGTACATGTTTTATTTATTCATAAATGATTGTGATACTGTTTGTGATTGCCTGTCACTTGCATTCATTATTTTAATTAGAGCAGTAGTATGCAGTATGCCTACTATATATCATTTGCTTTGTTTGTATACATGTTTTGGATGATACCGTTTGCAATTGTTGATCCTTCTCAAGCTTAGTACCTCTGATAGTAGTATGCAATAGAAGCACATTCCTATTGTGTAATGAATTCCTAGCTCACATGCATTTATTTATTCGTAAAGAATGTAAAGCAAATGTTTCTTACATTTACTTATACAGTGGTTAGTTATTTACCTGCATTACAGCCTAAAAGTATTTTAGTTCAGTTCTTTAAATAGTTTATGAAATAATTTACCACGGTTAATGAATTTAGTGTATCCTCAAACTGTAGGTTTATTAAATCTTAAGGCTGTAATAATCAGTAGTTATAATTGTTAGTCTACGCGGCGAGTTTATATCCATTCAGAAACAATTAAGAATGTATATTTTATAGTGAAGTGTATTAAATTAACAATAGAAACCATTAATAGCTAATTGTATTAACTTATTTTAAAAATTAACACATCAGTGAAATAAACGTAAATTAAATCCTAAGTGAAAGAGAAGTAACAAACTACTGTTTCTCGTTGATTGTGGCCAGTTATACTGTCGTGTGTTGTAAAAATGTATATACATGAATAAGTTGTAGTGTCGTATTATCTTTAATATTTGTCATAAATTTTGCAATCAATAAATTAATTGGAGTATGGTAGAGTCTTGTGTATCTAGATGATCTGAACAGGTTATAAAAAGAAATTATTATATATTCTGTGATATCAGATTATGGAATGCAAATGTGGATTATCCTTGGATGGTTTTTTTGTGTGAGCTGTAAATTTGACAGTTATAATATATATAAAGTTCACTTTTCATGGCTGTATATAAGCCCTGGAAAGACTAATGAATAGATAATTTTCACCTTAGTTGAGACATTTGTATGTAATACTATTGGAGTTAAATAACCAAGAAAAGCTTTAACCATCACAATTTTTGGCTGCATTTTTATACAACTTCTATTATCACATGCATATAACACCATTTACATCTTCATTGGACACTTTATAATGTAATTTATAAAATAAAATTTATTCCTTCTTTCTTACAGTAGAAAGAAATCATAAAACTTCCATTATTATAATGTTAAAGCTTAAAAAGATTGTTATCCATTACTTTTTTTTAATCATTATATATTTATTATTTTGTTTTTCAGTTAAGTAAAATCTGTATCTTGAATATTTAGAAATAGCCTAACTTTTTTATAAATTCATTTTTACTATTATATCTTTTTTTTTCTCACTTTCTCATTAGCTGTAAGTCTCATAGTCAATCTAACTTCTACTTACATATCTGTATACTGAAGAATATATTTAATATAGACATTGAATAGCATAGATACAATACAAAATAAATAAATCCTTTAGTAGTCACCAAGGAACATTTATTGATATTTGGGAGAGCTAAGGAAATATCATTGGAAATACCTAGTGATAAATGGTAAAAAAAAAAAAAATACAAATCAATTATACAAATATGAATTTTCTTGTACAAAGCAGTATTAATATAAACTTGCATAGTTTTAATGAACAAGTAGTAGATTTTAATTGTCTTTAAACAACATTTATTTGTATTAAGATATTGTTTTAATATTCGTAATGATAACACAAATAGTGAGAAATCTCATTTTATTTTTTGGGGAAAAAAATTTCCAAATCCTTTACTGTTGAAATTTAAGTGATAGAAATCAAATCTAGACTGTTCTTTTGCAATAACATGTTGTTGTTTTTTTCATTTATACTTGTGACCTATATTGGGGGGAAGAAAAAATTTGCAAATACTTTGTTATTTTAATAAATGAATAGTGATTTTTTTGCTTTCCATTAAACAACATTTGTATTAAGATATTGTCTTAATAGGTAATCAGTTAGTATTTTTATACAAATGTTGTTTAAAAAGAAGTAAAAAATTACTTGTTCATTAAAATATAAAGCTTTTGTAGATCTTTCCTCCAATCCTACAGGGTACAAATACATATGCAATTTAATACAGAAAGATGCTCCAGATTTGACTTTTATCACTTAAATTTCAATAGCAAAGCATTTGAAGATTTTTTTTCCTAAAAATAAAATGAAACTTCTCACTATTTACATTTTATTGTTAATATTAAAACAATATCATAATAAAAATACTTGAGGGAGAATTGAAATCTACTCATTCTTAAAACTGTTCATGTTTTATGTCAATATTGATTTGTACTAGTAAATTTTTATTTGTATGTTTCATTTGTATTCCTTTTTTTTTCCATTTATTACTTAGTATTTTCAATACTGGTTCTATAGCTTCCTCAAGTGTCAATAAATGTTCTTCAGTACCTACTAAATGATTGTCCCAAGAATACATTCCTTACCAACATCCTTATTAATATGAAAACTTTTTTTTTTTTTGTTAATTTCAATGTATTGTAGCCTTTTTATAATTCAGATCTTAATGAAGAAGATGCCGAAAAAGTCATCAAAACATAATTTATTTATTGAATTTAAATAAAAGCATAAATAGAAATAATATATTTAGAACTTTTAAAATATTGATATTAAAACAACCAATTCAAGAGATGACTCTTAGCAAGTCTATCCCTTTGATTTGAAAAGAACTATAACTAAATGTAAAAATTGTCTATTTACTGCAATTAAAAATAAAATTGAAATAGAATTAAAAATAAAATTACTGAAGAAAATATTAGTGAAATTTTTAATATAAACAGTAATATAATATCATTTTAATATAATAAATAAGAGCACAACTGACATGTCGTTTAAATGCTAAAGATTATATTTGCCTGGGTTATAAGTTTTAGTTCATTAGTTCTTTGACACTCCCTTCAGCTATCTATTCTATCTCGTGCAAAAAGATAAATGATCTCCAATATACGTATTTCATGCTGAACCAGCACTAATCAGTTGATCCATATGACAACAATATTGGCATTAACAATGGATTTGAGCATTCCATCATCAGTTTTTCAATGGTATGGTTGGCTGAAAAGTTGAAGGGTGGAGTAGATTGAAGCATGTCCATTAAAGTTTGAAGATTTGTTTGTTATGTTAATATAAACTGATTCACTGATTATTTATATTTGTGGGATATGTTGATCTAGACCAACTGATGCATGCTGGTTCAGCATGAAATACATATATTGGAGATCATACACATGTGTGGTCACATATATCAGTTGTAAGAGATAGAGTTGATAGTTGAAGGGAGCTTGAAAACCTATGTTCAAATCCCCTATATTAAGGTCCAGGTATATAAAGTATAGTTATATTTAAATATTCATTAGTTCATATAAATGCACCAAAATCTTTTGTCAAATTCAGAAATGACAAACACTAATTTCGAAAGGAACTGATATAACTGTCTCATGAAATTCCCCCTGGAGATGAATTTTATTGGTTTCTAACTGAAAAAAAAAAAGGCTGGAAATGCTTTATAAAAGACTATTTCATCCTAACAATCACTATGTAGTTTTACAATTTCATAAATTCTTAAAAAGCATTTCAAAAATATATTTCTTGATAGAGAAAAAAAATCTGTTATATAGATATAAATAATTAATCTTCAACCTGGAAAATCAGATTGAAAACTGTCATTAATTTTCCACGATAAGAATTTTCAGATCATTTTATTAACTATGGTAAAATAAAAAATTTCAATTTTTTTTAAAAAAAATCTGTAGTGCCTGCAAATATATATATATATATGAATGGCTTTATTACTTGAGAAATCATAAGTAGTTTGAGTACTGGAAATGCCAGCATTGCAATTGATCTTGGGACTACATTCCAGTCTGTCATTCTACCACTCCACTGTGCTGCACAAGGTCCTGTCTTCACTACTTATAAAAGAACATGTTTCATAATTAATTCATGCAAACTTTATATCCAAGTCAAAATTTAATCTGTCTAGAATTAAATAACTTTTATGCAGTGTACCTATTGCCTGAAAGCTTTTATTTTGTCAATGCTGTATGAGTTAAAAAATGTTCAGCACCATTTTAAATTTACCACCTTTTACTATAAATACCATATTATAATAGTAATAAAACAAAATAGGAATAAAATATAGTAAAATAGCATAATAAATGAATGTGATATTCACAGGTATGTATAAAAGTGCTTGCAGTGGATTCATACTTGAAAGTAAATGCTTGTAATTATCTTTGATGAAAGATTAGTACCAATAACAATAGTTTTAAGTCTTCACTTAGTTCAAAGCAAAGACAGAGTAAAATTATTAAACATCTCTTCAATATTTATTTTTTTTAAAAAAAGTACAACAGCAATAAAATATAGTACACCAGAATAATAATGAAAATGATACACATACCCACATGTAGAAGTTATTACAAAGAATTAAATTTAAAGATAACTTTCATAGTTTAATATTATAGTAGAGGGCATACTAGAGTTATAAATACTTTGGTTTGCAGTTTAGGTACACTAAGAACTTCAAGCTGTAAGAATTATGTTTCATCTATGTGATTTTTGTTTGCAGAGCTAGATTGTGAAATGGGGTTGGCCAGATATAAATCTAGTTACATAAAAATTGGTAATTCTAACATCTTATTTTTGTACACTTCCAAAGATGTTAACTGAATATTATATAAAATTGGCTTAAATTTCCAAAAGGATTCTGTCATTCCAACACAAATTGGTTTTCCCAAATGAAGGTGAAGAAAGGAATGCATAACCTTGATCATCGATCCATAATCACATATATATCATTTCCATTGGATGCTAAAATTCATAGAATCTATCAGTTTTGCTATATTAATGTGTTCAGTTCTTATATAGAGAGAAAGTACTGAAATTTTTAAGATGTCTATATATATATATGACATACTTTAATTTAAACATTATTTATATTAATACTTCCACAAAAACAATTGACAAAAAAATAAAAAAACTAGAATAATAAAGTGAGAGAGAATACGTTTACATATATGTATTAGATGCACGTGTAAGTGTTTACATGTATGAATGTTCATTCAATTATTTAAAAAATAATTATTACACTGTTTTATACCTATAAAGATAACAATTTCATTATTGTGATATTGCCATTACTGTAAACTTTTATTTAAAAGTTAATATTGGTAGCAATATTACCAACATAGAAGGTATGAAATATTTTTTATTGATTTCTGAATCTATACAACCATATCTTACATTATATCATTTTTTTCCATTGGATATGTGCTAAAGTCTTGATATAGATAATATTTTCTGCTACACTACTTTATTGTTTATTGGAACATGTTTTTTGTTCATCTTTTTCACTCACAATTTTAATGCTTTATCAGTCTTCACTAAATAGTTATCGTTTATTGTGGATGTCTATGTAACAATTTCAGGGAAACAAGTAATCCTGACATGAATTTGTTTCTTAGATTTTATGATTTGATAATTTATTTTTATCAATTATTCCTCACTTTTATCCTAAAAATTTTTTTAAAAACTAAATTATTTTTATTTTATCACATAAATGAAACACGTTTCGCAGAATTGCTAGCAACATTAACTTTGTAGTTTGGGAATATCAGCAAGATAATGAGTTCAAATAGCTACTATGATAACAATGGGATTAAGTATGTGAGACTCAGTTTTTGGGACAAGAAAATGCCTTCACCAAACTATATAAGCAAGTATATGAACATTTATGAATTTGTAATTAGTATTTTTTTATTTAATATTATTTTCAAACTGTGAGCTATTGATTTTGCAGGTTTTGAGATTGTAGATATGATATTCATATTATAATATAAAAATGCTAAAAAACATTAAAAGTTTTAAGGAAGTCATCAAAGAAGCTTTATTGAAACCAATAAGGAAGATTGTTTGTGATCTTGGTGGCAATAATGTGCAAAATGAGTTTGAGACAAGGTGCAGCCAATGATGTGGAAAAAAATGTGTGACTACTATCCCTAACTTGACTTGCAATTGTCTATATTTTCATGTAAACCAGGGGTCCCCAACCCTATGCTCACGGGCACCATGGTGCCCGCAGACCATTTTACGTGTGCCCGCTGCTATCCGAACATGATAAAAAATTATTTATCTGATATAAATAAATTTAATTTTTAAAATTTCTTATAAATTATTGTATTATATTGTAATCAAATTGTAGGGCATACTATACTTTTACAGCGTAAAAATATATATGTTAATTATATGTTAAAATTTTATTTTTGAAATAAATTATTTTTGTACATTATGTGTATTATTAACAATAACCAACTATAAATTTACATTGAAAAAATAAATGGTGCCCACCATCTGGTTGAAAAAAATAAATGGTGCCCGCCACTTGGCCAGTATTATAGAATGTGCTCTTAAGTGCAAAAAGATTGGGGACCCCTGATGTAAACTAAAACTATTCTATACTTTGATAATAGATTCACATTCAGTAAAATAATAAATAAATTTCTCAGGATTATTCAATAACATGTGTCCTATTATTCTATTTTATTAACAAAAATCTCTGCAAATATAGTTTTTCTTACTATAATAATTAATTAAGAGTGTGGCTAGCAATTTAAATATAAAGTTGTTTAATGATTTCTCTCAGGATTATATAAAATAGAAAAATAAATGCATGGATATAAAGTGTGTTCATACATTTTAGAATGCGACAATGTAAATGGGATTTTATGTACATCATCTTACCCAATACTTTTATATTTCAGATAGCATTAATGCAATGATGATGTATTTAATCCAAATAGATTTTATGTGTAAGCTAATATCTTGAATATGATCTTTTTTATATCGTGAATATACAGAGACAATGTTTCTTTAATAATGACAAAAAAAATATTAAAAATTAACCATTACTATTTTACACAATATAAAATAAAAGATAAAAATGAATAATAACAAGATATAAAATATCTAATTTGTTTCCTAAATTTAATTTAAACTTGGGATATATAGAGGATGTTATCAGACAGGGTTGTGAAGACATTAACATTAAATAGGAATAGTTTGTTTATTATTTTTAAAAAATCCTCAATTCAAATACTGGAGGATAATAATTATCATCATCATAATTTGTTTCACTAATTAATCAATTATTTATCAACCTCAATAATGCTGGAGAACTTTTCACTCTTTAAAGAGAAGCAAGTTCATCATTGCTTGGTATGCCTAGATGATATTTATCATATTGGGCTTATTTATTTTACTTCAGAATCCTTTACTTGATTTATTTACAAGTTTAAACATTGGGAATGCTACCCCCCTAACAAAATATAACTAGATTATTAGGATGCCTTTTTACAATACTATGTATAAGTGAAAAATTAACACTAATATTTAAATGATGCATAAAATATTCCTTACAGATTTACTCAGCTACGTAAGAAAGATTAACTCCATTTTAACTTTGAAATTGAATTTAACAACCTATAAAATATACAATTATTGCAATTTAACATAGTTTTATATACGTTTAATAGTTACTTACGTTTATACAATTGAAACCTAAGATAAATCACATTTAATCTCATTCAATATCATTAATAATAATATAAATAAAATATTACTTGTACATGGCATATTTGTGAACTAACTAAGAAAGAAATAATTATGAAAAAATGCATCAAATAATCCTCATGGTTGATGATTTAAAAATTATCCAAATGAAATATTGCTATTTGCAAAATATTTCCGAGTTCTTGGGAATTTACAATCACTTTTAAAATAACAGCATCACTGATGAAATAAAGCACTAATAATTTCATTTTGTAATATCTGGACATAGTCTAAAAATTTTATTAATTTATTATTTCAAGTCTGTGCTCATATACCCTATATTACATATTTCATTTATCATAAATTGTTGATTCAAAATAAGTTACATTCTACACATTAATCCATTTTATGAATGCTTATCACTTGGATATTTATCATATTTAATATTTGCTTTGATAATCCACAGATCAATATTGGTATTTAAATATTTAGCTTTCTTAATCCATGAATGTTATTTAAATATTTATTTAGCATTGATAATCCATAATGCAATTCCTTAAGTACTTGATATAAATTTGTTTTATTCTACACAGCAATTTAATTCATTTGAATAGATGCCATAATTTTATTCAAAAGATTAGTGTTCATTATTTCTTTAATTTGAGATATAAAATCTATTCATTGTAAATCTTTAATCCATGATACCAGTAATTCTGATTGTATCCGATAAAGCAAATAGTTTAACAACTATAACAAAACTATTTTTATTTTTATTTTAATTCACAGTTTGTTTCTCTAAGCTACAAGTTTATGGAGGATTATTTGAATTAAAAAATTATTGTTTAAAGTTTTTTCTTTTATAATTAAAAAATGAGACTGTTCACAACATTGAGACGAAACTGGAAGCTGACCAGAGAGATATGGATCAGATTAGAGCTCAAACATGGCATAAAAGAAAAGGGATGATGAATCCAAATTATGTAGCATCATTGAACAAGAAATGGAAAGACCTAGTTATTAATAGCTTAATTCAAATTCTACTATCTTTGATGGTATGAAATGGGTAGTTAACCAGTTTTTGAAAATCCAAACATTTAGAGAGCACTCAGTTGAAGCACCTATTGAGCATTGCAAAAGTTGGAATAAATGATTTCAACAGAAATTCCATGCCTGAAGAAGGCAAATTGGCCATTGCATAAGGCCATCTTCAAGTTGCATGACAAGCTTGGTGGAATTCATTATATAATAAAGCAGATATATTTTAAAAATATAAAGGAAGCATTACTGGGAAATAACTGAACTGAGGGATATTGGGACAGTATCATATATCAAGTATGTCAGAAATGATATACATATGGCTAAATGTTTACTCAATTTTTTGATATCAAGTTGCAAAATTATAAGCTTTGACCGCCACCCTTTATCAGAGACTCAATAATACATATAATTTATCACAATTTGCCCCGTTAAAGTGGAATGGAGGTTAATTGGAAAAGACTGATGGACAATCAAGCAGGTAGCTGAATTGCTTAACATGTTAGATTTAAACATGTTGCATAAGGATGTTTTTTATGGAAAGATGGAGCTTTTAGTCCTCAGGATTACTACAGCTAAAGGTAGAAATGCATTATATGTAAATACTATCAATATTAAAAAGAAAAGAAAGAATAAAGAGGATTGGTAGCAACATAAAAGAAGATGGTTTCTCGATATAGCCTGAAATAAGCCATGTTGTAAAGCAATCTGAAAGTACCGTTTAATATCAGCTAAATGAGTGGAAAGAAATATCAGTTGTCTCTCACCTGTACATAGTTATAGTTACACAGCACTTAAAATTTGTGGGTGGACAGTCAAGGACAGAAAATTGATAAATGTCTTCTGGATAGGTGATAGAAAGAAAATATGAGACACATATAATGCTAGACTTTGAGACCTTTCTGAAAAGAAAATTAGAAAGCAGATTACATTGGAGCATGTTTGCTTGCTTCATCCATTGTGGGAGAATGTTGTTGGTGAGACTTGGTGAACAATGTTGATGTTGATATATGCTGAGACTTGAAGATGACTTGAAAAAAATGAAGAGGATTGTAGTTTTATGGTGATGGGCATATGATAGATTGTTGAGTCATGTGTTCAATATTAATCATGTGATCTTAAATGATATATAGATCAGTAAATTTTTCAGGGTTAATTAGCTACTTACTTAATAACATAAGCTGTCAGTACACTAGGCTGATCAAGTTCATGTGGTTAGATATAAGCCACTGCTAATATGAATATCATGTACCTCATCTAATGGTCTAGTCCTAGCTGAGGGAGATACAACAAGGAAATCTTTTGAAATTTTTTTGTCTTCACAATCTATGACACTTATTGATCACTTCAGAGCTTATCTACTGTTGTTCATCATGAAGGTAGCTTGTATTTAATTATTCTTCATTTTTACTTGAGAGATCACCAATGATGGTGTTTTCTTGAGATTGGGTCAAAAGTAGTAATGCAATTTAAATAAAGAAAGCAAAAGTGAAAATGTACATTCACATCATGTGATCATAATTTTCTATGGGAGGGGGCTTGATGAGATGATTGTAATCCTTCTCATCATTATAAGTAATATATGATATATGTTAGGTTTAGACATATAGATTTAGAAATTATAAAGTTCTAGAGCCATATTATAATGACAAATTGTATATATGTAGATTAGCAGGCACTTTCTATCATATTGTAATACAGATCATGCACAAAGTATATTTGATTATAGAAAGAAATAAAACAAAAGAAAGGAAAGGGCATATTTATGTTTGGTATGAATTTTATATGTTAAATGGCTAATATGTAATAAAAAGGCTTATCATGTTTGTGCCTTTATGTACAAGTCATTGCAAATTACTCTGGGTTAGTTTGGTATCTCATTTTAAATAAGAAGTATATCTCATTTTAAATAAGAAGTGCAGTTGGTAATGCACACAAAAAATGTCTATTATTAAAATCAGCTTTTGAACTCATCTCTGTAATAAGGCTGGGTGGTAAGAGACCCAAAGATCAATTGTGCATCATTTTAATGAGAATCAAAAGATCTCTCTAACAGCATACATTTCTCTAATGAGAGAATAAACATTGAAAATATATATTGTTTGAAAGTTATGTTGCTTTGGATTTTTTTTTTTGTATGTGTTGGCTCAAATCTGTGTGTTTTATAAATTCATTTTGTGTGATGATTAATAAGAAATGAGAAAAGAAAATCTAATTAGTGATTAAAAATCTTTAGTTAAAATATTTTGTTGAATTAAAAGATTTTGAGAGCTTATTTATGATATTCCAAACAATAATTATACAGGATTATATTTTTCAGATATAATAATTTTAATTTTGGTCTGGAATATTGACTTAAATTGTCAAAACTTATCATGTTTTTAAAATAAAATTAGCTTTAGTTTTGAACTACAATGTTAAATAACTTAATTCTAAGAAATAATACTCCTTTATGTTGTTTATCTTATAACCAATGAAATATAATATAAATCTTTATTTAATAATAACAACTTGTAAATACATCAACAGAAAAATTATATATATAAAATCCTTTTTCGGTAGACTACATATGAGGGCATTAATAATTTTGTGTTAGCGAGGATATTAGTCAATCAATGAGCAGCACAGTGAATAGCTAAAAAAAAAAAAAAAATTAAAGAAAAATTCATTGCTAGCTGCTAGAAGGACTTATAAATGATATTGGAGCATAGTGTGACTTTATAAAATTATTTTTGTAAGTGCCCAAGTTAATTTGACTATGCTTAATATCCATTCACTGTATGTTGTGTTCAATGTGACTGTTTAGTCATAGCCTTCATGTTACTTTTAAAAATGTCATGAAGGCCTTGCTTGACTAGATAACACATGCAATGTCTTAATTGTACAACCTACTGTTTCCCTGTATTTTTCCTGGAATTTAATGCTGCTAGGTTTAAAAAATACTGAACACTGTGTAATTGAAAATTCTATGAACAAAGCTATACCGTATTTTTAAATATTTTAACCTGGCAATTCTGAAGTGAAAAATGTCAGCATATCATAATAGATTGTATGAATCTTACAAAATATCCGTAAGCTTATGAATTATTGTAAAATCGAGGTAAGATATCTATGTGTATTATATGTGTCCAGTCAATATTTTTTATTTTATTTATATTATTTTTTTATAAAATTTATCTTGGTTGTTTTATATTATAATGGAGCCTGAGTTACATATTAGTATATAAAATCATTAGTTATGTTTTAGTTTATTTTCTCTCATTTAAATATATATATATTTCTCAATGAAGGAATGTTAATATATTTGTAATTTTATGTTACTTATTATTATCATTATTTGGTTTCATTTTCATCACAAGTTAGTTAAATAAACTTTCTTATTAATATATTAGGAAAATATTTAGTTGTGAGCTACTCTAATTCTAATCTGAGTCCAGTCTCTAAACTCTGTTGCTGCCAAAATAATAGAAATATTAGGATTGTAGAGCTATAGGTTTATCTTGCTTATGTTAATTGGTAGTTTTTCTGTGATGGAGGAGGGTGCTTAAGTCCCTGGTCATTGCCATGAGTCTCTAAGTTAAACTTGTTGTATGAAGCAATCATGTGACTGGTTTCAGAAAAGTATTGGTCAGAAAATGATAATGATCAGGAAATATAGCTTGTGTTTATAGTGAACATATAAAATGAATGACAGAGAATACTTTTGCTTCATCATCAACAATACTAATGTTATCATGTGGAGAATACAATAAAAAGTGCAGGGTTGTGGATAACTGATATTTTATCTGGATCCAATTGGCACATTAACAGTGATTATAGGCAAATCCCAAAATATAAATAGTGGCCCAAGTATGGCATGAGTAAATTCATTTTCCTGAGATTTTGGATACCATTTATGTAATGAAGTTTGCTTAAAACTGTGTATTAATGTACCATATGTTTCAAGAGAACTACCAATGTTGACAACTACTCATTGGTTCATTTAGGATTGATGATGATGATCAAGCATATGTTCTCTCAAGCTACATTTTCTGATCATTTTCTATAGCTATCTTTCTGATATCTGTCCCAAAATTGCTTCTCAAAGTTTAGCTTAGAGAATCATGGCAATGACCATAGCTTCAGGGTGCTATCTTCCATCACAGAAGAGACACCAATGAGTACAATCAAGATAGTCATCAGTTTTATAATTTTATTAATTTCTCTTATTAACAATCTGCAGTAGCATAGTTTAGGAGATGGACTCAGACGTTCCATTTAATGCTGTGATATATTTGAATACTAAACTAATCTGTGGAATGAGACATTGAAGAAGAATAGCACAGAACTAAATATTTTCTATTATATTAATAACAAATTTTATTTAACTAGCTAATAATCAAAAAGAAACAAGATAATAATAATAAGAAGAAGAATCATAAAATTAGAAATACGCTAATTAGCTTTTGTTCTCTGAGAAATATATCCATAAAAATAATATAGACAAATAAATCTAAACAAGAGAAAATGAAATAAAATATTGACTAATGATTTAATACATTAATTGATAACTCAATGTCTATTACAACTTAGAACAGATAAATTTTAAATAAAGTAATGTAATAAACAATAGGACAAAAATATTAACTGTAAGCATGTAATATACATATTGTAACCATATATTCGGCCCTGTAGGCTAAATTATTCTATAATGTATTTTAAAAAAAGTTTTTTTTAAATTATATTAAGTAAATATACTTTTTGACATTAAATTATAAAGTTTCAGCTAAAAGTTTTATATTATTGATTTAAATAATTTACTTAGCTTATTTAAATATTAATTACTTAAGGAATACTAATTAGATTATTTAATGTTTGATTAAAAATCCCAATTGATTGCTTAGATCTAAATAAGAATTAGATTAAAGCCTGTGATGTTTGAGCTATAGGCAGTTATTAAAGTTGTTTTATTCTGTACAAATATGGTTATTTAATTAGGGTCTCTGTTTATTAGTTTTAAAATACATGGTTTTAAAATAATAATTAATGAATTGTTAATTCATGTAAGAGTTCTTTAAAAGCAGGATTTAGGGATGGTGAGTTTAAATAGGAGTAATTGTGATAAATTTCAATTTAAATGGAAAGGATGGTAAAAGAATTTTTTTATATAAAAAAATATAATCCTACTCTAAATAGAATTAATGGAGTAGATAAGGAATCTAAATTAATGTATAATTAAAATAAATGCTTAATAGGTTTAGGTAAATTGTTAAAAGTTTTTTTTTGTATAAAAGAGAGAGAGTGATGGGAAAAAAAAATCTTTATATTTGTTTTATATTCATTTAAAGATATGGTTTAGGAATGTAGTTTTAAGATGGGTTTTAGATAAAATTTAAAAGGGGGAGGTTTTTGGAAATTAGAGTTAGTATTTAAATTTGTATAGAAAGTTTCTTGGATGATTTTAAGACAGATTTGTAACTAAATAATGTAAAAGAAAAAGTAATAAAATATAGCAGTGGGAGAGAGATGTAAGTAAAATATATTTAATATGTTTGTTACTGTTTATTTTAATGTAAGAGGAAGTTTTTATGTAATCGAAGTTTATTTATTGATATGTATTTAATATTGTTGTTGCAGATCCTTGAAAATGACTGTATGAGATAAAAACAGTTGAAACGTTGGAGTTTTGTATTATATAAATATATATGTATATGTTCAGTATTGAGATAAAAAAATAAAGTTTTTGAAAAGAAAAAGGAGAAGGATTTTTAATTTGTTGATTTTAAATAAGTTAACTAAATTTTTAAATTGGTACAAAGCTAAATTTATATCTTTTAGAATAATGGTTATATCTAATACACATGTGTGAGTATTAGTGTATGTGTTCGAATGAATGGAAAAGTTTAAAAGGGAATTATTAAAGGTTATATTTTTTAAAATGGGTAGTTTTAAATAAAGATAATTTTAAAAAGAACTCTGAAATAAAGTAAAGAGTATATTTTGAATAGAAAGTATGTAATTTAAAAATGTAAGTAAATAAGTTTAAATTAGTTAAATAATTTAATAACAAAATTGCAATTAATAAAGTTCATTATCAGTGTAGACATGTGAATAAATAGTCTAGATTAAAAAGTTTAAAGTTGGGTTAATTAATTATGAAAGTTTAAAACTACTGTTAATAATTTTAATATCCGACCTCAATATTTAAATGAGATTGCTTGCACTGAATCATCTCATAGGAACTGCATAAAACATACATGCATAGATGTTTTAATATAAAAAGGAAAAATGAGAAAATAATTATTAATGTATGTGTTAAAATTATTATTGAAATTATTACTTAAGTTATTGATTAGATTTTGTTCCACTATTTTAAATAATTTTAAAAGTTTTTAGTTGATTTTTATTTTCTCATATCAAAAGTCTCAATAAAAGTTACCCACTGCAGTTCTACCCTAAGGTATATGTTTAATCTGGCTTATCAAGCAGTAAATCATGTTAAGATGCTAAAAATCCTATTAGTTTTTAAAGAAAGTCAATGGGAAGTTATTTTATATTGGAAGCATGTGTTTATTTTATCATTATTCTAAATCATTAATTAATTTGAACTTACAACACCTTAAATAATATTTTAATTTGTTATTGACACTAATCTTAATTACTTATGAAATTCTTATTACATGTTTAATAAAATTTTGATCTAAAATGAATAATTGATGAATGATTTATGAAAGACAACTTTTAATTTGTTTTGGAAATGCACATAAAAGTAATTATATTTGTGTCAAATTAAAAGTATAATAATGTTGAATTACTGTAGAAACATTGATTGTATTAAGAATAGAAGAAATTACAATGATTTGGAATTGCATTACATAATTTTAAAGAAAGAAAAAGTCGTAAGAATCAGCTTTTCAATAATTTGAAGAAAAGATTTTATTCATTAAATTTTCTACTAATGCAGATAAGCTATTATTGAATTGGTATAATTATCCATTCTGAAATCATCTGCCTATTTATTTAAAATTTTTTCTAAATTACTTTTTCAAAAAAAAATATTACTTTATTTTAAAGAAAGAAAAAATGATTTAAACTTGCATCATAGTTAATATTAAAATGTATGAACTTTATAATATGGACTTTACAAAAACTGTTAATACTTAGTATTCTCTATCGGCTTATATTTCCTTAAATTTGTGCTTTAATTAAGAACATCATTCTAAAAGAAATTTCTACTCTTAATTGTGATATGTGTATTTTTATCTGCTCAAAAGAAACACTGTATTGCAATATTTTCTTAAAGAAGATACAAAAGGACTTAAATGAAAGGGGATTACTTTTATTATAAGATAAAAAAATAAATCCCTAATTTTAAATAATGAAACAAAAATACTTAGTAGATATATATATATTTTTGGTATATTTAAAAAGTATTTTTTTTCTTCATGTGTCATAGCATCGGCTGGGAACAAACCCGCTAATCCAGGACAATTACTTGTGTATCATTTAGATATAACTTTTACCCTATATTTAATTGCTGTTATTATTTATGGTATTATAAAATATATAACGGCAAGCATATGTGAACAAAGTTGGGTAAGAAATATTAGGTAAAAAGATTTATTTTCTAAGTTATTTTATTATTATTTAAAGTTCTTGTATCTGGTATTTCAGCCTAAATGAATTACCGAACCCAGGGTATAAAAGCCTTTATATATATCTGATATAAATGGTTATGAATAGAAGTGTTATGAACATTGGTGTATGTGGGAATTGAGATAGCTTACAAAATAGAATGTTATCATTATTCAATTATGATTTGTCAACGTACACAGGGTGTTAGGCCAAATGAATGTAGTGTATATCCTTGTATGTGTGTGGGAGACATTTAATTATTTGTATTTATTTATTATCATTATCAAATCCAAGCCTTGTATTGTTAGTGGTATCCATTTGGGCAATTTTATGTGGATAGTGTATTACTTTTGTATGCATTCAGCACCTCCATGAGTGAGAGCATGGCTTGCTTATTTATCGGCACTGCCTGCCCATAATTATTGGGTGCCTTTTCATATTTTTTTAATTCATATTTTTCATTATCCATTTTAATATAATACATATTTTAGTATCTTATAATATCTGAAGGCAAGTCTATCTTTAAAATATATTATTATTTCTCCTACAACTTATAATTAAAATACATTGTGAGCACTGAGCATATTCACTTCCTCACCTCATCATAGGTGTTAGTAATATCATATTTGTGTTACTATTTTGCATAATATTTTTGCTATCTTTGTAAATCTATAAAAGGTGTCCCCACATTAATTTTCAAACCTAGTTTCCCTGTGTAAAGTATATAATATCTTGTTGATGACCTGAATGTAGACATATAGATGAAAGACTGGATTAGATAAAAGTGAGAACTTTTGGGTAATGATAATTGCTTGTATTGTAAATTCTATAGAAATGTTTTATGGAAAGAGATATTTATGTATAAAGTTTATTAATATTTTTATTAGTCTAATTTATCAAATTTTAGAATTTATTTAATTTGCTTATTGTTCATTTTTATCTGCAATATAAGATGCTAAATACTATGTTTATTTGCTTTTTATTTTCAAATGCACTTGTAATGTAGCTGGTAGCATAAAATATACCCTTCATACTGCATTATTTTATGTTAGTACTTATTGAAAGTAGTAACAGAAGCGATACAATTTTTGAAATGTTTATAGGTGATACAAATGAAATAATTACATTTAAAGAACTTTAAAATATTTTAAAATGTCTTAATTTTTTAGCCATATTTTGTTTAAGTATTTAAATACTTCATTATTGTGTATTAACATTTTTGCTTACCTAAAATAAAAATGCAATCTTTGATTCTCTGATAAAAGATGCTGTCGAAATTTGTAATTTTGCAATTTGATGACAAAGTTGAGTACAGTACATGGTTCATGTGGCTTATACTATTCCTCACATACTTGATATACATTCCTCAGTTCAGTAATTTCCCAGCATTACCTCTTTATATTTTTGAAATGTATTTAGTTTGTTACATAATGAATTTCAAAGTGCTTGTGACACACCTTGAAGTTGACTTTAGGCAATGAAAAATTTGCCTTCTTCAAACATGGACTACAGTTGAAAATATTTTTCCCAACACTTTATCTGACTATTCTTTAAATGTTTGGATTTTCAACTATCTCTGTCCTACTATTAAAAATAGTAGGGTTTGAGTTAAGCTGTTTATTACTAGCCACTTTTTCCAATTCTGTACTCATGCTTGAACTCTAATTTGGTGCATCACTCTCTATCAGTTTCCAGTTTTCCAATTCAATCTGACTTCTCTACTTAATCTACTTGAATACTTTTATCCAAAGACTTCTGTTCAGTAACTTTTTTTATGTTGCTAGATGGTTCCATAGCAGTACTTCTTTCCTCTGTACTTTTTAATTTTTTCTTTTACCTATACATCTACTTTTTCATGACAATGTATAACTCTTTTTTCACTTGTTATATGCTCCTTTTATTTTCCTATTTAGCTTTATCAACCTGCATTCTGAAATTCTCATTAACATGATGATCGGCACCTTAACATTCTCTATTTTTTTTTGATCATTCACTTTTATTTTTGATCTTATACCTCTACTTCCAGTGCCATCATATCCTAATCCAACCTTATTGACAACTCTTCCTTCATTTCATGTATTCCCTGAACCACTCTGTCTCAATTTTTTCTAAACATTGCATGTATTGCTTCTTGATTTTCTTTGAGTATTTGAAGCATTGCTTCTTGATATATTTTTTATAATTCTCTTGATATACTCATTGGTTTTGATATTTTTTTCCCACCTTGAAATAACTTCATCACTTTTTTGTAAACATAATGATTCTGCTTTTTGAACTAGACTCCATATTCCTTGACTTAATTGTGATTCATCACTTACTGATTTACTGGCCAAGTTTTCTTCAATGTTTGATTTTCTTCATTTTTTTGGCAAATTGTTCCTCACTCTTAGATCTTGTGATCATATAATTCTAATATTTTTTTCCATTTATATCATATATTAGTGCACTGCCCAACTTAATTCTCATCTGCTCTCCTTTTCCTTATCATGAATAACCATTGCACTAATCCAGATTTTTGTGTTTGTCCAATCCATTTTTCTAATATTGCCTATTGCTCTATTGCCCTAATGACTTTAAATCATGTAATATTTACTGCTATATTTATTTAACTTGCTATTCCTGTCCCATTCCACCATTATATTCATTCAATTTCATATGATTTTTTCCCCTTCATCTTTTTATTGTCTTTCTAAAACAACATTTTTAAAAATAATAATACTATTTGCTCTTTACCAGCAAAATCCTTAACTCGGTTCAAAACCTAAAATTTCCAAATATTTCTTAAATCTATAGTTTATCATGATAGGCTGATATTTATTCAATACTATTCAGGGTATGATTTAAACAAGTCACAATCATATTAATTGCAATATGTGTACCAGTTATGTCAGGGAAATGAAATTATTCAATCCACTCTTCAGTTCCCATTTCTGGAATGGATTTTTCTGTAATTGATTGTTGATGTGGCTATATGCGAAGTAGAAATAATAATTAAGGGTTTGTCGTTAATATTGGAAATTTCCTTAATACATATGCCACTGTCACTTCCAGGCATATTATCTTTAATTAAGACCATTTAATATAGTTAAAAAAAATCAAAAGCAAAAATTACATTTGACTCAGAATAAATAAATGCAATAGTTATAAATAAAGGCAAAAAGTGTTTCTCAATAGGCTTAATATATCAGTGACATTTAATTTCAGTTTATCCCATGAATAATCCATCTTATATAATGTGTTAAGATATATATATACAGTGTAATCATAAGTTTTGTCTATAGAACTTTATGTTAAGTATTTTTGCTTATATATCTAAAAAAAAGTTTTTACAGTTTATTTTGTGTTAAATAAATTCTACTACTATGTTAAAAGAATTGAATTATTTAATAAGTTATGTTATTGATTTATAACTAATGTTATAAAATATTATTTATGAAAAATTTAAATAAATGAATTTAAGTAATTTAACTTAGCAGATAAGCTTATTTTATAATTGTAGGTGTTCATATTATAATGTATAACTCATCCTTAACTTATTATAGCTTAAAGAAGAAATTATACTGTCAATATAGTCATTACATGTATTTATTAAATTGGGTTGTTATAAAATAAACAAATAATTTCAATAATACTTTATTGATTATTATTAATGTAATCAATTTGTTGAAATTCATTTTAAAAATATACTCCTAATTGCTAGCTTAATAATGATCTAATCTTTTATAAATATTAATAATTAGCAAATAATTTTAAATTAATTTAAATATTTTAAATATCTTTAGTGTTTGTGAATGTGTGTAATGTGTTTCAATTTAAAGCTAAAATTTTAGAGAAAATTATTATATTTCAACTTTCTTGTCTGGAAGCTGAAAACATTTAAAATAAATTTATTGTGAAAAGTTTTGTTAAAAATATTGTATTCAAGTTAATATTTTGAGTATTTAAAAAAAATTTGATGTACTAATTATTAGAATATAATAATTTCATTTATTAAATGATAATTTGTAAATGTATGTAATAAAATGATGTAATATTAATTTATTTTGTCTAAAATTTATAGAGTGTAATTAGAAAAGTTATTTTTAGAATTTTTCCTTAGCAGTTAATTGAGATCACCTTAATTTACTTGTTAATTAACATCCTCCATGCCAATCATTAATATCCTCATTGTATCACTTGACACTATCTAAAAACCATTAATCATGTGTTTTACAGATTAATTCCTAGTAAGCTACCACATTTCATTCTTTTCTTAAGTAATTTTTTATAGTTGATTATTATTTTATAAATTAATACCATGAATGGCTTGGATAATTATCTGCTTGGGCTCTAGCTTTGGTTTATCCATCACTCTTCAGAATCTCAACATATACACTATTCAGAAAGCTTCAACAATGCGTAGTTATGGAAGAAAGTGATATACTGTCACAATGCTTAGTGACAATAGACATTTTTATGAAAGATATAATTATATTGCTTAAACTTTTATTAATATTTAATTGCTTCTTTATTCATGTTAAATTTATGTGAAATGGAGACTTCTAAAAATGTTGAATATCAGAACTTTCTATAATTTTAAAGTAAGTTTATTATATTGTGTTCTACAATGAATTATAGATTATATATTTTTCATTGCTGAACTTTATTAATATTTATGAAAAATTCTCATTAAGTTTAATTTGATGTTATTGTCAAATTAATTTTTTTTCTAAATCTGCAGGATATTTAAGTGATAAAAGCAGTTGTTCAATAGTAACAATGAAAGTATAAATGCTATTGCTTTGTTGTGACAGTAAATTATTTTATTATTATTTCTTCATAATTTAAAATGATTTTCATAAAAATTATCATAGTGCTATTTTAAAATAAACAAATTGTTTATTTTAATATTTATAAAATTACACAATGGAAAGATTGTTTTTTCAGGAATTTATCTTATGTTAAATATGTACTGATAAAATATTGTATTTTAAGGAAATGTTTTGTCTTGTTCTGGAAATATAGAATAAATATTAGTGCTTGAATGTACTTTATTGTTATTAATTATTTTATCTGTCCATGAAAGATAAAATAAAGTATAAAATAAACTTGATGCTTACTACAGTCTATATATTGCTTCCAAATGAATATTATACTCTTTTCTTATGAATTTTAAATAGCTAGAAATGGAATTGTGCTCTTGATAAGTTACCATTGCCTTATAAAATTTTGTATTATTTTGAAGGAACTTATATTGTATTCTTTATAAATATTTTTATTGATTTAATCTTTATATTATTTCAAAAGGAAATAATATCTTTATAATGCTTGTAATAAATATTAAGCTTACTTTTTTACATTTTGAATTGCTTCAAAAGAAATTATATTTTTGTATTATTTCAACATATACTTTGTTATTTACCTCGAATGGATTTTAAATTGTCAGTACTTTCTTCTTATACATGCCTTGGATTTTAATAAATTGTTTTGTCAATATTTAATATTTATATTGCCAGGCTACTTTAACAAAACTTCAACATGTCCAAGAAATCATTATTTGAACTATTGTAATACAAAATGGCATTGAAATCAATGATTTCAGGACTTATGAACTATTAAATGGTAAAATGGTTATAAATATTTAGATGTAAATTTTCTTTATATGTGTATTATATTTACAATATTGCATATTTATTATTTATATATGATTTGTACTATATTGATTATGAGATTCTCAAAAGTATTACTGTCTTGAAATATAATCAAAAGTAACATATATGTACTGTATGAAATTGTTTAGAATGTGTATAAATAAATAGAGGAATTAGTCGAGTAGATGTATATTTTTCTTATTAAATTGGTAAGCCACAATTTTATGCCTAGTTATATTTTGATTTAATTATTATATTTTATCAGTTTTTCACATCATATGTTTGTTATTGCTATGTGAGATAATGGGATTAATGCTATTTTCATATATTATTCTTATTGTACTTATGAGATGTAAACTATCTTAGGTTAAAGGTAGCTAATGTTGTTATGTGATGGTTTATTCTTAGTATACTTGTTAAGAATAGAGACAAGTTCCTAATTCTTTATATACACTTTTGGGTGTTTATTTTGAGTGTATTCCATCATAATGCCTTTTGTATTCCTTGATGCTTATCTTGAAGAAAATTTGTAAAGTCATGCATGATGTCAACCATGCCTTTATTTTTGCTCTTGATGCAATAAGAGTAGTTTAAGAATGTTGATAAGCCTATCTGCATAACTGATATATTAAAAATCGATAAAATATTTTGTGCTTAAACTTATAATTATTTTTATGTGGCTATGTTCTTCAAAATTCAAAACTATTATATTGCTGATAATATTTATTTGTTGATATCATTAAATATATACCATACTATGACATATGGGAATGAAAGCTGGACTACTAAATAAATGTGAGAGCTTTTTATATAATCATAGTTAAATCATAGTGTATTTTTTTGTTTGTTTTGGTAATTTAAATTCTATTTAAACTTTGTAATTATTAAAATATTCTTGATTATCCTTGTCATATTTATTTGTATCAATAAAATATTGATTTTATTATTACTTTTGAATTTATATTTGTATCATCATCTGCATTATCAGAAAATCCGAAATCACACACATTTTAATATTAAGGTACAAGAGTACAAGAAGATTATAAAGGTTATTAAAACTTATATTATTGATGTTTTTCAGTAACATTCCCCTTAGTTAAGAGTATTATGTTGATTTATTTTGATTAAGATTATAAGAAATCTTTTTTGTGTGATATATGAATAGCAACAAAATCCCTTTCTTAGTCACAGTCTTACAAATATCATCCTAAAACAGGCAGAACTTTCTATACATATTGCTACTCAGGGCAGGCCAGAGTAATCAGTAGATGCCAGAAGGCTTGTGCATACAATCCCCGTCTAGTATCTACTGCATCCAATACTGCTAGAGTAGTTTCTGGCTTGTGGCCTTCATCAGTGAGGAGCCTTGGATCTCAGATCCAAGGCAGATCCAAGGCTGCTCACTGATGAAGGCCACAAGCCAGAAACTAGTCTGGGGATATTGGATGACTAGGCACTAGATGGACATTTTATGCACAAGCCTTCTGGCATCCATTGATTACTCTAAGATTGCACTGAGTGACAATATGTATAGAGAGTTTTGCCTGTTTTAATAATAGTTATGAGCAAGCATAAGAAATGGTGATCGTGAAATGTCATCCTAGTTTGCAATATAATTATTTTAATATCAGAGTTTCATGGTTAATTTTAAATTAAAATTTATTTATTGTATTATTTAAAAATTGGATCATGTCTTATTATTATTTACTAGGAACACATTCACTGTTTGGATAAGAATCTGAGATGAAGAATATGATTATATTTATTAGATATTTTTTTGGAATGAACCCTGAGATTTATTTTGATTGATAATCTTTTTATAATAACCTGATTTTATGTGAACCTGCTTTATAAGATTAATCTAGAGCAGTGGTCTTCAACCTTTTCACATCTGCAGACCGGTAAAAATAAGGATAAGATTCCGCTGACCAGCAAAAATAAGGATAAGATTTCGCAGACCGGCAGAAGTCTGTAGATAAATTTTCTTAAAGATAAGCATAATTGTTATAACTGATCAAAACAACAATGTTAAATATATAAGATAAAGTTTTATATATATATATGGAGTTTATATAATAAAAAACTTTTTTTAAAATTTTTTTAGAAAAGTAATAAAAAATTTAATTTACCCCCCCCCCCCATAAACATCGGTGATAACTAGAAAAACAAATTAATTTATGAATGATTGATTAGATTTTGTTTTCATTCCGTTTTCTTTTTTTTTTAATTGGGTAAAAATGAGATGAAAAAATAAATAAAAATTGGCTATATTAATTAAAAGTTTAAACTCTTATTATTTATTATTACAAACTTTTTACTGCCCGTCTAGCACGCAGACCTGCAGAAAAGTTCCGTGGCCCGGTGCCGGGCCGTGGACCAAGGGTTGAAGAACACTGATCTAGAGAGTATTAGAACTTTTGATTAGATGAATTGGTTTAGAACAGCATAAGAGCTAGATATTATAAGATTATATTTGTTGATGTTTTTACTTTCAATGAGTTGGCTATAATATTTCAGTGAGTTGATGATTGGCTATGGGTAATCTTGATTGGTACTATATATATAAATTGAATAATGCATTCATAAAAAAGATGAACAAAAAAAATTGAGTATTTGCATATGCATGGGTAGTACTACATTGTGTTTAAATCTAGGTTAACAATATATGAATGTTTTTACTTAATGTCTTATTAAAAAAAACCCATAAAACTTACTATTCTGCCTTTTTCTTGTGATAAAAATTTGATGATAATGAAATGCAAAAGATGTATATTATGGTTATTGATGAGATGAAGTTAGATGAATGATGAGGCCTCATGATGTAGTGTTAACCTATTGGCCTGATGATTATCAGAAATATCATTTTAGAACACCAAATGATATGTAAGTCTGATTTTTATAACTAAATTAATAGTTGTTTTTTTTTTTACTGTGTGCCAATACATTTTTGAAAAACATTGTTATAGGAACTGTTTCTCTTTCTTTTTAATTTTATGAAAATATTTGTGCAGAGGTAAGAAATCGTGTAACAACTTTATCAAGAATAGACATTACTTGTGAATTTTGATGTTTTAAGCTCATGGCATTTTCTGAACCTTTATAATTTCTTTATTGCAATAAGTGGCTTGATATCATTTTCATTATATCCTTTGCTAAAATTTTCCAGAATTTTTATTTATTCATATATTCTATCCACAAATCTAATGCTATTTCAGTCATTACTGTGGCTAAAACTAACAGTTACATGTGCAGAAATGGTGCAATTGGAAAAGGATTTATTAATCAAAAGTTTACACTATTATACAGGAAATAAATATTAAGTGAACAGATGATAATCATTTTATGAGTTCATTTAATAATAGAATAGCATAAAGAACTTTAGTCAACATTCTATAATTTTTCTCTATAAAGTTTTCATTTTTTAATAACATGACTCCAAGATTCTATGGAGGTTAGTGCAATGCTTAGTGATGTATTCAAAAATAAAGATTCCTTAATTACAACTTAATCTGTCATTTTCAGTGCTCAGACAACCTTTCATCTCTCCATTAACAAATAAGTGCAAGGATTATCAAATAAATTCAACCAAACTTTATTTTGTTTATGTTTAAATTTGAAAATAGGAAATGCAAACAATTAAATATCTTTTGAATAAATAAATAATACTTCTTTTAATATATAAATATTAACAATTTGTCAATTGTTAAAACAGAATCTTTAATATAAATAAAATAAAAATGACTAACTATTGTCAAGCGCTTTCACCTCTTATGAGTCCTTATCAAGGCAATGTAAAAAATTATATTTTCTCCTAGGCAATAAATTCAACATTTCATTGGCAATAGTTATTTTTATTTTATTTATATTAAAGATTCTCTGCTTTAACAATTAAATTGTTATATTATATTTAAATACCTTTTATCATCTCTTTCAGGAAAAGAAAAGCAAGAGAAAAATAGTCTAAAGTTTTCTTGAAAGACTGTGTTTACTCCCCCCCCCCCCCCCAATTTTATGCCTAGCAGTTATGAAATTTTTAAATTCTTCTGATATTAGAAACTAATATCTATCTAGGGTCTAGTTAGTTTTTTTGGATAATATTTTTTAAAAATTATTAAAAAGCTTTTCCAATTCATTCTATGAGAATTAAAAAGTTAAAGCAGGCAAAACTCTCCATACAGTAGTGCCACTCAGTGCAAGCCAGAGTAATCAATGGATGCAAGAAGGTTTGTGCATAAAATCCCTATCTAATGCCTACTCATTTAATATCTCCAGACTAGTTTCCAGCTTGTGGCTTTCATCAGTGAGGAGGCTTGGATCTGAGAACATTGTAGCCAGATCTTAGTATCTAATGCAACCATCCAGCAGCCATCTTTTATTTCTACTTAACTATAAAATGTTGAGTGTAAAATTGAAAACAATATTTCCAATTCAAGCTTATTAGCTTATGTAGTCATATAAGTCTGAATTCAGTTCAGTACCCATATATTTGGAACCTTTGGTTCTTTAATAATCATAGCCTCCACTATCCTATTAGACAGGATTGGTAGTAAACCACTAAACACCATATGATCATTTTTTATGCTCGTTTAAGCTGTTAAAACAGGCAAAACTCTTCATACAGAAGTGTGACTCAGTGCAAGGCAGAGTAATCAATGGATACAAGAAGAATTGTGCATAAAATCTTTATTTAATGACTATCTAGTGATTACTCAGGCTTGCACTGAGTGGGACTACTGTATGGAGAGTTTTTTGTTTTAACAGCTTGAACAAGCTTAAGAAATGGTGTTCATATGATGTTTAGTGGTTTTATACCAATCCTGCCTAATAATATAGTGGAGGCTATGGTTATTAAAGAACCAAATACACCAAAATGTATGGGTAATAATATAGTGGAGGCTATGGTTATTAAAGAACCAAAGACACCAAAATGTATGGGTACTGAACTGAGCTCAGACCTATATGACTTTATAAGCTAATGAGCTTATGTTTTCAATTTTAGACTCATAGTTTTGTAGTTAAGTAGAGATAAAAGGTGGCTGCTGGAGGGTTGCATTAGATCCTAAGATCTAGGTGCACAGATCCAAGGCTCCTCAATGATGAAAGCAACAAGTTGGAAACTAGTTTGGGGGTATTGGATGAGTAGGCACTGCATAGGAATTTTATGCATAAACCTTCTTGCATCCATTGATTACTCTGGTTTGCACTATTATATGGAGAGTTTTGCCTGTTTTAACAGCTTGAGCAAGCTTAAGAAATGATGATCATATGATGTTTAGTGGTTTAAATTAAAAAGTTCACAGATAAATTAACACATTTTTTTTTAGTGTTTAATAAATAATAAACTTTGAAGAAAGTATGTTTAAATCACTCTGAAATATTTGCTATTTATTATACTATTATTTTTTTGGATTTTGTGAATATTTTGGTCAGTTTCAAAAAAAGATATATACAGACCATTTTTTTCAAGGTCAATTAGTTTTCATTTTAGTATATGGAGTTTTTCCATTCAAAAGTGGTACACAAACATTATCAGCAAAAAAATAGTTAATAAATGAATACGTATATACAGTATTTACCCATAATACATGTTTAGCTAATTACAATTTTGGTAAACCCATCAGTGAAAAATATATTGATAACCATCCTTTCCAGACTATTGCAAATTATACTACAATGCAATATTTCCCAAATACGTTTTATTAATTATAAAAGTAGATTTTTTCGAATCTGTTTTATAATGAGAATTTTCTATTATAACTTTCCGGATGAAAGAAAAAATTTTTTCTTTTGTTCTGCTATAACTTATTTTTTCCTTTTAATGTTCAAAATAAACATTTTTTTCTTGGAAAAATCACTGTAAATTTTCAGAATAAAATTATATAAGAATTAAGTTTATACCAACACTTACAAAATGAATCTATTTTTCGTAACATGCAATTGATTGAAAAATTGGGGCATTTAAAATGAGAATTAGTTTTGTTTATAAAATTTAGATTAGCAAATTATATTTTATTACTTCTTAGTTTATCAAATGTATACTATTAATAATAAAAGAAACACCAATATGGATGTTACAAGGTCAACATTAATAAAACAGCACTATAGGCTTTTGAATTAATGATTTTTCTAGATTAAAAAAAATATTATGTAATAATAATTTAACAGTATTTATTTAATGATACCATTATAAAATTATGTGTCTGCTATTTTCACGTGTTTGACAGTGTGCAGTATCTAAATCAGAAAAATATTATTTTAAAGTGCCATCATTTTTATTCTGTTTATAGCATCCATATCTTTAAAATTAATAAGGTTAGAATTAAAAAATCATATGATGAGCCATATAATTGTAATGCAGTAAATATCTTTTTTAATTTATACTGGTTCTGACTCAAAATAATGTGTGTTTAAAAGTAAAATAACAATGAATTCATTTTAGTATTTTACCACTGTTTTCTAGATCTAATGCTAGTTTTAACTTAGTTTAAAATAGTAATAACATCACTTAATTGCTATATTTATGGATGAAAAAAAGACTATAATTTATCATTAATGATACACATTTAGTGTAACTATCAGCTTAATATTTACTATAATTTCCAAAGTGTATTTTTTAGAATCTCTTTATAATGAAAATTTTCTTTCATCAAATTCTGGATCAAAGATAGAGAATCTATCTCATACTTTGTTTTGCTATAACTGATTTTATTTATTTATTTTGGGAAAAAATACTTATAAATTTTAAAATAAATTAGATAGAATAAGGAATAGTGTTTTAAGTTTTGATTTATTACTATTTATAATTTACATAAAATTTTGTGTACAAAACTATGCACATGTATTACTATTACTACAATAGATTTTAATCTGGTCTACTTACGAACACACTGACATTTACATTTACTATTTTAATAAATTAATCACTAATTATAACTGCTATGAATTTTTAAAAACCAAATAAAATAGGGTTTGTTAAATTAAATGTACTTTCGTTTAAAACCAAAGTTAATTGTAGTAATGTGAGGATAAGTAAATATTCAACTGACCATAATTTAAAAAGGATGAATATAACTATTAAGCATTTTTTTTTTTTTGCATATTATAAAATTATATACCATTATATCAAATTTTCAAAAATTATAATAAAGATCTATGTGATTTATAACATTTCCTAGACTACCTTTTGATCAAGAGCAAATATTCCAGAAAAGTTCTTAGAATTCTCCTTCCATAGTTTTCATTTATATTTTTATGTCTAGTACATAAAAAAAACATCTGGGCTTGAAGATGTCATTGACCCAATCAATGCACTTGATTCTGCTGAGATTGCTTTTCTGAAGATGACTGGTTCCATTGCAGTTATCAATTGCTTGGCCTCAGGTAATTCATAGTTAATTGTGATGATGTCAGATATTTTTAGAAACCATTGATGTTATAGGCATTCATTTTCCGTTAAAATCACAATCTGATTTATGAGCAAGATTTAAATGTTTTTCTTTCTTCAACACTTAAACTATCGCTTACTTAGGGTATATCAACCATAAGAGTTTGTTTTTGCTGTTGTATTAATTGCTTTCTGTTAGCAAAAAATAAAGGCAAGTTTAATGCTTAACCCTTAATAGTTCTTCTGACTATTTTTCCTTTTGAAATTAATATAATGTTATGCTGATCTAATGCAAAGTGGCAGTAGATTCACGTAGTGGATGTTTGACATGTTTCTTTATTTAACAATTGCTTGTATAGCTGTATGCTGACTCAGTGATGAAAACTTAATTTTTAAAAGACTATACCATAAATTTGTGAGAATTTTGAGTAACTTCATATTATATCATGTATTCTATTGCATGTAGATCCAGCACCAGAGTTTTGTTGCTTGACACCATGCAGTCATTTGTTTAGAATATATCTCGTTTAACTTTGTCTTTCATATATAGTAATATACTAGTGCTTTGACATGGATAGTCAAGAATGCCTTGATTTAGTTTTAGAACTTATTTAATCATTCAAGGGTTAACAACTTTATCAGGATAAAGACGCACTCAGTAGTGTTTTTTGTTTGTTTCAGAACAATAAGTTTAATTGGATAATTAGTGAGTCAACATTTTTCCATCTATTTTAGATATCAATATCTTCATTTTTTAAAAAAATTCATATAGTGATGGTTTATTTTTAATGATCACTAGTGATAGAAAAGAATCAGTGTAGCTAACATTCATTTTTTGATAAGTTTCATCAGATTTTAGTTTTTATAATAGAATATTGTAATGAGAAAGTAATATTTTTTATGATTTGTCACATTTATAGGATTCCATTTAGAATTTACCACCATAAGGCTTAAATTATAGTCCATATAAACTATGAATAGTCTTCCATAATGATATTTGTAAAATTGATAGTCTCCTGTAACTTTGTAGTTTTCTTTCAGTTCTAAATAGTGTTCTTGAATCATGTAATTGACCAAATTCCACCATACAATGGATGTATACCAACAGGATCTCTCTATATTATAAGATATTTGTCATGAATATTAATTAACTGTTATAATGAATAAATACATAATTTCATAAAACGATCTGGCATGGATGCTTTAACTTTAAATATTCAAAAACATTTACCAGATTTAGAAAGGTTTGTCACGCATCAAGTTAATGGAAGTTAAAGCATTTGTTATTACAAGAACATTCTTTGGGGATGATTGTCCTTTTTACAAAATACATGCTTAGAAATTACATATCTTAGGTGAACCATATGTATCATATATTCTAGCTTCAATTTTATGAGATCTTTTATAAATCCCAATAATGCACCATTTTACTTATGCTTGAGAATTTTCCAATATTAAGGTGCTATCAAAACATTTGGAGTGAATCTCTTTTTCTTTGAAATATATTTCAGTTAATATTATTCCAATAGCAGACTGCTATATGTAGAAAAATTATGTACATTATCAATGGAACTATATCAACCAACTCCCATTTTTTGGCATCTGGTAAATGGTCTCTCACAACTACTAATATTTTAATTTGATTTGTTAATAGGTGATGTCATCCAGTTTTTTCAATGGGATAGAAAAATTCACCAAATATTGTAAGATAGTAGCTGTCATCTCAGTTTGCATGCTATTGATGTTGCATCTTCTTTAATAGTTATCTTAATAGATTGGAGAAAATATTATATTTGATCTTGGTTCAACTAGCTTTGGGAATTATGTTTAAATTTTATTGAAATTGTGATCATTTTGTTGAGCAATAAAGAAAAGCTTAGAAATTTAAAGTTCTCATAATCAAATATAGGACATTTATTATTTTTTTTACTATAAATAACTAGACTGTAGCAGGTTACCCGTCCTGATATTTCAGCATTATTTTCTAGCTGTAGGTTTTATCCTTGTAATATGATTTACATTGATCCATATATTTTTTGATGTTAAGGAGACTCTTTGTCATTTAATATCCATTATGAAATTACTATCAAAGATGTGAGATTTAGCAACACATGATTTGCCTGATAACTTTCAGCTCTATAGTTCTGGATGCTTTTTAATCTGATCTGTGTTTCTCTTGCATCTTTGGTTAATTTTATCCCTTTTTTAATATTATGAACATAGCATTTAAGCACTCTATTAGCTCATTATTTAATAAAAGATATAAGAGATATATAATAGTCAAGTTTACAGGATCTATTTCAGGAAAATCCCAGTTGTACCAAATGTAAATATTACTAATTCAAAGTTTGAATCTTAATTATATTAAGAAAATTTCATTTGCTTTATGTTTTCACATCCAAATTGCATTCTTTGAATTCTATGTGATTTTGTTGGTTGCAACAGAAATAAACTGCTGCCTTGATTTTAAATTTTGCTTTTGGTGACCTCATTTTTTTAACATTAGATAGTCTAGTATTATTTATCAGGTTTATAATTGCTGAATTATGAAGGCCTGTATGTTTTTTTTAATATTATTTTTTAATTAAGATTAACTAGATATTCATTTACTATTCAAAATTGAATGGTTACCTGGATTGATTAGGGTCACCTACATGAAAAAAACTTTTTAATTTTGATTGCTATCCAATTTTTTTTTCCAATTTTATAGATTTAGATTCAAACAGTTAGAAGTATGAGCTATAAATAATATATTTACTGTACTCACCTGCAATATCCTATATCTGGAGTTTAAATTTATGAGACATACAAGTGTGAAATCCAGATTTAGGATTTTTTTTTCAAATATTGAACTCCTGATTAATCTATCTGACCATCTAATTGTTAGTCTGTAAATTAGTAGATAGCTATTCTCAACTAGATGGTAAAACAAGAAAACTGATAAAAACCCTTATGTGGAATTTATTAGCTTCAAAATGGATGCCTTTTTTACTGGAGTCTTTCTCTGGTACACTGTTGGAGAGGTAGGTTTTTTAAAGACTTTTTTTTTTTTACTTAACTACCTATTATTATTTATAAACTTTATGTTTATTCAAAAATTGACTAGTAGATCTATAAATATTAATTTTAATATTTATTAACTTAACATATATATAACAGTATTTTTCTTTTTTTTTTTCAGGTTATGAATATTTTTTCTCTTCTTGCAGTGATTATATTATTTGTTGCAATTGTTATTACCTACCTTTTTTACAAAGATAATAATACTTTAGAATACTCACCTTCTATTATGAAGTAAGTTGTCAAATTAATGTAATTGTGTAATAATTGTTTATTTATATATAGGGTATTGCAATTATTTGGATATAAATAATATAGTCTATATTACATTTTTGTAAATTCTCACAATTTTTTACAACAGTTCATGTATTTGGTAAGGAATGAACATTTTTACATATAATTTTATAAATAAAAATAATTTCCATTATTAGAAAATTAACCCACATTTCTTGAAATTAATAAAATATAGCAGCAAAACTAAATTAGTAAATAAAGTAAATAATTTAAAGCTTAGCAATTTTCTTCTAAATCTAAAGACTAATTTAAAAGTAAAATGAAGAATTATGCAAATTATTTAAATAAATTGGTTATGATTGAAACATCAAAATTAGAAAGTCTGTAATACACTGTTACAAAAATTAAATACAAAATAAAAAACTAAAACAAATTAAAGTTATGATAGTGAATAAAATGTCTATTGTTTTGGAAGCGGAAATTACTTTTATTTTTTACTACTTTTGATTTGCTCCAACAGTGAAAGGGAAAAATCAATAGACGACAATGCAATAAATTTCAGTTGAAAGATTTGAAATATTGAAAGAATACAGAAATACAACTTTTAAATCTATTTGCTAATTAAAAGCTCTGAAATTGGGTAAACATTTTATTTTTGATAGAGAAAAAGTAAAACATATAATGAAATTAAGGCCGGATAACATTAAACCTTTGACAATATACTTTTTTCTAACTAAAGGACAGCCTTCCCACAGGAGGGCCATTGGGAAGAGTTTTGATGGCTGTTATTATGCCTAAATAAATATTTAGAAAATATTTTATGAGAGCTTGTCATTTTGCTTCTCAAACACACAGCAGAAAAGACCAGAAGTATATTCTTTAAAACATTTAGCAGAGTATTCTACTAAACTTAATTCTGAGTTTGATAGATGCTGTTAAACATACAGCTTCCTTTTCAGCCCTGGATTTTGCTTTTATGGAGTATTTTAATGTGAGAAGAATTGGCAAAAAATATCATTAAGATTATCCAGAGATATAGAGTTTCTTATATATCCAAGAATATCTGATATCTAATATGTTAGTCTATGGTAGAATCTTTGATAAAAAATGTTTTCAAAAACTGCAGTATCCGATACTAGTTGATATATGATCGAGGTTCAAGTGAGAGTTATCGCACTCAACAGCGACAAGTAATTATATAATAAAACACGAACACGGTAGTGGAGATAATAGGTTTATATTTATATACATACACGAGGATCAATACATAATAGAATTATTACAAAGATAAAACTGACTAATAAATTAATATACAACTCTAGTCTTAAAGGCCCACAGGCTTACAATAAATAATATTAAAGTCTATACGACCTGTAATGGTCCCTAGGTCTACCTTGGTACATTCAGAGGTAGGCCTCTCTGCGAGATGAGCTGAAAGTGAAGTAGTGTTTGTGCACTCAGGAAAACGCATCCTTCCTTCAACTTCACCTCGCAAGTCTGACCTTGTTTGTTCCCGCTGTCCTGGATGTAACACAATCTATTTCCATTGGTCATTCCATGACACGAGGTACAAAGTGGTCAGTTTGGTTATCTCTGACCAACCTTAATCATTACTGTGATGCTTTTAGCATACACGCACATACTTGAATATTTGTAATAGCTACATTATTATTGCATGTATCTGTTAATGTGCACACATACATAGAGTTATTATTATTGCGTGTATCTGTTAATACACACACATACATAGAGTTATTATTATTGCATGTATATGTGAATACACACACATACATAGCACACCTCCCCCAAGTTCAGCGATATACTTTTTAAAAAAAATATATTTTTTTCATTTCTTTTTCTCTGAACTTAACACATAATCATGCAGGAGGAGGGGAATTTTTCTTCTCCTCTTTGCACGTGGGGATGATTTAATTTCACCATCGGTGACTATGACTATTTTGACTTTCTTCCTCAGCAGTAATGATTTCTGTTTCACTTTTAGTTTCTTAGTGAGTAGCATTTTCTTTGTCATTATTTTTAAACAATTGCAGAGTGCATTCTGTTATTGCACTGTTGTGCAACTGGTTAATGTGCTTACGTAATATTTTACCGTCTGCCACGCGGACAGCAAACACTTGTTTACTTAAATGGCGTACAACGTATGCTTGAGCCCATGATTTATTTAAATTATTTTTCACCCAGACTGGTTCATCAGATGAAAATTTGTTGTTTATTGTAAATTGG
Organism: Epiperipatus broadwayi; assembly: GCA_028023455.1. Classification (NCBI taxonomy): domain Eukaryota; kingdom Metazoa; phylum Onychophora; class Udeonychophora; order Euonychophora; family Peripatidae; genus Epiperipatus; species Epiperipatus broadwayi. The sequence goes on along the minus strand of JAQFVV010012475.1, from coordinate 2,635,061 downwards.
CATTTGATGCTCTTTTGATGGCATTATTGCTGAGAGTTTTGTACGTAATTTCCGGCCTAAATATTTTTCTGCAGGTGATCTTCCCTTTTGAGGTGGGGGGGGGAAGTGTTATATGGAACCCCTTAAAAAATTTCTTTTGGAGTTTTCCTTTCCCAAATTTTTTTAGAGGAACTTTTTTGTGGAATTTTTTTTGAGGGGGGGGGGGGGGGGGGGGGAGGTGTTTAATCCTCCATTCCTACATAAATTCGGCAAATTTTTCAGACATGAAACCAGTTCCATTATCGGATACGAGGGTTTCCAGTAGTCCGTGGTATGAAAAAATTTCCATGAGCCTCTCCAGCATCTCATCCGAACTTGTATTTTTCACTGGTTTATATTCGGACCATCCTGAATAGGTATCGACCATTACCAGAAATAATTGTCCGTGGATTGGACCACAGTGGTGAATGTGAATTCTCTGCCAAGGTTTCTCTGTTTCTTTCCATGCTTCATATTTCGCTGGGGGTACTTTTGCACACGACTGACAACTAGAACATTTTTTTATAAATGTTTCTATATCAGTGCTGATTTTCGGCCACCATACATAACTACAGGCTAACGCTTTTGCCCAGACAATGCCTGGATGAACTTCATGTAATAAATTTAGTATGTGCGATCTGCCTATTTTTGGTATTAGGATCTGATCACCTTTAAGAATGCAACCTTTACATATTGATAATTTTTCACGAGCTTTCCATAGCTCTATGTGCAAAAACGGAGGACGTTGTGTTGGCCAGCCTCTTTTAATTTTTCCATCAGCCATTTTTAGGCAGCGTCTTCATTAGTCCATGCTGCTACTTTTTGGCCATTAAGAGTCTGGCTTTGAAGCATGTCAATGTAATTGATTTCTATTTCGCTTGTTGTATTCTCCGAGTTGTCAGGCATTCTGGATAACGCGTCGGCGTGACCAATATTTTTTCCCTTTCTATATTCCAGACTGTAATCATACCTGGCGAGTATGTTAATCCATCTCAACATGTATGGGCTGAGGTGTTCTGGAATTTGTTTGAAGCCTAAAATTCCCAGAAGTGGTTTGTCATGATTTTGAAATAACGACCGTATAAATACTGGTGGAATTTACAAATTCCAAATACTATGGCTAGTGCTTCCTTGTCCAGCTGACTAAAATTTTTTTCAGCTTTGGACAAAGTGCACAATGTGTATGCTATAGGATGTTCCCAGATTGAGCTGGGTGACATATTATTGCCCCCACTCCATATTCTGATGCATCAGTCATTAGTGTTATTTCACGATCGCTATTATAGTGCACCAGTAATTTGTTTGATACGAGTAAAGCTTTGGTATCTTGAAAAGCCCTTTCTTGTGTTGCTTCCCACTTCCATTTCTGATTTTTTTTCAGTAGCTCTTATAATGGCTTGGCTATTTGAGCTTTGCCCTCTAGGAAGTTCTCAAAATAGTTTACCAAACCGAAAAGGTCTGCAATTGTTTTATATTACTAGGCAGAGGGCCTTGTCCCAGAGCTAAAGACTATGTGCCCTAAAATCTTTAATTCAGTGGCCTTCCATTTGCATTTTTGAGTATTTAATTTCGCTCCAAACTCTTCTAGCCTTTGACAGACAGTAGTTAGATGACTATGCAATTCATTTTCTGATCTTGCTGTAATTAATATGTCATCAAAGTAAGGGACAATGCCCTCGCATCCAGTAAGCAATGTTTCAATTTTTGGTTGGAATATACTGGGAGCGGATGCTATGCCAAATGGGAGATGTTTGCATTTGAATAGACCCACATGAGTAGTCAGTGTCAGAATTTCAGCAGCCTTATTTGTTACTGGAATTTGATGGAAGGCCGCATCTAAATCTAATTTAGCAAAATATTTTGATTTTTGCAGTGATGCTAATATTTCTCTGGAGTTTGAAACAGGGTAGGTGTGTTTATTTATGGATTTGTTGACAGTTATGCGATAATCACCACACAAGCATATCTGTCCATTAGGTTTGCTGATAACAACTAGCGGAGTTGCCCACTCTGTCTCCTTTGTTGGTTCTAGAACGCCGTTCTTCACTAACTCATTTATTTCTTTCACTACTTTTTCTTACTGTGCGAAAGGGACTTTTCGAGGTCTGCAAATTATTGGCACGACCTCTGGTGACATTTCCAATGACACCGGTTTAGTTTTAATCACTCCTGGTTTGCCATTAAAAAGTTTAGGGAAACGATCTGTTATGTCTTTTTCACTGTCAATTTTTTTGACCAATGAGATTTCAATTCCGAGCTCTGTGAACCAGTCATGACGAATTAGAGGGTTTATGGAGGTGTGTACAATATATAGAGGCAAGATTGAAATGTTGCCTTTATTACTCGTAATTTGAGCTTGGATTACACCCTTAATTTTTATTTCTTTACCATTTACGTCCAATGCTCTAAGCTTAGTATTGCTAAACCTAGGGGGCTTGTCTTATTTCCGCCCTGATCGAATTCCAGTCGGCTATGGATATTAGAGAAATTCCGCTACCGATGTCTATTTCCATCGACAGGGGTTTTCCGTAAACTTTTACAGTAGTAATAAATTTCTGTGCTTGATTTATAACCGTATTTATAACAATATTACATTTGGTTTTATTTATACTTTGTATATTATTTCCTTTAACTTGGTCAACTGTTCTATTTTCACACACATACTTGCCATGTGACCTATTTTTTTACACGGTCTACATTGATCGTGTTTAAAATAGCAATCCCTAGATATGTGACCTATTTTTCCGCAACAATAGCACTTTGTTCGACTTTTATTTGTCTGTTTAACAATTTTGTTATTGGAAGACCCTTTGTTGAGTTTTTCAACACCAAATATTCCTGTTTGATCGCTATCAACGCCTTTTTTCACAGCAAATTCTTTTGCTTGTTCCACTACTATTTTGTGAGTGATACTGCATTTGATAGCTTCACGATAATTTATGTCTTTATCTGCCAGTAACTGTTATCTCAAACCGTCACTATTCATTCCACATAGGAATTGTTCCAGTAGTGCTTCTTCTAAATATGAATCATAACAGCAGTTTTTTGCGAGTTCGCGTAGGGCTGAGTCGTAATCCTGTGTATTTTTATTTCTGCCTTGATGGCGGTTTCGAAAATGAAGTCTGGCGATGTGCCTAGATGGGCGAGGATTAAAATAATTTGACAAATGATCTTTTAACTCATTGTAGGTTAATTTTTCAGGAGTGTTGGGTTCTGCTAATCTGTTAGCTATTTGTATGACCCTTTTCCTGCAAAACATAATAAGGTCGCTGTTTTATAAGCATCTTCCTCTACTCTGTTAATAAAACAGTAATTTTCATCTGTTAAATGTACAGGGGCCACTCATTTGCCTCTCTGATGTCAAACTCGGATATTGTCGATTGCATTTTAAGCAATTTATATAACTATCTCGTTTAAATATCGTAGACTCGTTTGCTACTTCAATAATTCTGCCCGACTTATTTGTTTGTCAGCAGACTGCTAGGGTTCAAACTGAACTGTCATGACTGTGCCAGTGCAGTATCCGATACTAGTCGGATATATGTATGATCGAGGTTCAAGTGAGAGTTATCGCTCTCAACAGCGACAAGTAATTATATAATAAAACACACGAACATGGTAGTGGAGATAATAGGTTTATATTTATATACATACATGAGGATCAATACATAATAGAATTATTACAAAGATAAAACTGACTAATAAATTAATATACAACTTTAGTCTTAAAGGCCCACATGCTTACAATAAATAATATTAAAGTCTATACGACCTGTAATGGTCCCTAGGTCTACCTTGGTACGTTCGGAGGTAAGCCTCTCCGCGAGATGAGCTTTAAGTGAAGTAGTGTTTGTGCACTCAGGAAAACGAATCCTTCCTTCAACTTCACCTCGCAAGTCTGACCTTGTTTGTTCCCACCTTCCTGGAGGTAACACAATCTATTTCTATTGGTCATCCCATGACACGAGGTATAAACTGGTCAGTTTGGTTATCTCTGACCAACCTTAATCGTTGCTGTGATGCTTTTAGCATACACGCACATACTTGAATATCTGTAATAGCTACTTTATTATTGCATGTATCTGTTAATACACACACATACATAGAGTTATTATTATTGCGTGTATATGTGAATACACACACATACATAGCAAAAACTATAGATTATATAGAAAGGGAAGTATAAATCTTGTGATGTTAGTGTGTTATTTATAATCTCTGTGCTTTACAGCTATAAAAATTTATATCTATAAATGTACAACCACACAGAATGATCAAACTTCTATATGATTGTTATTCTGAGCAGAGCATACAAAAATTGGCAAAGATTTGATAGATTATTATTATATTACCATGATCTATATTACTATGATCCCAAACAGAAGTTGATCTAGGATAGCAGTTGTTTTAGTATAGATTCAGTTTTTTGTAATATGATAAGTTTTTTGTAATCTGATAAATGTAGATTTTGAAATAGGCTTAGTAGAATATCAATAACAATCAGCATTCTCAAACTGTTGTTTAAGGTAACCTCTTTTAACAATAAAGATGGAATCCCACCTTTATTTATGGTCCAATATATTTACATAGACATTTAGCCTTGAGCATTATTGCACATATTATTTGAGTAATAGTTTGGGTACAATTTGAAAATTATAATTGCAGTTGTAATGTTATAATTGACTGTTTATTAGTCTGCATTCAGAATAGGTTATATTTATCTGTTTAATGTGGTTTTTTAAGCTTCTTTGTATCACTGATTTTAAACTCTGAAGTCAAGTTGCAATTTTTAGTGTTGATATAAATATACTGGACCATAAATAAAGGTGGGATTCCACCTTTATTGTTTAAAGGAGATTGCCTTGACAATAGTTTGAGATTGTTGATTATTATTGATATTGCGATTGTCTAAATGTTGACTGTTTAAAGATTTCTTACAAACTCATTTAAACTTCAACATTGTTACACTTAAATATGTATATGTATATATAAAACAAAAACAAGTTATAATCACGTAACTTGATATCACTTGTATTTATGAGCAATAGATGGCATTTTACCAAAACCATCGAACAAAGCGTATATTTGTTTACATGAACGACAAAAGAGTCAGAATTCACTATCTCTTTCTTTTGCCCACCCTCAGATCAGTGATTTCAAGTAATTTGTGTCATCAGGAAGGATAGAGCTAAAACTAGATCTAAAATGATAAATGTTATGAGAAAGTCTATAGTTTGAAGATGAATTTCAGACGTATAATCAGTAACAAAGATAGTAATGGTGATCTAGTTGTTTCAATATTGAATATATATCATTGAATTAAAGGTAATTATGAAAAAAAAAACAAGTTATAATCAGAACTTGATATCGCTGTATTTATGATCAATAGATGGCGTTTTACCAAAACCACCGAACACAGTGTATATTTGTTTACATAAATGACAGAAGGAGTCAGAATTCACTATCTCTTTCATTTGCCCACCCTCAGATCAGCTGATTTCAAGCTAATTTGCTATCATCAGTGAAGGATAGAGCTAGAAACTAGATCTAAACACTGACTCCAAGTGTTTATGCAAAAAGTTTCTATCAGTTTGCAAGCATGAATTTTTCAGACTGGTAAAGTCTTCAAACTATGTGGTGAAACTGAACTGAGATCAGACCCATGTAGCTATCTGGCTTGCTAGGCTGAGTTTGAAGACTTTACCGGTCTGAAAAATTCATGCTTGCAAACTGATAGAAACTTTTTGCATAAACACTTGGAGTCAGTGTTTAGATCTAGTTTCTAGCTCTATCCTTTACTGATGATAGCAAATTAGCTTGAAATCAGCTGATCTGAGGGTGGGCAAATGAAAGAGATAGTGAATTCTGACTCTTTTGTCATTTATGTAAACAAATATATGCTTTGTTCTGTGGTTTTGGTAAAACGCCATCTATTGATCATAAATACAAGCGATATCAAGTTACATGATTATAACTTGTTTTTGTTTTTCATAAATGTACCTTTAAAGGTTTTTACAATGATATATATTGCAGAGGCTTTGACTATGTGGTGAAACTGAACTGAGGTCAGAACCATATAGCTATCTGGCTTGTTAGGCTGAGTTTGAAGACTCTACCGGTCTGAAAAATTCATGCTTGCAAACTGATAGAAACTTTTTGCATAAAGATCTAGTTTCTAGCTCTATCCTTCACTGATGATAGCAAATTAGCTTGAAATCAGTTGATCTGAGGGTGGGCAAACGAAAGAGATAGTGAATTCTGACTCTTTGGTCATTTATGTAAACAAATATATGCTTTGTTCGGTGGTTTTGGTAAAACTTATCTATTGATCATATATATATATGTATGCTGCAAATTTCCAGATCTTATGATTTTAGTTTGGATATTCCTATGCAAATATTATATCAAAAACTTTTTCATCATTTTTTTAAATTTTATTTTATTATTATATAAAGTTAGGTAGAACTTTTTTTTTATTAAAGATTATATGAATCATAATAATAAAATAAGTTTTAAAAGAAAAAGTGAAAACAAGAGTTTTGATATAATATTTTTTAGTGGGTGAATGATTTTAAAAAGAAGGTGAAGACAAATGCTTATTATTTAAGGAGAGATGAATAATTTTAATGGTATTGTATTTTTATATTATTTATGATATATATTTAGATTGAACAGATAAAGTTTGAGTAGTAATATAAATATATTAATAATAAAAAATTATATGGTTAAGAAGCCAAGTGACATTTGAGCATCCAAATGATATAATAAATAAGCATAACAGCTCCATTCCTTTCACTTGATTATAATGTGTTTTTTTTTTTATTTACTCAGCTATAAATTGATTTCAGAATCTTTAATTTTTCCATTTATTATTCTTACTCCAATACCAAACAGCATTACTCATGGGGCATATTGAGGTTAAATATAACTTTTTGGTACTTAGGTATTAGTCCGGCAACTTAGGGAAGATGGTACTCCTTTTCACATCTGCAATAATTATAAATTAACATGTTATCATAAATATTATATTACAGCATAATACCCCATGTACGCCAGCACTTTGCACTGGCAAAACCATCTTCCCCCCTCCCCTGCAAACTAGGGGAGATGGTATGCCTTTTCACATCTGCAATGCTGGCACAAAGTGCATAGTTTGTGGAGAAGGGGGAAATGGTTTTTCCAGTGCAAAGTGCTGGCATACACAGGGAATTATACTATATTTGTGATAATGTATGTTAGTTATTATTTTTAATTATTGCAAATGTGAAAAGGCGTACCATCTCACCTACATTGCAGGACTATTACCTAAGTACCAACTTTTTTAAAATATCTTATTTAAAATGTTTATTTTATTATTAAATTCTTTACAAATTATCATAATCAAAAACAGTAAATAATCCTATGGTTGTACAATGACAGTCTGAGCATAAATATTTCATTATATTGGCCAAACTGAAATTTTTATATATTTTATTTTTTTTGGCTCAAGATGATATTGTTCAACTGAAAAATGGTTTAGGGCTGTGCTATGTCAGCAGTTTTGAGTAAATTTCATTTTGCTCTTTATTTATTGAAATACTGATTATCAAATTAGGAAAGAGATTGCTATTATTTATCATGAAATAGAACAACAGAGAATAATAGAAAAACAGAATTAAGAGGCTAAATTGAAGTTGAACTGGATATGTCAATAGAACAAATGACATTAGTTGGATAAAGTTTGTAAATGGTTCCTAAGAGTGTGTAAAAGACCTAAAAAAAGTCTGCATGGGATGGATAAATGAAATAAAGAAATTTGTTGCAATAATATGAATCTGAGAAACTAGGTTGAACTTGGAGAGATCTTTATCCTGCATTAGATAGATAATGTTTAAAAATGATGACAATAATGATGATGAGTATTTATCTGATAAGTTAATATAATTTGTGGTCTCATTAATAGGATTTTTATGGATTAGGAGAGCATATGACATTAAATAAAACACTGGACATTATTTTACATTTAAGCATTAGTAATGATAGGTTGAGTTTCTATTCAGGAATCTTTAACTCTTAAGTATTGTACTTTATTTCTGCATTAAACTACATAAAACACACATTTTTTTCATGTATGATTATATAATTTGATTTCATTAACTAAGAAATTTATTGGATGATTGGAGCATTATGATCCTTTATCTTTGTTAGTCTTAAGAATATCTTTAAAAGAAATAATAGTGTTTAGTCTCTTCTGTTTTAAAAATGATAGTGAAACCAGATCCTTTGAATGTAATTCTAGCCTGTTGGTCTTCTGGTACAAGATATTGACTTTTATTGTACTACTCTTTTTTAGCTTTATCTTAGAATTCTGTATAATAATCGGAGATTTCCAAATATTCTAAAGTTTTGAACATGAGCCAACTTGCTAATGTAACTGTATATATCAGCAATTATATAGTTTACTGACTTCAGTTAGAAGCTAACTGTAGGTATCTTTTGACTTTTTTGGAAAAATGATTATACAAACCTATGCTAAGTATCACTAACTTCATTAGTTTAACTTAGAAATTACTTTAGAATTGAATAATATCACTGGCTAGTAGATGACAATGAAACCAAACCAATTCTGGTATTTTTTCAAAATAAATACTGGTTTAATTCTTTTTGATTTTTTTAAAAAGAATATTCTATCATGTGTGCATGTTCGGTAAGGTAATTTTGATGAGTCTTTTATTCTTGTCCACCCCCACCCCCCATCTTTCACAATAAATTCAAAGCATCACTAATAATGAAGTGAAAAGAAAAATGAACCTGAGAGAATTATAATAGAAGAAATGGCAAAATAATAAAAAAAATAATTTGAACTTATGCAATGGCTTGTTAAATATGATTTATCAAAAAAGACAACTACTCACACCATAGAAGAAAAAAAATACCAATAGGATGTTTGAAATGTATCAAAAATGTAGATATTACTTGAATTATGGAAGATAGATACTTACAGAAGAGGATGAAAAAGATAGCTAAAGGAGCTATATCTATGTAATCATTAAAGTAGAATATATGTATCAATTGATTGATAATTTTTGAAAGCATGAATATAAGATGATGACTTCAGATTGAAAATATTAGGCTTTAGTGATATTATTTTGAAAACTAATTATATAAAATTAGCTAATTATACTTTTTTAATTCAGTCTATTAAAAAATAAGAATTGGTTTAACAAAAGGTAATTTTTAATATATATATATATATTTATACACACAATAAATGAATATTCACATAGTTATCTGTATAAGAAATCAACTGACAGCTATAATCACACAAGTAATAGAATACAACAATTAAGTTCATGTTGGTCAGAGTAAAATTTTTATATCAATTTCTCTCAATAAGGAATCCAAGCTATTTTTACACTGTGCCAAATGTTCATAGTATGAGGGTGGTGTCCACATAAAAGAAAATAATAAAGCCTAGTAATCATAAAAGTTTTATATATATCCAAAATGACAACAAAGATGTTTCAAGTGTAACTATCTTGTGAAACTTAAAAATTGTGTAAAACATTTGCATATATGTTTTAATTTTAAGAATTTTATCATTTTTTAAAAAAAATTTAAAAGCCAAAAGAATTTAGGACCATTGTTATAATTATTTTGAAATTAAAAAGACTGAAAAAATGAAACTGAGAATAATAAATATGATTTTGAATCTCATTCTAGTTTATTTTATTCCAGGCGTCAGCAAATAATTTTGGTTTTATTTAATCCCTACCTTGTAGTTAACATCAAAGTTTTTTTTATATGGATATTTTTTGTTTTTCTATTAGTCTTCTCTTCATTATCAGTTGCTGAACTTTTTTTCTACATTGTAGGTATTTCTCTTTTTTTATATGTCCAAAACAACATGAAATTATTTCTGTCATTTTTAAAATTTCTGTCTTCCAATAATTTTCCATAATATTTCTTTTATTCTTTTTTTTTTTCAGAAATGATAATCTTACCTTTCAATTAACTCTGATCTTTTGTACATTATTACTGAATGGAAATTGTTCCACTCTATATAGTAATACAGATCAGTAATCAACAGCAGTTTCTCACAAATCATTGTAAGGCTATTCCAATTTGATGATAAAAAACGATTAAAAAAATACTCTAGAGATGAGTTTTGTGATAACAATACAAACCAATATACGAGTAACAAATGCATCCCAAATGTAAAATATATTGGTACATTTTTCTGTTTAGTTTTTTTTATTAAATATTTCAACTCCATGTCAGAATGTAGTTTTCCAATGTATTCTGCTCTCTGCCATGTTTTCACAATCAATATTGCACTTCTTTAAAGGGTCTTTGAAATAATCCTTATAATATAGATGGGATTTATCCTATGAAAACCATGCTCAAGTTCACCATACTACACCCTTTTTAGGAAGTCTAGAGTTGTTCATTTGTTTTACATGTTCAATCCAGCAAAGGTGTGATTTTACAATAATGGACTGTATAACATTGCATCCAGAAAGTTGAAGAACATATTAATTGTTTTTATGATCTTGCTATTATATTTTAAAAATTTTATGAATCATCCTTAAATGACACTTTTCTAATGCCTTTGTGCTGAAGGTATCTATATCTCACTTCCATACGATAAATTAAGTAAAATAATGGCTCAATATCCAGTTTATTAGCGGTAGTTATTTCTGTCTGATGGAATATCAACTATTAACTTGTTAAAGCAGCAGCAGCATATTAGAGTCTGTGCTGCATCTCAATATTTAAGGCCATTTTTTTTTTGGTTGTAAAACTATCAAGATATTTAAATTTATTTATATTTTCAAGTTGTCAATCATTCAAGTTAAAAGTTGCTGAAGATTTTTTTTTCATCAACTCTTAAAGAACATGGGTTTTTGCTAACATTAATGGTTAAACCAAAGTCTTTACATGTTGCATTCAAACCAATAAATATATTCTATAGATCATCTTTTGAACAGGCAAAAATAGCACAATCATCATCATGATCATTAATTTTTTTTTGGCTTTTTAATTAATTTTACTTTTTGTAAAACATGTGAATCTAGTTTATTTTTGTTTCATATTGTTTATCCAATTTCTATATTATTATATTTTTTCAATGATATTTTCAATACAGAATCTGGTTATTTAAAAGCTTGCGTTTAAAAGCATTCTACCCATTAAACTTGCTTTATTTAATTATAATGAAAAGCAATCTGTATATGATTATTTGTGAATTTTTTTTTTTTCAGAATTCAAGCTGATTTATCTGGAAACCGAGAAGCTTTCAAAGCAATGAATTACAGTGCTTTTATTCTTGGAGCTACCGGAGAAATTGGCAAAGAATTAGTTAAGGTTCTTGCTAAAACAAATCTTTTTCAGCGGATAGTTTTAATTGGAAGGCGGAAAATAGAATATGACGATAATGAATTAAACAAATTGGTAAGATCCTATGTTTTACTATTTATTATTATTATATATTTTATTATTGTATAAAAAAATTTATTTTATTATAAAAGGTATAATTTTTGGCTTCTTTTTCTGAAAGTTAATATTCCAAAATCCAACAATCAATAGATTGCCTATTAATAAGTAGAAACCATCATGCCTAAAAGCTAATTAGATGGAAGATTAATTTGAATAATGTAAATTTGATTAAACAAAATTTCCAAATCAAATATTATTCTATATCATAATAATTTTTCATATTAAAATATATATATATTTAGTAATTTTAAAATATCAATTGTTATAAACTAAACTCATTTCAAATTCTTAGTCAAAATTAAATTTAAAAAAAATTCATTATTAATTATTTCATTGCTAAAGCAAATTTCTCAAATTCAAAGTAGCACAACAAAAAGTTAATATATATTATCTGGTTTATATTATGTTACTTTGTATTTAGAAATTTATCTTGTCAGGAAAATATTAATAATGTTAGTATAATAATTTGTAAAAATTTAATACAAATTTTAAGAAATAATATTTTCAGTTTGAAAATGTTTTTCTGTAATGTCTAATAGTTAGTACTTTGCATAGTGAAATGGGAGTATTTTATAGCTGTGAGAAATGATATATGCTTAGAAATATTAAGAAGAGTTTATTATAAATGACTTGTAAACCAGAGTAATCATTGCATGCCAAATAATATTCACACATCATTTTTTGGGTTTTTCTTTCATCATTGAATAAATCTGAGAAAAAGTCACATATTTTACTGGTATTTTACTTTTTGATTATGGAAACTGATACAAATTACTATTTAAAAACTACATGCATGAATAAATAATCTTATGCACATATGTATCTTAATATTTAGATAAAATATTTGTAACAAATTGTACATGTAATTGTTAAAACATGTATAATTTCTGTTTTTCATTTTTTAAGGATCTAAAATTTATTGTGTGAGGCTGCTTTATTAAGTAAATTTGATTGCCATTATTCTGCAAGAGAAAAAAAAAAGAAAAATGTTTGTTATTGAAATAATATTTATTTATTGATTTTTTTCCCCATGTAATTTCTTTGTTTTATATATCATTCAATGTCTTTACCATCTTTTTATTATCTTCATCAGAGTACTGTTTAATCTTTTATGAATTGTTTAATATTTTATCTACATAAAATTCTGCAAGTTCAGTTGAAAAACTTAAAATAAAGTAAAATTGGTTGAAAAAATGCAAAACAGTTATTATATTTTGTAGTAATTTGCAATGCAGAAATGATTATCTTAGTTTAATTAATTTGTATAATCTCAAAAAAATAAAAAATAATAATAAAACCAGTAAGATATAGAAAACTTATTTCCTGTTTTTTTTTTTTAATCCAGTGAATTTTAAAATATAAAAATTATTTGTTCATAATTTTTTTTTTAAATTAAGAAGTGATAAACATTCTATATATTTTTGCATAATCAATATTGAGCCTGTAAGTATTATGTGTGGCAATAATAGTGAACAAATAATATTATTTAAACATATAAATACGTGTTTATTTGTAAATATGAGTAAAATATTAACATCCAACTTGGAAAAATTAATTAATTTTTTTAAGTGATTATTTTTAACAACTGTCATTTTATATAATATTTTATCTCTAAAATTGAAAATCACTTATATTAGGTACTTCTTAATATTTTGAAACTTACATCATTTCTTATTGTAAAGTATTGTGTTTTCAATCTGATGACACATCAAATGGTTATTTTTATATAATTATCACAAGGAAAAATATTACAAATTGAGAGAAATACTTCCTGTTAAATTTTTTTTTTAAATTTTTTTTAACAAAATTAAACTAATATGGTGATTTTTAACATATTAAAAATTATTAAACATATAGGTTTTTTAAAATAAAAAATATTATTAATGCAAAATTTTATTCATATTAGGAATATTGTTTTTCTAAGTAACCTTTCCACTAATTAACCCTTTATCTAGTTGATCTTTAGGCATGTTGACCTTCTGCTGTTTAGCAGTTGGCAATTTAAGTGCTACCCAAGAATTTTTTTTTTTTTAATTTATTAACAGCAGCATTTTTTAATTTATCAGTATTGTGTCTTTCTGCAAAATAATGTTTTTCATTTCACCCATTGAGCATAAATAAGTTATAAACATTTATTATAATTATTTTGCATATATATTTGCACACAATAATAATATGAATTCACACTTGCAAGGAGAAAAAGATTATAAACATTAGCTTCATTGCCTAATAATAAAATATATGAAAGAGAAATGCTCATACTCACTTTTGATCTGTGATAGTTGTCACAAATTAGTATATTATTAGTTTATAATTTTTTAAGACTTTTTTATTTTAAGCTTCAAATGCTAATGTTTTATCTCATAATGGTTTAATTTTAATTTATCACTAACAGCTTTCAGTTCTAACATAATTGACAATTTCGATTAATAGAGTGCAACTTAATTCTGGTCAGGTTTGCAATATTATGATTTGCCATTCAGAGAGCAATTTTAGAAGATTATTGTTTTATAAATAATGTACTTATTTTCAAAATGGTCTTCAGTATTTAAAACATCCTTTCTATTATACTGTGAACTATTATGGATTTATTGAGAGGCTACTTGATTGTACTGTATAAACCATTGATTATATGTTGTTATCTAATTGGTTAACCATATTAGTTCAATTATTTGTAGAATTCCACTTTGAGAGGTTTCTATTTACTGGATGAATCTTATTATTGAAGTAATCTTTAGATGAATCTTCAACAGTCAGATTTACTTGTCGATTAATTTTTTTACTATTATCTATATACAGTATTTAAATTTTAGCAAAATAAAAAAATTCTTCAATAAAGAATATTTTTTTAAATATAAATCTCATTATTTTTTATATAAAAATTGAAAAAAAAAACAACAAAGTTATAATTCTGAATATTATATTTATACAGAATATGTATAAAGCAAGTTTATTATTTCTACATATTACGCAATAAAGACATCTTATTTGATAAAGTCAAATTTTTAATTTTAATAATTTTGTTAATTTTAAAAGTTGAATTTGTTTAGAATAAAAAATAATAAAAGTAGTATATCTTTCTATAAAAAAAAAAAAAAAAGGAACACGTGGAAGAACTACAAGAAATTGATATTTCAAATTGATATTTCAAAAAATAACAATGAAATTTATCAGATAATAGAAGATATATTAATCAATAAAATATAATATAAATCTTTATTATATTATAACAACAACTTATAAATACATCAACATAATAATTATATATATTAAAGCCTTTTTCGATAATTCTAAATTTTTACCCTTATCAATATCTCTTACTAATACCAACACGTATATTTCATACATAGCGACATCTACCGACATTTCCTATAATTCATTATTTCTATCAATTTATTTATATATCTCCCTTTATATTACTTTCCATTCTTTATCCATTACCCAATCATTCGTTAAATCAATTGACTTTTTGTAAATGTTCATACATATATTTATATTATATTTTATATAATTTGTTTCATATATTTTCCTTCTATTTATTTCCTTTATATAATTTAATGGTCTTATGTTTTTAATACAATCTATTTTATGTCCAAATTTTAAATAATGAACATATAATGCAGATCTATCATCCCTCCTTTCAATAGCACTATTATGTTCTTTTGGCCTTTGTTCTAATTGTTTTGATGTTTGTCCATAGTAAACCATTTTACATATCCCGCAAGTAATTTTATATACTGTTCCCTTTACATATTTCATATCATCTTTAATTTTATAATTTCCTATTAATATATCTAGATTTTTATTATTAGACCATCCTATTTTTATATTTTTATCCATATAATTTTTATTTTTAGTTCATATTTGGACATAAAATAGATTGTATTAAAAACATATGACCATTAAATTATATATAAAGGAAATAAATAGAAGGGAAATATATGAAACAAATTATATAAAATATAATATAAATACATGTATGAACATTTACAAAAAGTCAATTGATTTAATAAATGATTGGATAATGGATAAAGAATGGAAAGTAATATAAAGGGAGATATATAAATAAATTGATAGAAATAATGAATTATAGGAAATGTCAGTAGATGTTGCTATGTATGTAATATACGTGTTGGCATTAGTAAGAGATATTGATAAGGGTAAAAATTTAGAATTACCAAAAAAAGCTTTTATATATATATAATTATTATGTTCATGTATTTATAAGTTGTTATAATATAATAAAGATTTATATTATATTTTATTGATTATAAGATAAACAACATAAAGGAGTTTATTCCTTAGAATTAAGTAAGATATATTAAATAAATTAATTCAGTATAATAATGAAGATTTTATTATAGTATTTAAGGATTTCTAAATAGTAAACTGGATAGTAATTGGAATCAAATAAAGTTATAACACTAACATTAGAGTAAATCATTCTAAAAATAAAACAGAAGTTATTAAAAACAAATGAGATAAAAATCAAAGAATGGAAAGAGGCCAGAAGAATAAAGTAAAATTGGATATCAATGAATTTGCTCATATTTTGATGATGAAAACATTGACTCTTCTTGGTTAATTGAATTTTTGGAAAGTGCAGGATTTTTTTAAAACAGAAATAGCTTAAACAAGTTGATAAATATAAGTTTATTTTGTCAAAATTTGGCAGTGTGGTTAAATTAACTGAATAACAAATTCAAAAGAATAAAAATTATTGACATGCTGCAAATTGAGTAATTTTATATCTCTAATATTGGATTTTGATTTAGTCATTGGCCTGCATGGATTAATGTTTTGATAGAATGACATGTTCATGAACTAATGGTTTTGGATCACAGCTCAACTCTCCATTTTTGATATTTCAATATTACTTGAACCATTTGCTTGTCAAGTCATTAAATAATTATTGTTGTGCTGTCTATTTTCATGCAGAATTTTTGCATAAATCAAAGATCTAATAAATACCATTAATTATGGAATCAAATTCCTGAGCTCATTATATAAAATCAAAACAATGCTTAGGATATTGGAATAAAAAAAACATTTAAAGTAAATAAAAAGTGAGTTACAATGTAACAAAAATTAAGCTTTGTTTTCTTTGGAAATAATCTTCTATTTCATTCACAGTTGAATATTCTTAATCAACATTAAAAAACAAAGTTTAAAAGATCTTAAAATTGAGTAGATGTACCTTATACCTGGAAGTATATATTTAATAACACTAGCAATATGATTTTGTGGTAAAATAGAAAATTAGGTTATTTTAATAGATCAATGTCCTGAGCTTGGAAATGATGATAATTTCTTAATTTCATTTATTTATGGCATCACTTCTTGTTTTTAGTTTGTATAGCCATTAAATGTAGCACTAAGAGATGTATGTTTCTCACATCTCTCTTTATAGTAATATAAGTTTAGTTGTGATTATTTGTGTGCATTTGATTACTTTAGTGTGTATTAGAGTCATGTATTGTAATTAAGTTTTGTCTGTTACATTCATACAAATTTCCTCCAGATATGCAATGAGAAGAATGTGACAGAAATATGGATATAGATAAAAGTCAGATATTTTTCTCAAACTATTTGCTCATATATAAGCATTTGAGTTGAAAGAATAGGTGGATTCATTTTATTCTTTCATAAATACTATATCTCATGTTGGGAATTAAAGTATTCATTTATTATTAACACTCGTGAAAAGTGCATGCACAATTAGCTTGAAAGGCTGATATTTAAATGTAATCAAACTATTTGTATAAACATAAGTTTTTTATGATGGGTTGACATTCCTTTTCAAGAATATCTACAGTTGTGTTTAAGACACTAACAAGTTCACATTCTAAGTGTTATTAGATTTCATTTGTATCTGTGCATACATTATTGTGATAATAAAAGCTGCATTTTAATCTTTATTTATGAAATTTTTATTATTAAGTATTTTAAGAACATTATCACTAATGTATCAGTGATGTATAGAAGACATAATCTACAAAGTCCTCCAGAGATCATTCCAGAACTTCAAAAACACATATTCTACAAGAAAAGGGTGACTGAGATTCTAACATACATTTCCAAGAAATGTAATGTGATTAAGCTTTCAACTCATATACATTTTAGTTTCCTTGCTAAATAAATAATACAAAAACTCTGTCAGATAATGAAAATTATTCTTCACATATAAAGTGTGATAAACAGAGTAGCTAAAATTCAGAAAACATTAATCACAAAAAACTATTTGCCAAGCGCTTTTGGTACTGTGTACCAGAATTATGGCAACATATTGGAACTCATATGTCGCCATGATTCTGGTATATGCTACCAAAAGCAATTGGCAAATAGTTTTTTGTGATTAATGTTTTTTTGAATTTTAGCTACTCTGTTTATCACACTTTATATGTGAAGAATAATTTTCTTGCTAAATTGTTTTATTTGTGTGTTATATTTATCTTCTCTGCATGTATAATTTTGTAGTTAAAAAGCAAAACCTAAAGATAAAATTGGCAATTTTTTGAAAAGAAAAATTGTTTTAAATGCCAAAAAAAGTCCTTCATGAAATCTTAGACATTTAGTAACTTCTCTAGGCAGCATATTCAGTCATATGTTTCACCATAGTTATCATAATTTTAATAATTTTTTTGTATTTATTCGTTTTTTGCTTTCTTAAAAAGTAGCTTCTTAGTATGCATATGTAGGAATATGATACAGGCATAATTTTTTTAAATATTCTTGATTATATTCTTAATAAAACTATATATGGATAACCCTAAAATTTTTATTTCAAGTAGAACTAATGATTTAAATGTGTTACTGGCACTACTGGTTTAAAATATGCATTTATCATTTTGATTTTTCCAGCTTAAACATAAGTAAAAGCAACATAAAATCATCTTATTGTTTATAAAGTAGATTTTACTTGTGCTTAATGTAGGAAAAAATAAAATTGCATATTGCATACTAATATTTACATGTAATATATCTAATTCAGGAAATACTAAGTTATGGAAAATTTTAGGTAATGATAAAATAACATTTTGCATTATTGTCATTTAACCAGATGTGATGTGGCAAAACAAAATGCATTTTTTAATTTAGCACAATAAAATTAGTAAAAGTCACGTATTTCAGTATTTATCACACTTAAGAAAGTTTTTATTTGCAGGCTAATGTAATTGTTAAAATTAAGATCAAGGATGCTCAACTAGTTAATTGTGACATTTTTGGGGGAAATTTCGCTTTCCCCAATTACTTTTAGATTTTATTAAAACACTTTAAATATGATTGAAATTTCAAATCACATCTCAAATGTTTGCTGTAGATCAGGCAGATTTTAAATTTGAAATAATTTAACTCTAAAATGATTTATGGGTGAACTTGAAAAAATGCATTTTGGAATGCACTAAAGATAAATATTCTCTTAATACAAACATTGTAGTAAAATAATAACTTACTTTGTTTTTTTTGCATTTAGCACATTTAATTAAAAATTTCGTAAAATATCAAATTTTTTTACTGATAAAACATTTGATGATGTGTTTGTGATTATCTGATTTTTCTTTTATAAGCTTGATTTAAAAAAAAATTGCTAAGTTAGTGCATTGTCAAAAATATTAATAGTTAATTTTGTTTCTGTTTCATTATAAATATTCACATTTTAGTATTTTTATTAAACATTGAAACCAGAATCTGTCATAATTTTTTCGTTATATGTGAATATCAAGCTTCTATAAAAGGATTTTAGCAATCCTGGCTGAGATACTTTTAATTAATGCAAATATAAGTGACAGTGTTGTTAGTAGATTGTTTTTTATATGTTTTAAATGCATTTGATCTGAGTATTTAATTAACTATGTTTGTATACTATCATTTTCACCCAATGTTATCATCTAGTAAAATGGACCACAAATAATTAAAAGATGTGTTGATAAATAATTATTATAATACAGAGCTGCTAATATGAAAGTAATATCATAACAATAGGACTAGGTAATTCAGGACACAGGTGCTTACATGTAGCTATTGGGTTCAAATAATATTACTGAATACACTCAGTATATAAATAGATTTATATAACTATTATTTACAATAACTAAAAAAAAGCCATAGTGGTATGTAATCAAAACTTAGTGGTATTTCGAACCTTCAGAGCCCGACCTGAGTAAATATAGTCTTTCACAGTCTTCCGCTACTTCATCTGGAAGGTGTCTTCTGTCAGGATTTTGGGAGTACCCCCCCCCCACCTGTGGCTTGGTCTTTTTTACCTTTATTTTTATTATTTTTGAAATATCAATGCAACTGGATGATGTAACTTATTACTGATGCAACTTTTAGTTTAGTGTAATGTAATCTTTGGTTATGTATATACATGCAAATGGAAGAGCAGGTTTATATATGTAACTGTCTCGTACATATTATTATTAATACATGATTATTAACTTTACTATTTTAACACATGTACGATACAATATGGCTTCTTTTTTATCAGAGTTGGGAATCTTTCAGCCCCTATGCTCAGAAAACCTGTTTCCACCTTACCTTTTTTTTTTTGTTCTCCACTCTTAAGTTTTTCCCATATTCTTCTCTATCCTGCTCCATCCCATTTTCACAACATTACCTTTGTCTGCTCTATAGCATTTATATATAAATCTCTCTTACCTTTTTTGTATAATTACTTTGTTAATATTTATTCTCCCACAACTTCATTATTTGTACCTTTTCTACTTGTAAATATTTACATTCAATTAATAGATGCCTAATATTTTTCATGCCTTCCTTACTAAACTTGCAGAATAAATCACCCACATTTCTTCATTTATGTGTGTATTCCCTTGTTGCTAATGATCCTGTTCAGGCCTTAAACAGTAGCTACTTTTCTTGCTGTTATCATAAATTAATGCACACCCAATATTCTGTTTACTTCTACATATATTTAAACTCTTTTTACTCTCCATACTAGTTCTCCATCTCTCCAACTCACTATTTTTTTATTAATGCATCTATTCTTCTATCGCATTCTCTGCCACTATAGCACTCAACAATTCTCCTAAAACAATCATCCCACCTTTTGTATAAGTATACTGACATAAAGTCCTTATCCAGATCTTCTGCTTTCTGTACTACCTTCCTCACTCATCTTGTTGCCTGTCCTTTACTCATAAACCAATTAAATACTATTTTGGCTATTACTCATAAACCAATTAAATACTATTTTGGCTATTCTCTTATTATCCATAAAGTGCAATCTATCAAACATTTTCATTTTGCTTTTTGCATTTCTTATATAAAAATTTGACCATCCCATTTCTTCTTGAATTGCCTCCTTTGCCATCCACACATCTGCATCTAATTCATGTTTTCCTGCTTCTCTTTGTACTTTTTTCAAGTAATCTAATACCCCTTTAATAAGTTAACTCTGGTATGCCACTCCCTTCTATACAATTCTTGCTACATCATGTTTACTATATGAAAACACTGTTAATTTCTTTATCAGTCCCTTTTCTATGCTTCATTTATCAATTTTTCTTCCATTTATCAAAGCAATTTCTCTGGTTACTTAAGATGATTCCCATATAGTTGTAAATATTCGCCACATTTATATCCAAGGCAAAACTCTCCGTACAGTAGTGCTACCCTTTGCCAACCGGAGTAATCAATGGATTCCAGAAGGCTAGTGCATAAAATCTCTATCTAATGCCTACTCATCCAATATCCCCAGACTAGTTTCTGGCTTGTGGCCTTCGTCAGTGAGGAGCTTTAGATCTGAGAGCATTGCACCTAGTTCTTAGGATCTAATGCAACCCTCCAGCAACCACCTTTTATCTCTACTTAACTATAAAACTATGAAATTAAAAACACAAAAATATTTTCAATCTAAGCTCGCTTATATAGTCATATGGGTCTGAACTCAATTCAGCACCCATACATTTTGGTGTCTTTGGCTCTTTAACAACCATAGCCACCACTATTCTATTAGGCAGGATTGGTGTTAAACCATTAAGCATCACATGATCACCATTTCTTATACTAGCACATAATTGTTTATAAACAAGGCAAAACTCTCCATACAGTAGTGCCACTCTGTGCCAACCAGAATAATAAATGGATGCCAGAAGGCTAGTGCATAAAATCCTTATCTAATGCCTACTCATTCAATATCCCCAGACTAGTTTCTGGCTTGTGGCCTTCTTCAGTCTGGGGATATTGGATGAATAGGGCATTAGATAGGGATTTTATGAACTAGCCTTCTGGCATCCATTGATTACTCTGGTTGCACAGGGTGGCACTACTGTATGGAGAGTTTTGCCTTGTTTATGAAACAATTATGTGCTAGTATAAAAGATGGTATTCATGATGCTTAATGGTTTAACACCAATCCTGCCTAATAGGATAGTGGTGGCTATGGTTTTTAAAGAGCCAAAGACACCATAATGTATGGGTACTGAATTGAGTTCAGAACCATATGACTATATAAGCTATTGAGTTTAGATTGAAAATATTTTTGTGTTTTCAATTTCATTCTCATAGTTTTATAGTTAAGTAGATATAGAAGGTGGTTTCTGGAGGGTTGCATTAGATCCTAAGATCTAGGTGCAGTGTTCTCAGATCCAAAGCTCCTCACTGACGAAGGCCACAAGCCAGAAACTAGTCTGGGGATATTGGATGAGTAGGCATTACAATAGGGATTTTATGCACTAGCCTTCTGGCATCCATTGATTACTCTGGTTGACACAGGGTGGCACTACTGTATGGAGAGTTTTGCCTTGTTTATAAACAATTATGTGCTAGTATAAGAGATGGTGATCATGTGATGCTTAATGGTTTCACACATTTACATCCCTCAATAAAAATTCGTTCTCTTCTCTTTCCCCAGCATTTATCATCATTTCTTTTGATTTTTCTTCACTAAATTTAATCCCCATCTTTACTCATCCTTGCATACATCTTCAGCGTAACGTTCTGTGCACAAGAAGATATCATTATGCGTTGTTGGCCGAGAGGTATCGCAGCCGCCATGCAAGCAAGTAGTTGGTTGCAGACGGTTGTGGGTTCGCATCCCGGCCGATGCTATGACATATGAAAAAAAAGAAGATATCATTGGTAAAAAAAAGTCCTGACAATATATACATTCCCTTGCCATCTATTAATGGTATCTCTATTTCTCTTCCTAGTCTTTATATTGCTCTTTACATTTCTCTCAGTTATAACAAAAACAAAATAGGTGGCATAGGGCATTCTTGTCTTAAACCAACCCCATTGTTAACTCTGATTCTATATATTGTGATATACACATGTTGTCATCTATAGTTTCCTTTGTAGGGTATAAGTAACTAAATAAAGAAAACAATTAAAGGTCTTTGTTAATTGATTTGGGATAAATGGAAGGTGAATGGATACTTTATTTATTCAATTTTAAAATGAAATAATTTTTATTAAGTTATATCAAATGGTAACAATGCCTCATTAAGATTAGAAAAAAGAAAATCTTATGCTCATAGGCTAGTGATTAAAAAAAAAAGGAAAAGTAAAGGACTGCATTTTGTGTTACTATAGCTACAGAAATAAATTTACCAAGAATACATGTACTTCTTTTTGCTTAAAATTTTGTGTTTTATCTTACCTTACTTTTATAATATACAAAATTAACAAAGTTATAATAAGAAAATGTGTATTAGGAGTAGAAAAATTATTTACAGAGGAAAGAACATAGACTTCCTATCATTTGATATCTTCATGACTGAAATGGAATGATTTACAACAAATGCTATCCTTAACCCCAATAAAACTATGAAACTATCAAAATTTACCATGGATTGTAAATGTTCATGGAGATATTGTCATACACCAAAGAAGATATCAAGGTATAATGGGATCTTAGCTGAAATTCAATTTAAACTAAATTTGGTAACAGACACTAAAAGAAAATTTTCTTTTAAATTATTTACATGGAATAAAATTTTACCTATTAATAATGGTTAATAAGTATAATAATAGCTTAACGATAAAATATTTATCAGTCTTTTTTTAATATTAATAATCTTAATTATAAGGCAGTTTTATTTTATCATTCAATATGGGCTTAAATAATAGACTCAAATAATTAAGACTGAAATCAATTGTTAATGTATTAATTTTTTTGGAAAATAAATCAAAATTTAAACTTAAGTAATATTCTGCATAAATTATTTAAATTATTTAATAATTATTATTAAAAGGGATTACTTAATTCAAGATATAAAACATAAAAAAAATATCCATATAAAAGATAACAATGTTAAAATTGTATTATATCTATTTTCTTTGATTGTGTGAGAAAGAATTTGTAATTAACTCTTTATGACTGTAAGCATTAATAATTTTAATCGTAGATTATTTCTACTAATTACAATCTGGCAGGGATAAATTATAAACATATATTATATGATATTAGATTGCAGCTGATAAAATTAGAACTATGTTCTTGGTCTTAGCCATCTCAATAAGTTAATGTTTACTTTTTGTATAAATCATTATTATTACACAATTTATTTATAATTAATTTTTTAAGAGTATATCCCATATGATCTCTCATTAGCAAGTAAAATATGTATCTTCTTTGCTAAGCAAAAACACTATTATATGGGCTCATTGGCAATTTACAAATTCATGAGTCCATTGCATATGTAAATCCAAACTATCATAAACTCACTTTATTGATTAATTTATTTTATTTGTTTATTTATTAGTTATTTTTTTATTGCCTAAATATAACATTTATTCAATATATTTTAGATTTCCCAAATATGTAATGCATAATTAGAGAAAGTTACTCTATGAAGCACTTACAGGTCAACTAGCCTGCTCAGTTATATTATTTTCTATTCTATTTATGATTACCCAAATCTGCAAGCTATTCAGTGAACAATTAATTTTCTTTTATCCATATTACCATATTATTTATTACTGATGACCAGTATTTTATTTTTGCGTTACATTTTCTAGCTTGCTCAAATATATGGGCATTTGTAGGTCAATCGGCTTTTCATCCATTATTTTATTAATAGTCCATTACATTTTTGGCTTGTCCAACAGGGGGATATTTCTATTTATGAGACAATGTTACTTCACTAGTATTGTTCTCTCATTCATTAGCATTTTCCATTACAATATATATATGTTCATGTAGACACTAGTAATAAATTTATTACATAATGGCCAACATATATAGATCTCTATCTGTATATTTGTACATATATAGATCTCTATCTGTATATTTGTATCAGTACATAACTGATACTTCTCTTATTCCAGAAATTTTTTATTTTTTGATTTCATACCTTGCATACAAAATCCTCTCATCTTGTTGGACTGACATCTTCATTTTTCCCTTGACAATATTGTTTCTGTCTCTTTGTTAATACTTTTTCTGGAGCTTTTATATTTAACTGACTTCCCATTTTGGGTTATCTCTGTATTTTTATTGCTTTTGTTTGTGATCTATTCGGAACCTGGATTACTTTTTCTTGTCATTTTCTGTTTGTACACACCCATTTTGAGCACTGTCTGTTTTTCTGTCTGCAGACATCTCTGGTAGATATGATCTCAATGCCAGTAGTCTTCTAGATCATTTTTCATTTGCACTATCACTATTTGTTTCAATAGTTTCAGTAATCCAGCCATCCATTTGTTTTCTACTTTATTTTAGGCCCATATTTTATCACCAATTTTAATTTTCCTCTTATTTTCTGGGTTGGTTCTTTGTTGATATTCTGATGGTATTACTAATGTCAGTTCTATTCTTAACTTTCTGCCAAACACCAGTGATTTTTTTGGACTCATCAATGGCCTACTGAATTGGTAATGTAATGCATCAATCATTAAGCCTTCCATATTCTCTTGGTTTGAGTTTTGTAATGCTCTTTTAATTTACCTGACATCGCTTTCAGTTGTACTATTAGATTGTGGGTGATAAGATAGTATTAAGATGTGTTTAATTTCTGTTGCTGTGAAGAAATCTTGCATTAACTTTGCAGTGAAACTTGTACCATTATTAGTTATTATTCTCTAAGGAAATCTGAGGTAAGCAAAAATGTCCTTAATTTTGCTTTTATTTCACTTGCTCCAATTATTTCTCATGATTCTGCATTCTATCCATTTAGAATATGAATCTATTAATATCAGTAACATTTTTCCATTTACAGGGCCAGCATGATCTATATGTACTCTTTGCTAAGCTTTCACTGTTTCTGGCCATTTGGTGAGTATAATCTGTGGTAACATTTATGCTTGATCACCCTTCATATACTTAGTGTTATTCTCAATATTTTTTGTGATTCCTAGCCACTAGACATAACTTTTAGCTAGTGCCATTGGACATACAATTCTGAGATGTCACTTATTTAGCAATTTGTGTTGCCCTTCCCTCTCAGATGGTATGAGTACTTGGTCACCCATCAACACACAATCATTGCACTCTGCTAATTGTTTTCTACTGCTCTAGAAGGCTGTGGCTAGCTCTTGTGGTTTTCTATTTGCCAGCCCTTAGTAATCCAGTTTATCAGTAAGTAATATCCGGGGTTGTTCTTACTAGAATTCCTACGAGTAGCTTGTAGTCAGTTATGATTTAATATGGTCAATATAAGTGCTGATGGAACTTTTGAACCCTGAAAATTATTACTAGAGCCTCTTTGTCAATCTAACTTTAATTTTTTCTCCACCTTTGGCAGTGTCCTTGATACATACACAATGGGTCTTTCTGTGATGGATATCAGATGACAAAGTATTGCTCTCAGCCCCTTTGAAGCATCCATAGTCAGTTGCACCTCAACTTTGTGGTCATAATGGACCAATAACTTGTTTGGTCAGTAATTCCTCTGATCAATTGTGGGCTATTTCATGGTGTTTTAGCCATGGCTATTTTTGGCCCTTCTACAGTAAATCAAACAGTGATCTAGCATTTGCATTTTATTTTATATAAATGCAAAATTAACAAAAATGCGAAAAAAATTTACTAACCCCAAAATACTTCGTAGCTCTTTTATAATCTTCAGAGGCTTTAACTTGTTGCATGGCATGTATTTTGTCTGTCACTCGATATATTCACTTTTCTGAGATAATATGCTAGAAAAATTTAATCTTTTGTTTTGCCAATGTACTTTTTTTTGCAATCTTTGTCATAGCTTGTATTCCAACTCTACATAGATAAGTATGTCATCAAAGTTTAGGAGCATCTTTTCTAATCCCTGTAAATTGCATCAATCTTTAATTGGAATATATTCAGGGCTGTTGTAATACCAAATCTAAGATTAACCTATACTGGAGTGGCTAGTATCAAAATTTCGGCTGACCTGCCACTCACAGAAATCTGATGGAAAGCTGAATTTATATCTTGTTTATCAAACAATGATGTCTTCTGTAGCATGTCTAGTATTTCACTGACATTTGGAACAAGGTATGATCTTTTTCATGAGAACTTATTTACTGTTACTTGCTAATCACTGCAGATTCTGATTTGGTCATTTGGTTGGTTACTACCACTATAGGCATGACCTATTTTAATGTCATAGTTGGAATAAGAACTCTTTTGTTTAATAAGTCTGTGAAAATGACATTTTTCATGGTTTGCATATCATTCCACAACCCAACTGCTGCTGGATATGTTTTTATTAGCATAAGATATGGTGCAAAACAAATCTGGATATTTTGCCTAAACCTCTTGTTGCAAGATAATTTTTTTTTTACTATATATAATCTAATATCCAGTTTTCCAAACCATTGCTTTCCAATGGTTGGATCTATGTTACATTTAATTATCTACAGCTGTAGGTGTAATACACAATCCTTAATTTTCACTGGCACATGTACTTTTCCAAAATTTTTTAATTGGCAGTCATTAATATCTTGTGCTTTTACACCAGTTTTTTCTACTCTGGGTATGTGTATACATTTTTTTTATTAGATTTGGTTAATGTTCCTCTTCCATTATTGATATTCCAGATCTGCTGTCAATTTTCATATTGATATCCTCAGAAAATAAATTTACTTTTAGCATATACTACTTGGTGTTGTCTAGTTTAGCTTTCTTAAACTAATTGATTATTAACTTGGTCACCTCTCTATTTTGAAATTTTTTCCCTTTATATTTTTCCTGTTCTGCTATCACTTTTTCTCACATTTTGGTCAAATGCTCTTTTTTAATACTGCTAAATATGCGTAAATTAGAAAAATCAGATCAAACATGTATTTTTATCAAAAATAGCAAAAGATGTGAAAATGTTAAAGTTTAAATTAAATATGTGTGTGTATAAACACAATGGACATATAAACATGCTATAAACTAATTAGGCAAAATTAATTTAAAGATCAGCAACTCTGATTAAAAATCAAATAGCCTCTAGCAAATTAAATTAAATGCCATTGTAAAATACTGATTGAATTCCTGATACGAACTATCAGAAGAAAAAAAAACTTTAATTAATTAAGAATAGGAACTTGTATTATATATTTATTAAACAAAAATGCAGGTTTGAATGTAATAACATTGATACTACCACATGGTACTGTGGGACTCCAATTAGATTATTAAAATAAAAACTGAAAGCTGTGATCTTCACCAGAAAGGAAGAGAAAATTATTAGCTAGTTGAAACCCTTGAAGAACAGACATGTTTTTTCCTCTGGAAATTACTGACAGCTTTGCCAATCTGGCCTTTCTGAGAACTATTCTCCAGATTTTACCCTTATAAATCAATTGCCTTCAACCTGTTTCAAATATATATGTATGACTTCATATGTTGAAGTGAGAAGAAAATTTCTTAATAACTATTTAAATATTATTGAGTATCTATATTTTAAATTGCCATGCTGCCTGTGACTATACAGCCTAATTGGGTGGTCATTTTTACCACAACTAAAATATTTAAATTTGTTAGTCTCTTTTCTTGTTGTTTGGGGTCAAAAATCTTGTTTAATTGTTTTAAACACTCCTGTTTTCTCTTCTTCAGGGGTTTTAAAGCTTGTGACTGTTTTAATATTTTTTTATATGCTATATTCTTTTTAATAGCTATTTCACATGTTAGTATGGGTTCAGCTAGAAGCTGTAATCTGAGTTTTGTCATCTGCAACTCCCCCATAATATTTGGTACCAGAATCTTATCCATATAGTCACCATATGAGATATTCTTTTCTAATTCTAACAATGCCATGTGAAAATCCTTAAACTTTTTACCATATGACATCTATCTTTCAGTTGCAACCATGCATGATGTTTGTTGGGCCTAGGATTAACGAAATCATTAAATTTTTAAATTAAGTCTTTGTAAGTGGCCACTTATTTTAGAAGGCTTTGAAATTCTATTAGTAAGCTCTGTCATTTTCATGCCTGACATACATAATAATGCTGCTGTTTTACATTTAGCATATTTGATATCATTGAGTGTCAAAAAAGTTTCTAGCTGTAAGACATATAATGGCCATACAGCTAATTGACTAGGATCAAACTTCTTTATTCCAGGTTGACGCTGGCGCTTGT
The DNA here is from genome assembly GCA_028023455.1 of Epiperipatus broadwayi. NCBI lineage: Eukaryota > Metazoa > Onychophora > Udeonychophora > Euonychophora > Peripatidae > Epiperipatus > Epiperipatus broadwayi. The sequence continues at coordinate 2,606,057 of JAQFVV010012475.1, read as the reverse complement.
ATTAACAATTTCTAAATTATATCTAAACCCAGTAAAACTCTATCATCTGCCTGTCCTGACTTGAAAGGCCCAGACTTGAATCCTATATATCCTATCAATTGCATCAGCTTTGTTATGTCCTGGTTAATCCATGAATTGGATCAAAAATAATTTTAAAAAATGTGTAGGTAATTAATTACTATAATGCAATCTAGATAATATGAAAATAATATTTATCGTAGACACATCTATATCACATTCAGTTTCAAATAATATTATTAAACATAAATAGGTTTATATAAATATTATTTACAACAATTAAAGAAGCCATTATAGCATTACTAAAAGAAATAATAAATACCATATAGCTCGTAAGCAAAACCTAGTGGCTCTTGGAACCTTCGGAGCTAACCTAGGTAAATGATATTTCTCCCAGTTTTCCACTGTTTATCTGGTAGGACATCCTCAGGCTTTTGCGAGGAAAAAGCAACGTCCCCCATCATTTGTGGCTCTGGCTTTTATACTTTCAATTTTTATCGTTGCTTTATTTCAAGAGTATCAATGAAACTGGATGATGCAAGTTCTTGCAGATGCAACTTTTTGTTTGGCATGATGTAATTCCTGGGTAGTTCAGAACTGGATTTAATATGTACTTGCAAGTGGAAGACAGGCTTTTATATATAGCCTTCTTGATATACATTATTATTGATATATGACTGTTAACTTACTCTATTACTTTAATACGTACATATATCCATATTCATATAAGATACTAGTAATAATAACAGCCAATATATCTATCTGTATGTTTGTATCACTACACAACAGATATTTTAAATTGAAATATATAAAGATACTAAAATGTTGATATATGACTATGTTGAGCAAGATAAATGAAAAACTTTACAATAATTCTCCAAAAACAATTGGTGAGAAAAAAAGGCATTACTAAGTGATTACTGCTATGAATAGTTACATATGCCTTTTTGAACCAATTGAAAGCAAATTGTGATGCCTATAGGTCCGCTATTTGAATGAAAAATCCTAAGACCTTTTTGAAATCTGAGAAGTTGTTTGTCTATTCTCATAAAATCTAATAATGGATCTGACAAATGGATATACTAAGTACTTTGCTAATTACTTTTCCATGAAGAACTTATTTATAAATTCCTTCAAATTATTAACTCAATAAATTATTAGAGAATTTTTTATAACTTCTTCATTTCATCAGTTGTGATTCATTTTGGTTAAATGGACAGATTATAATTTTCCTTTACAATATTGTCTTTTCTCCTTTTTTTTTTTTTTTTACAGTAAACTTCCGCCATCTATGTATTTTTAAATGAACTACTTTGTTTCTTTTTCAAAACATAATTTTTTAATTGATGTATTATAAAAATGTTTTAATATTTAATTAACTATTGTGATTTTGAAAAATAATTTCATTTCTTTCAGATTCAGTATGAAATTATATACATATTAAAAAAACAATTTTTTTTTTCAAATAATATTTGTTATGTAAATCAGATTTTATTCTTCTTAATGTATCCAATATATTAATATAATAAAATAAATAAATAATTAATAAAATTTTCATTCTGTAATCTTGTTAAGTAATGATTTCTTCAAGTCCTATATCTTCTATAAATCTTGCTTGGAATTAATTTATAAATATACAATTCTGTCCTATATCTTCTATAAATCTTACTTGGAATTAATTTATAAATATACAAGTCTGAAAAGATAGTTTGTTATAAATTATAGATGTTTTAAAGAGTTTTTTTCACTAATGTGAATTTTTTCTTGTTCATTTGTGAATACCAAAGATAATTAATTATTCATTATTATAAAAATGATTGCTGCAAAATATGATTTATTTATTCAAAGTAGCCCATCCATTAATTCATGGCTAATCAATATTTAAGATATTAACACTCTTCTCTAGAACCATTTATGTAAGCATGAATAATCAATTGATCCCACATGTTTGGGACCAACTTCTGGTGTTTTTTGAATACGATGCAGATGGCTTTAGTTTAGAGTGAAAAATAATAGATTATTGTTGTTAATAAAAATATATGCAAACTAGGAAGTCATATGCTATATATGTTTGCTCAAAATTATAAATTTTATATCATCTGTAAAATACTAATTATAATATAAAAGTTCAACAGAATATTGTTCTTGAATAGAGCTCACATCTAATATACAGCGGGATTAGTCTTTAGTATGCAAAAGGAACTCTTCATGTTGAATCTGGAAACAGTTTTAATTGGACTTTCTGGTAAATTCTGTGGTTTTGCTCATATTGTGTTCAATACTGACAAAATCTATATTGCAAAATTTCATTATTTAATGTTAGATGCATAAAAGATTAATGGCACTTTTGTTTTTATTTGATTTTATTAAAGAATCTAGTTTGTTAATTTGTTAAAATTATTTATATTAGTGAGTAAAATAATCATAAGGTTAGATTTTCTCAAGGTTGTGATTCTTCAACATTTCTTGTGGCTGAACTGTTTTTTTACAACAAACTGAACCGATTTTTTTTTTTTTTTTACTATAATCAGATGAGAATTGATTTGGAATCTTTTGTTTTTTTGAGTCTACCACTGTATCACTTAATTCTATGAATCTCTCTTTTTTAAATCATTGGTAATATTTTAATAAAATATGTGAATTATACAATATTAAATAATCTGTAACATTTTGGAGTAATGAACTTTTTAAATGCTGTTTATATTGGACACAGTAATATTCAGTTTTATAGTGATGAATTTTCTGAATGCTGCCTACATATTAATTTCAATTCAAAATGACATTATCATAGTTCTTCTGCAAAGCTAACAAAAAATGAATCTTTTCTGTTAATTAAACATGATCTCATCCTCACATATATTAAGCTTAAAATGAAGTATTCATTGAATGAAACCAAATGGCATTTTTATTTTTCTTTAAAGGATACATTTAAAGATTATCTTCTAATATTCTATAAAGCTAAACACCTTCAAACAGATACGCTTTAAAAGATTATCTTAATAAATTCTATAAATTTAAAGAGGAGAAAATAGAAAAAATATAATAAGAAAATTTATACTCAAGTTTATATAATCAGTGATCATAATTTGAATGTCTAAAAAATTTCACTTAGTCTAGAATACTTTATGTATATCTACAAGGAAAGGAACTGAAAATACAGACAGCATTTTTTCAGAAAACATTTTTGAAATAAAAATATATATATATTTTTTATGAAAGTGAAAATAGAGTTATTATTTATTAGAAATAATTGGAATTATGGCTAAGTATGAATATTTCAAAATTGATAATGATAGCATAAAAATGATTGCCAGTATTTGCTTTCAATAAAGGATCCAGTTATAAAGAGATTTATTTCTTTTTAACACTGGATTTTTCAGGCTAAGATGTTTTCTGTATATTTCTATGATTGTAAAAGTTGAACAATAATGACATATGAAAGGCACAGTTTTGAACATTGATATTGGCAAAGACTTTTGAGAATTCCCTAGTTAGCAAAAAAAAAATGACCGAAAGAATACTTAATCAAATTGAACCTAAACATATTATGATCTAATTCATTAAAAAAGTCTAGTAATCCTTTAAAAAGTTGATGCGAAAGAGGAAAAGAATGATCAACAATGATATGAATGGATTATATTATTACAGTAATGAAATATACTTTTATGCAAACTAAAAAAATTAAACAAATGATAGACCATTCTGAAGAAATAGCGTATGATTTTCATTTGATGTTAACTTGCTAATGCCTAATAATTGTAATAATAATTGAAAACATAATTTATGTTTTTATACTAAAAGACTGAAAATATAAATCATGTTTCAATGTGTAATTTTAATGAAGGTCAGCTTATGGATAATAATTCATTATATGTCTCTACTCCAGAACTATCTATTATAAGCTTGAATAATCAATAGATACAATATGGTAGAGTCACATGCCAGATTTAAATCTGGCTATTAATATTTGTCAGTGAGGAATATTGAATTTCCTTCTACTTATTCAGCCTCCATATTTATTTGTTTCCAATATCCCAATTAATAACTTCAAATATGTTTTTTTAATAACCTCAGTTTTATATTAAGTTGCACATGTATGCAATGCATATACCTCATGATATACCTGTTTAATGGAGTTGCTTAGTAGTTAACATTGAGTTAAAGAAAATCTAATCGATAAAAAATAAAATATTTGAATTTATTCTTTTTTAAGGCTATAGGAGTATATTAAATAAAATTATAAAAAATTATAATTTTATAATTAAAAATAATTTTAAATAATATCATTTATTTAATAGATAAATACATCAACAATAAATAAAATATATGCAGAAATGCAAGTCCATAATAAATATCAGCATTTTTTATTGAATTTATGATGTCTACATTTATTACTGAATTTATGGGGACCAGGGTATTAAATGACTAAAACATCAAATGATCACTATTTCCTGTGCTTACACAAGATGTTAAAGCAATAGCAAACTCTCCATACAGTAGTTTCATCCACTGCAAGCCATCTATTGATTATTATGGCTTGCACTGAATGTCAATCCTGTTTGGAGAATTTGTTTTAAGGGTATATTAAATAAAATGAAAAAAAAAATTTTGTAATAAAAAAAAATTGTATTAAATAAAAGAAAACAAAAGATAATCCATCCACATAAGTTATATTAAATAAAATGAACTAATAGATTGTCTAATCCATGCATAAAATATGTATTAAGGAAAACAAAGCAAATGATAGTATATACATAAAATATATGATAAATATTTCCCAAAAATTTGAGCTGAGTCAAGCCACTGTGAAAAAAGGTATTTTTAAGCCAAATATATGATAAATAAAGAAAAGTATAAGGAAATAAAGTCCATGCACAAAATATGTAATGAAGAATTATCAAAAGTAGTCAAAGAACAAGATGTGTATTAAATAAAAAAAAAAGCTAAAGGTCCATGTAGAAAATGTGTATTAAATAAAAGAAAGCAAAAAGTAAACCACACTTGATACCAAATATAGATATAAAACCAAAAGCAAATCTATAAGAAAAGAAATTGCAAAAATAAAATTATTTACAGCAGTAAGTAAAAAAAAAGAAAAACTAGCTGCCAATGAGTTTGTGAGCAGAAAGTGTATCTGATGCCATTCAAGAATGTAACAAAAAGATCTTGATTAATATTCCTTGTCAACATTTTAATACTAATTGCTGTGTACTCCTGCTAGAATATTAGTCAGGTTACATCCATAATAAAACAACACAAATGAAAACTTAGTGAGAGTTCATTTACTCATAATAAGTAATAAAAATATATATAACTGTATGAAACTAAACATTAATCTTCTGAGAAAATATTCTATCTTTGTAGAATATCTTCAGACATGTGCATGTAAACATTTCTATAAATGCATGTGTAAACAGTTTATATCTCTGTATCCATATTAACAGATCTTCTCCACATCTTGCACAAAGATACACTTAATTTGCCATTTTATATTGTGCCACTTCTCCATAATTTAAATTAATTAACACTTATTTAACTGAGTTCAGTGCATGCTAAAATATGAGAGAATATGGTGAAGAACATTATTCAAGTGTTATGTAGTAATAATTATACTAGTAAATATTTCTATTTACACTAAATCACTATACATATATCCACACACGCATTGTGTTATATCACTCCAAACATTTCAACTCTTTCCCTTAATCTAACAAATCATTCTTTACTACTAAAAATAATCTTGCAATCTTGTAGGTTTTTTATGAACTTGGGTAGTTCTTATTAGAGATAGATATCTTTCTTCCTGCTTCTTGGTAGTTGTATATTTTTCCAATGAAGACTGTTTGGAAGAAAGGCAATCTACACTTGTAAAGTCTCAAATTCATTGCATAAGTTTTTCTTATCAGGTAAATCTATATTTGTTAACTGCCATTCACTGATCAAAGCTAAATCAGATATTTGTAGTGTACATTTGCAGGCTCATATTTTATGGAAGTACTATCTGTATTAAGAGTAGAACTGGCATCAACATTTATTATCTGTAACAAATCACAGTTTTAATTGTTAAGAGGTGTATGTGGCTTCTTATATATCTTCCTTTACTGGCCTGAACTTTTCATAATTGCTTTGATATAATTTTCTTTTCAAAATGTTCCATATCCAGACAATGTCACAATTTTGTAAATTTTTACATCCACATAGCTTGACTTTGATGCACTGTTAGTTGGCATTTGCACTGCTAAATGTATTCGGAATTTCTAACACATTAACATCTCAGATGAATTCTTTTAATAATCATACATGGGATGAAATATTGGTAAAACTCGGCATCAGTTAAAGCTTCATTAATATCATTTCACTAAGTCTTATTTAACACATTTTTCAAATCTGATACAGCTTTCTCCACTAGGCCATTAGATTCTGGGTGATACTGTGATGCCAATATATGGAATATTCTCCCTAATAGTTAAAAAAGTTTTTACATAGAGTAGGCATGTAGTCAACTCCATTATTGGAGACTATAGTCTTGGAATAATCATGATACATGAATATTTCAATCAAGCTTTCATAGTATTTTCTGCTCTTGCACTTTTAATACTTACACATTTTGTGCACTTAGATTAATAATCTATAAATATGAAGGATATATTTCCATTAAATGTACTATCATGATTTAAATGAAGTCTTTGTCACAGTTTATTTATTTTAATCCAATCTTCTAAACTTTTTGGCAGCATCTTAGCAGTAGTCTAGCAGTTTTTACATTGTTTAACTATCTGCAAAATCTCACTGTTTATATTTGGTCACCATACATAAGACCATACTTACAATTCCCAGATGTACTCTATATAACAAGGCTAATATTTGCTTTCTACCTTCTGGGGGTATAAATACTTGGTCTTCATTAACATATAATTTTATCTACTTTTGTAAAGTTTGATAACCAGCATCCCATTTGGTCAATTTAGAAACTATTGTGCTAGCCAGTGTATTGTTTTCCATCGAGTTTATATAATTAATCTCTATATTTTTTTTCACAGACTCACAATTTAGGTGGTAGCATTGTCTGTATGACAAATGTTTTTACTGGGTTTATATATTAGCACAAAATCTTATGCAGATAATATATTTATCCAGACAATTATTCTCTGACTTGCATGTTCTGGGGTTTTCTTTACATTATCAAATATATCCATAAATAGATGGTTGTTTTAGTATAAGTTTTGAACCCACATTCATAAATATACTGGTAAAATTGTTTTACAGCATTTATTATTGTCAGAGCTCCTTTATCCAGCTGACTGTAATTTTCCTTTCTAGCTGTCAATGTTCAGAAGATATAATTAATAGAACATTAACCTCCATTGCAGTCCTGTGATATAGTCGCTCCTATGCGATAATCTGAGACATCAGTGGTACTAATGATCCCCTGGTCTTTACAATAATGGACAAGTAATTGTTTGGAAGTTACCATATCATGCTCTGCATTCTACTCTTATTTAGTAATTGGCATAAAGGCTGTGGTATTGTGTGCTTTTCCTTTCAAAAAGCTCCTGAAGAAATTTAGCAAGCCCAGAAATGAGTGCAGGTCTTTAACATTCTTCAGCTTAGCAGCATTTTTTACTGTTCTCACCTTACCCAGTTTAGGTATTTTCCTTAGCATTAATTGTATGTTCTATGAACTTAATTGTCATAGTGGACCAAATGCATTTAGGAATGTTTAATCTTGTAACCATTTTTATCCTGCTGCACATAAACTTTTAATATGCATACAGATAGATTTACTTTCTGTTGCTGCCACAATTAATATGTTGTTAAGGGGGAGGAATAATACCTTCCATATGCTGAAGCAGATTTGAGGCAATTTTAATTTCATAAGGTAATTATTTATGCTTGAATAGCCCAATATGAGTGCACGCATGTATGGCACCTTTCTTGTTTAGATAACAGGTATTTTTTACATGCCCCTTTTCACCACATCAGTAATATATAAAGAGTTTTATATTGTTTCAATAGCTTATACTTTCAATGCCCACTTTATGTACTGTTATTTTAAATGTTAATGTATCTCTGTGGTGTTGAAATTCTGCAGCTTTTTCCATGATTAATTCAGGGATCATGCATTTGTCAACCCCATGTTTATATGTCAATGCTGATTTGCTGAGGAGAATTTGCCACAGCTTTTGTTAGCCACTCCTCATAACAATTGATTGAGAACATGTCAACCCATTCAGTACTAAGTTTGCACTCTTTTGTTAACTCTTGTGGTGCATATCATATTCTTGATAGTTCCCATTTAGTAATTGTCTTCTGTTTTTGATATGACACCCACTTCAATGTCACTGGTTGAAAGAGTGCATTTAATTTCTCTTTAAACTTAAAAAATATGCTACTTCTTCTGGAGACTTCAGTTCACAAAGTCTCTTTGCTATTGGCAAAACTTTCTTGCCTGCCAGCCATGAGTTTTGCTACCTTTAGATTGTAATTCTCTATTTTATTTATTAGCAGATACTATGCTCCACATACAAGCACCACCTCACTGCATTGTTGACAAAAAAATTTCTTTCTAACATTATTTTGTAATGCCATTGTATCAAAGTTTTGTTTATTTCATACACAAAGATATTACAAATATTTGAATCATTAACTCTACCAATGTATTATTATTTTACAGATTCTGACATTGCCTGCAGAAATCCTCTCTTGCTTATAGATTCTTTTGTCAACTGATTTATTTTCAGTCTTCTGTTGACTGCATCAATCTGCTGTATACCTGAGTGTATGTTAGAACAGCGTTTCTCAACCTCTAAGTCGCGACCCAATATTGGGTCATGTTAAATTTTTAATGGGTCGCGAATATGCTCCAAGAAATAAAAACATAAATATCTTATACCAAAATTCTTTTTACATTTTAAAAAAATATTAGTATTATTAAAAAAAAATTGGTAAGTAATACTACCTATATTTTGTGCAGTTTTCTCAAATTCAATTGTAAATTTGAACTTAAATAATCATAATGTTAAATTTCGTGATTATTTTCTAAATGTAATTGTTAAAAAAATTGCAACCAAAAATGCAACTAAAATTAATGCACCAACGCGCCAACCAGCGCCAGTGGTGGAAAAATAATGCAACTAAAGCATCAACCAGCACCAGTGGTGGAATTCAGTAGAATATTCTCAGTTCACAGTGTATAGTTTAACTAGTGTGTAGTTGTTAAAACAGCAAAAAAATAAATTTGTATGTATTACAGTTACACACTTTTTCTAAATCATTGTGTTAAGTTAATAATCAAATTTTATATTTTGTTAAAAGGTACTTATATTTGTAATTTACAAATAATACTTATATTTCATTGTAAGTGATTAATATATACATTGTACTGAAAGTGTTTAATATTTTCAATTTATGTCTTCTTTTGTATTTCTTTCAGCCTTGTTTAATAATGAGTAAACAAAGTAAAATATTTAATTTTTTTGGAAGAAAGGAACAAGAAATTTCTCAAGAACCCAATTCAGATGATGAAAATGTAGAACTGCCTACTATGCCGAGTGAACCAGTAGTGAAAAAACCAAAATTGACGCCCACTTTTGTTTATAATTATAAAGAAAAATATATTAATTATGGTTTCATTTTTATAAAAGAAAATGGAATAGAGCTATCACAATGTGTTGTCTACGGATCATCAACTTTGGCTAATTCTTCATTTAAAAATAACAAACTATTATGGCATTTGGAAACAAAGCATAGTCAATATAAAGATAAATCTGTTGATTTTTTTTAAAGACATTGAGATGAATTTAAAACAAATAGATCTAATTTAACAAAATTTATTTTTACAAATAAAAAACTTAAAATGTTTGTATTTGGCACCCTATCACATTCTTAAATGCAAAAAAGCATCTGTAACAGGGGAAATGTTACCAAAGCCATGCATGAAAGATATTTGCAAAGAAATATTTGGCAATGAATTTGAATCAAAAATAAACAGCATTTCCTTGTCAAATGACAACATAAGTCGGCGAGTAATTGATTTGGCTGATGATGTTGAATCTGAATTAATAGAAAATATAAAAAAATCCAAGTATTATTCAATTCAATTAGACAAATCTACAGATGTTTCTAATGATGCAATAATATTAGTTTATATAAGATATATTGATCTTACATGTAAAGATATTCAGAAAGAATTACTATGCAGTTTAAAATTAGAATCTTCAACAACATCAGAAGAAAATTTAAAGATAATGAAATTGTATTTCCAAACAAAAAACATTTATTGGGAAAGATATATAGGGATTTGTACAGATGGGACTGTGGCAATGACATCCAGATTTAACAATAAAGGAAATTTCTGACATCCAGATTTAACAATAACCCATTGTTTTCTTCATCATGAACAATTGGCTACCAAAGATATGTGTGCAGATTTACATTATATTTTAAATCAGTGTTTACAAACAGTGAACTATATTTGAAAAAGTGTACTAAACACGTGTCTATTTAGATTAATGTGTGATGAAATGAGTTCAGCTCATAAAAATTTATTATTACATTCCCACATAAGATGGCTTTCAAGAGGGAGAGTTCTGAGTAGATTATTTGAACTTCGTGTGGAAATTGAAATATATCTTAATGATCAGAAGCTAATAGTACTCAGTGAATATTTTAAAAATAATGTGTGGCTTTCCAAAGTTGCCTATTTAGCTGACATATTTTCATTAATAAACGATTTAACTTTGTCATTAAATGGATGTCACACAAATCTTTTTATTTGTTACAATAAAATGGAAGCATTTATAAAAAAAATTGAATTCTGGTTTAACAAGTTAGAAACAATTGTTTTGGCATGTTTCCTTTGTTTTCACAAATGGTTGAGAATAAAATGTAATGCATGATGAAATTTCAGGTATAAGTAAAATCATTCAGAATCACTTATTAAAATTAAAAGAAAATTTTTTTCAATACTTTCCATCTACAGAAGATTTTATTTCAAAAATATGTGGATCTTAAAGCCTTTCAAACAACACCATTCATATAACTTAAATTTATCAGAAGAAGAAAAATTAATAGAATTATAGATGGACAAAAGTTTAAAGAAAACCCAAGAATTTGCCTAAATTTTGGTTAGAAGTTCAGAATGAATATCCAATTCCTAGTGAAAAAGCTATAAAATTGTTACTTCCGTTTGCAACAATTTATTTGGCTGAAAGTGGATTTTCAACAATGATTGTTACTAAAATAATAGAAACCAACTCAATGTTAGCTCAACAATGAGATGATTAGCTTTAACTAATTCTATTGGAGCAAGAATTGATAAATTAATTGAAAAGAAGTAACAACAACAAAGCCATTTTGCATTGTATGTTCATAATTTAAATATCTTTGTAATAAATATAATTAAAATTAATAAATTAATTTATAAGATTTTATTAGCAAATTTTATTTAAATATGTTACTGCTGCAGTTTTACAATTTTTTTACAGTAACTTCAAACAATATTGAAATCGAACTGATACATCAAAGTAGACTATTTTTTTAATTTTTCATACGTAACAAATAAAATTCTGTGTAATTTTTACTTATATTTCGTATATAAATAAAACCTTATTTGAAAAGAAAACACTCTTTTTTGGTAATTAACAAAATGTGTTAAGCTTTTAAATTAAAAATATGTAGTTTAACTTTAACTCAATTTACAAATTATTTGTTTATTATAAATATTATCAAATTGATCGTATATATTCATACATACAGTATTGTGTTGATGTAATATCTCTTTTATTTTATATTATAATTTATGTAATAAATATTTGGGTCACAGAACTATTTTAATGAAGTCTATTGGGTCGCACGACCAAAAGGTTGTGAAATGCTATGTTAGAATACCAGTCTAGTCACTCAATAATAAATGAAACAATACAAATTTAAATTTGATGAGAGTGTATTACTCATAATACATAATAAATATATATAACTGAATGAAACTAAACAGTAATCTTCTGAAAAGATTGTCTATATTTGTAGAACATCTTCAGACATGTGTGTATAAACATATCTATACATGCACTCTTAAATAGTTCATATCTGTATCCATTTTAAGAGATCTTTTGCACATCTTGCACATACATACCTAACTTATTCTTCTAGTTTATATTGGTGACTTTTACATAATCTAAATTAATTTGCATGTATTTAGTAGAGTTTATCACTTGCTAAAATATGAAAATTTTCTAGAATGAATTCAGTGAAGAATAATTATCAGAGGGTTGTGTGATATCAATTATACCTGTAGATATTTTTGCTTACACTAAATCAATACAAACAAATATGTTCACACACACACACACATTATATTATAACACTGCAAATATTTCACTAATAACTAAAATGAAGAGAATTAATAATAGCTAAAGAAAATAGTCAAGCTATATCTTCTGTCAAAGGTTATATGCGATAAACTAATAATAATGCAAAAATATTGAAATAACAAACTTAAATGATAACTGCAATTTTTTTTTTTAATTATGCTTTGACCTGTACACGATTTATATGTTCATTTTCAATATTACCCAATTGATTGCTTTTTGGTTTAGTCAGGATTTGCTTTTGCTTAAAACACTTTTAATTGTGGATTACTTTTTTTGCCTTTTTTTTTTAAAGACTTTTTTTTTTTTATGTTGACTACTTTTTGCTTTGTTTTATTTGACATTTTGTGCATGGTCTACCTTTTGCTTTATTTATTTAATACACTTTTTTTTTTTTGTAAAATATATTTTCATTAATGTATGCCTGTACATATAATAATTCACTAATAAATTTTGACATTTCTTATGGATTTAAATTTCTGCATATTTTTATTTGTCATTGAGGTATCTGTTTGACAAATAATTGATATTGTTTTTTAATTTTAAACACAAAGTATAATGTTTTGATTTTATTTAGTATATTATGTGTATGTTTATTTTTGCTCTTTGATAAATTTTGTGTAGTTAATAAAGCAGATGAACTCTACATTAAAACAGACAAAACTCTCTATATGTATTGCCACTCAGTGCAAGCCAGACTAATCAATGGATGCCAGAATATTCCCAAACTATATAAGCTCATTAGCTTATATAGTCATATGTTTTCAATTTAAGACTCATAGTTTTGTAGTTAAGTAGAGATAAAAGATGGCTGCTGGAGGGTTGTATTAGATCCTAAGATCTAGATCCAGTGCTCTCAGATCCAAGACTCCTCACTGACGAAGGCCACAAGCCAGAAACTAGTCTGGGGATATTGGATGAGTAGGCACTAGATGGGGGTTTTAGGCACACGCTTTTTGGCATCCATTGATTACTCTGGCTTACACTGAGTGACAATATGTATAGTATAACAGTTATGAGCAAGCATAGGAAATGGTGATCATGTGATGAACTCTACATTATATATGCACCTTTTCTTTATTCAAAATAAATGATATGGTACAGTATATATAAAATTTAGTACAAACTGAAAATTATTAAATATCAAAATGATTATTATGAAATAATTTATGGATACATAAATTAGTTTTAATATTACACATTATTTAAGATCAACATTTAGTACCATAGCTGTCATTATTAAACAAACATTTCATAATTTTCTCTGCTTATTTTCTGCATCTGAAATATAAACAGTATTTTTTTCCACGTACTCTATAGCTATTATTGGATATATAGTGGAAATACACACAATTTTATTGCAGATTATTTTCTCTTTAATGATCATTTTGAATCTTAAATATATCTAATCTGTCATTAATGACAAGCTATGAATTGTCTTATAAACATAAATGTGGTTTTTGTGTGAATATGAATACATTTTTTCCAAATTAAATATGATCATTTATTATAAAGCATCTAATATGGAAAAAATTGCACTCTCATGTCTAGCAAATACTTTTACCTTTTTTTAAAAAATGCAAGTTGATTTGAATCCAAAACTTTAGAACTTTTGAATCTCAGGATACTAGCTTGGATTCTGTAAAAGAGAGGAAAGTAACTTTTAGATGTGTGAGTGCAATCCTGCTCCTCAGTGAAGATATTCAATAACCAGAAAATAGTTTGGAGGTATGAATATATTATCACTTGTTATTTATTGTTAACTGCCCTATATGGTTTATTGTAGTGGCAGAATGGTGAACTCAGGGACTCAGAGTCCATGTTTGCATTTCCATCTCTGTCACTTTGTTACTCATGCTTATGAATTCCTGAACAGTATATAATTCATTTATTTTTTTATCGATTACTCCAGTTTGCAATAGATAGTTTTGGAATAGAGAGAAATAGAATAAATCATTGCTCCTATTAGAATTTTTATTTACTATTTAAGGATTGTTTAGTGACAAAGTACAAACATTTGTGATCAACATATCCATAAATACTTCATTTCTGGTGTATAGTATCTGAAGTCAGTTTAGTAGTTTTGTATTAAAATCAAGGTGGTACTACATTATTTGACAATATCTATGATTTAAAAAAGAAATTATTATTCTGGCAAAAACATTAAAAAAAATTTTTTTTTCACTTTGAATGTTGCTAATCATTATTACAAAAATCATCAGAATTGATATTTTCAGAATACACTAATTAAATTATTAGAAAATGAATCCTAAAAATTTTTGGATTTTAAGAAATGTGAAAATCAATTTCCCCTATTTACTTCTCTTTTAGCTATTGGTGTTGAAACTGTTGATGACAGTTTACAAATGGAGTTAAATGAAATTCAGCGTGATTCTATATTGAAACAAAAATATATAGATGTTGGGATTTCACATTTGTATAAGTATTTATCAGTTGACCAATTTCCCTATATGCTATGAAGCATATTTTAGTTTTGGTCAGTAGGACGTATTTGTGCAAATTGAACTTTAAAAAATAATAAAACTGTGCAATCAATTTTAAAAATAATGACAACTCAACAAATTGAATCAAATATTGAAGGTTTGATTAATGGGAAATGTTACCAAGTTTCTTAAAAATGAAAAAAAAGATGTAACTTTATTTAAATAATGTAAACTCAAGAAAATAAAAACTCTAGTATTTCATATGTATTTTTGTAACAATATTGTATTTTGTACATATATTATTTTGTATGTGATAGTAGTAAAAAATCTGCTTCCTCTTTAATTTCAAATATTTTTTTTTGTAATGTGCCTCATGGTTTGATCTTCTGTACATGTTGTAGTATATTGGTAATAGATGAGTTTGACATGCCTGTTCTGTAGTAATATGAGAGAAAATCTTTTACAGATTTACTTGTAAATATTTTAAAATACTTGATATTTTATTCCATTTTTTACAAAATGTAATCAAATAAATAATTGATTATTGATTAATCATTTAAGAATATGAATAAATTATATATTTTTTGATATCCACTACAGAACAAAGCTGTTATTTTTTTCCTGATATTTTTTAAAGAATGAAACAAATCCAAAACATAAACGTAACAAGAAAACCTATGATTATTTTTTCATATTAACAAACATCATGGAAGCTTATGTGAGTCCATTACAATCAGTAATATATTTCTGTTGCTCATAATTATTTTTATTTTAATCATTATAGTAAGAAAAAGTGAAAAAGAAAATGTTATTATTTCTTCCTACATGTATTTCTCTTTTTGTTTTTACTTTTATTTATTTGTTTTGATTTGTAGGAACAAAGAATTGTAGATTTTGATAATCTTAATGAATATGCAGATGCTTTTCAAGATTTAGATGTTGGTTTCTGTTGCTTAGGAACAACAAAAGGAAAGGCAGGAGCGGTAAGAGATTATTACTTATTGGCATGGCAGCATATATTAATTTAGAAGAGTGGCAAACATAAAATTTTTGGTTTTCTACACAGAATTTCTAATAAGACTTTTTCAGAATTTATAATATAAAGCTTATTACTTTGACTACCATACTTTAATGGTTGTCTGTCAAAGAGACTCTGAAACCCTAGGGACCAAGTACATTGCCTTGGTTTTCTTTACAATAACCAGCCTTAGATAATTATTTAATTTAACATTACTTTTATTTATTATTACTTTATTTATATATATATATATTTTAAGTTGATCAGTTGGTACTATTGAAATATATTAATATAAAACTAAATCTGAGTTATATTCTAATTTTAAAAAAGTATAAGTATTTTTATAATTTCCAATTACATCTTAATTAAAAATAGATTTTTTTTGTTCGTTTATAATTTTTAATAATGCATGACATCGACTTGTGGGTATATATAATATATTTAATTTTCAATTATAGTAATGATAGAAATAAAATAAAAAATATAATTTATACAGAACTATTTTCAATTAATCTTAATCATTAGCAACTGAACCTATGCAGATGAAAAACATGTCACATGATTTTTCAGAAATTGTATATATCACTGTATTAACAACTTGTTTATTTATTATATCTAGTAAATTTCAATAGCGTCTTTCATTCAAGCATGTAATAGTAATTTAAAGTGATTATTTAATATATTCACGCTTTCACTTTCAAACACTTAAGATTTGCCCATACAAAAGCGTTTGGGTTCAAAAAGATAGATGACCATTCTATCTTTTCCAAAGACTTTATCATGTGGTTGAAGTGTTAGTATTCATTCATTTATAGTTAAAATCTTCAAAGCACATGTGCTACAGCATAATGCTGTTTAAATATTACAATCTAAGTAATTGAAACTACTTCTGTATAAATTATATATTATTATTTATTTTTATTATTGTTATAATTTAAAACTACTACATATAGTATATTTGTAGTGGGTAACTTATTCTGCCTTAATTTTATTGGTAATGTTGTATTTACATATAGTTTGAACATGATTTCCACCCTTAAACTTCAATACTGTTAGAAGATTAAATTTTATTAACAACGAAATTTAAGAAATATATGTTTGTTGTATAGTATAAAAATTAACATGTATAATTTAATTATTTAAATTGTTTCAAAGTTATTTATTTTAAATGAACTTAATTTATAAAAACACTTTTTTAACCAGTAATAATTTTATTTCAGACAACAATCTTTTTATAAATACAAAAATTATCTTTTATTATCAACAGCTGTTTATATAAATTAAATTTTCTGATAAATTACAAATGCAATATTATTAAATTTATAAATATGTTTTTTAACTTTCACTCTTTTATTTCAAACAACAATTGTTCTATTAATATACTAATGATTTTAAACTATTAAGAGCTATATGTTTGAAGCTATCATATCATAATTTTCAAATAACAATTTTTTAATTTACAAAAACAATATTTGTTAACCAATCCTTACTTAGTTTAATTGTTACAATTTATTATAAAGATGCTATACTTACTGCATATATAACTTTATGATCATTAATATTTAATGCTTAATACTAATCATTTTTAGATTAGAATTTATCATATCACTTTTATCCATTTTAATTAAAGATAAATATACAGTATTTTTTAAATAATTATTAAATATAACTGCATGGAATAATTAATTCAATTTCATAACATTTTTTTATTGTTGTAATAATATCACTTATAATTTTAATTTTACTTATGTGTGCTCTAATTATATATATTAAGATATCTGAAAAGGAAAATGCCCTCCAAGGTGCATTTCATTTTATTCTTATTCAAACAGTGTTAAATAATTAAGAGTATTCATATATAGGCTTAGAAGGAAATGGTAGGAATGTAGCAGTCTACTGCACAAGATTATAAATAATCATTAAAAGCCAGGCATATATATATATTATGGAAAATTTCTGAAAGGAAATTTGATATTTTTTAAAAAGGCTAATGTGTGGTTTTGTTAACAATTGATTGAATTAATTAATTTCTGGACATCCCACACTTTTATTTCAATTGTGGTTAAAGAAAATGATTATTCTTGGCTATTTAGTGCACAGTAACTATAAACTTTTATTATAAAATATTTTTTATATATATTATTTCTTGTTGTTGATAAAACATAATGTTAATATTATTAAAAAAAAAAAAACAACTTTGTAATTGTGATTGAAGAAAACAGTTATTTTTTTTTAGTGAACAGTAAATAAAATATTTTATTATAAAATATTTTATATATAGAGTACATTATTTTTTGTTGTTGTTGATAAGTACAATGTTTAATATTACTTAAAAAAAAAAAAAACTTCCAAAATTATTAGAAGAAAAAATTTTGCATTATGTAAATAATTAATATTTAAATACAAGTATATTGTTTATGCTAAACTTAATATAATTAGAATGAATTTGAACTCAGACTTTTAAGCTTCCTATAGATACTCCCTCCATCCTTTACAATTGATACACATGACCACATACATGTGAGAAAGATAAATCATCTCCAATATACACATTTCATGCTAAATTAGCACTCATTAGTTAGTCCAGATCATAGTCTCCCACATATATATATATAGTCAGTGCTCAGTTTATATTAAGATAGCAAATTTTCACAATTGACAGGCTTCAATCTCCCCCTTCTTCCAACTCTTCAGCCATCCATATCATTGACAATCTGATTATGGAATGCTCAAACAAGGGCTTTGAACATTCCATCATTAGGTTTTATATAATATAGAGAGCTGAAGAGTTGAAGTGTGGAGAAGATTGAAGCCTGCTCATTAAAGTTTGAAGATTTGCTATCTTAATATAATCTGAGTACTGATTGTATGTGTATGGGAGATTATGATCTGGACCAACTGATGAGTGCTGATTCAGCACGAAATATGTATATTGGAGATCATTTATCTTTTTCACATATATGTGGCTATGTGAATCAGTTGTATAGGATGGAGTGGATAGTTGTAGGGAGCTTGAAAGTCTGAGTTCAAATCTCTTCTAAGTAAATATTTAATATATTTATTAATGTTTATTTTTTATTTTTTTTAGTTGTATAAAATTAGCATATATAAGTAGAAATGCTCCTTATTAAAGTGATGTTTAGTTAAATAAAATCTGTTATTGAGACTTTTCTCTGCTGAATAAAAAATAATATTGCTCAACATGTCAGATTTGATTGAAGGAGACCATTATTTTTGATTTTTAGGGTGGTTTATTAATTTTTTTTTTTTTTAAGGAATATTTTAGAATTGCTTGTAAATAACATTATTTCTTATACAACTTAACTTTTTTTTTTTTTAAAGTCGTAATGTCTTTTATATATATTTTTTTAATAATACTGAAACTGTCAAAGTAGTAGTTATTACATTAAAGTTTCGGTAAGGTTTTGTAACTGAGGAAAAGGTAAGCAGCTTTTCTTTGTTATAATTGAAAATAAATCAATTTTACTGCTTTTTTTGTAAGAAATAAATAACGTAATACTATGCATTTGTATTTTTTTTTAAAAAAAAATTTTTTTCTCACAAAAAAAAAAAAAGGATTAAAGAAAAAGCAATATATATAAATCTCTCCTCCCTCATTTATTTTCTTAGGTTAACATTTTTTTAAAATGTGTGGTTTTTCTCATATAATTTTTATTTTTAATCAATCTATCTCTATAATGCATTACCCATTTATCAGGTCCAGAAAGCAGTCACACAGTCAACTTATACATTTCTTCACTTTGTTCTGGGTATTGCCTGCCTAGTTTATTCAAAACCACATATCTCTGCATATCTATTGTATCATCCAGCAAAGTCAATCCTTTCCATCTTCTAGTTTTCATTTACCATTGTCTCCAATATATACTTTATTAAAGTATATTTTGCTCCAGTAAATGTCCAGTTTATTTTTCTATCTTTAATTTCTTCAATCAATCTCCTTTTATATTTGCTGTTTCTAAAACTTTCTCATTTATTATTTTATTCATACAACTAATTTTTCCATTCTTCTCTACATTTTTTAATTCTTTCACTCATTGTTTCACATTTCAGAACTGTACAATAATACATTATATACATTGCACTTAATTAATTTTTTCTTTACTTGTTTCTTCAAAGGTCCACAAAATATTTTCTTTTTCTCAACTTATTCGCTACTACTATTTTAATATAAGATTTGGTGGCATCATATTTGCAAAATTTTATTTTTACAATGAAACCTTTACTCTATTTCATATTTTGATAATCTTTATATTATTTATTATAAATATAAGTTTACAAATCAAATTCATTCTAAAAATTATTATTTGGACTTTGCAAAATATAAAAATAAATTACTAAATAGAATATGTAATGATAACAATGACTCTTTTTATAGTAGAGTGTAATCTTTGACTATTTATAAAAATTATTGAATAAAATATTTCTTATTTGAATTCCATTTTTTAATGGAAATGAATTTAAAATCAGGAAAGTTGTTTTAAATTTTAAATTTAGACTTATTATTAGAATTTTACAAAAAAATATTTTCAGAAGCATTTGTGAAAAAATTTCTTTTCAGAAAATAATAATTTCCCCTTACCATAACTACAGTACTTGTCTTCTTAAAAATTAATATTTTCAAATAAATCTAATTATAATCATGTATTTTTTTTTTTTACTTAAAATATTTTATAAATATGTTGCAAACATAAATGTAAATATATAGATAAATTGCTGAAAATTACCATTTTTCTTTCCATATTAGTAAAGGAAATAAGCACACTCTTAAAAATCTAAGGCCAAATAATCTACCTATCAGTAGTGTTGTTGATTTCTTTACATTATGATGCTTATGATGTCTGCTTTCTTTAAATTTGGAAATTTGTATCTGTACAATACTGACATCATATGTTTTTTTAAGTAATAATTTTAATTTCAATTTCTATTACAAAAAAAAATTGTGAACCTGTGAAGAAAAGTGAAATTGATAGCAGTATCATTACAATACTTCAAAATGTGTCACTTAGTTATTGTTAATTTGAAATGGTTTTAATATGTGTCTCTTATACCAATGCTGTCCTTTAAACTTCATCTTCACTTCTTTTATTCTCACTTAACCAACTACCCAATATTTTAAATCCCTTCACTTGTTGAACTATCTTATCACAAATATTAACATATTCTTTTTATATTTTTTTCTATCCATTAATATTTGATATTCTCAACATTAATCTGCATTCTGTATTCCATAGATTCTTTCTTCAATTTATTCAACATATTCCGGACATTTTTTTCATCATCAGTTATAAAAGCCATATAATCTGCAAATCTTATAAATTTTATTATTCTACCTCCAATATTAGCTCTTCCACAGTCTTCATTTATCAAATCTTCAAATAAATTTTGAAAAGGACAAGATCTCCCTTTTACACTCAGTTATTCTGTTTCATTATTTTTTAGACTAATTTTTATTCTTTGTCCTATATATATTTTTCTAAATCAATCTTCCCTTTTCTCAAAATACACCTTTATTTTTCAAGATGATCATAGGTTAGGATATCAAACGCTTTTTCCAATTTTACAAAACATATCAACATTGCTCTGCAATTGTTCCAAAAACACCAATAGCATATCTTATCTGAAAATCAAACTGTTCTTCTCCAATATAATATTCTATATTCCCATAAATTGTCTATTATATATACATACTTAAAGATTTCTTGTATAAATATAATTTATATATATAAATATTTTTTGTTTCATTGAAAAGTACTAATAAAGAAAGAATCTAAATGAAGATAATTGATTATAAATTGCTTTTAGTTGATGTAATAAAGTGGCATATAAAAATGATTAAGTAAATACATTATTATTTCTAGATGCTACTAAAATATTTTTACCTCCAACTTCATATCAAATTCAAATGAATGAGATGTCAATAAATTATTAAATAACATGTATATAGCACATTGATTTTAATGCTTTATTAAATAACTTGTCTAAAAAAAGTCCATTAAATATTCTTAACGATGGGAGGTAATCCACACATTATTCTTTTTTTCACAAAAATAGAAATATAGAAAAATGTATTATAAAGGTGTAGTATGGTGATTTTTGTTTCAGTTTTGTGATTGATTTTGAATTCAAATATAGAGAAAAAGTCAAATATTTTTTCAGATAACTTTAAAAATCATAATTAAGCTCATATTTATAGCAACCCAGCTAATTATGCAACCTTGGTTGGTAAAGAGATGTTAAAATATTATGACTTGAGGATATAACTATATTCCAATTGGGTAGATTTTGTGTTATATCAAACAAATCATCATTATTGATAGGGAGACAGTTCCACACCTGTAAAACTAGTACACATGCAGGATGAAAATATGTTGGTATAATTTCCAAAATTATCCTTTATTTAGAATTTTTACAAACTAACTTTTTCAACAAAATGATTCATGTCATCTATTTACTTTTAAGATATTTATTGCAATAAATGTTTATGAATAAAAGAAGTTATGAAATACTTCATATTTAAGGTCTCACCAATTTCTGGGTTTATATAATTAGGATTGCACCAACACAAAGATGGCAGAAACATTGACAGAGTGGCAAAAAACAAATATCAAAGATTTTATATAGCTAATATTTAATTTAGACTATACAATGCACTATTATCATTAATAATAATAATAATATTCATTTTTTCATATATCCTATATCATAAAATTCATGGTGCAAAGTTATTCTGATTGTATGACAGTTGTAAAGAAATAGGAATAATGGAAGCATTTCTGACAGAAAAAATAATTTTGTTGTTATTCTTTGAGAATCATTTCAATCATGGCAATATGTTCATGAACCTGGACTTTATAATTCTCCATATAGATATCATAGATTATCTTTTATTTTAAACATTATTATATTTTAACTTTTTGAAAATAAAAGGAGTGATGAGAGCTATATACTTTTATTGCTGCAAAATATATACACTAGTAATTTGTATTACAATAAAGATAAATATAGAAACATGAAAAGTATTCTCAGCATTAGAATTTTCAATTTCTTTTAATTATTTTTTTCAGGGGTTGCCAATAAAAGTTTATACCAGGGCATCATATATCCTTTGTGTACTCTTGTACACAGCCACCCCTTGTCTTCCCTAAATGGATTATTATTACTTTTTTTCAAAAGTTTTTTATATTGACTCAGTACTTTCTAACACTATATGTTATTATGTCCTTAACATTTTTTTTGCTGTTTATATCTCCAATATTATTTTTCTGTCTTCAATATATTTCTCATCACTAATTTAGCAATTACAGAGCATTTAAGTAATCCTAGGAGGATTTTTTTAAAACAGTTTTATGAATGATCATATTATTACAAAATAATAAGTTAATTTCAAAATGTAGCTTTTTTTTTTTTACAATTAATTCACTTGTTTTTTCCCCATATATATTAAGGGATTTTGTGGCTTTTTTTAGATTTGAAAAAATTGCTCCCTTTATTAACTTTTTTTAATTACATAATGAATAAACTTTTTACTTTAAGACCTTTCTAAATGAGATTTTAATTCTCACAACTGCAGTAGACAATTATGAATGTGAATATTCAAGCTACAAGTTTTTCAATCGGCTGATTTTTAGACAACAAATATTACAATGAAACTATATTTCCTATCAAACTTAATTTTGTTTTCAAATAATTTTTTTATATCCAAGCCAGAAAACTATTAATTATTTGCCAGTAAATCACTATATATATATAATCAAAATTATTCCAAATTCACAACTCAACCAGACTAGCTGAAAAATAAACTCTAAAACACAACCAACTCATTCATTGCTATAAGCAAATTTGTTAAGTGTAAAGAACTATAAAATAACAACATATTAAAACACAACCAATAGTTTCACTGCTACAAGCAAACTTCTCAAGTGTTAAAGAACTACAAAATAACATATTGTTTTGTAGTTCTTTACACTTGAGAAGTCTGCTTTTAGCAGTTAAACCATTGGTTGTGTTTTAGAGTTTATTTTTTTGCCTAGTCTGGTTGAGTTGTGAATTTGGTTAATTTTGATTATTTATTAACTAAATTAGCGTTATGCTTTATATATATATATATATAGTATTAGACTTCTTTTTTTTATTTTCCAAGGAGAGAGGTTGGAAAGGATATCCCATTACACTGTTTTATTTAAAACTGTTTTATCATTACAATAATATATGTTTTGTTTTAATATATTTTATAATTTTTTAATTATATGTATAACTTTTTATATCATAATAGTAATTTTTTATTTTTTTAAAATGATCTTTTACCTAAAAACAAGTATTGGAGCTATTATCAGTGCTAAGATTAGCACCATGCAACTTTTATTCTTTTTTACATACTTTCTCTGATGAATAAATCTATTTATTTGTAGTCCAGATTCATTTTCAGTAGTTCTGAGCTTTAACAGATAGCAGGAATAAACATCTTTTTACATATCAATTCAATTTAAACAAAATAACTAGTTTAGATTATAAAAATATATCACAAATTTAATTAATAGTTCCAATGATTGTTTTAAAGTCTTTTCAAAAATTTAATTAATTGATCACATAAATTTTATTCTGGGTCATCCAGCCAGGCTTATAGGTCACTTTAATATGTTTTATGTAGATTTTGTTTCCAGATATTTTCATTGTACAGTCACTAATGAGTGCAGAAAGTTTGGCCCTAATAGCTTTATTTTTTTCTATATCCAAAACCCCTTCTAATATATTTACTAGACATTCACTTTATCATACAACCTTCACTAAAACCAATGAGTTTATCAGACTATTATGGCCTTAATGTAGAACTAAAAATCAGTACAGTAAGAGAATATCTATTACATTAGAAGCTGTCCTATTTAAAACATATATATTTCAGAAAAATGAATTTGGCTACATAGAATTCAGTGAATATATAGTTCTCATTTGTCAGCATTATTAAATCTCATCAAATTTTATATACACAAAAATAAATCAACATCTATGTTAAAAATACTGGATCTTATTCATCAAAAACTACAAGTCATACTAAGTGACATTAATTCATCTGCCTTAATTTAATATCAATCCTAGCAAAGAATAGAAATGATTGTCATTATCAAAAGACCAAAGATACCAAAATATATAGATGCTGAACTGGATTCAGATAAGTATGACTATATGGGCAACGTAGTTTGAATTGAAAACATTAGTATTTTCAATTTCGACTAATAACTTTATAGTTAACTAAGAAGATAAATGGTGTATGCTGAATGGATGCCTTAGATCAAAGTACACTGCACCCATGTTCAAGGCTCTCATTGATAAATGTCTGAATATATTGGATAGGAGGGCACTCAATGGGGATTATTATATACAATCTTCTAGAATCTATTGATTACTAGAGTTTACAGTATGTTGCACTATTCTGTGGAGAACATTTTTTCTACTTTTTTAAATAGCTTGTGTAAGCATAAAGGAATCAATCATGTGATCATCTAGGTTTTATTGTTATGTTGCTTTCATGAATAAAAACTTTTGTGATTTAAGAACTTTTATAAGAATTATCAGATGAAAGAGAAAAAATAAAACTAAAGAAAAATACTAAAAAGCCTAAGTATGGTTTAGTGAAAAAAGGAGAAAATAAAGGTTTCCTATAATTATCTTAATTAGATTTCTAATGCATATAAGAACATCATGGATGAAATTGATTATTAATTTAAATTTGGAATATTTTTGCCTAGTAATAAACAATAAATATACTTACATGTGTGAGAAAACTTTTAATGTGTTTTTTTAGCATTGCTTATGGATGGATCTGAAACTTGAACAGTTAATAGAAAAGCAATATGGAGACTTTAAATCAGAAGTATTGAGGGATTTATGTTAAGGATTGATTGAAAACAAAATGCAAGGATGAGAATATATATCTATTATTGATATCATTGAAAGATTAAAGTTTAAATGGGTAATTGTGTTATAAATAGATACTTTTCAAAGGTGGCAAAAGATGAATAACAGAAGATTAAAGTTCAGAAGTGTAATTGTGTTATAATATAAATAGATACTTTTAAAAGATATAGCAAAAGATGAATAGCAGAAATTTTAAACTGGATTCCTTGAGATTTTAAAAGACCAAGAAAAAAATCATGTGAGATTGATGAATAACATGAAGAAGTTTTCCAAAATAATGTGAAGAAATGTTATGTATTGGAAAAGTAGTATTAAAGTTGGATAGACATTCCTTCTACATTGAATTATAAATGATGAAATATATTAACATGTTTAGTATTTAATATCTTTATGAGTGATTCAGACATTTATGTTCCATTTTTGAATATTTTATTCTGCATACCGAACAGTGCTGAATATATATCATTTATATTTTCTAGATGGAATACAATGTTCTTAGTTGTTCTTAGTTTTTATCTGCTACCTCTTTTAGATGGATTGACATTATGTGCTGGGATTAGTAAACAAAAATTTTAAATATGCATTTATGTTTTAAAATGCATCAAAGTATTGCCAAACTGAATTTTTAATCTATTCATAGTTCATTTCTAAGCATTTTAATCGCTAGTATTTTGCCTTAAAAACTTATATTGTTATCAAGCGTCGGTAGCTGAGAGGTCAGCGCAGCTGCCTTGCAAGCAAGCAGTTGCTTGCAGACAGTTGTCATGGGTTCGCTTCCTGGCCGATGCTTTGACATGTGAAAAAAAAAAACTTATATTGTTTTAATTAATATTTTAAAAACTGTATACATTTTGCAGATCCTAATGTATGTACTGCATTGTAGAAATTATGAGTTTTTAAAATTTTTAATTATTTTACATTTTATTAATTGTGAAAGTTCTACACATTTTTGTAATTTTATATGTAGCATTGTTATTAATGATATTTTATTTTTACTGTTGTCCATGTATTAACATCTTTTGTCTTTCATTTTTTTGTCATCAGTCATATATTTTTTTTTCTTTTGAGTCATTATTACTTAATTTTTCATTGAAGTCTTGGAAACTTAAGCTGAATAATGATTTTTTTTCCCACCAAATATGTGTTGTATGAAAAACATTATAAAACAGTATTGAAATTGAATTGAAATTATCTCCTCAAAAGTTTTTATTTTAATTATTTAGTTTGTCTTATTAAGATATAAGTTGTCTTAGCTACTTTTGCTTAGTAACACTTCATCCATCATTCATCACTTATATATTTCCTAAACCATAAGTTGCTATAATTAAAATATTTTTGTTATAATATACTTCATTATTATCACACTTGGTATAGTGAACTGTGTGGCATATACATTTTTTTAAATATCTTTCAAATTTTAATAGCGAATTGAATCATCAATTTTCAGTTGGTGATGAGTTAATAAGTTTTTAATATTTACTGAAATCTTTTTCAAAAGTGCTTTAAATCTCCAGGAATTATTAGTTCATATTTATCCATGAATCATCCTGAAAGGAACTGAGATTTTTAACTCAGTACTTTTCTTTTAGCTACTTTAGATATTCTACTCAAGGCTATTTTCTTCAATTTTTTCCTCTTACCACTGTCAACATTGATAATAAGAATTTTTAGACCAACAGGCAAATTTTCTAGTCATTATCTTACTATAAATCTCAAATTTGATAATCATTTTTATTGCTTAGACAGAATATTCATTATATGTACCATTTTATTACTGACATTACTACAGATATTTATTAATTGAGAGACTTTTGCGTTAAAGTTGAGTTTTTTTTAAACTTATAATTATGTTTGTGGTTATAATAGTTTATTCAAATTTCCCCCCTTGTCCATACATATTTTTAAAGGACGGAAAATGACAATAAAATTCTGTCTTAATCATATTAAATTTTCTTTATCTATAAAATATTGATTACTATATTGCAAAATTATTATGAAAGATTATAAATAAAGTTTTAAATGAAAAATAAATGGTATTTCATAAATCTGATATTTAACAACTTATAATTATTAAAGATAATATTCTTCTAATCCTTTTGCTTTTTTTTCTTGATGAAAATTATATTTTTTTTTATTATGTGGAAATGTCTGTCAAAAACTTTTAATTATTATATTTTGTTCAATTGTGACTGATAAAATATTACATTTCCAAAGAATAATAAAAATGTAGATAAATTTCAAGTTATTTACATTAATATATTAAATAATTTGGCTAAATATTATTAGTAAGCTATAAACTTTGGCAATGTTTAACAAGGTTTATAAATTTAAAATAATTCAATTAAGAACAATGGAAAATACAATTTTATGAAAAGTTTGCTAAATATAATCAAAAATTGATTCATATAATGGGAAACATTCCAGAAAATACGAAATGCAATTAAAGGATCAAGATTATTTATATAAGAATAATAAAAAAAAAGTTAGCTAATCGTTACAAAATCAAGAATATGATATATACAAATTATTTATTATAGACAAACTTAAATGTCTAAATAGGTTTTAATGTTTTAAAATCAGTTTGGAGCAGTAATGACATTTTTGCCATTTGAAAAGAAGCAACCCTCTCTCATCTACCATATTTGTTTGTATGGTTGATTTTTTTAAATGTCAGGAAAATAGCTATAAATTTATATTTAAACTGTATTAAATTTTCACTTACCCCAAAGTACTCTTACTATATAACAATATATATATTACATTATTTATAATTTGATATTAATAATAAATTTTTAATTCTAAACTATTTTGTTACCGAAAATTTATAAGTATATATAGATACATTTCTTACAGATTCTCATGAGATTTACTGAAATCCAGGATAGGCAAAACTTAGGAAAAAAATTTCAGGCTGAAGTCAAGATTAAGATTTTTCTTCCAATTAATTGGGACATAGCTAAACCAGCTAAACATTTAATATTTGTCAGTAAATTGGTATCTAGCTATTTATAGCAAGAGGCTACATCAACACTGGAATAGCATTGAAACTCTTGTTGGAAAATCTGGTGGTTATTGTCTTTTTTCCTATTTTTTTTTGGGATGGAAGTTGGAGAGGCTTTTTTTTTTTTTTTATCTACAGTGGATTACTAAAAGACGATTTTGAACTTTTTACTTGCCTGATTTGTTGACTTTAAAGAATCTTCTGGACATGGACAGCATTTTATTGTTATTTTAAATAATTTTATATTCAATCTAATTTTTTAATAAAAATTATTATATGAGGTTTATTATAAAAAGATCCTATTCTGAGATTATGAAATCTTAGTATATACAATATGCTTGTAGATTTGTGTGTGTGTGTGTATATATATAAAGGATAGCAGGCTTGTTAATGTTATGGTACTGTGATTAAGAAATGGGAAAGTATTTAAATATGTTTTGTTTTTGTTTTCTGTCTGACCATTAATGCCATGTATATAAATATCCATTGTTTGGCATTAGTTATACAATTTGGATATTGCAAGACAAATACAGAATATAAGATTATTCATTTTTAAATAGTTGAATTATACATGATAATGAAGCTCAAAAGTGAAAATAGCTTGCTTATGTGGTTAACTATGGATTTATTAAAATTTTTAGTATTTACACATTTATTGTTATTTGAAACTATAATCTAACTTGATTGATAATTTATTAAGATCATCTGTCACTAACATAAATTTTCATCCCTTTGTAATGTCAATGTTGAGTTATTTATCCCATGATGGCTTAGTATTTGGATAAAAGTGGATTCTTTTTATCTAACTAATAAACTAGCAATGAAACAAAAAATGGTTAGTCTTTTACAAGTTTGTTAAAATGATTCTATATAGGGTGACTATGGATTTTTACTTTGCTATCTGCTTTCAATTTATTGTGAATAAGATTATGTATATTCTCAGTGTTACACACTTAATATAGCCATAATTTTGCTAGCTCATTAATTTACATATGTAATACTGACAAACTGAACATGCATGATTATTGATTCAATTTGCATAATCATAAATATGCAACCTATTTGATTCAAATGTATATTAATCCAAATGTTGTTTAATTCAATATTTTAAACGTTGGTAAACATTTGGATTGTAATACAAATTCTGTAACATAGAAATGTATTTAATTTAGTACTTTTTCATGAAAGTAATTTTATGGCTATTACTATTTTCTTGGCTATCAAAGTTGCAACAATGATTTCTATCTATTTGTACCCTGATATATTGCATTAATTTTGTTGTATAAAAATTAGTATTATTTTTGGTTGTTTTTAATGAAATTCTACATTATGCTATAGTTTTATTGTGATATGGATATATGATTTACCAAAATCTTAAACTTAATTAAAGAATGTTAATTTTATCAGTGCAGTATTTATTTCTTCTGCTGCTTTACTATGATCAAATTAATTTGGGGAATTGCATTAATGATTACTGCTGTTTTCTTGCAGTTAATGGGATTTAATATTGTACTAATTTTTGTTTTAGTAATGTAAATACTCTTTTTCATTTTTTACCTGCCAAATTAATTTTAGTGGGTTTCATTTAGACTTTAAAATGCCTACCAAAACTTTATGACAGTAGCTATAAAAAAAAAAAAACAATGATTATTTTCCTATAGGGAGTGAAAAATGTTAGATTTTGCTCTAGTGGATGGTTGTAATATGGCAGAATTTACATGAAGTAGACATTAATAAATGTCAAATAATTTGAATAAGTACTAAATTATTGCTTAAGCTGTTTATAGGGTTTACTTAATCTACATGCAAGCTCACAACAGTTGTATTGGCAAGCATTTTGATATGGAAATCATATGGTTAGTTATTCTGGAATAATGTGACATTTGAGGACAAAAGTTGTAGGTTTAGCATGACATACACATTTATTTATAAGTGGTAACTTGTTATTGTGGATTTTTAAAGTTCTTTTAAAAATTACAAGTGCCACAAAAAGGAATAGTTATTTAAAATAGTTCTTAAAACGTTCATAGGGTTTATGCAATCTATATGCACGCATGCAACAGTTATATTAGCAAGCATTTTTATATGTAAATGCTATTGTTAATTATTCTGGAATAGGGTGATATTTGAGGATCAAAGCAGCAGGTTTAGCACAACATATTTATTCAATTATGAAGGTAATTTGTTATCTTGATTTTTAATGTTCTTTTAAAAGCTACAATTGCAACAAAAAAAAAAAGGATTATTTAAAAGTTATTTTTCTCTCTCTTCTGCGGTCACATCTCTTGTAATTTTGAGTAATCAGTAGTTACTAGAAGGTAGTGCAATTTATTCATTCCTATTCCCATATTGATTTTTAATTTGCTTTTATTAATGAGGACTTAGAATTAAAAGTTAGAACTAGTGCAATTATATATTTCTGTTTATTCCAGCATTGAATACTGAGTCTTCATTGATAAAGGCAAAAGCAGGTAACTAGTCTGGAAATGAGGATTAATAAATTACACTACCATCTAGTCACTACTGATTACTCAAACATAAAATAGATGACACTAGAATGGTAGAAAAAGTATTATTATGTCACAGTAAACTGAAAAATGAAGTGATGTGTTGGTATTCATATGAGGATAATAGTTTTTAATTAAATATTTTTCAATTATTTTATTTTTTAAAATGAAGAGAGTTCTTTTATAATAATATTGCTGCAGTATTTTCCATATTGAATAATTTAACTCTGATAATTCTGATACAAATGTTTATTTTTGGATAATAATTATTGTTGTTATCTCCATTATCAACCATTAACCATCTAATTCAAAACAAAAATTATTCTAAGTCTCTTCCACAAAATAGAATATCAGTTATTCTTTTCAAAAATAATCTTCTATTTCATCATCTCAGATCAAAATATATATTTTTCTAAGAATGTTTTTCAAAATCACATTTAATGATCATTAACTTTTCTTATTGTTACTTTGTCCACCACTCATTTTTTACAATATCATCAATATTTTTATATTAGAATTTGCATTTTTTTTTTTTTTTGTTTCTGAATTTCATTAATAAGACAAAAGTCAAAACTGGTTTGAGGATGGGGATTTACATACATTCCAATAATTGATGATTACTCAAGCTTATTGTAGATGGGATCAGAGTGGAGAGCAACTTTTGTTTTATATATTCTAACCTTCATTTGCAGAAAAGATTAATAATGCCTTACATTGATCCATGCAAATAATCATATGTTTAAATATAATATTGAATATATAATAATATCTTTTACAGCCTTTCAAATTGATCTCAACTGGGCATGTTTGCCATTCATTGGTGAAACAATATGTTTGAATAAAAAAATTTTAATCTATTGGAAAACAAACCCATTATAATTTAACTGATTTGTAGCTGGCTTCTGATTTTCAAATGTCACATGACCTCCTGGACAGCTAGATCTTCATTTATTTGCTATTAATAACACATTAAAATATTCAGAAATCAAATCTATATTGTAATTAGTTGCTAAGGAATCATTTTTAAATACAAAAACATTGAGGATCAGCAAATGAAACTACAAATATGATCTCAGTTTATATTAGGATGGTTTTAAGTTCCAAAATGAATAACATTCAATCAGCAAGCCTCTATGCATAAGAACTTTCTATTAGCAATAGTAATAAAATATAGGAAAATCTTGGGTTATCTATTATACAACAAATGAGTCTAAAAATAGCAAGTGGAAAAAGATGAAGTAATTGATTTAAGTGATTATTTTTTTAATTTTTAAAACATAGAATAGAATATACCAAAAGAAAATGATTTCAAAGTCCAATAAATTAATTATATGTTATTAAATACTATAAATTAAAATTAAGGGTCATATCAGTGTTGGATGGTAGATAGGGAAATCCACATCTATATATTAAATCAGAATGTCTCCTTGGAAAAGAAAATGTAAT
The DNA here is from genome assembly GCA_028023455.1 of Epiperipatus broadwayi. Classification (NCBI taxonomy): domain Eukaryota; kingdom Metazoa; phylum Onychophora; class Udeonychophora; order Euonychophora; family Peripatidae; genus Epiperipatus; species Epiperipatus broadwayi. Next base: position 2,573,322 of record JAQFVV010012475.1, on the reverse strand, counting down.
TCCTCATTATTAGTAACAGAATTCAGAATAATAGAAATAGAATAATTAAAACCCAAATACATATCTTAAATTGAATGATTTTTGAATGAAAATGTTTTGCCAAAATATTCTGGCTTCCTCTAAATTTTCAGAATTGTTGAACCCATATAGATCATTCTAGTGACTACTATTTATTTCTAGATATGCTGAAATTTATAAATACAGTAAAGATTATAAAAACTTGTAACTAAAGGCTTTTATATTAATAGACTATTGTAGCTAGGAGAAGAATGATAATATGGAAAATAGCACAAAAGAAATAAATTCCATTATATGTATTAGCAGAATGATACACATACTAGTCAAGAAATTTGAGGAAATTACATATATCATTACATACCTGCAAATGAAGATTTATTATGCAATGTGGTTTTAGAATCATTATACTTTTCTTGTTTAAAAATAGATATTATAGCATATAGCTGTGCTAATGGAATCTACAGTGTTTGAAACAATAATAGAATACACTTTTATTATAATGTTGGCAATTTTTCTAAATATTTGGAAAATGCTCTGCAATTGTAATTCAGCTTAACCATTTCAAACAATTTATGAATGAAAATGAAATTGTATAGTGAAGCTGGAAATATAATACATATTTCTGCTTCACCTAGTGCCAATGTCATCAGCACTAGTATGGGCTTAAACCCAATCTTATATTAACTGACACCCATCTCATAATAGGTGGAAGTATATTTTTAATATTATAATCTTTTATATTTCATTAATTGTATTTTATAATTAAAACTAACCTTTTTATGATAGTTTATTTATTTTGTATTTGTAAAAAAATGTATGTTGTGTTTATTTTGTTAAATCGAATTGAACCCTGGATATCTATAAAATGTTACAAATATTTTAAATTCTTTCATTAAAATTCATTTTTCTTCAGTTAATCAGTGGGTAACATTTTATATTTATCTTTTAATCAATGTACATTAGAAAATAAATTATTTCAACAATGTAATATTTGTAAGAAATGTTTTGTAAATTTCTGCTTAAGTTTATGTCAAATATGTTTGAAAGTCATTGTACCAAATTCCTAAAAATTTTCTGAATAAAATCTACATTTTTGTTAATCTAAACTTTAATTAAATAGATTTGTTAGTACAATGACTGATAAACTTAATATGCTTGTTGTTTTTTTTTAATTAGCAAATCAATCCTTGGGGCATGTTCATGCAGAGTTATAGATTTTCCCTCCAAAGCTGGCACCAACCTCAGAGAAACAGTTAGAGTGATTGCAATTGGCAGTTGTCACTGTAGATTCAATCCTATAGATAAAGATGAGAACACATAAATAGTGGAAAATTTGATAAGAATTATTATTGAGTTTTATTGAGAACGGTTCACTGAAGAGTGTAGTTTAGATTCAGTACATCGTGATTAAAGAATGATTGGCTAAAAAGATCAACCCTTGCTTTCTGGAGCTCTGTCCCACCAGTCCATCCATGCCTTTCCAGTGCTTTAAACATCTAGCCAGAGACTGTCTGTGTCGAGGAAGCCTGAAATGATCTGACTGTATTAACTGCCTGTTTCAAGCCATGGAATGCCTATTGATTGATTCTGAGGTAACGTCCAATTTGCCGCAAGCCATTGATTCCATTTTACTTGTTTTCCAAATCAATACTAATTTATATTTTATATATCTGTGTGATGTTTACACGGCTTGGTTGAAAATGCGTCTTTTAATTTTATTAAATTTAAAATATCAATTCTTATAAAATCGTACATTATTTTGATGCGGCAAATTAAATTAATTTTTGTTGGTTTATTTAGAATATTTGATTTACTGAAATTTCCAAGTACAAAATTCAATGAGTTATTAACTTTAAATTCTCTCCCTCTTATTTTTCCAGTCAAAATCATTATGGGAGACTTAGTTCCTGTAAATTAATTAATAGAAAGCTCATTTAGTTTTGTATATCACATATAAATTTATTTTGAATGATTTATTTTAAAAGTATCTTACTATTGCCTCCCATTTAAAATAGCCCTGTAATTATTTCTGAAAGAATAAAGAATTTTAGTGAATCAATTAAGTAAAATCTATTATAGCATTTTGTCAGTATATGTTTCATACTTATATATTTTTATTTGTCAAAAATAATAAAAAAAATTGATGTATAATTTATTATGCTTTATATTGTCAAACTTCATCAGAAGTGAGTTTGATATTCAATGCCCTGTCTATGTTAATTAAAAGTCTTATTTTGTAATCTTTTATAAACTATTTAATAACTTTATTGATAAATGAAATATTTGTAAAGTGTGGAAAACAACTTATATTTTAAATTTTAATTCTTGACTTCCTTTTTTTATATATTATGTTTTATGATCCGTTCAGTAATTGCCTAAGGCCTCTGGGACTTTCCATCATGTTAGGGAGCCGATTATTTTAATCAGGAATTAAGTTATTAATTTTGTTAGTGATACACTATCTATATATGTCTAAGGCATTAATGTTTTTATAGCTACAACCATTCATTTATTATTTTGCTTTGCTATTTACTCATCAGGACCTTTGGAAATTTAACTATGACCAGTCCAATCTTTCACACTCCCTCAAAGTAGATGTACTTCATACCAAGGGATCCATTTTCGGGCATTGCCATTTAAGATATGTATGGGAAGTCCAGCACATCAAAAATATTTTTTTATTATTCAGAGACATGCTTTGGTTGGAGGGCCAACATTTCTCTTTCTACCTGTACATATCAGGAATTTCTTTTAGTAAAGCCACCCAGAGGTTCATAACAGACCTCATTTATTTTTGTTGTAATCTATAATAGCACACTGCCTTCTTCATCATTTTATATATTTATTTAGAAAACCTGAAATGCTCTCTGCCATGATGGCACGTCCTTCACAAACGTATTTCGTAATTAATTAAATCTGACTGTATAATTGTCAATTATTTATTTAAGAACTATTTTGCTTCCCACACTCATTATATACAAATGATTTTAAATGTAATAGTGTTTTAAATGCCCATCTTTCATGTCTTTTAATATATATATATAAAACAGATTTATTTGTAATATCTTGAAGAGGGCTAGTAATATTTTATTGCTGATTGGTTTTTGGCCGACCAATTAACAAACTTTTACATTGTTTGTCAAAGCCACATCAAAACGAATTAAAGAAAATAACTAAGTTGTATAAACAAAGACTTAACTTGTTTTGTACTAAATTCCCTAATAAATTCCTATAATATTATTATTTTAAATAAGCTTAGTTTGTCATCGCTTCCAATCTCTAAGATTAATTACTCTGTTTATTTAAATATTTCTTTGATTTAAATTCACTTCTTTGTAATGTTGCCATAAAGAATTATCATTATTATGGTTCAAACCATTAGTAATGGATCAAATCATATCTGTACCATTCTGCAATCATCAGAATCCATTAAATCATTGATTTTTCATATAAACCCATTTATTATTTTGAGTCTCTATGTGAACCATGACCTCCAGCTGGGACGGAATAAAACCAAGCACTGCTAGTGTTATCACAAACGTTATCCATTAGTCAGAGAGGCAATAGTTTAGGCAAATAGGTTAGGATTCATCCTTGTCCTGACATATGTATCTTGTGCATGGTTGGATTCAAGGTACTTTTGCTTGGATTATTGGTCTTGTTGAATGAATACACGATTTTGACCGGCACAATAGTTTGCATGACATAATCTCAAATAATTCCTATATACAAATTAGCTTATAATTGCAAATTAAAAGTTTATCACTATTGTTGTAAATATTCTGACCAAAATATCTTTACAATGTTTCTACTGTTAATTACATTTTTCAGCTAATCCATTCTATCATCATCATGAATTTTCCAATATAACTTTATTAATGTTATTATTAATACTTTTCATCTGAGCCATTCTATAATCTCAAATGGATCACATTGTACGTATTTTTAGAAATTTTAATAAACAAGAAAACATTTTTTCAAGAATACCAGAAAAAATGAAAAATGATCATGTAAGATATAACTCTCTTAATTATGATGAATTTGCACATTACTACTATTAATATTCAGGAGATCAAATAGCAGAAGTAAAATTAACACTTATTTAATTTATAAAGTGAGCATTTATTTAATTTATACATTTAGACTGAGCCAAGTTTCAACCAAGATCATACTCTTTATATATTATAAATTAAATAAAATTGATTTTCTGTCGATGATATATCTTAATATTTTTTTGCAGTATATTTTCTACATTTTAATGAATTTGATACATTGACAGATTTAGTCTATTACCAAATATTGACGCATCACCTTTGGTCTCACTTTGGTGTCATTCATCATATTTATTCAGTTTTTGAATTAACACAAGCCGAAAACTATCCAAAAATTTTTGGAAAAATAATTGATACTGCTTAAATCTAGCTCAGAAGGATCAAATAATTTTGTTTGCTCATCAGCCTGTCTAGAACAATGATTAACTTTGAAAAGTTGTTCTCAATATGCCAGAGATCGATCTTTAACTGATGAGTCAGAAAGTATGAAAGCATTAGTTTTAGTAGTGGGGACATTGCTAAAATTCTATGTTAGATGTAACACAGCTATAGCTACAATAATGAATTCTATGTGCCACAAAACCATATTTATGTTGAAAATATATTACCTAAAATTTCAAGCTGAAAACAAATACAGACTTTCCGGTACATCAACTTCCCTGTAGATGTTTATAAAATATTAAATTATGCATTGTTTTTATAAGAATTCAATATCAGTTATGCATAAAAATGATTTACTAGCATCAAGTGAGCATCCATACCTTTTTTTGTTCTGAGATATCATAGAATTTTGATCCCAAGAACAAAGCCTTGGATCACTAAACAATATTTAGAAAGCTAAATGAATTTATACAATATGATAATCCAAGAATTACTGTAAGGAAATTGGAACTTGCAAAATATACTATGGGTTTAGTTGACTTTAAATCCACATTTGACATGATGATTTTAAACCATTAATTTCAGCTTTAAAAGAGCTTATTCCTCAATGCAATAAGAATTTTTCTAATATAATTATTCAGTAGTTGTGGGGATAGTGTACTCCCACCACTAGAGGTGTTGTTTCTGCATAAACACCAACCAGCACCACAAAGTGAGCAGCTTTGGTGCCAGCTATCTGGTGGAATGTTTCTGTGATGTGATGTACTGTAGCTTCTTCTTAAATGAAGTCAAGAATCTCTTAGCAATTATACCAAGAAAAATTTGTTAGCTACTTAATTTTACATTGCCCAATATAATTTCCCCCATATTCTGCTCCATCACATTTCCACAACATAATCTTTGTCAACTCTACAGCCTTTATATCTAAATCCCCCTTATCTTTTTCCAAACCCAGCATAAAAACCAATAATCTACTTTCTGTATAATCACTGTTTTTATATTTATTTTTCCATAACTTCATTATATGTGCCCTTTCTGTTTTCAAGCATTTACATTCAATTAACAAATGTCTAATATTTTCTATTCCTTCCTTACATAATTTACAGACTAAATCACCCATATTTTTTCATTTACATGTATATTCTCTTGTTGCTAAAGATCCTGTTCGAGCCTTAAACAATAAACTACTTTCCTTACTATTATTATAAATTAACTCACACCTAATATTCTGTTTATTTCTATATATATTTAAACTCTTTTTACTCTCCATACTAGTTCTCCATCTCTCTAACTCCCTATTATTTATTAATAAATCTATTCTTTTATCTCATTCCTTACCACTATAACACTCAACAATTCTCCTAACACAATCATCCCATCTTTTGTATAAATATTCAGATATAAATTCTTTATCCAAATCTTTTGCATATCGTATTACCTTTCTCACCCATCTTGTTACCTGCCCTTTACTCATAACCCAATTAAATACTATTTTAGCAATTCTTTTACTATCTATAAACTGCAATCTACCAAACATTTTCATTTTACTTTTTGCATCTCTCATATGAAAACTTGACCATCCTATTTCTCCTTGAATTGCCTCCCTTGCTGTCCATACATCTGCATCTAATGCATGTCTTCTCTACTTTCCTTTGAACTTTTTCTAAGTAATTTAATACCCCATTATTAACATATAATGCATCATTACCATATGTTAACCCTGCTACTGCAACTCCTTTCCATATAATCCTAGCTTACACATGGTGAACAGCACCACCTAGCGGCTAGAACAAGCATTGCTGCCTTGGCCCCTACTGTGGATACTTCTGCATGTTTATGCAGAAACAGCGCCTCTAGCAGTGGGAGTACACTATCCCCACAACTACCATTAAATTGTATTCTAGGTTTAACTGTTTTTAATATGTGATCAGAACTACTACTACTACTACTGGCTTTTCTTTTTTCCTTACCATAGTTTTTTTTTTTATAATATACAGTAATAAATTCTTCACAATTGAAACTTAATCTTTCATTTACATTATCATTAGTCACATTCAATTCAATTTTCTTCTTTATTGTTGTAGACTCTTTATTATCAATACCTTTTCCTTTACTTTATTTTCTATCAAAATATCTTTATAAGAAGGCTTAGGAACTTTCCTAATTACAGAGAAATTATTGTCTTTCTCATCATTCTCTTTCTTATCTTGATTATAAATATCCTTCTTTACTATCTCATGATTATTTTTTGTAGATACAATACATTTCTTCATTCCCAAGGGAACCTGATCACTATCAAGTGTGACAACACCACTCTTAAATTCCTTCATCAAAATGCTTAAAAACAAATGATTTCAAAAAATTAATATCTCCTTTAATTTGCATTAAAGAATTATTCACTTCATTTACTTGGCCTGTTTTTTATTTAAAACATTTTTATTATCACAACAACTTATTTCAAAATGTTCATTATATTTCATAATTAAACTTTCATTTTGCTTTGCTTTTATATTATTAGATAAGTTGGTAGATAAATTTGTTGAATCAGTAGATAAAAATTTTAAATTTTGCTGTACTTTTAAATCACTGTAATAGCATTTTAAACATTTATTATAATTTTTTCCATTTTCTGTTAATAACTGCAAATCATTTTTTTAAAGTTAACACATAAATCTATTACTACAAATACCATTACATTCAATATAGTGTTGATTTTTATGAGTAATATCTTTACAAATTTCACACATTTTCTTTAAATTGATATTATTACCTGTTACTTCTGATATAGAATCCATTTTCTTTTTTTTGTTTTCAATATTATTAAGTAAAGATATTTTAGAAACAGAGTTATCCAACTTATCTATATAACACTGAGAATCAAAACAATAATTCTTAAAACATGTAGCATAAAATTTTTGTCCACATATTTCACAACAAATCCTATCCTGTCTCTCATATATCCTCTCATAACTTATTTACCAACCTCCATTAAATAGCAAATAATAAATGTCCTACCTTGCAATAATCCAATAAGTATCATGTGAAAAAATAGCATCAATAGATAGATAAAAACTTCCTGAACATGGCTATGTTATTAATATATCATGGAAAATTTCATAACTTTGAATTATTTTAGAGATCTAAACACTGAACCAACTTTATAATAGTACCATAGTAGTAGTAATAGTAGCAGCAGAAGCAATAGCATCAACCGTAATAATAATTCAATTCAATTCAGATAATTTACCATACAAAACTATAGTATTAAGCCAATTAGAGAATTGCACCATAACAAATATATAATAATATACATAAACTATAAATGACAAATTATTAATATGATTATATGCCATATTTCTTTATAATATAAGCAACAAATTTTTTAAAATCTACAGTAAAAATATTTTCATTAGTAAAATCATGATTATAGGTATTAGGCAAATGAAACAAAGGTAAAAATTTTAATATGTTAAGAGTAATAAATCTTAATATAAAATAAATTAAATAGATGTGTCTATGTATTGGAAATTTGTTAGTTAATATAATTTTCTGATTGAGAAGGTTATATAAAATTTTTAGATCTCTCATTTTTCTTCTAATGGATACGGATAGATAATGATCATTTAGCTTAATATACTTGGAAAATTTATCATAAACCAATTGAATTTTTATAATATCTCATTTGGAACTTGGATTCCAAACAACAGTTCCATATTCTAAAATAGCAAAACCAAAGAGAGAAATATTTTTTTATTTGTATAACTAGTAAATTGACTACCATGCCTTAAAATTGCACTCATAATTTTAAAAGCTTTATTTATCATATTTTCAATATGATGATAAAATGATCCATTGTTTGCAAAAATAGTACCAAGGTCTTTCTGAATATAAACACATTTTATATTATGATCTTCAATGTAATAAGGACAGATTATCATTTCAGATTTTTTGGAATAAGAAATTGTTGAACATTTGTCCATATCAATATCCATTTTATTATCTCTATACTATTTCACAATATTATTGATGTCTTTTTGTACTAATACACAATCATTAATTGAATTGATATTCCCCAAAATTTTACAATCATCTGCATAGCATAAAATCTATGAAAATTACAAACTCTCTCCCAAATTATCACTATAAATGTTAAACAATAATGGTGTAAGCATACTGCCTTGAGATACTTCTATATTACAATAATATGGATTAAAAGAATAATTATTAAATTTTACATAAGCCATTCTTTCCCTAATAAAAAATTCAAACCATATAACCAAATTATACTAAAAACTTAATTTGTACATTTTGTAAAGCAATTTGTAAATATCCACTTTATTATAATAATAATAATGATGATGCTGCTGATAATGATGATTTTACTTTTTTATTTAAAATGTTCTTCACTTTATTCAGCGATTTTTTTCTTTCTTGAAAATATTAAAATGTATAGTTAAAAGTAGTAACATGTCTGAAAGTAATTTTAACTTGAATGTATCCCCTGGGACTCTAGTTCTAATAAAAAAATCTAAAAACTAATTACAAATAAATTGTGAATCCAATATAAATAAAAGAAATTGTATTTTTAATTTTATTATTAAATATATATATATTTTTAATGAAATTATATCATGTATAGATGGGTTAAAATGCATATAATATATGGTTTACTACTATACATGAATTTTGATATCTGTCCCAAAACATGGAACCAAATATTGCTGTTAAGGGATTACTATATTGAGCTCTACAGTAAATAAAATAAAAGTGTTTGTGAGTTTTCAAGTAAGCTAAGATGGCAGCCTGTATTTTTGATTTGGAGCCCACAAAAAGTGATTACAAAAAAAATGCCTGCTGGGAAATGTATTTAATATTTAATTTTATTTTTTATTACTGTTATTTTTTAAAAAAAAAAAATCATTGTTGAAAAATTAATTACAATATTTGTAGTTTATTTATTTTTTGGATTAACTTATTATCAGAAGAATGAAATATATATAAATACAATATTCATACTTTATGTTAGTGGCATGCAATCATATCGTGTCCATTAACACACTTTTTGATCTTGCAAGACCCCCTACTTTTGGAAATAAGCCACTGCATCCTAGTCTGTGATATGAAGATTCCAAATTGGTGGTCAAGTGGTCAGTACAGCTGCCTTACAAGCAGTTGCTTCCCGGCCGATGCTTTGACACATGAAAATTTTTTTTATTTTTTTATCATTATGACTATTTATCAAAAAAAGTGTTGACAAAAAGAAACATGCTGAATTGAACCAAAGTACAACAATGTTAAGGATATCTTGTTGCTTCCCATGTTATAATATAAATAGAAAAAAAAAATGAAATAAAGCTTTTTAATGAAATTTATTGGAATTTATTCCTTTTTTAAAAATTTAACTATCAGCTTATTAATTTTGTTTTAATTTAACAACTAATGCATCTTTGGTAGATTATAGGCCCTAGTAACTTGTGCCTTTACCAAAAGTATGAGTTGCCATTTTGGTTTACTTGCAAATTCACAAGTACCAAAATAAATTAGTAGTGAATACATATATAATGTTCCCTTTCATATCTTCTATCCTGATGATACTCTTAATTATGGAAGAATAGATCTAGAATTTAGCCACCAAACAATATCATTCAGTCTTTTTAAACAGCTCATATTTAAAAGAATAAGTAATAATTGTCAGTGTATATAAATACACACACACACACATATATATATAATAAAGTACTTAAATTGTATTTTGTTATATATGTGTAAGTGTTGAAAAATATCCATTCTTTTAGAAGAAAGGAGTTTGTTGTTAACTGAAAACATTTCATTAATTTCTCTTTGCGGTTTTAAAGGAAACAAGCAACGCAGTTTCCTAATTTTCACTTCATACATTTCTTGTTATTGCAGCTGTTATTACTATATTATTATTCATATATTATATGAACATGAATGAGATGTTCACCATCATATATCAGACAGCATGGTGAATTTATTGGCTTTTTATCATTGAGTTTAAAACCATTAAATATCAGTCTTTCTTCTCAATTACATGATAGTTCATAACTGAAATATCAATTTTTTTGAAGATACAATGAATGTGTGTGCATTAATTTTTTTAAAAATAGATGTTTAAAATCACAGATAAAATTAAACTATGGCTCTTATTCCCAAAAGATTGTAAAGTCACCAGCCAAGGCCAATGCTGAAGACTAATAATGTTAATAATCCCATGATTGTGGACTCAGACTGACATTTAATGAAAACCTGTTATTTAGATACTTACAATTTCAGATTACTTTCAAGTTAAGGAAGATTGCATGAATTGGAAAAAGAATTGTTAAATATTTAATGGGAGTTTGTTGAACTTTGTGAAGTTAGAAAAAAAGATTAGACAATTGACTAGAAAAAAGGACATTTACTTTGTAACAAAAAAAATAAATATTGGAAACACAAGTGGAGTGGGATTTATTACAATAAAATGACAAAGAATAATATTATGGGAATTAATGATTTGTCACAGAGAGTGGCAAGATTAGTTATTCAACTTAAGATGATATTAAATGCAGCTAATTCAGGTTTTATAAAATGAAAATACACACTGGAAAGGTATTTATATATTGAATTATTTCCACTGAATGTCTTTAGAGAAATTTAATTTTATTTAAATATTCCAAATACTTTCAAGTGATAGTAATAGCTCACAGGTTAGTATATACACCATGTTCTGAGAAATATTATTCTCACCTCTTCTTCCGATGTTGCTGGACTGACCAGTGTCAGTACTAGCATGGAAATTCAACCTAGACCTTTAGATTCTTGAATATTGAATTTTAAGATAACACTCTAACAGTCTGAGTCATCATGCCAAAGGCAACAGTCAGTAGAAATTTCATATAAATATCTATAAGATTTCCTCTGATTTCTTCACTTTTTCCTAAGAGCAAAGTTGATTAGTGGTTTCCATACATTACATATAGTCACAGGTTGATTTATGGGATTGTTTGCCATTATCATGTGTGCAGCTTCTTTAAATTTTTTTCTTTGTACCTTTTCTATCCAATATTTTTGTATTTTCCCAATTGAACATATGTTTATTTGTACATACATTGTCTGCTACCTTAGACATATCTGTTTTCTCTCTTCTAATCATCAGTTTATGTTCTTATAAATGCTCTTCAGTGGGATGACCGGTCTCACCAATATACATTCTTCACATTTACATGGTATTTTATAGATGCAGTTTTTTATTTTCAGCATTACAAGTTTAGGCTTTGTAGATGCTAGAATTCCTTATAGTATGTTATGGTTCTGGAAATCTATTCTGATGTTATACTGATTGCAGATTTTCCTTAATTTGTCTGCTATTTTTGATATGTATGGGTACACCACAGTACCAATAATTATTTTTCTTTTGATGTTTCTTTTTGTTGTCTATTTAAGGTTTTCTTAATAACAGTTGGTGGATAACTGTTTTTCAAAAGAATTTGTTTTATGTAGATCTTTTCTGTTTTCAAATCATTGGTTTCTGAGCAAACAACTTCTGCTCTGTTTCATAATGATACTTAACTCCATGTTTTGTGTTTCTGGGGTGATGGAAATAGTTCAACATATAAATACAACTAAATCACCATCATCACAAATCTTCAGGAAAACAGAAAAAATAGTTTTTTAAATAATATTTAGCTTTCTTACTGCATAACATGCTGTCAGTATATTTTTACTATATCTTATCATAAACATTATATATTAAAAATATATTGAAGGCATGCTAAGCAGTAATAAAGCTAAATTTTATTTAAAAAAAAAAACTGCTTTTTTGTGTGTATTTTCATTTTACAAGATATTACGTTGGTTCAAAAAAGAAGAAAATTAGTAACAATATAATTCAGGTTTATACCCAACAAGTTCTTATTATGATGAAGTAGAGGATTTTTATATAAATGTACAAAATGCTTTTTATCAGACTAAACATTTTAAAATTATTATAGGAGACTTCAATCAATAGAATTGATAATTGATTGAAAGATGAAAGTGCTGTGGATAAATTTGGTTGTAATGATAGAAATGAAAGAGGACACAGACATGTGGAGTTCACAGAAAAAATAAACTTTTTATGTTGAATTCTTTCTTTTAGAAAAATGATAAACAGACATGTACATTGAAGCATCCAAATGAAAGTACAGTGGAATTTAATTATATTTTGATTAACAGAAATATGTACTTCAGGATTGCAATGTTCTTAATAGATTCGACACATAAAGTGACCATTGATTGTGAGATGTAAAATTTGTTAATACAAAAGTCAAAAAATTATTAAGAAAAATAGTATTCATCATTGGCATTCACAATCATTAGAAACACTCCCATGAATTTAACTTAGAATTTACAAAAGATTTTTAAAATATTAAAATTTTGAAGATGGTCCAGATTTGAATGAAATCAATAAGAAGGTAACTGGTACATTATTAAGAACTGTAACAAAGTTAGCTGTTATCAAAAAGCAGCAAATTTACCTGTAAATTTTCTATTAAGACTAGATAATGTATGAAAAAAAGAAGTAATATGAAAATATATAAAAAATGATCCAATAAGAAGAATTGAATATTTAGAATTTTCCAAAATGATACATAGAAGAGTTAATAAAAATATCAAAAGTATAAATCAACATCTTGGTAAAGATGGAACTATTATTAAAATGAGAAATGACGGTATGAAATGTATGAAAGAATTCTACAAAAAATGAAGTACAGTTAAAATATCCTCTACAATTACTACAACTTCTGAATTGTTTAGCATTTTAAAAAAAGAAATGAGACATACAAATTTTTTTCTATGAAGAAGGGAAAAGCTCCAGATAATGATGAAATTTATAGTAAATACATTAAAAGAAACAGATGAAGAAAAATAATTTTTTTTGGAAAAATGGAAGAATGCCTTAATAATATTGATATTTAATATAGGTATATAAAAGTTATTAAAAATTACAGATCGGTTAATCTTTTTTCAGTTCTATATAAAATATTTATCAAGATAATTACAATTTATTACAGTAAAGATTGGATTTTATCTTACTAGAAGAACAAGCTGGATTTAAAAATGGCATTAGCTTAATGGATCATATCTAAGTATTAAGAGAAATTCTAGAAAGGATCAATGAATATAAATTACCAATATGCTTTGGATTTATAAATTATGGAAAAGGCATTTGATTCTATAAAAGTTTACTGGGTGGTGAAAGCATTAAATTATCAACATACAGACACAGGATATTTTGATAAATATTTATCAAAATTCAACAGCAATGACTAGATTATGAAACATGTATAGAAGAATTATTCCATATCTTCAAAACTTATTGCAGCAGTTTTGCAATAAGTATTTTGTGGATTAAAATGGGGCTTTAAGATAGTAAAAATAAATAGAGATTATTTAAGTCATTAACATTTTGCAGGAAATAGTGCAAGAGTTACCAGATGAAAGTAAGAAACAGGATTAAAGGTAAATGCTAATTGAAATAATGTTCGGTGCATTTTCTCAGAAAAAAATAAAATAAAGATTGATAACAATGAATTAAAAGTTAATAATTATAAATATCTTGGTCTGATTATTAATACAGATAGAAATATAATAGATGGAATTAATCATTGAATTAAAACTTGAAATGTGTCACCTTAAAACCTTCAAGAATCTAAAGGTCCGGACTTGATTCCTGTGCTAATACTATCACTAGTTAGCCCAGCAGCATCTGAAGAAGAGAGGAAAATAATATCTCTCAAACCATTATGTATACATTAATCTGTGTGCTATTACTAACAGTTGAATGTAATTGGATTATTTAAATAAAGTTAAATTTTTCTTAAGACATTCAAACCTTAATATGATGGAAATAGCCCAGTATATGAATATAACTAAAATACTATTACAAAAATCACAGAAATATTCCTGTATTTGAAAAGGAACATTTTTGTGTTTCACTATTTTTTACTTATGAATTTGTCACTTGGACCAATAGAATGACTTTAGATGACTCAACACAGTATGGGGAAATAGATATTAGTGTAACATGAAGGGATCAAAAACAAAATGCACAGATGAGATAACAAACAGATATTGCTGATATCAATGAATGAATAAAGAGACTGAAGTGGAATTGAACTGGCCATATTTCTATAAGAGATGATAATAGATGTATAGTTGAAATCTTAAACTGGATCCAAGAGATTGTAATAGACCTAAGAAAGATATCACATATGAGATGTATGGATAAAATAAGGAAGTTTCTGGTATGATCTGAAGAAAAAAGGCTGGAGATCAGAGAAATTAGATTAATCTTGGAGAGGCCTTTATTCTGCCATGGAATAATTATAGTCAAAAATGATGATAATTTAAACTATAATGAAAAGTAAAATTATGTTCTGCAATGATATACTGGGTAATTAATAATTAATATGACATTATAATTTAAAATTGCTAACTCAGGCCTTTAACAAATCTAGATCAACCTTTATTATAACAACTATATTATACACTCATTCTAAATTATATAAGTTCTCATTAATTAATGGGAATACTATTAATTTAATATTAATGGTATGTTTTGCATTTATTGTCTGCCAAATCTTTTTTGTCTTAAATTTTTTTATTATACAATACTAAAGTTTAAGTATTTATTACAAATTTTGTTTTTCTGGAGTAAAATTTAAAAAAATGTAAAATTAAAAACGTTTGTTGAATAATTAATGCAAAACATGCAATAGTGTTCTCCTTAACAAAAACTAGTATTGATTTATCATGAATATGTATATTAAATTTGCTATAATAAATTTTGGTCTGGATTTGATAAAAATGCACTATATCCAAAGCTTGACGTTGCCATTTTAAATGTTAATGCTGTAATAATTACTAGTTGTTCATACTCTTTTGTGAAATATTATATATATATAGGGTAAAAATCTTTTTTAAATTGTCAACGGTTAGACAATATTTTGAAAAAGATTCTCCAAAAGGAATCACTGAAGAATAAACAGATACATATATTTTTATTTTTCTATTATTGCCTTAGTAAAATTAGGAACATATAAATACATTTAAATATACAGTATATATATTTAAAAAAAATCTTTTATTTTAATGACTTTTCATTTGTAAGTTACAGCATATTATATTGACTAATGTATTTCATGAAAGAGTCAGTAGAATTTTTTTATTCATTAACAAATTGTGACAAAATTGCTATTCAAAAATATGTTGTCATCCTATAATCAGCTGATAAATTGCCATTTATTCTTGAAAAAAAACAACAACTATTTTTTAATTAATAATAATTTAATGAAACAATTATCACATGGAAATATTAAGCAGACTATCTACCATTATAACATATCCATTTAATGCATAGTATTTGAGAAGAATCCATTCTAATGCAAGAAAGTTATCAGTAACAATTGGACAATTTATTAATGTCATATTCAGCTTTTTATGGGAATTAGTTAATTTTGGAAAAAGTGTAAATAAGTTAACATGATGGAGAGTGTGCTGTAATTGTTAAAACTAACTCTCTCCTTAAGCTTTCACATTGTAACAGGAATTGGTTTTCTTCCTTTTATATATATATACTAGAATGTATGCTGATTTCAACACTGAGATTAATGGTTGTTAGGAAAACTCACA
Source organism: Epiperipatus broadwayi (assembly GCA_028023455.1). NCBI lineage: Eukaryota > Metazoa > Onychophora > Udeonychophora > Euonychophora > Peripatidae > Epiperipatus > Epiperipatus broadwayi. Next base: position 2,557,198 of record JAQFVV010012475.1, on the reverse strand, counting down.
TTGACTGTCTATGGATTGAATGTTCTAACTAATAAATAGTGATCTGTCCAGATATCTAGCATATTTTCTGACCATCATTCCCATATCTCAGGTTCAAATAAAGAGGGTGTCTATACTTTGTCACTTGAGATATTATTTATTTGTAATATATCTGTCACACTGCAGATTAGAGTACCATATGTATAACAAAAAAAATGCATAGGTAAGGTTCAAATCTTCCCTAGCTTCTTTGTGCAACCCACATCTGGCTCAGCCAAACATGGCAAAACTCGACACAATAATCATTTTAGTTGATAAAGCAAACATGAACCATTGCTTATTTTAATCAAAATAATAGCAACAATAATAACAAACCAACAACAGTTATTTATCTTGTATCACAATTATATAGATTGATGCAAGAACTTTCTGGAAAAAGGACTAAAGACTACTTTTAATAAATTAATAAATTGAATTTATTAATTTTGTAGTGTGTATATTTAGGACTAACCCACAACATAATAATGACATACAAAATGAATTAATAAAATACCAAAACAACATTACTAAAAAAAATTTATTAGAACAAAACTGTAAGAAATTATTAATTGATATGCACTCATAAAATATACAAGAAAAAAAAATTTACAAAATATATTACAAAAATATTAATGGATATACCATCATGAAATATGTAAGGAAAACATACTGATTTCAAAATATACTAAGAAGTATTAATTGATATGCATTCATGAAATACATAAGATAAAAATATTAATTACAAAATATATTATGAAAATATTAATGGATGCGCACTCATGAAATATATATTGAAAAATATTGATTACAAAATATATTAAAATAAATAAATAAATAATCCTTCTATATATAATATAAAAATAATATAAAATAACAATTCGTGTCAATTGTTAATACAGAGTTTAATATAAATAAATAAAAACAAATAATATTTCCAAGCGCTTTCAACTCTTACGAGTCCTTATCAAGGCAGTGTAAAAAATTCTATTTTCTCCTAGGTGATGAATCTAACATTGCCAGGAACAACTAATCAGAAAGCTGGTTAATTTCGAATTCATAGCACAAGATGAATTTTGTATAAGATATGATTCTTTAATTTTGCATTTTTTATCATGTGTTTCATGCATTAATATTGTAAAATTTTTTGGACTACATATATGGCCTGCATTATTTTGGTGAACATAAAAAGCTGAATAAATTGTATCATCTTCTCTTGCTCTATTATAAGTATATTTATGTTGTTGAAGGCGATATTTAATAATTGTTTTGGTTTCTCCAACATATATATATATATATTGCATCTAATAGAGTATACAACACTGCTTTTATCCTCATTTATTATTTTCTTAGAATTATTTATTAGCCTATTATAAATTAGTATATAAAATGGTTGTAAAACATATAGATAATAGAGGTTACATTCATCCAACATCTAATGTTCCTTTAGTACACAAATTGGCTGGTTTTAGAGCTTTTTTAACACGTAATCGACTGTGTTCAAATGAAATATTTATGAAAGATAATATAAAATGTTATATGCAAGATTTAATACAAGTGGATTATAATAAACAAATGCTATTATCTACTGTATTGAAGCATTATAAACAATGTCATAATAGTGACCATATAAATATGAATAATAAACCATGGATGTCATTAGCTTTTATTCCCAATATTAATAAAAATATAATAAAAGTTTTAAGTCAAGATTTTCAATTAGCATGGAGAACTCCACCTAACCTTAATAGGTTAATAAATAATTCTAAGGAAATAATAAATAAGGAGGATTAAAGTAGTGTTGTATACTCTATTAGATGCCCACAAATAAATTGTAGTGCAATATATGTTGGAGAAACCAAAACAAATATTAAATATCAACTTCAACAACATAAATATATTTATAATAGAGCAAGAGAAGATGATACAGTTTATTCAGCTTTTTATGTTCACCAAAATAATACAGGCCATATATGTAGTCCAAAGGATTTTTACAATATTAATGCATGAAACACATGATAAAAAACACAAGATTAAAGAATCATATCTTATACAAAATTCATCTTGTGCTATGAATTCGAAATTAACCAGCTTTCCGATTAGTTGTTCCTGGCCAATACAATGAAATGTTAGATTCATCACCTAGGATAAAATATAATTTTTTACACTGCCTTGATAAGGACTCGTAAGAGTTGAAAGCGCTTGGAAATATTATTTATTTTTATTTATTTATATTAAACTCTGTATTAACAATTGACATGAAATGTTATTTTATATTAAAATATATTAAGAAACATTTTATTTTAGTTGTTTTTAAGAGTTTATGAATTTTAATCACCTATTTTGGGCTTATTAATAAACATGTGGACTAATAAAAACTTAATTTATTTTTTATTCTGTGACAATACTTTTATAGCATTCAGATCCATACCTTGAGTTTAGGTATGTGATGATTTGATTTCATTTGAATTTAATTTTATGGGGATTATTCATTTGGCTGGTTTCTTAATTAATTCAATTTACACAGATATTGAGGCAATGCAGCCATGACAAGCTGAATAAGTTCATTTATCTTCCAGTCATTATTTTTTGATCCATGTCTAGTCATCTTTTGATTTCCATACTTGGAATGATTCCATGGTTAAAGTTAGGTTGATATTTAAACAATTTTCACCTCTTCTAATTAAAAATTCAATCACATTCTGTGGTTTCTTATAAACATACATATATTTTTCTTTTATCTTTTGAATTTAGCAGTTAAGCCTTTAATAGATGGATGACAATGGCAACTATTTTTCAGAGAGTGATGGACTTACTTTTAACTCTGGTTTAGAATATTCTATTTATGAATACTAACTATAGTATGGCAAAGTCACAAATACATATACACTGGAACTTAGTCTGCTATTGCAAAGATATTTATGTAAGATATATTTTTTATTGTTATGGAATATTAACTATTCTTTTCCAGTCAATATATCAATACTTCACCTGTGTGTCTCAGCTTGTTGAATTTTACCCCAGCATGCTGGTTTGATTCTGACTTAAGAGAAGAGGCCAAAGATAAGCAAGGCAACAATAGAAAAGATAAATTAAGTCAAGATGCAAAACATTTTAAGTTCTTGTTATATCTTTTTTTCATCACTGATTTTTGAAAGGTATTATTTTAATCCAATATTTGTTTGACTCATAAATTCTTGGCTTAAGACATATTAAAGTCTTTAATAAGTATGGGAAGTTAATTTTGTGTGGATGTTAGTAATAAAAGGCATCTTGATCCAGTTTTCCAGATCAGAAAGTTTGATGTGTTTAGGTATGTTATAATATGCCCTAATTTGATTGTCAAGAATGGGGAAAGAATAACCTGATTGCATTAGGTCTCTCTTATAAGATTCCAGATTGTGTTTGGCATCAGCTATAAATTTTCACAGTTTAAAGTTTCTAAACAAGACAGTTTTAAAACCTGCAATCTTGTATTGGATAGGAATTAGCATGTGTGGGTTTAAGTAGCTTCTAATGTTGATGGGATTAACTACCATCGAATAGTTGATGGAGCAAGCTTGTGTGATTAATTTTAAAGTCAAGATATTTAAGATACTGTTGTGGTCTTTATCTTTATGTGTCCATTTGATTGTCAAACATCTTGAGAATCAAAGGGGGAGAGGCACAGACAGAGATGTCATCAACATCTCTGGTATAAATGAAGCTACTGTGCATGGTCAAAAGGGGTTGGATTGCATGCTTGTCAATTAGGGCAATAGACAAACTACATATGACTCCACTGCCAGAAAACCCCATAGACCAATTTATGGTCATAAAAATATTTCATCCCAAAATGAAGCACATAAGTCATCATTAATTCACCATAATACAGCAATAATGATTTGAGTTCTTTTTTCACTAATTGTATTAAGTTTGAGGATATCTTGGATAATGTTAATGGACCATATTTTATTGACTGAGCCCTAAAACTCAGTGACATCAAATGAAGCCATTCTATAGCTGCTCTAAATCTTGGAATTTGTAATAATGTTTATAAAATCAAATGATGATGTGATTGTTAGGCCCAAAATCGAATTCAGATTGGATTCAGTCTGTGATAAGTTTTGTGGCTGCATTGTAGTAGGCACCTGCAAAATCAATCTTAAATATTGGAATATGTTCCTGCTTATGGAGTTTTATGTTGGCAAATGTCTGAGGTGTAATGGCTACTGAGGATTAAATGTGCAAGTAGTCAAGATGGGTGGATGCCTTATTATTGTGTTTCATTAAAGTGTTGGAAATAAATTTGTAATTTAAGTGCTTGAGATTGTAGTCCATTATGTGCATAAATTTTAAAGAGTGAATTTGGAACTGAATTTTCTTGAGGTAGATAGTCTTATATTATGACAAATTAGTTGTCTTTTATCTTCTGTGAGGCATACAATGTAATTTTGCATGAGAAATATATTAAAATTATTGACTTGTTTGCTCTAGTATCTTAATGAGGGAGGAACATGACAATGAGTGAGAATGTTTTCATAAGCAAATTGTTATTTGAGCTTTTATAAAATGTCCATTTGACATTAGCAACCAACTCAATTTGGGGATTGGGTCAGTTACCACCAACAAATCATGGACTGAATTGTAACAGAGAAGTTTGTACATGAGCAAGAATAATTTCAGAGAGGTTAACAATATAAAAAAACTGGGTTGGAGGTATACACTGTTTATTGGCCAAAAAATAAAGATTTTTTTACATTCTTCTTAGTGAGTTATGCCATATAAAATGTCACATTTTAACAAGATTTTGCCTGGGATTGAAAACAAGAATTTAAAAAACTGCAGTTCTGTGAAGTTTGTTGCAGCTGGGCATTGATGTCTGCAGTTATAAACTTGAGAAGTTGGACACGAAGAGAGAACAACATGGAGTTATAATTTTGAACTAAAGGGTTGATTTTGACATTGCAGCATCTTGGAAAGATTTTATATTTGAGGCATGACTGAAAAAATTGAAAGCTCATTTGAAATTGAACATAGGTTTTGTTCAGTTTAACAAAGACACATACATACTACAGTGGGATATTAATAAAATGTAGATTATGTAAAACAAAGGTTGAAGCCACAGAAAATATGTAAAAGATGAATAAAAATAAATATATGTCTCAAAATAATATGTTTAATAATCTGCTAAGCCAACTGTATCAAAGCATAACTGAGAGATAATTGTCAGTGACAGTGTTTCCAATTATAAAAGGTTGAACTAGAGGGTGTTAGGAGATTTGCATAATTGAATGTTTAATAGATGAGTTATTAAGAGCCACATATGCTCCAAAATTGAACACCCAGTGTTTCTTGAGTGGAACATTATTGGCTCATATAGTTTATTGTATGTGTAGAATGAATTATATGTCAAGCTTCTTTGATTTTATGTCTTTTACAATTACTTTTGAGGTAAACAATCTTGGCAGAAGCACATTTAAAAAGTGTGACTGACAAGTTTTGTATGTTTCACAAATGCTGAGCTATATAATGAATTTGTTTTAGCTCTATTATATAGATAATTATCTCAGTTATGCTTTTATGCAGACACTCTGTGTAAGAAATTGACTTAGCAGATTATTAAATATATTAGAGCATGTATGATTAACTTATAATTGTATATATGTGCATAATATTTAATTTAATAATTAATAAATTGTGTTTCTCAAATTAATCTAATTGTGCAGAATTATTTCTTAAAATGTATTCACTGGTAGTTAGTACCAATACATAGCAAACAATTTGGCACAGTTTGTCAGACTGAGGAAAAGATTGCATGAATCATAATCAAATTAGTATACAACAATACATGTAAAAGATAAGAAAAATGGCTTAATCTCATATGTTGCTAAATGAATTTGATGTGAATAATTCTTCAAAGTGATCTGCCCATAGGAAAAGAATTGCAAACTGATACCAGGGCGAACAGCATTCAAATAGCCATTCTACTATGCTTTTCTGTTCTAAAGGTGATTGACTAGCGAACTGATTTTGTGATCTAGTAAAACCAAAAAAGCTTTTATATTCTATGGTAGTAAAAAAAAATAATTATTTTAATTCTCAACTGTCAAAGCATGGTTTATCTTCATTTGATGAAAAGCAGAGAATATAACTAATCCCTAAGAGAGATTGTGAAATATTGCCTCTATGAAGACTCTATGGAAGAATCACTATTAGAAAATGAGGCAAATATATTATGATTGAGATAACAGCTGTTAGACACCAGTGATTTAATGTATGAAATGGCCCTAAAAATGGGATTAGTTTATGACCTAGTAAAAGAACAAGTGCATGAGTTCCAAAACATGAGTACATTGGAAATTAATAAAACTGTGAATATTAACAAAAGTATTTGATTTTATTGAGGAAAACCAGAAGTATAAATGGAAACATAGAATTAAGGACTTTATGAGTAACATTTCCAAAAAATGTGCTGATTAAACAAAAAAAACTTACAAATTACTAATCAGACCAAGTGAAGAAAACAAACAGTTCAAGAGATTAAAACAACAGAAATTAAGAATCTAGAGCAAATCATACTATTTGTCACAATTTTCAACAAGTGAATGCTTGGAAATTGATAGCATAGCTGGTAACATATTAGAGACTGTGAAAAAATAACTTGCAAATGTGATAAAAGTCCAAGTTTGAGCAAGACCAAAACTATTACATTAAAGTATCCAAGGGTACTTCCCGCAATGTTGATGGCCTGATGATATGTATGGTGGCTATGATAAATAAATAAGAGTATTAAAAAAAGTGATTTCTGCCAAATAATCCTTCTAAGTACTATTAAGATGTTTATTATGTGGCCCAATTGTTACAAGGCTTTGGAGTGGAGTGAATATAGAATAAGCAGGACTCTTCATGGTTCATTTGTTGCTGACACTTGTGAAAGTACATTCTAAGTGAGGGCAGTACAAAATGTGAAAGTACATTCTAAGTGGGTGCAGTACAAAATTGTAAAGAGTATTAATATTGAGGAATATGCCTCTAAACTATTGGAAATATTTGCATACCATGATTATCCAGACACTGTAATGATAGATAGTAGTGTATGATCTGTGTCTTCAAAGTTTAAAGAGTTTCTGAAGGAAATGTAGTTATATCATAATTTGACATCTTCATATTCCTTAGAGGTGAATGGGATAGCTATGAAGGCTGTGTTACAATTAAAGTTAGCATCTCAAAAGGCCAGTAATTTCAAATGGAAGATACAATAAATGACAGCATTTTACCAGCACTGTACCATCTACTTTTAACTGGTAAATATCCAGCTGCATTGATATTTGGTTAAAAACTTAAAAGTAGTATATCTGTATTAATGCTGGAAGAACAAGATAAACAGTTGAAACTGATTGTTCAAAGCGTGTTGAGGAAAATACAGTTTAGATAAAAAATTGGGTTAAAAATATTGATTGAAGAATGAAATAGTCAAATGTCTACATATGCAGTGATGCACACTAACCGTACTTGCAGATGATTTGGATTAGAGCCATTATCGAATGAAACATTATCAAATAACTCAGTCAGAAATAATAAACTAAATAATCAGCAAATAAGTAGCATGGCGACAAAAGAAAGCAACAGCGAAAATACTACTCTGTTAAGGAGATCCGAGAGAGTTAAAAAAACTCAGCTATCTAAAAGATTATATTCCTTCAGAAAAATAACTCATAAGCTATATTTAATTACTTTTATTGGCAAGAGATATAAACAAAGACTTAGATAAGTGCTACAAAAGAAAGTATGAATTTATATATCCTAAAAAATGATCATATCAGACTATTTTGACAATAATTACAAAAATTTGTTTAGCATTAATTACTCAATTATAAAATCTGTTTTATTATTTCATGTAATTGTTGCCAACTACAGTTGATAGCTCACTTTTGTATTATCATATGAGATAAATTAATTTATGTAAGCCAACTACATTTTTTATAATAGTTTTAACATATATGCTATAAAATCATCATTTGATCACTATCGGTGATAATTTGTTATCCCTTTAATGCAATTTATTTTAGAATCTCAATATTTGGAATTATATGATAAACATAATATAAAATAGCTTTAACACTTTTTAAGCATATACATGTAAAGTAAAACAGCCTTTTATATCCTGAATTACATGAAGCATCTCTTAACAGCCTGTCAAGGGAACAGTGAGGAAGAAGGCATTACTTATTAGGCTAGTGTGATGCAAGTATAAATTTTTGTTTATTCTTTTACATTCTATTTAGCAATAGCTATATACTCATTCACCAATTAATAATGGAATGGCTAGCTAGTTTAACTGAAGATCTAGAAGAAAAATTTGTAAACCTTTTTGTAATCTGAAAAAAAAAATCATATTTTTTACCTCACTCATACTTGAAGAGTAGGGTGTGAGCATGGCAGGAAGATGTTCTACATAATGGGTCTTGAGAATCATATATTATGTTTGTGGAAATTTAGGTTATTAAAAAGAAAATAAAAATTACTGGAGATTTTTGAAAGGCATATGTGAAAAAATATATGCTGAATGATAAAATATGAAATATTACTAGAAATGTAGTAGGAATAGAATGTTTTCTGAGGGTATTATAAAAGGAGAGGGAAAAGCTAATGAGAAAGAAATTGATTATTGTTAATATAAAAAAAAGTGACAACAAGAACTAGAAAGATTTAATTAAAGAACATGATCTGAAATAATGATTTATATGTCTTATAGAAGAAAATATTTAGATATAATAAATAGAGTTGTGTTGCTTGCGATTTTTAAAATGTATATTTATATTTTATGCACATTAAATACTTTGCTTAAAGGCATTGAGAATACACCATAAACATTAGTGAGATTTATATACCTCATTCCTGATGTGTATGCAAAAGAAATAAATTCATTTTCTTTCTTTTCTTAGAATCGGATTTTTTTTTTTTTTTAAGAAGGTCATTATATAAAAATAATCATGTCTGGCTAGTACTTTAAAAGATATCTTCAGAAAGCTTATTTAGAAGCAGTTGTGTATATTTAAAGAAGTAATATAAAAAGAATAAAAACTGATCAATAAAAATATTTGTTAACATTTGTAGCTAAAAATAATATAGAAATAAATAAAAGGAAATCGTCCAAGCACTATGTCTTTTTAGATTAAAAAAGATAAAGATTTATGTTTTAGATATGAGTCAATTCTCCATCTGGTCGTCACTTAATTTTTTCTTTTTTTTACATGAAAACATTTTTTTAATTTAAAACTTTGTTGTATATATACATTTGTTAACAAGGAAAATATAAATGAAGGCATTATTATTATTACATTTTTAGTGTTTATCTTTGAATTATTATATATTTTATTCTTTATGGCTACTTACAATTCGTAATTGGCTGTAAACTGTAGCTTGCTCATAAATAAATCAATTATTATTATTAAAGATCTCAGTATCCAAATAAAGTATCTGTTGTCATTTTTATATGGTTATTAACTTCTGTTTAATTCTACTTGTTTTCTATGATATTTATGAATAATAAATATTTCAAATTTTAAGTGGAATTAATTGAATTTTTATAATTCTTTGCAAAAGCATAAGTTTTTTCTTTTTCTAATTTTGTAGATTTGATATCTGTATTTATATTTTCATCATATACATTGAATTCAGTTAAGCTTAAAATTTGAAATTATTTATGCATCTTATGAGAAAAAGAGAGCAACCACTATTATTGATAGTTATCATTTGGTACAGCACATGGATATTTAGTTACTCTGCATTCTTGGCACAGATCTAACATGAGTTAGTCTTATACATTTATGCCAATCTATTTTAACTAGTTTTCTGAAAAAATTCATCTTTTATCAAATTTATTATTATCATTATTTAGTATCTGATTTATCAAATGTAGTAAAGCATATTGCTTCATGGAAAAGATTATTAACAAAAGTATAGATCTCTGGTTTCTTGGTTCTCAAATATCCCATGGATGTTCCCTTAAACAACTTTAAAATTATTTAATTATTTGATCTATGTATAAAAAACATTGTCGGATCTTCTGAACTATTTTGCATAGAACTCTACCAAAAAAAAGTTATGTGTCTTTGGTTAGACAGAAAAAAAATGTACATAATAATCTATAATTTGTTAAATTTTAAAATTAATTTATTTAAAAAAATAAAGTTCATAGTAAAAGATAAATCAGACTTCAAATAATTATTGTAGGGCAAAGCCTTTTCAATAACCCCCCTCCCCCCAAAAAAAACCCATTGATAAAGAAAGCAATCATTATCAAGTGTACCAATTGCCTGATGATGAGGTGTTAAGAGATTTTTATTATTATTTTTTAATTAAGAGTAGTTAGGTTCTAATTTATTGAATATGGATTGGATCCTTATAATGTTTGTCATTCTCTAAAATCATTGAGTATCTGATAACTAATTTTTTGTAAATGGAAACTTATGCAACAAAATTTTTGAAAATATCTATGTTGTAGTGGATAATTATTTGAATGCTTTGTGATGATGGTATTTTAGTATTAATTATTTGTTGGACTATTTTGATCGTCTAATAATAAGAACTCAATGTTTTTAGAAAAAATGTAATCTTTATTTAAATTTTCTAAATACATTCAACTCTTAGTAATCGCAAAAGATTAGTATTTAGCACATTTTTTAATATTCTTCTTCTCTCTTCAGGTATTGCTGACCTGATGCTGACAGTATGAGTCTAGGAATTGAACTTGAATTTTTAAATTATTGGAATATTGAATTTAAAGGCAATACTCTAACCAATTTAGTGTTACCTTAAAATTTCAACATTCAAGAATTTAAAACTTCAGGTTCGATTCCTATGCTAGTACTGTTGCTAATCAGACCCGCAATACCTGAAGAAGAGAGCAGAATATTTTCACTCAAAACATTATGTTAAATACTAACCTATTGCCATTACTAACAGTTGAATATATTTAGAAAGTTTAAATAAAGTTTAATTTTTTTCTAAAGATGTTCATTTCTTAATATTAGATGATGAAAATAGTCCAACAAATTAAAACAGGCAAAACTCACTATACGTATTGCCATACACAGCAAGCTAGCATAATCAATGGATGCTAGAAGGCTTGTGCATAAAATCCCCATCTAGTGCCTACTCATCCAATATCCCCAGACTAGTTTCTGGCTTGTGGCCTTCATCAGTGAGGAACCTTGAATCTGAGAGCACTGCACCTAGATCTTAGCCATTGATTACTCTAGCTTGCTGTGTGTGGCAATATGTATAGTGAGTTTTGCCTGTTTTAACAACAGTTATACACAAGCATAAGAAGTGGTGGTCAGGTGATGTTTATTGGCTTAGTCCAACAAATAATTAAGATTCTATGACAATCACTGCAATCTTGCCTATTTCTTTTTGTCAAAAATTGGAACAGTAAAAAGCATCTTTAAAATCAGCTAGACAACTTTATGGGTCAATATATTTCTAAAAAATTCAAATATTTTGAAGCTAACATATCGACATCATATTTTAAAACTTTTCCAGATATTTCATCAGGACTTGCCACCTTTCCATTTTTAAAATTACAACGGGCTGTTTTGACACCATCAAGCTGAATATCTTTGTCCAAATTTACATGAGTAGATAAAATGGATATATCATTAAAAGTAGTCATCTCAATTCTTGTATCATTATCATAAGAATATGAAAATACTCTTTCCATCTGTTCAAAATATTACTATCGTTATACAAGAGAATGTCATTACTGGATTTAATAGGATATTGTTTTGTTTCTGAAGTCACTATATTGCTTTTAATGCATCAAAAAAGATCTAGAATTGCCACAATCATTCAATGTCTATATCTTTTTTGCAATTTTAATTCACCAATCTCCTTTAAGCTTTTTGACAATCTCCAGATCCCAAGCAGAAAATGCTACATTTCATTTTAATCAAATCATTAATAAGATTATTGTCAGAAAACCAGTCATGATTCTTCTTTTTAATAAATAACCCAATAATAGATTTATGTGTGTCCTTAACCCATTCTTCAAGAGAATTTCATGCTTTAGTAATATGACATTTTTTAAGATCCAAATTAGCAGATTTAATGTTTAATTGTTGTTGGAATGAAGTTCAATTTTCTTGTGAATATTATTGGAATAATATCTATTTTTAATACCACTATCATTTTAATCTTGGAGCACAGTAAGTAATCTTGGATTTGTCACACAATCTGTACTTGTAAGTACTCATTTAATATGAACTTTTCTTGTATTCTGTCTCTTAACCTATTAATGCCATAATTTTGAGTATGGGTGCATTTATATTCTTTTGTAGCAGTTTTTTGCCTAAACAGATGTTTGTAATAGTCACTCCATAAGTTCAATAATAACAAACCATTTGAATTTATATCCCCAATACCATTATTTCCAAAAACTTTTTACCGAAGTCTACTATTTGTACTAACATGTGCATCAAATTTCTAAGAAGAAAATTGTTATCTTTTAATGGTATTACTGTAATAATGACGCCAACAAAAAATAAAAGCTTTTTTTCTGAATTCTCTTATCTTAGAGAATACATACTGACAATATGAGCACTAGTATTATTGTGCAAGGTGAATTTTAACACCATTATTATTTTATTGATACACTGATAAATTCCAACAATAGAATATAATAAATTAAAGACTTTAAAGAAAATCATTATTATGCATTCCTGCATTGATTGACCTGCCTTTCCAAAAAAAACTTGTATCACATCTATTTTATTCAATTTTCTTCTTTGAGTTTCACTATATATAGCTCTGTCGATCTTAAATTTTGATAGCTCCTTAGATAACCAGTACAGTCTTTCATTCTGATATTGAAGCATTTGTATCAATAAAACATGTACTTATACTTGAAGAAAAAAAAAGATTTATAATACTTATCTTTAGTACTACCACTGCATTGTGCTTTATTTTTACTACTGATATTATTATTACTATTGTTATTATATCTTCCACTGTAATGAGTAATCTACCAAGTTCAACAATCTTGCCAAACTGTGTAAAGCAGATCATTTTTAGACATTTTCTAGGTCTGTCTATTTTATTTGTAAATAGGACTGCCTCAACATATAATTTTTGTCTCATTTAAATCCAGTTCAAATTTAATTCACTAGTGATTGCATTATTTGAAGCAAAGATCACAATTAAGGAATTCCAACATAATTCTTGAAGGTTTGAATTAAAAAAAATCAAATTGGTTTCAGAAACAGTGTGCATGTAAGTAGAGGATGAAAATGTTGTTGCATAATCATACAATCCCATTGCTACAGTTAATGCAAGAAGATGTCCAATCACATGGGGAGCTCATGACATCTAGTCCCTACAATAACTAAAGTGATTGGAAAACAATGAGGAGACAGAAAAGACTATATCACAAACAGTATTTAGCATTTGATGAACCAACATCCTACACTATAAGGCAGCAAGAACTCTTGGTTGGACAATGTTTATTTGTTATTTGCAATGGTTATACTACCATTAGTCACATATGGAACCCATAGATGGCCTGTTCTTGAAAAAAATTGTATACTTGTTGATTTATATTTAAAAACATAACTAGATATACACTTAATTCTCTTTTTACATGGATGATTGGTTTCCAAAAATTACATATAAAAAAATTCATGCAGAAAAATACATTGTATATATGGAAAATAAGGAGATTAAGTTCAGATCTAAGAAATCAATAAAAATAATTAAATAAACAATATGAAAAATTCTGTTATAATGTTACATTTTTTTGTGTGCTATCAAATTTTATTTCATACACATTAAACATAAATAAAAAATGAGTTATAGGAATATACATTTCATTTGAAGAATAAAAAAACTTGAAAAAATAACATTTACAATGAAACACTTATTGATTTCTTTACACAAGCCATCGCAAACTTTAAAGTTCAAAGCATATTGTCACTTTCACATTATAAGTAAAATAAAATAATAATAATAAAATAAAAATTGTCAATGTAATTTCTTATTTTGATTTCATTTAACTTTTTTTTTTTAATTTAACAATTAACATATTCAAAAAGAAAAATTGTAGGCTCCCAGAACTGTACATTTATTAAAAATATAGGTGACATCTTGCTTGTTCATAAAACAGAAACATTTGCACATGATTGGAATACCATTGCTATCACTAAAATTTGCAACATATAACTTATCATCTATTGATTTTTGCAAAAATTAATAAATATAAATTTAAGCAATTAATCACTTATATTTAATGGAAATTAATTTTTTTTAACATCAATGCCAACAGAATTTTTTATTAAAGCAAAATGTCAAAATGTAAACAAAGCAACAATACCAAAGACATACTTCTATTTCAAAACAAAATGCCAAAAACATTGCCCTGCAGATAAACAAATTTCTTCATTTGCAGAAATATTGCCGAAAAGGGATTTTTGTTTTTAAAATAATGAGAAATAGAGATGAAACTTTTTTTTTTTAGTTTTGTAATGTAATCATGGTGAACTCTATCTCAAAAACAAATCTGTAAATAAACAATGAATTAAAAACATTTACAATCTTCTAAAAAGAAAAAATAAATTATTTTATATTACTTATATGAAATTATTTAGAATTAAAAAAGTGTTTAGTAACAACTTAAGATGATCTAAGAATTACTTCAAGAATATAAGATGATTTTTTTATGTCTTCAATAATGTTCATTTCTTTATTCCAATTATTAATATATCAGAGCAACTCTAATCCCAAAGTACAATTAGTTTAAAACAATTTGTGTAGAAAAAAAAAAAACTTTTTTTAAAAACTCATGTTATTTCAAAATCATGCAAAAAAATAGTGTAAAAAATGAATTAGGTGTATATTAGGAATTAAAAAAATATAACTAGTAAAACAATTCCATCTAAAATGTTTTCAGTTGCTTTACTAGAAAGACCATTAAGAAAAATAAATAATTAAATTTAAACTATACATTTTAAAACTAGATTGAAAGCAGTGTGCATATAGGCAATTTATATTCACATTAGCTGCAAACTAGCAATGTAAATTATTTACTTATTTATATTTATATTGTAATTTTTCTGACGTAGGTCATACATATAACTGTTTTAAAAAATTAAATATAAAAAAGTTATTATGTGTTTTAAATAAACTTAGTAATAAGTTTATTTATTTATGTATTTTTTTAAAAATAAATCATAATTTATCAACAAGCTGAAAACAAAATAATTAGTAAGTTTATTTAGTCAAAATAAGAGTCATAGATCCAATTCATAGATCAAATGACCCTATCTCTTAAGCTTGTAAGTTATAAACAGTGAGGATTGCCAATTCCTCTACAAGCTTTATGATAAATACTTAGCCAGAGCCAGCATTTAAAATATCTCTGTCAGGAACCCCTCCCCAAACCCCTGACCATGGTTTCGTGCTTTGGCACTCCTCAGAGAGGTGTCAGGGTAGGTTCAGTCACTAGATCTTTGTTTATTTTTTAAATAATATTTCAAAAATAAAATTAATTATTTTCAAAAATATTAAGTATCAATAATAATAAAAAAAAACTAATATAAAAATGCTTAATTCAGGCATTTCAATGGTTGCTATGGTATTTAGATGAGAGCCAGACAAAGAAAAACAATTATGATCATTGTTAATAAAAGTTGGAGATCAGTTATTCTTCTTCATGTTGATTATAAAATTAGAGCTTTCTTATATATCTGTAATGATGGATTTTAGTTGCATTGTAACTTCATTTTTCTCAATGTAGTTTTCTTTATGGATCTATAATAATGTTCTAATAATATCGAAGAATGCCTAAGTATAAATACTAATTCTGGATTATATCTGTGGATGCTGTAACTAAACTGGATAAATAAATACATTTAGAAATCAGCTAAAAATTGGATAAATCACCAAGAAAAAAAAAGTATTTACATATTTTAGAAACTTCTGATTTTCTTAACTATAAAGTTTAATAACTACAACAAAAAAAGTATCTCTGGAAAAAAAAATCCTTAAGTTGATAAATGTATAGATTTAGATATAAAACTATGAGAATACATTCATTCTGGCCAAAGATCTTTTTAAATTGGTAATAGTTTCTAAAAGTGTTGATCCCAACAGAAAACAAAAAGATTAATTTGATAATAATTTTTACAATAATTTTATTGAATAAATAATAATTTGAATTATAATATCAGAAGAGATTTTGCTTTTCAAAATGTTCATTTTCTCTTCAAGTAAAAATTAATATAATATATATTTTTGTTATATAGTTAAATTAAGAGATAATAGAATGAAAACATTAATTTTAAAATATTTTCTGTCATGTATATTCCATATTTCAGAAGGTTGATTATGCAAAATATGTTATATTGTTTATATTCTATTGTTATATTAAATAGAGTTCTTATTATAGTCAGGAATATGTTTTCATCTGACTTTCTTATATATATTATATTTACATTAGAATAATACTATAAATTTGGAGAAATATGACTGGATCTGTATGAATATCAGAAGAGGTTTTATTTTCATAATGTTCATTTTCTATTTAAGTAAAAATTAATATAATGATAATTTTTTTCACTCTTGGTTATGAAGTTAAATTAAAAGAGAATAGAATGAAAACAATTTTAAAATATGTTCTGTCATGTATATTCCATATTCTAGTACGTTCATTATGAAAATATGTGAATATGAAAGAGTTATATTGTTTATATTTTATTGTTGAATTAAATAAAGTTCTTATTACAATCAAGAATATTTTTTTATTAAGTTTTCATTTGACATTCAAGTGTATTATTTTCATATTTACATCAGAATAATACTATAAATTTGGAATGGATAATGATCAGGAAATATGAGAGGATCTGCATGAAGGCTTGTACTTAAGTATAACTCCAGTCTGATTATTATCCATTGTTATTATCAAATTATTGTAAAAATTTTGTAGTCACTCCACCATGTACACAGTCAACATTGGTCATAATCATCTTTGAAAAGGTAATCAGTTTCTTCTAGATGAAAATATATTTTTATCTTTGTGGCAATTCTTTTACAATATATACAATTATCAAAACACATTCTTGCAAAATAGTTGGATATTTTTTCAATTCAAAAACATTTTAAGCTACTAATTGTAAGGTAAATTAATAATTAAGCTATATTTTTTTATGCTACCTATGTATGTTTGTTTACATATGTTTCAAACTTGTCAGCATTATCATTCATATTTGTAAACTAGTTACTTATTTATTATCCAATTGAGCTCAATTTTCTTTTACTTTTGAAAAATTTTAAATCAAAATATATGGCCATATGGATTATCATTTCATATTTCCAATATAATTATCAGTGGGTTATTTCTATTAAGTTCCTTTTAAAGAGCAGCTCTTTATGATTGAGAAAGAAAATCTCCAAAATGTAATAATCCATTTATTGTAGGGTATTTTCTTCTGACAGATTATTGAATAGCAGGTTTTCTCTGTGCTCAAGTGATAGTGTCTGCAATCAGTTACTAGATTCATAAAAGTATTGTTGATTACTAAGACATTTTTACAGTTCCATATAAGCCACATCAGTGGAAAGTTTAGGGGCACCCTCTGAAGCTCTACTGCTGTAATTGCCTTATATACACAGATTATAAATTTAAATTTTCATGGCTTCCATTTTATTTGCAGCACAAGGAAGTGCTTCCTATCTTTAGTTTGAAAAGCAGATAATGTAAGAGTTTTTGTTTATTTGTTTTGCAACTGGTATCTATAGCAGCTTGTTATTTTAATTAAAATAGTAAATTTTATTTTCACTTACAATTTTAGTAAATAAAAACCAAAAATAACATTGTTGTAGTAGCTTATTATTTTAAATTATTTTATTTTCATTTATAATTTCAATAACAAAAACAAAAAATAACATTGTCATTTAATAATAATAATAATTATTATTATTATTATTATTATTTTATTGATTAATAATTTATTTTACACACATGACTTTTATAACACTTTAAAAGAAATAGTAATAATAATAATAAAAAATGCATATATGTTTACAAAAAGCTATGAATGTAAACTCTGTTACAGAAGTTACAATAAATTTATTAAAGTCTTAAAATGAGTTTCAAGATAATGTAAAAAACTACATATGAGAAGGATTGATGAAATAAGAAAGTTTGAAGAAATGATGTGAAGAATAAAAACTGTGGATCAAAGAAATTAAGAGGCTCCTTCATCCTACAATGGATTGATAACAATTGAAAACAATGATAATTTTATATGTACATTTTTCCCATAAAATGTTTATAAATATTATTTATTTATGTATTGTGTTAAATGTTTTTAGAACCAAAATATTTTTGAATTACCATTGATAATGTAAGAAACAGCATTTGTAGTTATGTGTCGACATGTATATCTTTGTATAGATTTACATATTTTTATTATAGCATTGCTGTTCTATTACTTTTTAACCATGGAATAAGGCCAATTTTCTGTTTGTCAGTTTTCTCTTTTTTTTTTTTTTTTAATTTAAAACTATGTTTTTCATATTTAAAATCTATATAATGTTTAGCCATCGTCTTTATGTATGATAAATGGGATGTTAATTTTGACACAAGTAGAAATGAATTATGTAATTATTTTCTTTCTTTAATATGTGCATTTCAAATTTACTATGGCTCAATACCACATTTGCATTTCTGAATTTTATCAGTAAAATTAGTCCTTAATAATGTTCAAATTAAAATCCTATCTTTTCCAACTTCCTTTCGAAGTTCTTTTTTTTTTCATTATTTATTTTAAAAACTACATTAAAGCGTAGATATTAAATTAGTTAACAGCGTTCTAAAAATATCTTATTCTCTGCATATATTGGAATTTTATGCAAACATAAACTGTAAAATAACAGTTTCTTATGATTAATGTTGTTTATGTTTTTTATTTAATGCCTAATAAGATAAAGTATATCTATTTAACTTATCACATCTGCACTATTCCCCTCCCTCTCCCATCCATTGTTTCAATAGCACTAACCTATAAATGTAAATAAGTTAATGCATCACAAGTATGCAATTGATGCTTACTACTTCAGAAATTAAAATGAATGAAGATAATTTGATTTTTGTTCATTATCTTTGTTTATATAATTTATGCATTTCTTCGTATTAGAAAGTAGAAAAAAAAATCTTGAACATTTTTAAAAATGAAATACTTAGAATATGGCCTGTTTGAGTGGCACCCGGAATAGAAGTCAATATTTTTCTATTCCTAATCAAATGCCACTTATAAATCAGCACAGTCTTACGATTTTTCATTTATTTTATAAAATCAGATTTGATAATTCAAATGTGAACTCAGTCATCATCAATCTATTATTTATTTGTTCAGAAATAAAGTGCCATATATATACAAACCTGTTTGTGCCTACAAATAATAAACTAAGAATTTGTGGAGATAGGCAGTCATACAGTCAAAAAATATTAGATTACAAAGTGGTCAGATAATATCAAATATTTTGTTCAGTTAAAGAATTCTGCAATAGAAATCTTTCAATTATTTACCGAGGCTTATGCTAAGTGATTGGAATTCAGTTATTTCGTCTCTGAAAAAAAAAAAGTTAAATCAGTGAATTGTTGGCAAGCAATCTAAGGCTATTATGCATAGTCCCAATGATAATCAAAATTAATCCATCCCCACCTCCCAATCAACGGTCGTTTTTCTATTTTAGAAGTGAGAAAACCTAAAATATATCTGGCACAGACATGCAAACACACACACACATATATGATTTTATAAATTATCCAGTACTTGTGAGTTTTCAAATGAACCAAGATGGCAGCTTGTATTTTTGATAATTTTATAATTTTAGGAGCCCCCAAAAATGTTTACAAAAAATGTCTGCTAGGAAACATCATAAATAATATTAATTACATTTTATTTTTTATTATTTGATAATTTTATAATTTTAGGAGCCCCCAAAAATGTTTACAAAAAATGTCTGCTAGGAAACATCATAAATAATATTAATTACATTTTATTTTTTATTACTTTATTTTTAAAAAAGAAATCATTGTGGAAAAATTAATTACATATCAACAGCATAGCATCATATTGTTACTTTTCAATGGGACAGGAACCCATACTTTTAGAAATAGTCTACTGCATTACATTTTGTGATTAAGAAGGTCTCACATTTTTATCATGATGACAATTTACCAAAAAAAAAAAAAAATGCTGGTGAAAAGAAGCACACTGAATTGAACCAAAATATAACAATATAATAATAATATAAGTAAAACAAAATAAAATTGGAATAAAGCTTTTTAATAAAATTTATCAGAATTTATTCCATTTTTAAATTTAGCAATTGATTTCTTAGTTTTATTTTAAATTAACAACTAACAGATCTTTCATATATTATAGGCCCTTGCAACTGTATATTTATCAAAAATGTGAGCTGCCATCTTGGTTTACTTGACAATTTACAAATATCGATTATCCTTATCAGATCATGGATAGGTAGAAAAAATGAATTCATTTTTTTTATCTATTACATGAATTATTTTGATAGTAGAAGTTACATTTATATAATGAGCACTTGGAAGTTTAAAAAAATAATAAAAAACAAAATCACTAGCAAGATTATTCCATTAATTTTTTTAATCAGATCAAGCCATCAAAACTCATTGCAAACATAAGGGTACAATACGATACATTAGCCTGAACTGTAAATGTGCAGAATGATTGATGAAGGAATGAGTGTATATGATGTTGAACCAATGTAAACAAATGCACTCTTACCAGCAATTTAGTACATTTGTGTAATAATAATAATAATAATAATAATAATAATAATAATAATAATAATAATAATAATAATAATAATAATAATAATAATAATAATAATAATAATAATAATAATAATAATAATAATAATAATAATAATAATAATAATAATAATAATAATAATAATAATAATAATAATAATAATAATAATAATAATAATAATAATAATAATAATAATAATAATAATAATAATAATAATAATAATAATAATAATAATAATAATAATAATAATAATAATAATAATAATAATAATAATAATAATAATAATAATAATAAAAATATTTGAAACCAGGCACTCTTCACAAACCTGGGAGCTTAATTATAAGTATAGAGGATTTGAACTCAGATTTTCAAGCACCCTTCAATTATCTACACTATCTTATACAACTGATACACATGACCACACACATGTAGAAAAGATTAATAATCACCAATATACGTATTTCGTGCTAAACCAGCACTCATCAGTTGGTCCAGACTATCATCTCTCACACATATATATAATCAATGCTCAGTTTATATTAAGATAGCAAATCTTCATACTTTAATGGACAGGCTTCAATCCACTACAACCTCCAACTTTTCAGCCATCCATATCATTGAAAATCTGATGATGAAAACTCAAATCCCATGCTGATGCTAATATTATTGCCATGCCCATGTTGACTTGAAGTCACTCTGACCCCTCATGTATAGGACAGTATCCATTAAATACATATAAGAGGGATGGACAGGATACAAGCTTAATATGTGTGTGTGGTCATGTGTATCAGTTGTATGAAATAGTGTAGATAGTTGAAGGGTGTTTGAAAATCTGAGTTCAAATCCTCTATATTATTAATAATAATAATAATAATAATAATAATAATAATAATATTAATAATACTAATAATAATAATAATAATAATAATAATAATAATAATAATAATAATAATAATAATAATTCAATTCATTTATTTAAGTGCTAAACAACAGCATAAAGCCAATTACAGTTTCGACATACAATAAAAGTGAAAAAAAAACATGTAGCATAAAATGAAAATATAAATGTATACATAATAAAGTAAAATTTAAAAGACAAAATCAAACATAACATTTCAGTTTAATAAGATTACAAAATTTCTTATAATCAATGTCACACAGATTAAGGTTACTCCCAATCTGATTATATAAAGAGGGTAACCTAAATAAAGGAGAAAATTTAAGAATATTAGAATGACATGTTTGAATCTGATATACACAAGTAGACCTAGTATCATAACTCAAAGACCTAATTGAGATAGTTGAAACTATATCTGATAAAATAACTTGTTTATTAATAATTTTATAAAAATATTTCAAATCCCTATACTTTCGTCCTGATGAAAGATTAATCATTTTACCCTCCCAAAAAACATATTTGAAAAACTTCTTTGAAATAGACTGCAACAAGTTACATCCTTGCAAAGAACTAGGGTTCCAAATTATTGAACCATATTCAATAATAGGAAGAACCAATGAAAAAAACAATTTCCGTTTAGTATCATTACTGAACTGATAACCATGTCTAAGAATGGCACCCATAACCTTAAAAGCCTTACCAACAATCATTTCAAGATGAGGAGTAAAAGATCCATTACAAGAAAACATAATTCCAAGATCTTTTTGGCATTTAACTGAAATAATTTTATGAGAATTGATATAATAACAAAATTGTAAAACTTCAGATTTTTTGGAATAAGAAACAAAGGAGCATTTATCAAAATTAACTGTCATATTATTTGACTCACACCAAGCACTAAAGTTATCAATATCCTTCTGAAGGAGAACACAATCGTTAACTGATATAATTCTTCTAAAAATCTTACAGTCATCAGCATAGCTTAACAGAAAAGAATATCTCAAGCAATCCTTAAGATCATTAACGTAAACATTAAACAGCATGGGTGCTAAAATACTACCCTGCAGAACACCTAAATTGCATTCAAATTTAAATGAAACTTTATTATTGAATTTAATATATGCTGTACGACTACACAGAAATGATTGAAACCAATATACAAGTTTATTAGAGAAACCTATTTTATGTAATTTATGAAGTAAGACACTGTGATCAACTTTATCAAAGGCTTTTGATAAATCAAAATAAATAACATCTAGTCTTTGACGATCTTCAATAGCATGAGCTATATGATCATAAATTGTCAGTAGATTACTATCAATTGATCTATTAGGAATAAAACCATGTTGAGAAGAAGAAATTATCTTACCCACATCTGAAATAATTTTATTATAAATACATCTCTCAAAAATTCGTGCAATGGTATGCAGAACAGAAATCGGTCTATAATTAGAAACACAATCCCGATCACCATTTTTGAAGATTGGAACCATTTTAGCACATTTCAAAACACTAGGAAAAGTACAAGAATTAAGAGACAGATTAAAAATAAAGGCAAGAGGTACTGCAATAAATTCGGCTAACCCCTTATAAATAAAAGAAGGAATATTATCATATCCTAAACTAGAGTGAGTCTTAAGCCTCCTAATAGCTACAATAACATCTTCCCTAGAGATATGATCAATTGTACATTTAGCACTAGACAAATTGCCAGGAAATGTAATTTTAGAATCAATCCCATGTTGTGAAAAGTATAACTCTGCAAAATGTTTAGAAAATTCATCTGCATTTAATGCAGAACCATGAGTCATTTGAACCTTTTTCTTACCCAAGCCTGAATTATTAACAAAATTCCAGAATTCTCTAGGATTAGAAGAAATATTAATTTCAATTTTTTTTATATACTCTTGTAAATCTCATTTATAGATATATTTAGCCAATCTTCTAAAATTGATAAAGTTATTATAATAAATTATATTCTGTGTCTTAAAATAGAGTCTATGATGGTAAGATTTCCTTTTAATAATCTTAATAAGAGTATATGAAAACCAAGGAGGATAACCATTGTTAAACGACAATTTATTAGGAATATATACATCAATAAAACCATTAAAAATTTTCAAAAAATAATCCAAGCAAGAATTCACATCATTAATTGAGTACATATTATTCCAATCAACTTCAACAACAACAACAACAATAATAATAATAATAATAATAATAATAATAATAATAATAATAATAATAATAATAATAATAAGAGAATGCGCATGCGCGTGTATGCCTAAGTCATCAAGAACGAAGGTCTTATTAATAATCTTTTTTTTCCCCATATTCTAATCGTTTTCACACTTAAAAACTGTGATATATATCTGTGATAGATAAAGACAGCGATGGCTAATTACTGAACAGTTGTTTTCTAGCAAAAAGTAAGTAAAACGGTCGTTCATAACAAAAAATAAATTCTAACGTCATAAACAAGCATGGCGTCGCGTCAAGAAGCAAACGACGTAAATTGCGCTCAAACAAACGGCGATAAAATGAAAACTGCCACTATCGCAAAAACATACGCAAACGTAACAAAAATAAACCAGCAGCTTCACAGCATCGAAAAAAGTCCAGCATTAACACAGACAGCAAGATTTAGGAAGGTAAATCAAGCCGACATAAATAATTTAAACCTCATGGAAAACAATAATGAAGAGCCCTCCCCAACGATATGGAATCAAGATGAACTGCAAGAAATAAACGTTAATTTCAACAGCACCATCCCAAAAAAATTATTCGCAACTTTCCAAAAATTTTTTTCACCGAGATCATTAGTGTTAGCTGTCACTGATAGGAATTTAACACTCTATAAATTCCCCAGAGAGCTTCTTTACGAGGAGCTGACAGCAACAGCATTGTGGGATACAGTCTCTAGTATTGGAGAGCATCCAAACTCGCGATACGTTGCAATTCAGTTTTTCGATGAACATCAGCGTGCAAGATTTCAAACTAAAGTAAAAACTTTGGGAAGCTACGCGCTAATAATAGTCGATCAAAGCTTGCAAAACTATTGTAACGGAATAATTAAAAACACTTACTTCGGATATACCATTCAGGATTTTCAAAAATTAATACAGTCATTTGGCAAAGCTATTTATATAAAACAAATCTACTTATCCGACACCCCCATACCGGTTTTCAGCAACAACTTTCATTTCAAAATAAAGCTGAATGACAATGTAAACCCGGAGGATATTCCAACACAAATAATTGACCAGAATGCAATACTGACTATTCACATAAAAGGATTAAGGCCGAGATGTTTTGCGTGTGGTGAAACCGGACACTTAGCAATCGATTGCAACACCAAAATCAACCAGAAAAACCAACCGAGCTCTGAAGATCAACCAACAGAAGCTCACCAACCGGAATCAAACAGTACAAAACAGATAACGAAAACAACTAATAAACAAGAAAAAATTAATAAAAAAACCACAGATCAACAGCAATTGAATAATAAAAAAACTGCACACACGTTGCCAGCACCTGAAATTCTGGATTTATCAACAAAATCAACCAATAGAATTCAAACCCCCACTGATAAAAAAACAGAAAGTCAACAACCTCAAGAGGCTCCAATGGAAAAAATAGCGCACAATCTAAGTCAGCCTACCAAAAATACTGATGAAAAAGAGATAATAAAAGAACAAATAAACTCACACAGTAATAGTGATCAAGAAAAAATATATATAACACACCAAACACCCAATATTAAAAATAATACAACAATGGAAATTATGGAAGCTATCACCCCAAATATGCCTCAAATCATCAAAGCTGACACAGAACAAAGAAGAAGACCAGGCCGCCCACCAAAGAAAAATAGAGGGCCCAAAAAAATCAAAACAGAGTCCAACCTTAGTCTTTCTGATGACAACAATACAACTACAGTGGAAACAGATGAAGATCTGGAAATGGAATATGAGAATGAATGGGAAGAAACGCCAGATCAACCCTAATATTTAAATCTCAACCAAAAAACATATAATGAAAATAAAAATTGCAGCAATCAATGTCAGGGGTTTGAACTCAACCTCAAAAATTAATAAGTTAAAACATTGGATCAAGGATATACAACCACACTTGCTTGGTATACTTGAGACAAAAATTTATGCTGGATCACAAACTGACCCAGCCAAACATTTAAATATGGAAGGTTTCTGTGCATGCTCCAGAGACTCTTCCTCTCCCTCAGCTGGAACTGGACTCATAATTGCTAGAAATTGCCCATTCACAATGTTCAAAATAATTCACATTGACATGAACTTATTAATTGCAACCTTCAACCAAAAAAGCATAACAATAAATCTGGTTTTTGTATATATGCCTTTACAGGATAAAAAAATAGATACCATAATTGCAAACATTAATTCAAGGTTAGCTACAACTTCAAACCCAACCGTCTTAATTGGAGATTTAAATTTAAAATATCAGGAATTTACCCAACATTGGCTTCACAGAATAAACATACCACTAATGAGTGGCCAAGATTTTTTGAGAGATGATGCCATCTCTTTCCACAATAATCGCTTCTCTTCACTTATTGATCTGTGCTTTTATTCTCCAATGCTTCACCACCTTATTGAAATAAAACTAACTTCCTAAACTTTTTCCGATCACTCAGCTCAAATAGTCACAATTGACTGTGCCCAAATTCAAATATCACCCTTTCCACTTACAAGAACAATAAGAGTTTTACTCCCAGAAACAACCCCTGAATTTCTGTTCTATGAGACCTACATAATGCTAAACGAAATCAAAGATATGACTTTGAACCCGGTCCAGAAATATCTAGCATTTATGGGAATGTTGTCCTTTAATATCAACCATATAACAAAAAAACAACCTCCACCATCAAGACTTTTGTCTCTGTCAGATCAGTTACACCAGAGAATAATCATGATTAACCCATTACACTGCACCCAGCAGTATATATTCAAGCTTGCACATGCATACAATAAAGCATGTGATGAACTCAAAAGCTACCTGAAGACAAAAAGCAAGGTATGCCTAACCAGGCCACAGACTTGGACAAGAGATTATATAAGATGGGCACTGGGGAACCAACCAGATGTAAAAGTGCCAATGGCACTATATACAAATAGTGGAACATATGCAGGACACAATATGATTATGCCAATTTTTGAATATTTTAAAGAGAAATTACAAGAAAAACAACCATATAAAATACCACATAATCTGTTTGGCCCACCAGAGCCAAAAACCCCATTCCAAAAGATCTATTCACAACAAAACTAAATACTATTCGAAACGCTTGCCATCCAGGTAGTCCTGGAGTCCCATTGTTTGTATTAAAGCATCTAAGTAAATTCACAACAGAATATTTGTGTCAGTTAGCAAACCATCTAGCACAACAAATTCAACCCATGGAGGGTGTCTATCCAATAGCCATAGTACCCTATAATAAAAAGAAAGCAATTATCCCACCTATTACAGACCTCAGACCAATATCTATGGGACCTTTGCCGATCAAAATTATGGAGAAAATTATAAAAGATGAAATTGAACCATATATAATGCCACTTATCTCCGAAGCACAATATGCAAAGAAAAAGTCTTCAACAACAGAAGCAGCTTTATTCTTCAAAGCAATTCTAGCAACAGTAAAACAGCGGAAAAAATACGGACCCATTGTTGTGCAGCTTGATATAGAAGCTGCATTTGACTCAGTCAATATATACACACTTCTAAAAATGCTAAAAGACACAGAAATTCCTAGAACACATCTATATATAATTGCTAACCTGCTTCTGAACAGAGAGATCCATATAACTTTAAATGGAAGAAACTCACCATCTTTCACACCCACCAAATCTATATCCCAAGGATCCCCTCTTAGTTCACTATTGTTTATATTTTACATCAATCCCCTTATTAAAAGCATACAAAATGCATTTACTGGGATCGAGATATCAGACACAACACAGCGCACTACATGCATCGCCTATATGGATGATGTTACCATATTCCTAACATCAAAAAAACAAATACCGCAACTCCAAAAGATACTACAAGAATACTCACAAAAATATGAATTATCATTTAATCCAGCAAAAACCACAGCCTGGTCTCTATACACTGGTAAACCATGTACATCAATTTACAAATCAAAACCAAACTCTTTATTGGGTTCCCATTTCATATTGGAATTACAGGAATGAGATGTCATATCCAAAATAAACTTAAAGAAGAAGCCACAAAAATTATAAACTCCTTGTCCAAGGCATATCTTTCACTATATTCCAAAGTACAGTTAATTAACCAGCTTATCACAACCAAAATAACTTACTATGTACCGGTTATTTCATTCTCAAAGGGGTTCATTTCAAAAATTAAAACCATATATAATAAACTACTTTGGGCCAGAAAAACAGTAGCAATTTCCACAAAAAAACTTAGCCAACCTCTAATAAAAAATGGACTTGGCTTGCACAACATCAATGTTTTTCATATACAGAAGTTAAGGAACTCAATAATCACAATACTTGCCAAATACCCCAAAATTAACCACTTGCTAGAAGTTACTCCAACAGATAGACCACCTCCAAAAGGTTCCTTTTTCACCAACATTATATACCAATGCAAAACCACAGACAGGATTCCAGAACAGTATTTGCATACGTATTCATACTGGGATATTTATGGTTTAATAAACAGAGAAGCAGATACTAATGTTATACAACCTATGCTAGGAATTAACAACAAGAGACTACTCAAGGAATATAAAAAATGGGCTCTAGAGCCCAAATACTTTGATTTTATCATGAAAATCAATCTCATTGCCTTGCCAACAACCCACTTTCTTTATCATAAAAGAATGTATATATCTATTGACCCCTTCTGTGGACTCTGCCATCGAGCAGAAGAGACACTGGACCACTTTATTTATCAATGTGTAGCACTTAACCAAACACGACAGATGATGTGTAACACCTACAGAAAACCGGGTACAATCATTAATCACATAATGGCTGCTTTTCAGGGAAGATCAATACCTAGCATTAGGGCAGCCACATTTGTTCTATATGCGTATTGGTGCACCCGATGTACTTTCTTAATTGGCAATAACACCAGACGACACCCAGCTACATTTAGCAACAAACTGCTACACATTCGAAATAGAGATAAAATAATAACCAACCCCCACTTATATGCAGCAACATGGTCATTGTTAAAACAACCATCAATGCTGTGAATGCTGCAAAGAAAAACTATCATACAACTAACATTCAAAGTGACATGTGGACAAAACTAAATAAGCTCCTCAAACGTTAGAACTCTGATTATTTTTGCTTTTTTTAATTTTTATATTGTTATAGTCCATTAACCACAAAGTGTAACCACTAAATTCATTTATATGTGTTTACCCTAATATTATTCATTGTATGTTAAATTTCAAAATTTTCTAGATGTAAACTTATGTAAACCATTGAGATCAATAAAGCCTTTATTGAAACGTAATAATAATAATAATAATAATAATAATAATAATGATGATAATAATAATAATAATAATAATAATAATAATAATAATAATAATAATAATAATAATAATAATAATAATAATAATAATAATAATAATAATAATAATAATAATGTAATTAGAAGAGATTTGAATCCAGGCTTTC
The DNA here is from genome assembly GCA_028023455.1 of Epiperipatus broadwayi. Classification (NCBI taxonomy): domain Eukaryota; kingdom Metazoa; phylum Onychophora; class Udeonychophora; order Euonychophora; family Peripatidae; genus Epiperipatus; species Epiperipatus broadwayi. Next base: position 2,527,757 of record JAQFVV010012475.1, on the reverse strand, counting down.
AAGCACACTCTGTCTTATACAACTGATACATGACCACATATATGTGAAAAATGATCTCCAATATATGTATTTCATACTGAACTAGTATTCATTTGTTGGTTCAGATCACCATCTCACACACATATTTATATAATCAGTGTTCAGTTTATATAATAATAGCAAATCTTCAAACTTTAATGGACAATCTTCAGCCTTCTCTACTCCCCAACTTTTCAGCATCCATATCATTGAAAATCTGTTGATGGAACATTCAAAATCCTTGTTGATGCTATTATTATTGTCATACCCATGTTGATGTTAAGTCACTCTGACTCCTCACATATAGGACTCTACTATTCAGTTCTGTATTCTGTCCATCTTTCTTCTGTGTATTTAAATTGATATATTAAAGTCTATATGTGAAGGGTCAGAGTGACTTAAAGACAATATGGTTATGACAATAATAATGACATCAACAAGGGCTTTAATTGTTCTATCATTGGATTTTCAATGATATAGATGGCTGAAGAGTTGGAGGGTGAAGAAGATTGAAGCTTATTCATTAATATTTGAAATTTGGTATCTTAATATAAGATGAGGACTAATTGTATTCGTATGTGAGGAAGATGGTGATCTGGACCAACTGATGAGTGCTTGTTCAGCATGAAATATGTATATTGAAGATTATTTATCTTTTTCACATGTATGTGTTTGTGTGTATCATTTGTATGAGATGGAGTGCATAGATATAATAACAACAATAATAATGATAATAACACCAACAACAAAAACAATAATAATAATAATAATAACAACAATAACAATAACAACAGTAATAATAATAATAATAATAATTCATCAATTCAATTTAGTAGTAAACAACAGCTTACAAAGCCAAGAAAACATTTACAATAATTAAATTTACATACAATTTTGATTTAATAAATTTAATATATATTTTAAAATCTGATGTAAACTCTATATCACTAAACATATATTAATTTCGTAATCTTTACACATGTGTGTTAAATTAATGGTAAATAAAAGAGTTGGTATTTTATATAGCACATTTGTTACTGAATTATTAAAAGTTATTGTGCTATTTATCATTTTATATAAAAAACACATATCAGATAATATTCTTTTAATATGCAATTCATTATTATTATAAAATGAAGTTTTATACACATATTTACAATATTTATCATAAACTTTTTGTATTTTTTTTCACATTTGTTTCATTTATAGAATTCCATACAATGGATCCATAGTGTAAAATTGGCAATGTCAAACTATTAAATATTAGTTTATTAGTCTGGAAATCAAAAACAATTTTTGATCTGAGCATCCTGCCAATGAGTTTAAATGCTTTATTGACAGAATAGGTTATATGGTTATTAAAAGTAAAATTGCTTGTGAAAATTATACCCAAATCTTTATGTTCAGTAATTTTCTTTATTTCAAGATGATCAATATGGTAACTACTTTGTATTAACATTGTTTTTCTTGAAAATGTCATAACATTACATTTATTTTCATGTTATTTTCTTGGCACCACTTGTAAAATACATCTATATTATTTTGTAAAGTTTTAATATCTTCTTTACTATTAATCTCCAGAAAAATTGTAATATCATCTGCATAGCATAACATGCTCTTACTTGGAATAAATGTTAACAAATCTGATATATAAATAGCAAAAAAATACATTTAAAATTATTTGACTCTTTATTATTGTAATAAAGATAATTGCTTCTATCAGATAGAAACAACTTGAATAAATTTATTAGATTGATTGAAAAACCAATTTTCTCTATTTTCATAAGAAGTAATCTATGATCAACTCTATCAAAAGCCTTTGTTAAATCAAAATATATCACATCCAATTGACTTCTTGCCTCAATAACTCTACCTATGGCATCTGATATATGGACTAAATTTGTTTCTATTGACCTTCCTGGAAGAAATCCATGTAAAGAATAAGGAAGAATATTTTTTAAATAATGTATAATTCTGTAATAAATTGATTTTTCAAAAATTCTTGATGGTATAGGTAGTAAAGAAATAGGTCTATAATTTCGAACTTCTGATTTTTTTCCAGATTTGTATATAGGTATTACTTTAGCCATTTTCCAATAGCTAGGAAAAATTGACATTTTAAATGACAAATTAAAAATGTACAATAGTATTGGAGCCAAAAGTTCAATGCATCCTTTATAAATAAAAACTGGTATATTATCACAAGCAATACTTTTTTTTATTTTTATTAATTTTGTGGAATGATATTTATGGAATCATTATTGAATATGAGATTTTGAATAAATGGATATTCCAAAATTAAGTTATTATTTAGTTCACATTGAGTTGAAAAATAAGCCATAAAATCATTTGATTCCATATCTACTACACATGTATTTTGTGTAACTGAAGTATAATGACTCTTTACCACATTCCAAAAATGGGGTGGATCTTTATGTATTTTGTTTTGAGTTAGTTTAATATATTCCTGTAAATTATATTTTCCGAGTATCTTTACTATGCGTCTATAATTCCTATAGTTATTCAAATACAAAAAGCATTTATATTTCTTATAATATCTATGAAAATTTTTTTTTCTCTTTATACATTGAACTAGTTTTCCAGAGAACCATTTTGGAAATTTAATACTTCTACTTTGCTTAATTTGAATGAATGTAATATCTGACAATATTTGATGAAATATATTGGTAGCTAATGATGGGCATTTACATTCATAAACTTCACTCCTAGAAACATTGTTTAATGGCTTGATACAGATTATAATAGTCTCCTCATGCATAACATTTATTTGCATAGGTTATGGAATTTTTTTCTGAATGTAGTTACCACTGACAGTTGCAATTCTAGTGCTTGGTGATATACATTTTCTGATACTAGAGGATATTCAGAATTATTAATAATTATATCTGTAATCCTTGTAAATACCAAATCCAAAATATAATTTTGTTTATTAAATATTTTGTTTACTTGCTGTAGATCTAATAATTTAATAAATTGGTCCAGTTCAATAAATTTTGGTGTATTTTTTATTTCTTAGTGTTTTCATGATAAACAACATTGAAATCTCCTAAAAGAATCATTTCATATTTATATTGTATGAGATATAATTCCAGGGTTTCAAGATTTTCTCTGAATTCATTTATTGTTATATTTGGTGATATATATAAATTTCCAATTATGAGTTTTGAGTTTTTTATCTCTAATTCAGTCCATACTGATTCAAAAGTTATATTTTCGATATTTATCTCTTTATGTAAAATATCATTCTTGACAGCTGTTAGTGCATTGGTGTTTGGTCTATCATATCTAATTACATTATATCTATTATCTATCAATTGGTTATTTATAATGTTTTCTTGTAACCATGTTTCTGTGAGACAAATAATATCATAATTTTTAGTAAGAATATTATGTTTTACAGTAAATAATTTTGTGCGTAAGCCTCTAACATTTTGTATATAAATACTCAACTTTTTATTCGACTTATCCATCGTGACAATATGATTGATTGATTAGAACTTCTATTTTCTACTTCAAGAGTATTATATTTACGTTACAATTTTTTCCTGTCAATATTAATATTTTTATTCATATCTATAATTTCTTCATTTGTTTTAATAGAATTATTATTATGTAAGCTACCATAATAAGGTAGCAATAAATTGTTCCTCAAATTTGCTATCTATTGAGATATAAAAAGCTTATTTTTCATTTTTAGATGGCACTTTATAACATACAATGGTAGGTTTTAAGCTATCTGTTAGATGTTTTATAATATTTGTCTCATTCAATGATGTGTCAATTCTTGTTAAAAAATAATTTTTATAATGTATTCTAGGTTTTACTGTTTGTATTATATGATTAGTTTGATTTCCATTTATACCTTTTTTACTATATTTATTTTTATTTACTTTCTTTTTATATGTGACTGTAATAAATTCTTCATCATCATTTTTAACTACATATTTTTGTTTATCTTCTATGTTTACATCTTCTTCCAAGTCAAGTTTTTCTATCAAATTCTGTTGATTTTTTCTATTTTGTGGAACAAGGCTTTGTTTATTATTATTCATATTTGAAATTAAAATTTTTGGATAAGTTATATCATTATTCTTTCCATTATTTTCAACATTATTTTTATCTTTATCAATAATAACTTTTTTTTTGTTAAAACCATTTTAGATACATCATTATGTAAGTTATTTGTAGTTATATTCCCATTATTGTCACTTTTTATCGAATTCCCTAAATTTTTTTCATTATTCTGGAAACCACTAGATGGTGCTACTAATTTGTCAGGAAGATTGCATTCATTTATTTGAATAATCTTTTCCTATGAAAAATCAATTTTACTATTCTGATTTTCATCTTTTTGTTCAAAAATAGATATTAATACATCTTTTAAAAATTTATTTTCTTTATGAAGATTATCCATTTTTGATTTACCATTTTCACTTGAGTTATAATGGTATTTAAAATTGAAAATGTTTACAACATCTTTTATCTGTAACTTGCCCTACAGCTAAATGTTTATCTTGACATGAATCACTATTAAGATATTCACAAATACTTTGGATTATCTTTAACATCAATAGTTTCAACATTACTATCATCAGAAATAATCTTGTTAGAACAAAAAAGATTTATATCTGTATTTTCCAAATTGCAATGAGGGCAAAAATATGAAATATTACCATTATGTGACAGCAATTCTAAATCAATTGCAGAGAGTTTTAGACATTTTGCATGAAAAAGTTTACCACATCCTTCAGTACAGAAAACATACAATTGATCATTAATGACAGTAGAAAAGCAAAAATTAGTCTCTGCTACCACTATCACTAAATAATAAATCATTATCAGAACACTTATTTTGCCCAAAAGGAGTTTTCAAAAATTGAGCACTAATATCTTGACTGATACAATCCTCCATTTTGATCACTTCATTAGATTTATATCCAAATATTTTTCACATATATAATCATCTAATTCATCCACATACTTTTGCAAATCTACTAAATGAGATTTTATACAAGTTAAATGGAACTTATTTTTACAACTTTTGCATGCAATTCTTTGTTGTTTTCCAAAAATTAAATTGCTGCAATTAACACATGGTGTTCAACCCATAGCAGGTCTGCTATAATAATAATAATTCAACCCATAGCAGGTCTGCTATTCACTTTATTCTATGAAATGAAACAAAGTACATAACAATTATTAAAAACTCCATACAAGAAAAATCTTGTGTGTGGAATTTACATGTAAAAATAAATTAAATAAAAATACAACCAAAAACTCAAATAGTAAAAGAATAGTTTAGAAAATAATTAAATAAATAAAATAAATGCAAATTAATACATACTACATAACCATTGACATAAATACTTTTTGAAAGATACATAAGAAATATTATTCAAATCAGTTGAACACTCATATATAAATTTATAAATAATACTGAACTAGAATAGACATATTGTCTTCTACTTGATTCCTTAAAAAAAATTGTTAAAGGTTATTGAATTTTATTTGAAAGACGAGTATTTAGAATATAAACTCTAGAATTCAGAAAAAGTTTAACACAAAAAATATCAAAAATAATTCTATATTGGTATAAATGATTTACATCAAATAAATCAAACTCAATATAAATATCTCGAACAGAAGAGGAACAAGATCTACCGAAGATAATGTGCAAAGTATAATTTTGTAAAACACACAAAGAAGATAGAATATATGGAGAAGTATTTCCCCAAATAATAATATTATAGGATAAAATACTCTGATAACAGGAAATGAAAATAAAAATGAGAGCTGACCTAGGAAGAAATTTAACTAAATAATAAAACAAATAATTTGAATTATGTAACCATTGACAAAGATAGGTAATATGATTTGTCCAGGACAATCTGGAGTCAATATATATTCCCAAATAATAATAATTATCTACCAATAGAATATTTCTACAAGTACATATATTATTAAAATGCAAAATGTACTTACAGCAAATTTTAATCTTCAGAGAGAAAGAAATATGCTTATAAGAAAAAAGAATACCTTTTGTTTTATCTAAATTAACCAACAACAAATTATATGCCAGCCATTTACCAACTGAGTCCAAATCCTCATTCACTAATTTTTCAAGATGAATATATGAAACAGCATTACAGGATAAGCAATATCATCAGCAAAACCAAAATCTTAGAATGTAATTTCAGTGAAAATAAATCATTAATATAAATTAAAAACAATAGAGGACCAAGTACTGAACCTTGTGGAACTCCACAATTAATCAAGACCACATCACTGACAATACCATAAATATTAGGAAACTGTTTTCTATCTTTTAAATAACTCTTCAACCAACTACAATAGAATCATGAAAATCATACTAGTAGAAACACTTATTCAAAATATTATGATTAGCAGCATCAAATGCTTTAGATAAATCAAGATAAATAGCCAATGTTTTAAGTTCATGATTTAATGAAGATGTTAAATAATGAACAAGATGTTTTAAAGCATCTAATGTACTTCCACCAGGAAGAAAACCATATTGATAGTAAGATAAAATTTTATTCTTAAACAGAAATGACAACATTTGATCATTAACAATCATTTCCAATAATTTAGAAAAAACAGAAATAATGGCAATTGGCCTATAATTGGCCATAAGAGTAGAATCACCCTTTTTATAAACAGGAGTAATAACATTAACTTTCAAACATTCTGGAAATGATCCAGAATGGAAAGATAAATTAAATAAATAAATCAAAACAAATAAAAATGCTACCTTTTTTTAAAAAAAGAATCTTGGATGTTATATCATCTAATCCAAAAGAACTGACATTTTTTTAAAACTATCAATTGCTACAGACAACTGAAATACAGAAAACATAGGAATATTAAAAAAAAGTTCAAACATGAATATGAAGACAAAATCTGTTCAGGCATATCATGCATCGATAAATTTGCAAAATATTCATTAAACCATCAGCTAAATATTTTTCATTATTCTGTAATTCAATTAAATTTTCATTATATTTAATACATTAAATACGATTAGGAGATTTTTTAATCAAAGAATTTATTGTTCATTTCAAAGAAACATTTTTATCAATAAGAAATACTTGATAATATCTAAATTTCAACTTTCTAATATCAGATTTAATTTCAATATTAAATTTTTTTGAAAGTGTCTGATGAATCATCCAAAGCTTAATAATAATAATAACAATGATGATGATGATAATAATAATAAGGTACTCATTTTATAGCTAAAGACGCCGTTCTATGGCACGGTTTTCGTGCTAAAACACATAAAAATGCTGTTTATCGCGGCCGACACGTTCGAACCCGCATTTTCTATAATACAACATTTTTGATGTGCTACAGAATACAGGCCGCTATGTCGCGTCGCAGTACAGCATGTATGTCGCTAAGCAGCAATTATATTTTCCGAATTCACACAGTTTATAAAATAATTACGGCTTGATGAGAGAGTTTGTATTTGAATTGTGTTGAAATGTTGTTTTCATTGGATTTTTATTTTATTTTAAACTATTGAAATGTTCAGCTTTTTTAAAACTATAATTATAGGACTTTTTACAACGTACTGTATTGAACTTTTATTTGGGTAAATGTTAAATATCTATGTTTTTATTGAGTTGCAATTAGGTAACATGTCAAGTAACGTACTGTTAGTAACATTCCATGAGACAAAGAAGATTCTACCATCTGTATATTTTTGAAGTAAAAAAGAGTGGTATGAAAAAAAATCCAGTAATAAAAGTCCAAATATACAGGTTTTTTTGTAAATTTAATAAAAAGCAAATATTATAAACATGTTTAATAAGTAAAGAAGACATTTGTATGTGTTTGTTGTTGTTTAAAAAAGTTTGAGTTTCTTTCTTCTGTACGAGTATGCTTATGATTTTGAATTTTTTTATTTTAGCATTACAAACAAACAGAACACTAACTCTAAAACTAACCCTAATACTAACCCTAAAACTAATCCTAAACCTAACCCTAAATCTAACCGTAACAACTTTTACTTTTATTACGATTATTATTTTTTAGTTAAACAACAACAAAAAAAGTCGTAACACAAATAAAAAAATATCCGATAGAAAATTGATAAAAAAAAAAAGCCGTAACACAAATAAAAAAATATCCGATAGAAAATGTATAAAAAAAAGCCGTAACACAATTAAAAAAATGTACGATAGAAAAACACGAATCAAATTTTAATTTGTTGATTTTATTTTACATTTATTATTATCATTTAAATTGTATACGTTAATAAAAAATAATATTTATAAAAGACGATTTTGTTTTGTTTTTATTTCCGCATTATAAAAAAGCACAGAAAAATTATTAAAATCAACGGCCCGTGAATGTTCATATTTTATAGTTTTAGCGTGAAAACAGCGCCATCCAACGGGATCTTTATCTATAATACAAGCACCAATAACAATAATAACAACAATGACGACGACGACAGTTATAAAATTTTATAAAATATAGATAAAAATTCAAACATCAAATGAATTTTTTGGGATTACTCATATGTTTCCCAGAACAGTTTTTTCATCCTACTTTAGAGCCATCTACTGTAAGCCTAAGTAATCAATGAACATCAAATGCTTTATAATTCAAACATCCATCTCTTAAAATGACAATTTTTATTTGATGCCCTCTTTAGTATTTGTACAATTCAAACCTCTTTTGACATAAATTCAAACCAATCAGCACATGCATAATAATGCAGTACTTGAAAATCTTGTTTTTATATTAACTAGTAGTTTATAGACACATACTTGCTGCTATTATTAAATATAAAGTAGTGATAGTTATTTTTTTACATTGTGTGTACATGTTCTCATCATCATTTTCCTTTAATTAAAGCACTTTTATTTAATAAATGTACTTTCTCTTATTTTTCCTTTTACTCTTCTGAAAATAATTAGAAATATATCATAATTTTTTATAAATGGAATGGCTCAATCAGTCTTTCTATACTTTCCATTTTAATTTTCTCTTACAGTCTTTCCTCTTTTTTTATATGATATATAAGAATTTAAGGAAATTTAAATTAATAATTCCTTTAGTCATTTTTTTAAAATTGATTTTTTATATTATTTTGAAAACTGACATGTTGTTATTGATGTATAATATAGTCTTTTTTTCCTTCAATTGCAATTTTGTTTAATTCTTTGAAACTATCTTCTTGATCTGTTGTTTTATGCCTGATTTATATTAAAAAAATTAAACAAATCTACCTTTCTTAACATTGCACAAAGAAGGATAAGTTGATTTATATTTATGTGGACTTAAATAAAATTATTGGCTTATATAAAGAAAAAATGTAATGTGTGATATCCAAATCAAGATATCCCTTATTTTTTGTGGGGGGGGGGGGGTTTGCTTTGAACATTTCATTTGTTAAATATATCATCATTAATAAACCTTTTGGAAATCTTTTCTTTCCTCTTGAGTTCCATGTAAGTATCTACTGGTAAGTCTATACAGCTGCACGACATAAGAATGTCTGTCTTGCTTTTATTCTCCTACACTATGTTGTGTCCTGAATGACATCCTATAAATAACTATTGTATTTATGCTAAGTGAATCTTTTCCTAATAGCCAATGCAACACTTATTTTTATAATTTTTTAATTGCAGAACTGAATTTCCATATATTTATATTCAAGTTATTCAATATGCTTTTTCAGAAGTAATTAATATTGATATAAAAATGACTTTTAAACTATATTTCGTAATATATATTGTGATAGTATGGACATTGTTTATCACATATGTCTGAGATAATTATGGAATCTTGAAGTGTTAGATAATAAATGAGCATTTTCTTGTTAAAAACTTCTCTCTCTTCTTTACATTACTAAATAAACTTCATAAAGTCAATAATATACAAGTAAATAGAAATGTTGAAAGATGGATGATCAGGAATAAATGTTTATTTACTTATTTAGAGGGGGGGGGCGGTTGAATGGTGAATGAATAAATGATTGCTTTATTTAACTTAAATAGGTGTTATAAATTTTTTTTAAAATTAGTATAATAAAGTATGGTTAATAATTGTTATTAATTAAAAAATTGTAAATGTGGAAATAGAAAATTAATATTAGAATTATAGAATACATTCTGATCATTATCAATAGTACTCTGTTCAAGAAACAGGTCTAGAGAGCAATCATATATCCATTTCTTCATTTGTTCTATTCATTGTCCATATTTATTTCCATGTATCTCTTACCATCTTTTATATTATATACTAATGGTAATTTTTTCTATTTTATTCTTCTTCTGTCCATGCATTACTTGCTTTAAAAGTTCTTTCATTAAACTATTTTTTTTTTTTAATATATATATTTATTCCACTTTTTCTTTCTATCTTTAATTTCCTCAATCAGTTTTTTTTTATTTATTATTTCCACAACTTTTTTCATTCATCACTTTATTTATCAAATTAACTGTCTTCATTTTTCTCTATATCCATGTCCGGAATCCCCCCCTTCTCTTCCCTCCCCACTCCCTTTAAAATAACAAAAACCCCAAAACAAAAACCCCCAACCCCCCCCACGGGGTTTTTTTGGGGGGGGGGTTTTTTTCTCCTGGGGGGGGGGGGGTGGGGGGAGAAAGAAAGATGGAAAGGGGTGGGTGGCTGTGGGGTGGGGGGTGGGTGGGGGGGGGTGGGGTGGGGGGGGGGGTGGGGGTGGGGTGGGGGGGGGGTGGGGGGGGGTGGGGGGGTTGGGGGTTGGGGGGTTTGGGGGGGGGGGGGGGGGGGGGGGGGGGGGGGGGGGGGGGGGGGGGGGGGGGAAAATATGTCAAAGGCCTCCAACATGTTCTTAATTCTTTTACTCATTATCCACATTTCATAATCATAAAATAAAACTCTCCACATTTATAACACTTAATTATTCTCTTCCTTAATTCTCTCTTCAAAGGTCCAGAAAATATTTTTTTTCTATGTTAATAAATGCCTCCTTTACCAAAGTTATTCTTCTTATAACTTTATCTTTGCATTTTACAATCTTGCTCAACCAATTTCCCAAGTACGTAAATCTATTTACCTGTTAAATTATAATTAATATTAATTTGTATTCTTTTTATATTTCTTTCTATTCATAAACACTTTATATTTTCGACATTAAACTTTATTCTATATTTCATTCATTTTTGCTCCTTTTTTTTTCAATATATTCTGGACATTCTTTTCATCTTCAGCTACAAGAGCCATATCATCAGCAAATCTTATATATTTTATTACTCACCCACCAATATTAACTTTTCCACAGTCTAAATATTTATTTATCCTGTTTTCTAAGCAAAATCAAAAAGTATAAAGTGACACGCCATATTTTCTTCTTACTCCTTTTTTATATTTAATTCTTTAGTCTCATAATTTTCCAGTCTGATTTTTATTCTTTATCCTGTATAAATACACTTTTATTTTTTAAGTGGTCATAAGTTTATTCCCAAATTATTCTATCAAATGATTTTTAACATATATCATTCCTTTATTTAATTAAAAAAAATTTATCTCTGCAATAATTTTAAAAACAGTAATTGTATTTTTTATATGTTTTTTCTCTGAAAACCAAATTGTTCCTATCAAATTTAATATTTTACCTTTCTATAAATTCTTCAAATTAAAACTCTCAATATTGTTTTGAAGTATGAGATAATAACTTATTGCCCTGTACTTTTTACATTTAATAGTTTTCTTTTAACTTTTCAAAAATTCTGTAGATATTTTATCAAATCCAACAGTTTTATCATTTTTCATTTTTGATTTAACTTAATTTTTTTTTTCTGTCACTATATTGATATTTTTTCAACTATCTCAAGATCTTTTTACTTTCAAGTTCATAATTAATTGCATTGTTTTTTTTTTTCTAAATAGATATTAAAAACATTCTTTCCATTTTTTCAATCATATCATCTCTTTCAATTTATCTACTTCCATCTTTATCAGCTTTTTCACTCATTGACCATTTTTTATTTTTTCAAGTAACATTTTTAATTAAATTTTATTCCATATTATATCATATCATTTTGCCCGATGAACCACTTCTATTTTCTATATTTCTGTTCCAACCATTTTTTTTCCTCAAATTTGTTTCTCAGCTTAATTTATTATTAATTTTTTTACATACCCTTTGACTCATCGGTCTTTTCCTTGTCTCCATATTTTTCATTATTTCTTCTATTATCCAGGGTTATTTAGATTGCCTTAATCACATGAAACAATTGTAATTTTTGCTATTTTTCATATTCTTTCTTTAATCCTATAGCAATGTATATAAGAATCATTCATATATTCCTCATGTATGTCAATCCTTTTCATTATTTTTTCGTAAATGAAACCAAACTTTCCTTTCTCCATTCTTTTCAATTTATCCAAGTTTCATCTTACATTTCTTCTTTTCATCTTTTTAAGATTAATTTTAATTTTGCCATAACCATATTATGTTCAGAGTTTATATCAGTGTCAGGAAAAGTATGTGAATTCTTAATACTATTCTTATATCTCCTGTATTAATATATAATTTATTTAATATTTTTATCTATCACCAAGTATACAATCTCTTTGAATGATTTTTAACCCTAGTATTTTGCAATCACAAAATTGTTTTTACAAAATTCCACAAGCCAATTACCTTTTTCATTCTTTTTTGAAATGCTATAATTCCCAACAATTTTTTTCCTCATCTTTGTCTACAATAGTGTTCCAATCATCCAACAGTAATATACGTACATTTTTACTCTCTTGTATTATTTACTCCAATTTTTTATACTATTTCTCTGTTTCTACATTATCATGATTCATAATTAGCATATAGTAAATTAATCTTTAGGACTTCTAGTTATCCTCATCATCATAAATCTATTATCAACACATTCTAGAGTCACCATACTTTTCCTAACTTTCCAATAACAATATAAACATTTACTGTTTTATTACCTCCTGAATAAAACAATTAAACATCCTTACTATTTACTTTTCTACATCCCTTCTGCGTTACTTCATTTAATTCTATAACACCAATCATATTTATTTACATTTCATTTTTCAAATTTTTTATTATACCAGCACTTCACAATGACCTTACATTCCTAGCACCAATTCTAGTGTCTTTTCTTTCAAGAATTTTACCGATGTGACCTTTAATAGCCCCATGCTTATTCCTGCCAGGCAAAATCTTTCTTAGCTATTATCTCAATATCTATTTGAGTTATCTTGTGTTCATGCTCATAATGAAAAGCAAAGAACATATAAGGTAAAGTGGTTTCTCATTGCATTCTTTGCCCAGCTATAACCTTTTTTTACTGATAAACAGAAAAAAACCATGCAATTAGTTTATTTATAAAATTTCAAGTCAAAAAATATTGTGGAATTATTAAACTTTTGTTTTAATTTAGTTTTAGTTGTATATAAGTTGAAAAAGTATTTAAATAGCTTTTCAAATATTGGAGAAGAATTGAAGTTTTAGCATTTATTATTTGCATGCTAAATCATGCAGGATATTTTTACAAATCAGCTTAGTGGCAAGAAAAATTCAAACTCTAAAAAATTCATCTAGGTGAGAGTATTATTTGTTTTCAATTTCATAACTTTTTAGTACTAATTTTAATTACATTTAAATATGTGTTTTTTATTATATACTCTATTGTGTATTTCATCATTTAATATTTAGTGTTTTTTAAATATTTGAAATGTAATATTTTGTTTCTCATAATATGTGTTTGTATTTAGCAGGAATAAGAGCTCATACTTCAATTTTAGGACATGTGACAAGATAAAATTTGACTTCAGTATATGCATTATTCTTTTCATTATTTGTTCATATGGACTTAAACTATCATAGTCAGTACAACTATCCTTTTACCGATGAAAAGGATTCACGTATATTCAGGCATATACATGTCATACAGAAATAGGGGATACAATGAACATATGTCAATTGTAGAATTATTGTTTTAAAGTTGATATGAATATTGACATGTGCTAATGGCATTATTAAATATTTAATTTATGAAATGTTTATTTTGTATTATGAAAAATCTATTTTATAAAATTATTTGCTTTTGTTTATGTTTAAGGCTTTCATATTTTTTTATATTCTCACTTTTATTCTAATTGAATTATGCAATGCTATTTGAAGTTTGTGATAATTGAATATTAAGTTTTGAATTTTGCATATGATAATTAGAAAGTACTGTATATAAATCTAGTATTATAAGAACTAATGGTTTGAATGAAGTAGATTGGTTATGTGATGTTCATGGTCCTATAATCTAGGTTATAGGTGGTACCTGTGTAATATTATCATTAGTAAATGCAAGCTATCATTATATTACCCAAAAGTTGATTGGTAGAGAGATTCTTGAATGAGTTAACTTTTCAAACATGTGTAATCAGGCATATGAAATTATAGTCAAGGTCAGTTTGTTAATATAATGATCATTAATATTTAGCCAGCTTATGCTATTTAATTGCTTCAGCTTAATATATATATATATCAAGCAGCTATACTGACAGTTAATACTTGATTTAATATATGAATATGATACTCGATGGCAGCTAGTCCAAAATCCATAAACTCTGTGCCACTGGAGCACCCCTAGAAAAAATATGAAAATTAATTATTTCATTTGTCCTTAAAAATATCAATAATATAACAATCATTCAATGTTTTGCATAATTATTATGTTAATACAACTAATTAAACTATTTAAATAAAATTATTTTAATCAATGCTTGAGATTCTATTCAAAAACACCACTAATTATAGCAGTGTCAGAAACATCATATTCAGTGAATTTCAGCAAGTTTCTGCAGAGATTCATCTGCTCTTATCAATGTCTGTACCAAATGCTGAAGGAGTTTCTCACTGAGCATTATTAGTAGTTATTTGAGAGTGGTATCTTTATTTTTTCTAGTTTTTTTTCAAAGCAAATAAATTTTTATCGGTTTTCATTTAGAATCAGCAACAAAATCATTGTTTTTTCTTCTTGTTGTAATTAACATTTATAAATTAACATACAAATATTTATTACAGAAATATATATAAAAATTATAAAAGAAATAGTATTTTAAATATTTATCATAATGAGTGTTAGTATTAAATATATATGTAAAAATTCATTTTTCCAATTAACATTACATAATAACTTTAAATAAAAAGTAAAGTTCAATCTACTCCAGATATCATTAATTGTCATACAGCAATTAGTAAAAACAAAAAATACATTAGATCTTTTAACAATAATTAATATGGAAAAATAAAATGATAGTGTGGTCATGAAATAAAAAATGATTTGTTTTGTTTTGGCAACCGATGCAGTAATGAAGCAGTCCTGTTTAAAAATGTCACAAGCTGCCACTGATGGTTACTGTATACCAAAATATGCTAAGCCTACCTAAATAAAATTTTGCTTTGCAACATATACAATCTATATAGATAAAAAATATTTCATATGTATAACTGAAATATTTATTTGGACATATCAATCTTAATTAAATAGAATATGGAATATAAAGACTTTTGTTAAATAATAAATAAAAGAGATATATTTGCTTAATATAAGTGTATATATATTAAGTTAAATATTTTCTGGATTATTAAGATATAAATTAAACAGAATAAATAATGTAACTTAATTGTTATATATATATGTGTGTGTGTGTGTGTGTGTGTGTGTGGATTTTGATTGCAAGTATTGGAATTTACAAAGAAAATTTGAACTTTTATAAGTATGTAGAGTGCAAGTAGCAGTTTAATTGCCTTTTATTGATTTTTAGTTACCTAATAATTTCCAAAGAAGACCTTGTATTTTCCAAACTTTCTTAATAGAAAAGAAGTTATGGCTTGAAGATAAATGACTTAAACTGATAATTATAATGTTTTAAATTTTTATATTATAGAGCTGATTTTTCTCTTTTAATCAGAAGTTTATTTATTTTCTTTTTTTAAAAATGTTTATTGTGACTTTAGCCATATTTTTTTGGACTTAAAATATATTGCCTTCTCAATGAAATGTTAATCAAAAAATATATAAACCAATTAATAATAATAATAAAATACTACCATTTTTATTTTAATGACTATATTAAATTATTTTCTACAAATGAGAATTAGTTTTGCCTGATTGCTTTTTTTATTTGATTTTTTATTCCCTATCATATTTCAAATGATGATATATGCTTACAAAAGTTACAATAACTACATATAGTCAAGTTTTTTACTTCTAACATGAGGTGTTTGTTTATTTTGAAATTTATACTCATATCAGTTATTTAATAATGTTAATTGATGCCTTGTTTTCACTTAGTTTTTCAAAATATTTATGAATTATTATATAAAATAGAAAATCATAAAACATTAAAATACTAGCTAAAAACAAGTTTATATTAAAATTATCTTACTATCAAAGTTTCATCTATTAACAAATAGACCTCAACTGAAATTTAACTAGATGCAAACAACATATATGTATGTAATAAATTAAGTTTGATGCCTATATTCTTTCCAAAATATATGTAATATTCAAATTTATATATATATTAAATACAGTAATATTCATGTAAATTAAACTTATTTTATTAGAGGTACTTTTGACAATATTCCTTGAAGTCTTTGTCAAGTATATAATGTTGAATGAACAAGACATCATTTCATAGCTCCCATAATTCAGTTTAGTTCTCCCACAATTCTGTTATTTTAATGTTTTATGATTGACAGTTCATTAACATTTGAAGATTTCTTGAAATTAATATAACCGCTTTTATTTTATGTAAAATAATAAAATTGTGGGAGAACTGAATTGAATTATGAAAATTATGAAATGATGTCTCATTTTAATTATTCAACATTATATAGTTGACAAAGACTACAAGGAATATAGTCAAAAGTACTAATAAAATAAGTTAAATTTATATGAATATTACTATATTTAATATATATTGTAATGGTAACTGCACAGAGCAGCCAACTGGTGATGCTAATAAGCAAAAATGAGAAGCAAATGATAGGTTAAGAGTAATCCATTAAGTAAATAATCAACGATTATATAACAGTAACATTAAAGTGTAGTATTTAGGATTTGATATATATAAATCACCATAATACTGATATTAATAATCATTTGTTTCTGCAACCATACATTCCAAACATTACACATTGGATAGCATGTTCTCAGATCTGTAGGGGTTTTCTTTCTGTGAGTCATATAAGTGGCACTAATGCTGTATAATTATTAGCATATGTTATATAAAACAAAAGATATTATGGCAGTACACTATTTAGATATAATTAACAATGTATTTTTGGAAAATAGAAAAGCATTATATCCAACACTTGCTTTAGTGCATGCATAAAATAACAATCAGATAAATTAATAAATAATAAAATAATTTATTAATAAAAATAAATAAATCCATAGAATATTATTTGTAAAATTGCTCATGAATACTTCTCAAATTGCATATCAGGACAGAAGTTCAAATCTTTTATCCCTTTAAGTATTCATTATAACTTCTGACACCTGTATATGAAAAAGAAAATATTATTTGTTTCAATGCAAGTTTTATTGAAATAGTTTATTCATATTATTTTCGGTGAATTATAACATAGTTTGCTCCATGAATAATTCAAAGTTAAAAATTTTATTATTCTCTTTTATTCACGAACAAAATATAATGTCTTATTTGACAATCTCAAATCTCAGTTTTTATTCTATGATCTTTTATTGTTCAATATGTCTTTTTATTTATTCATCTTGAATATCAAAAATGATATAAAACATTAAAGCCTTACTGTTTTGTCTTGAAAGTCTTTCTTCTTCCTTTGAGTATCTTTCCTCTTTTAATTATTGTCACACAAACATTGAATATAGTTACACATAGTGTTAATATTTTATTTGGCTTGAAACAAAACAACTTTCTTGGCAATTTATCTGCAGGATTCTGTTTCTTTCTTTCCATAGCAGCTTCTAGTAGTTGTTAGGAAAAACACTGGACAATGAATGTACTAAGGATGAGAACTGATGTGCTACTTGCTTTGGTCTAGTGCTCCATATTAAAAGAATGAGTATAATGAGTATTTTTATAACTTTTAATAAATAAAAATAATTAAAACTTGACACTCCTTGTATAATTTTTAACTTGATAATTTTTTTTTCTCTCTTCTACTTCTTCAAACAAGACACACACACACAGAGAGAGAGAGAGAGAGAACAATATATTTCTTTTGCATATTATTGACTTCATTTACATATGAAACCTTTTTGCTACATTTATAAATTTTTGGGATTCTCTCCCCAATGATAATTATCTAAATGTATATATCACCATGTATTTACTGAATAAATAAAATCTTTATTCACATAATCATTTTTTGCATGAATATTTCATTCCTTGTTTTTCCATTTTGTATGTATATAGGTGCATGAGTAAGCATACATATTTTACAAAATATACTCACAATGTAACTTTGGCATCACTATGACAATAGATACAATATATATATATATAATAAACAAAATATCTAGAAAACCTCTACAAAATTAAAATGCCTATATAAAATTTAAAAAAAAAATCCTTTGCTATAGCCAGCTTACAGCTTCTTCTGCCATCTTGAGTAGCAATATGTTAATATTTAAATCTCATTAAAATCAGACATCAGTAACATTCCCATGTGAATGGCCAACTTTCCACAAATTGTGAATACTAACACAATTACATTGTTTATTCAACAATGTATTATTTATAAAATATGACTCCTTAATTTTCCTTTTTTCCAAATCAATTTCCACATGCAAAACAAAAACACTATCAAAGCAGAATTTTCCACTACAAATCACTGCATGTTCTGCAAAAACAGACTTCTACATATCCAAAGAACAATGTAACATATTATGTAATAATTCATGCTTTGTAACTCTCTTTTTCAATGCACATTTATCTCCTCGATGTGACTATATTCACAATGACATACAACTTTATATATAATATTATATTTATTGATTTTATCAATACAATCTTTTCTATTAATAACTAATCTTCCAGTATTTGCACCAACTTTAAATGCAATATTAAAGTCAACAGATATCAATGATGTAATCTTACTACACACTATATCATTTATATAAGCCAATGCTATCCACCTTTTCTTTTTCATAATATCTCTTCTACATCTACTTCTAAACTTATATAATGCATATAAAATATTTTCTCTGCTATATCCCACCTCCAATAAATCATTAATGTATTTTTCAACATTAGCTGCTTTATCACTCTGAAATTTACACAAAACATCTCTTCTAAAAAGAAATGTTTTAAAAGCAGCTAAGAAAAATCCCTTTGTCTAATGATGCCTGCAATAAATTTTGGATTGAAAGAGCTATTAATTCCTGCATTCTTTTAGAATAAATGTTGCAGTTTCATATAAATTAAAATTCTTTTTATTTCTATTTTTTTTTTATTGCTCTTTTAATATCTTGCAGATTTATATTTTTAATTGAGAAAATGTATTTTTTGAAGAATTATCAGAAACAGGTTTGTTATACTCATTAGTTGATTCATTTGTATTCTTAGTATTGTAATATTTTTCAATTATGTTGACAGAATTCATTTAATGTAATACTATTATAATTAGATGTCATTTTTTGTATATTATATTGATATGTTTATTAAAATCCCAAAATGCTCTAAGCTGATATTTACAATCTATTTCCAACTTTTTAATATGATTTTTATAATCTTGTATTTTTTTGCTTTTTTTAATTTTCTTTAGATTTATTACATTGTTATAAATTTATTTTAAACGCACATTGATTACGTAAGTAATATTTATTAAGGCTTTAACCTCAAGAATATGCATGTAAAAATGCAATATTAGGGACCTGTTTTTTCTTAAAAAGCATAAGCTTGTGGATAAGACCTGTAGAGGTCGCTAATATCGCATTTTTACTTACATATTCTTGAGGTTAAAGTCTTAGTAAATATTACTTACATTGTTATAATAAATTATTTTTTGTTTTAATAAACTTTCTGTAATGATGTTCTTTTCTTCTTATAATAAACTGAAGTTCTGTGGTAAACCAGATAGGAAAATTTCGTTCTCTTTGAATAGTGTTTGGTATATTTTTATTGATAATATTATAAATGGCCATCAGAAGTTTTTCAGTAGCAATATTTATATTATTAATATTGTTTAAGAAATTCCAATCATAGTTTTTAAAAGTATTATATATATTGTCATGTTACCTTTCCCAAAATCTTTTTGCAATCTGCATTTTTTATTTCTTTTCTATGTTAGATCTATAATAATAATAATAATAGTAATAATTATTATTATTTAATATATTTATTTGCATCTTTTATACAGTTTGAAATATATAAATTATTTACAGGCAAATAATCCAAATATAATAAATATATACATATATACAGTCAAGTTAAAATGACAGTGTAATAATAATATAATAAACAATAAATTATTATTTCCAATAATATTGTAACAGTACGGTCCTTTTTCAGGAATCAAGGTGGTCGCATCTAACTATAGTCAGACTAAGGGTTTTTGTATAAAATGCCATGGATGAAATGATGTAATTATAATCAAAAATTGAATTCATATTAAACCAGATAATTTTAAATCAAATCATTCAATGCTGATGCAATCTAGATTAATTCATCCAATCTACATTTCTGTTGATGGTTCAGTTATGCTCAAAATTCAAACTCAGGGCAGATATAGTTATAGCAATTTGGATCCACTGTAATTAAGGCAAAGTTTCCAAGGCTTTTTATTTGTTTTTGAAATCTGTGAGTTTTGGGAAATATTGCATTGTATGGTCAGAGGAAATTATAAATAAATTAAACAATGCGAAATTAAATAGGAATGGAAATATTGTATCATTTGATATAGAAAACATGTATTAAAGTATACCTAGAGAAGAAGGTATAAAAGTGGTTATGAATCAAATGGGAATATAATGGTATGTCAAAGGAATGGGTATGTGTTAATGAAGCTTTATTGTTATTCATTAATAAATATTTGGATGTTCATTAATTAACTGTTTTACTCTCACATTAGTTAATAATATTTTGTTTTTTATTTCATACTTGGATCCTTATTCATTTTCACATATTCTTGTTTTTCTATGTCCTCCTTAACCTTCCATTCATATTCATTTTCTTTCAAAATCATAAACCTTGGTCCTTTATTCTCACTTGTCACAACTAATCTCTCTTTTTTTATTTCATCCTTAATTTCTTTAATGACAATTTTTTTACTATTCTTTTTTTATTGATTTCATTATATTTATAAATTTATTTTTATCTACAGATAAAATGTCTATTTCCAATTTATTATCAATAATATTGTAAACCATGCGTATTCTTTGTAAAATACAGTGTTTAAATATAAAGTTTTAATAGTAGATATTTATTTTTTCTCAAGATTCTTTAAATTTAATTTTAGTTATGCAATTCAATAAGCATAAGTTCTCTTGTATAATATTATAAAATAGTATTAGACCTTTTTATTGTCACCGTTTTATAAATAGTTTTGACAAATAAGTGCTTTAATAACAGCATGAAAATAAATATTGAGAAATGTTGTGTTATATCACACCAGAAACTCTACAGTTTTTAATGTAAGTTATTATATAAGGGATCAAAAATTTATAAAAAAAGAATCTTATAATGATATTGAAATGGATTTTGGCAGTAATAATTCCTACAATACACATTATAAAGAAATACAAAAAAAATGTTATAAATCCATAAGAATATACAAATGATAAACACTTCTCCACAAAAACAAAAATTATACTATTTAAAGCTCGAGTACTGCCAGTGATACATTTTAGATCAGAAATATGGGTTAGAAACAATATAACAATAGGAAACATGCTACAGAAAATACTTAACAATATTATAAAATACAGTATATAAATGCAAATCAGACCTTCCTGAAAACATTAAGAATTCATACCCACTCTGACTGACAACTAGAATTAATTACCCTAAAAACCCTGATAAATGAAATTAAAAAAATATTGCAGTTAATGTTCGAGGTATCAATTCAGTGACCAAACTTTTTTTATTAAAAAAGTGGATAAGTAACATATAACCTCATGCTTGGATTGCTTGAGACTAAAATATATAATGGATCCCATATTGACCCTGTTGCTTACCTCATTAAACAGGGCTTCTGTGCCTGCTCTAGGAATACATCTTCACCATCAACTGGAACTGGTCTTGGTGTCACTCCCAGATGCCCATTCTCATCATTCAATATTATTTATATAGACTCAAATCTTTTGATCACCACATTTCATAGCTGTATTACAACATTAAATATTGTATTTATATATATATATATTGTAACGATCCGGAGAAAGTGACTTAATGTGAACTGCACTACGGGGCGCCATCTAGGCACTTTAACCTAGAAAAATTTATAAAGTAGGCAGATAAGCAAGTAAAAAAAAAAAAAAAATTTTTTTTTTAAATATTTTGGTTCCGGTCGTTAGCCCATGTCACTAGCTCAGGGAGCAGCAGAGATTTAATAATATCATATCTTATCTAATTAGATTTCAACATTAAAAAATAAATAAAATAAGTCACTGCCAGTAATTAGCATACAAACATTTATTTATGCACATATATATATATAAGATTTAAAATTATTTTAGTATTAGTTTTACATTTTAACATTTAACATTATTTTTAACTTTGATTTTTGACTTTAATTTACATTTAATTACTATTATATTCTAATTTTACATTTTAATTAAGTTCGCACAGATAAATTTATGAAAGCTTGTTTATAATGTTGAATATAGATCGGTTACATAGATTTCACGGTCAAAAACATTTCAAAGTAAACATAAACGATCAAAATACAAAATTATTGATTACTGACAATTGCGGAGGGAAATTTATATGTAACCCAATAGTATTCACCATAAGATACTTGCATTGTCACCAATAACTTAAAAGACATCCGAATAAATACATTTTAGATACTCACCGTAAGGTATCATTATTTATCGAATGTCTATATATTTTGATCAAATATGAAAACCCAAACATACTTAACCGATAACCAATCCATGCAAGCATCTATAAACAACTTAAATTTAATGCATTTTTATTTAGGGTCAAGTATGAATAGACCACATAGATTTGCATTTGAAAATAAAATATTCTGTCCCTATTTACCTTAGGCTAAAATTCGCAGTCAAACTGGCATCAATCCATCTGATACATCGATGTATTCAATGTAATAAAATACGGCAGCACAAAAGGTTAAGAGAAGAAATTGCCTCTTATGAGATAGGAATATTACATCTATCTGCAAAGAAGAGCAATAAAACAAAAAACTCCATAGAAAGGAACTGCGGTATCCGACTTATAATTCCTTCCATAGGCAAACGGAAGTGTGCGGCATATGAAGCGATTCTGCCCGAGGCGAATCAATATTACATCTACTAATCACACCAATATATCCAATCCATTGACCCAATTTAACCACGAAACAAATAACCTAAGATTACCCTCCCCTAATATAACTTTACAAATCTATACAGCCATTCATGCCCGACTTAAGTTTAACATTTATATAATTAATTTAACGAAAAAAAAAAAAAAATCATGATAAAAACTTAAAGAATAAAAAATAAATAAATGGAAATGATTTTATATAAATAAGAAAAAAAATACATCAAATAACACTATTAATAAAGAATTTAGTTTGGTCAGATAGGATTCTATTTGTAACAATTAAATACTAGGAAAGTTTAAAATTTAAAGTTCTTAGTGTTTTCAAATTAATATTGTTCGTTATATCTTAGAAAGTTCTTACGGTTTTAGAAATGTTCATCTTTTACAATTGCTTGCCGTTTGAAATCCAGCGTTAAATTTCCCGATGATCCTGTGGTCCTCTGAATATAAGAAAAGCGATGTTTCATTTTTCCATTTTATAACAACTGAAGGGATTGAACGTGCGTCCTTCAATCTCTTCTCCCGCACCTCCGCACTAACATCTATCTGTCACATCGTAATAATCATAATAACTCACTAATTAATAATTTCCAAACTTGTCCTTTTTATATTAATGTGAAGGATTGAATTTACATTACGTCACCGATGCGATGGTCCTTTCGCTGCGGTCCGATTCCATAGGGATTTCTTATTTGCTAACAGTTTCTATTGTTTTCCTATCTGACTGATGTTTTTACATTTAAATGCCCAAGGCTGGTTTACATTTAACTAATTAACAATCATTTCCATTTCTGATTAATTACCCTGTTTTCCAAATCAAAAATATATTTAAAGATAAATTTAAAGATATAATTTTATCTCCAAATCTTTTTAAAATTTAGTTTTAAAATACTTTTTCTTTAATAAAGTTTTATTTTAATAATTTTTCATTATCTGTGCGATTTAACATGTACGAGTTTAAGATGATATTTAATTTCAATTTTTAATTCTAAAAGAAAATTTTTAAATGCGAACTTTTTAATTTACTTTCATGTTTAATAAATAAAAAAAACAACAATGTAACGAACGTCTGTGCTTGTTACAATATATATCCCTTTTGGTAATACTGTTATTTCAACTATTATTCTGACAATTAACTCCTTACTTGCTTCTTCATCTTATCCAACTGTGTTAATTGGAGATAATTAATCTTGATTGTCAAAAATTCATGTCAAAATGGTTTTACCTGATAACCTTTCCAATTATGAGGGGCAAGGTTTTTTGCCTTCCAACTCTGTCACATTCCATAATAAGTGGCATGCCTTACTCATCAATCTTTGCTTTTATTCACCAATTCTACATCATCTAATTCAACTTGACCTTAATCCAACACCTTTCTCTGACCACTCTGGACAATCTCTCATCATGAACCTCAATGAACTACACATCTGATTCATTTACGTAAAACCATTCAAATTCTTCTACCCTCACAAACCACAGAGTTCTTATTCTCTGAAACATATATTATGTTGTGGAAATTAGAACAAATAGAACTTGATCCAGACCAAAGGTACCTCACCTTTATACATATAATATCATTCAATATCCAACATCCCACATGCAGTGCACTTCCACCCTCCTGACTTCTGGCATTGGAAGATTAATTGCATACACATATTACATTAATGAATCCTGCACATCATACTCATCAACAGTTGCATGCACTTTCCCATACTTATCAAAAGCCACCAACCAACTTAAAGAATATCTTGCCATTAACAAAAGAAGAATTTGTCTTATTTACCAACATACATGGACCTGGGCATATATTCACTGGGTCCTGGGCACCCCATCCACCCTAAAAGTTCCTAAAGCACTCCAAATTGATGGTAATATGTGTGCACGCAATTAATCCTATGTACCAATATTTCAAGCAGAAGTTACAAATCCACAATGCATTCACATCACCTTCAGACCTATTTAGGCCACCTGATACCAACATCCCAATATAAACCATACAAATTTGCTGAAAAGCTTGCCACTATAAATAATTTATGTCACCCACATTCCAATGGAATCTCAGCTTTTGTTTTTGCCCATCTTAGGCACTTTACTGTACTATACCTCTGTGGTCTGGCAAATTATCTATCCCAAAGGATATATGACATCAAAGGTCTATAAACAATCTCAATTGTATCATTTACCAAAAAATCAGGCTTAACTACTACTCTAAGGTTGGTTAGAGTAGTAGTTTTTTTTTTTTTTTGCTATGACCTTTTAAAAAAAAAAACTACTACTCTAACCAACCTTTGCCAATTTCCATAGGCCACTGGGAATTAAGATACTGGAAAAAGTTGTAAAGGATCATCTAGAGCCACATCTACCTCTAATTTCTAATATGCAGTTTGAAAAAAAGGCTCTTCTGTCATACAGGCACTTTGATCTTTAAAGCAATCTTGAGCTCAGTTCAAAATCAAAAAAAATGCTCCAAATTACAGTTCAGCTAGATATAGAATCTGCATTTGACTCTGTGTTTATTCCCATTCTGATTGATATGCTAGCTAACACTACCATTCCAAGTTCTCTGCTTTACTTAATTACCAACTTACTGCAGTGCAGAGAGATACATATCACCACTCTTAATGGAACAAGTTCACTATCTTTCACCTCTTTAGAATACATCTCCAAGGCTCACCTCTTAGTTCACTGCTCTTCCTTTTCTACATAAATTTCCTATTAAAACATATACAACAGAAATTTACAAGTATCCAAATTATACATACTCACCAATACATTTCCATGCATAACATACATTAATGACATTAATGATGTTACTGTCTTCCTGCCATCTCATAAGCATAATACCATATTGCAAAGCATCCTGAATCATATAATGCCATGTGTAAACTTAAATTTAACATAAGTAAAACAGCAGCATGGTTTTTATTCACCAACAAATACATTCAAACATTCCAGGGAAAGACAATTCCCTTCTTAGGTTTTCCATTTTATATGGATCACTTACAATGAAAAACACCTCACAAAACAAGCTTAAAGAAAATGCACACAGACTACCAACTCTCTCACCAAAGCTTATCTCTCTCTTTATGCAAAAATTCAACTATTTAATATACTCCTAATGACTAAGATTTATTGTTAAATTTTCAAAACCATTTAATTCTGCTATCTTTTTTTTCTGCAATAAGCTATTATGGGGCAGGAAGACAGTTTCAATCTCAGCCAAGAGACTTAGTTGCCCACCCATTAATAATGATCTGAGCCTCTGCAGTACCCAAGTGTTCTATATCCAAAAAAGCCATATATTCAATTGCATCAATGTTCCCAACACTACAATCATTGTTACAAGTGATCCCTACTGTAACAATCCGGAGAAGGTAGTCTAAAAGTATCTGCAACTACAGGGCACCATCTAGGCATTTGAACCTAGAAAAATGTATAGAGTAGGCAGGCAGATACGTAAGTCAAAAAAAAAATTATTATTTTTTTATTTGCATCCGGTCGTTAGCCCATGTCACTAGCTCAGTGGAATAGCAGAAATTTAATAATATAATATCTTATCTACTTATATTTTTTTTAAAAAAAGAATAAAATAAGCCACTGCCAGTAATTAACATACAAACATTTATTAACGCACATATATAAGATTTAAAATTATTTTAGCATCAGTTTACCTTTTAAAATTTAACTTACATTTTTAACTTTGATTTTAATTTACATTTTAATTTTTACAACTTTACATTTTAATTTTTTATAAGTTCACACAGAGGAGTTTATAAAAGTTTGTTTTAAAATGTTGAGTATAGATCGGTTACATAGATTACAACGGTTAACAACATTTCAAAATAAACATAAACGATCAAAATATAAAATCATTGATACCGACAATTGCAGAGGGAAATTTATAAGTAACCCAATAGTCTTCACCATAAGATACTTGCATTGTCACCAATAACTTAAAAGACATCCGAATAAATACATTATAGATACTCACTGTAAGGTATTATTTATCGAATGTCTATATATTTTGATTAAATATGAAAACCCAAAACATACTTAACCGATAACCAATCCATGCAAGCGTCTATAAACAACTTAAATTTAATGCATTTTTATGTATAGACTACATAGATTTGCATTTGAAAATAAAATATATCCCTATTTAACCTTAGGCTAAAATTCGCAGTCAAACTGGCATCAATTCATCTGATATATCGATGTATTCAATGTAATACGGAATACGGCAGCATCAAAAAGATTAAGAGAAGACATTGACTCTCATCAGATAGGAATATTACATCTATCTAATGAGAAGAACAATAAAAAAACTCCATAGAAAAAGGAACTGTGTCTTATAATTCCTTCCATAGGCAAACGGGTGAGTGCGGTATATATATAAATGATTCTGCCAGTAGCGAATCTCCGACTACATCTACTAACTACATCAATATATCCAACCCATTGACCCAATTTAACAACGACACAAATAACTTAAGATTACCCTCCCCTAATATAACTTTAGAAATCTATACAGCCATTCATGCCCGACTTAAGTTTAACATTGATATATTTTAATTTATCGGAAAACAGAAATCATAAATAAACTTAAAGAACAAAATTAAGTAAATGGAAATGATTTTAAATAAATAAATAACAAATACATCAAATAACATTATTAATAAAGAATTTAGTTTGGTCAGATAGGATTCTATTGCATTATTTACTAAAAAGTTTTAAAATTTAGAGTTCTTATTGTTTCAAGTGAATATAAAGTTCTTACGATTTTTAAAACGTCCAACTTTAACCATTGCTTGCCATGAACGTGAATTCCCACACCATCCTAAAGAGGTTGATATTCTGAAGGCCAATTTATTTATCCATCCGGAGATTTTTGCTTTAACTAGTCCTCAATGTAGAAAACGATAGTTCATTTCTCTTTCTTTCTTAGCAGAACTGAAGGGATTGAAGAGTGCATCTTTTCAATCCCTTCTCCTTCACTTCAGCACTAACACATATCTGTCACATCATAAATAATCTATCATCCTTAATAATTTCCAAACTTGTCTTTTTATATTAATTTGAAGGATTGAATTTACATTGCGTCATCGATGAGATGGTCTTTTCGCTGAGGTCCGATTCCATTGCTTTTCTCTTCATTGGCTATTAGTTTCTATTGTTTTCCTATCTGACGGATGCTTTTACATTTAAATGCCCAAGGCTAGTTTACATTTAACTAATTAAAACAATCATTTCCATTTCTGATTAATTAATGTGTTTTCCAAGATTAAAGATATTTTTTGTCTTGCGTTGTTAGCTGAGAGATATCGCAGCCGCCATGCAAGCAAGTAGTTGGTTGCAGATGGTTGTGGGTTCGCGTCCCGGCCGATGCTATGACATATGAAAAAAAAAAAAAGAAAAGATATATTTTTATCTCTAAATCTTTTTAAGTTTTTGTTTTTAAAATACCTTTCTATTTTTAATAAAGTTTTATTTTAATAATTTTTTTTTTATCTGTGCGATTTATATATACGAGTTTAAGATGATATTTAATTTCAATTTTTAATTCTTAAAGAAAATTTTTAAATGCGAACTTCTTATTTTAACTTCATGTTTAGTAATAAAAAAACAATGTAACGTCATCTGTGCTCGTTACACTACTGATATATCATTACATTTCTAACCACATTTTACCAATCTATCGGTATCTAACAGATCAACATTTTCCATGACTTATAAATACACATACTGGCAAACATATGCTATACTATATCTAGAGATCAACAAAGATTTTTTTCCTATGCTTGGTATCAATAACTGCCAGCTACTCCCCTTCTTCAAAAGATGGTCCTTGGAGCCTAAATTTTTTGATTTCCCAATTCATCTTAATCTACGTGCATTGCCAACATTGTATTTTCTCCAGCATTGCTGCCTATATAAAAATATAAACCTATTCTGCACCTTATATAATGCGGCAGAAGAAACTCAACAACATCTCTGTCAGCAGTGTCAAACCCTCAACCCAATCAGGACTATCATGCTAAATACCTATAGATGACCAGTTGCATCTATATAACAACTAATTCAATCCTATCAGAAGACACACCCACAGCACATGCAACAACTTTCATCCTATAAGCATGCAAGTGCCCTTGTTGCATCTTTGCCATTAGCAAGAACACCAGAAGACATCCAGTTACATTCATCAATAAGCTCCAACAAATCGAGGCCTGGGACAACCAAGATGGCAACACCAGGTATTCATGCTGCCACCTGGCCACTACATAAACAACCATTCCATGTATAATAGGTCATAATCCAACAATAACCTCATTGAATAGCATTCAATGGTACCATCCATTACTTTTAATGAAACTCAACTTCACTAACTGTTTTGAAATCCATACCCCATTGGACTATAGAATTTGTTCCACATCTATCAAATTCTGCTGGATGTCACCATGTGGAATTCTACTCTGAATTAACTTTATTCATTGTACAGTACCCATGACTTGATTTTGTGCTACATAAATTACAAGTTGCCACCCTACTATACTACTGGATTAACAATTAAAAGAACAGCAATCAAGATTAACTTAGTGACTGTAAATAACTTTTTAATATGACACCAGATTTGCACCTGTAACCTTTGCAATCAATGTTATGTAATGTCATGTAACTTAAAGGATTAATAAAGATTATTGTTAAAACATACTACTACTTCTAATAATAATAACAACAGAAAGAACAATAATAATAATGAAATGGTAATCCTTTTATCCCTCACCATTACATCTTCAGCCTGAGTACCAACTCTATCTGTGCTAGGTTCAAACCTAATTAAAATGGATATATAATGGTATTATCATGGCTATATGTGTGATATTATATATGTACATATGAATAAATGCTGTAAATACACATTACATTAATTATTACACCAGATAATTTTTTTTTTTAAAAAAAAAAGTGTTATATTACAGATTTAATATTATAAAGTCAGCTTATTGATTTGTTTCTTAATAAATTCATATGTAGAGGTATAATCCCACCTATATATATATATATATGGTGGCATGATCCAATTTTTATTAAAAGTCTTTTAGTTTTATTAAAGTCAAATAGTTGTAAACAAAATTTGCATTAAACTGCCACATTTATGGAAAAAATAAAGAAATATCAATTTAAGTTTGAGTAATTGTGCTACTCTAAGTTGTTTACACTATTAAACAGCCTGGGGGAAAGTTATAAAACCTTGAAAATTCAAACTAGTTTTAAAATCAACATGTACAATCTAATATAATTCCTTAAATTAATGGTTTTTCAGATAAAATAAATTCTCATGATTAAGTGCTTGAATCTAAGGGTATAAATAAGCCATATTTTAAGCTTGAGAGGGAATCCATTTTATAGTAGCCTTTACTAATATACTCCACACCACTCTATTTTTTGAATATGACTGACTAAAGAAGGCAAGGTTTTGCTGTTTTTCCATGGAAGAATGGGCAGGTTTACTGCCATCTGATGCCTTAACCACCAGAGCACTGCAAGATGAAATTCTACAACCATAGTCTGCTGCAAGAAGAAAGAGAAGACATCAGAAACCTGCCCAAGAAAGACTATCACCAAGCCTGAAGTCCAAGTGCCTATGTCTCCAGCTGAAATACATAATGAAGAATATGAATCCAAAATGACAGAGCTCTGTATTTAATAGCTATTTAATTTTAAAGCCTAAATCTAAAGCTATCTAAAATGTAAATTAATTTATGAATGTTAATGTTATTATAAATCCGATCTAAATTAAATAATCTTTTTTTAAAGTATGTAACTTGTCTAATCACCTTATATCTCTTTATTTAAAACAAATTAATATCTTCCATAACTGTCGATTATCTATCATTGCAGTTATACCTATATTTTCTTTATGATTGTTTTAAAATGTATTTGATATTGATTATATGCCAATGTTTCAAAACAGTGAGCCATTAATTTTATTAAAACTTTAGAGACGATATAATTAAGATTATCTTCATATAATTATTCCTTAATGTTACTATGTATGCATGCTGTTTCAAAATCCTATATTCAGAGTAATAACAAATCGCTTTGCACTTGTTATTACTATTAAATATTTGTTTAATGTAAATGCATAATGTGGTTCACTCATAAAGTTGAATTATGATTTTAATTAATGTTAATAAGTAATGGACTAGCCTTAGGTCGATGAGTAAGTATATTTGTTAAGTTTTTAGTAAACCCCTTCAAATATACTTTTCCCTCCTTAATTAATGATTACAATGTAGATTGAAACATGTTAACAAGATTGAAAGATAATTATTCCTTAGATAGCATATATGTAAAATACGTATTTTGCGGGTTCATCCGTGTTAGATTGAAACATGTTAATAAGATTGAAAGATAATTATTCCTTAACTAGCATATATGTAAAATACATATTTTGCGGGTTCATCCGTGTTAAAAAACTTTTAATATTAATATACTGATGTTTTGACTTGGTCACAAAGTCATCCACAGAGTTATAAAAGGTAGAAAGACGATTGTAGAGGCGCTACAATCACTGATTTGAATAAAACATTAAAATTCCACCAATAGCAAAAATGTTAAATTTAGGAATGTTTTTAAAAAAAATCTTTCCAAATAGGAGGAAGTTTGCATGTATCATCTCGCTTATTGATACTATCTGGCCTTTTAAGTATCTCAATGGCTTCTCTAATTTTGCACTGGTAGAGATTATCACATCTGGATATGATCCTGGTACTTCCTCCTATTTGGAAAGATTTTTTTAAAAAACATTCCTAAATTTAACATTTTTGCTATTGGTGGAATTTTAACGTTTTATTCAAATCAGTGATTGTAGCACCTCTACAACTGCCTTTCTACCCTTTATAACTCTGTGGATGACTTGTGTGACCAAGTTGAAATGTCAGTATATTAATATTAAAAGTTTTTTAACACGGATGGACCCACAAAATATGTATTTTATATATTTAACCCGTGCAAATCTTCATTTTAATATATATATATAACACTAGTTAAGACTTGGCTACTGTTAACCGAACTGATAAATCTATCATTCAAGCACACTTAATCTTAAATGTTATATTATTATTGCTTGGCAGAACAGATTTTGATTAAATATGAATAATAATTAATGTTTTGCTGCTTCTTTCAAAGTGGGACTTTGGTAAGTCCATCCCAATTTCTTCTTTTGAGGATTGGCACTGGTAAGAACTGAAGTTGAATACCAGGAAAGTCCTGCGACCTTGAACTCAGAAAGTTCATCCCACATACAGCAGAATGCTCAGTCCCAGGGTACCAGTGTTGGTTACAAGAACTCCTGAACAGAACAATCAGTTCACAGGGTGCTTTATAATAATATTTGCCAGTGCTATAGCACTTGTTGGAAATCTAGAATAGCCAATCCTACCTTCTCTTGAATTCATATTCAGAATTAGTCTGCACTCTTCTCTTGATTCCTAAGTTCAATCTACTCAGCAAGCTGGTTTATATGCCCATATGTTACTTATAAATATATCTTTAGTATAAGTATTATAATGAATAATCTACTGAGGGCTAGTGTAATTATGTATGAAAGAGCAACCATAACTTTAAAAGTAAGCTGGCATTTTTTTTAGCATAATGAATGATCATTTACGTACACACACATGTTAATTAATATGTAAGATGAGAGTAATTTGACAATATTCTCATCCACTATAATATCTTTGTGCATTCACTACAAGTTAAATTATGTTCTTTTGTTAATATTTCTTACATTAATCAATCAATAAATGTATACTTAAATTAATTTGATTTCAGTTGATTTCTAACAAATTTCAATCCTAGTTCTTTATCTAATATAGATGAGCGATCTATGCAGTAATGATGAATTATGAACATTACCTCCAACACCATGCCATTAGCTTACTATAATTTAGTTAACTTATGTGTAGTTAACCCCTGAGTCTCACGTTTCTCCCTGCCCTATGCCGGTCATGAAGAAATGGAAACTCAGTATAATCACAGGTATGTCATTTGTAAGGTGCTGAGTCATGGAGTACTAATAAAGAAGTTGAAGCCTGGTCAGATTCAGGACTTCATTTCCACTCTGGTCAGCTTTGGTATCTCTTTCTGGATTCTGTTACACAAAAGTCTAAATTGACCATTACAACAACAACAACAACAACAATAATAATAATAATAATAATAATAATAACAATAGTAGTAGTAGTCTAAATTGACCATTACAACAACAACAACAATAATAATAATAATAATACTAACAATAGTAGTAGTAGTAGTAGTAGTAGTAGTAGTAGTAGTAGTAGTAGTAGTAATCATGATAATAATACAAGCATTATAAGATTTTAAAGTTAATATTAGTCTGAGTAGTATAAAATATAAATAGAAGTCAAAATAAAAGTTAAATGTATGTAAATGTAATTACTTTGAGAAGGTTTTTTTGAAATGAATTGAATTGTATATTTGCTCCTTCATAAGATTGCTTCCATATCAATGTGTCTTTTAGTTACTTTTTAAAAGAAAATAAATGAAATAAATATATTAATAAAATGACTGTATGTGACCCAAAGTTTATAAAGAATGATTGAAAATTCAATATGATAACTTTTTTGATTAGCAATTATTTTCATAAAACTCCATGGTTTGTACTCTATATTTATGTAAGAATTTACTGCTGGATAAAATTTTAGAATATAATCATTATAATATTTATATATGTGATAAATAATGTCTTTTATTTATTAGTCTCAGTAATACTAAACTCAAATCACTGTCATACTGGTCAAATCTAATATTATGAATTGGAGTTGCATTTCAAAAGAATGAACTGAATTCTCATTGTTGTTCCATAATGTCACATTGGACTTAGTATGTCATTGGTTTCAGATTTAGTGCTTCTCAAAACTGTTAATGAAACTTTATTATTTATATAAAAAAGCAGTTTATTTCACATACATTTAAACAATATTTTTTTTCCCACTGTATTTATATACATCAAGAAATGGTAGTCTTACAAGAAAATATGCACATTTATGTTCAAATGTAATTCTGAAAGAAGCATTTTGATTTTTTTTATATTCTGTAATATATTATTTAGAGGTGATTTAAAATTTTATATTGAATATTAAATTTTTTTATCTGCTACACTACAAATTATTTTAAAGGCGTCTAAATTATTTTAATTATTTATAGTTAAGAGAAAAAGGGAATATTTGTTTTTATTTAATAATTGATGCACATACAAAAGCAGAAAAAATGAATATGCATTATTTATTGTTAAAGACATAAGTTTTTATAATATTTTCTACATGTATTAAGACAGAAAACCTTAAATGTAAATTAAAAGTTTTTAAAGATTGTTTTTTTGCATTATTCTATTTCCATCATATTTTTAAATATAATATTGTTTCTAATAGTTTGATTTTTAAAAATTTTCTTTAATAACATTATTGAGCTATATTATTTTATGCTATAACTTTCTTTGAAAAAGTAATAGATACCAGATGGTATTGTGATCATATCTTCAACTAGCTTTGATTACTGATCTACATCAGTGAGATTTATAGTACACATATTTATCAAGCATTTACTATTTTCAATTTATTAAAGATAAAAACTTTAACGTTTCAATAACCTCAAGTTTTAAACACAACTTTTGTACAAGAAGTATTTGTGGTATTAGATCAGCTGTTATATGTTTTAAAGATGTCAATTTGTGAAACATGATATATACTTAATAAACAATGGCAAGTGGATGCACTAGTCACAAAGGCTATTCAAAAATGAATTTGACAACAATCATTTTTATCTTAACTTTTGACTTTAATGTATGGTGTGCATTTATTACATCTTTTCCACTTTTCCCATTATTTTTTACATGATTTCATCTATTATCTTTTCTTTGATTTTTTTATTCCATATGCAGCTTTGAAAAACAAACTTCATTCTGTTTCATTTTTATTTATAACAATGACTTTATTCTCTCTTGTTTTTGACTAATTTTAAAAATATTATCATCTTTATTTTTAATCTCTTTGTATTTCTTTACATAAATAAATATTGGCTTACAATGATTTTGTAATTGTATTTAATTCTCATAAACTTTAATCAAATCTTTCTTTTATGCTTTTTAAATTGGATAAATAACTCTGGATTAAAATAATAATTTATATGAAAAAAAAATTGAATTAATTAAAAATTTGTAATGAATATTACAGAAAAGAATAAAAGTTGTTAATTTAATGCTGGATTATTGTTCATCATGTTTTGTAAATGGTATCATACAAAACATGGTGATCCTCCAGTTTATATAACAGCATTTGTGGAATATTTACCATTTGAAGTACTGTAGCTGGTAGAAAATATAATATATTTATTGTAATGATATCTTTACAATTTAAATCTTATCACTCACTACCAAATCCAAATCATTTTTTTATAACCAACTAAATATATATTTTTAGTTATAAAATATATAAATCCATACACATATATGAATAATTTTACAACACAATTATGT
This sequence comes from Epiperipatus broadwayi, assembly GCA_028023455.1. Classification (NCBI taxonomy): domain Eukaryota; kingdom Metazoa; phylum Onychophora; class Udeonychophora; order Euonychophora; family Peripatidae; genus Epiperipatus; species Epiperipatus broadwayi. The sequence goes on along the minus strand of JAQFVV010012475.1, from coordinate 2,491,639 downwards.
AATTAAAGTATTAAAATTTTATTATCATAATACAAAATTTAAACCCTATATGGAAGGGAAATTGTAAGGGTTACTTACAATCTTGTTAACCTTACTTATTTAAATTTATTTAAATGCACATTCATTACGTAAATAATATTATTACTTACTTATTTAAGTAAAAGCTCAAAACATAAACTGAAAAATATAAGTAAGTTTATGAATAATAAATATATATTTTTTCCTTAAAATATATAAAATCTTAATAAAGAAAGTCAATTCAAATAAAGTTTTAATAAAATTAAAATATTAAAATGTTTATTTTATATAATTCGTATTTATATATATAATAATTATTATTTAAGTTGACTAGCCATAATAATCAAGATGTAAACTTGGAGATAATCTTTAGGTCAAGTGGTATCTTAGCAACTAAACACAAAGGAAATAAAATTTAGAATTTAATTATACAATTATTAATTATAGTAATTTCAACAATAGTCAAATATGAAATAGTGAAATCAAATAGTATATTTAAAACATGCTACCGGAAATCAATTCTACTATAAAGGCTGGATCAAATAATTTCATAATTAATCCTATCTTTTGCCAATGAACTAGCCACTACGCAGAAGTCATTTTGCTGTGTTCACATTCCAAACGTATTAAAAGATGGATCAATAATTTGAATGAATCTTCTTGTTGATAAAATTTTTATTAGAAAGGAACTCTAATTTCACTCAATAAAAAGAGTAAATAAATTACTATTTAGTATTATCAATTATAATTTCAAAATGAAATTATATATATTTTTATTTATTAATTAGAGGAACTCATAATAAGATCATTCTAAATTGAAATCATAAAGATGATAAATTTCATCAAAAAACATGTATGTATGTAAATTAAATTATATTAAGAAGATAATACGTGTATAAAATGTGTCTTGAGTAAAGACCATTTTGCCATAGGATCAAATGCTGTTTGATCTGAAAATAATGCAATTCTTTATTCCTACTGAAATGCCTAAACTACATGCATATTTCATCTATATAATTAAAAATTTAATTTATATCAAAATATTTTATGGAAAAAGATATATAAGAGGAAGAATTCTGAACATCAGAGTATATTAATTGACTCACTAAAGATTGATAATGAGGGAATAAAGAACTTTATCCTCAATGAACATTAAGAACTTTATTCTTAATGGACATTATTTCATAAATTATGGAAATGAATAGGACAATACCATAAACTTTTAATACATCTTATTGTTATGTGTGTCATCAGATTCGGACATCTAATTTTATTCCCTTTGCTTCCAAAATCTGTTTATGTTGAAATATTCCATTTAAGAAAGTTATTAGATGAAGAGAAATGGAATGATCATTGATTTAAATATTTTTTAAAAAATAAAATTTAGGTCTTCCCTATAAAGCGACTTGACAGAATTAAAAATAACTTAATATGGAAGGAAGATTTTATTATTCATATTGATTTCATTCTTGACAGAACAGAAAATTTTGATTATTACTAATATAATTAATTTAGTAATATTTGTTTATTATTCTTTGTGTAAATGATTAACATTCTTGGGTGAAAGATCTCTATTTCATAATAATGACTACACATAGAAAGGGGTTCCTATAAAATTGGCTATTTTTATAATAGCATGTTGAAACCGCTCGAGGGCATAATTTTTATGTAAATAAACAGAGTTATAATGTTACCGGGCCATTGTTGTTGTTTTTTTCAACTTTAAAGTGCTTTTGGATTTAAAAATAAAATCATAAAGAATGCAATTTATTTAAAAGAAATAAAAAAATACATTTGGATAAAGATTTTTTTTCTAAAATGAAATTTGTAATTTTAACAAGAATAAAAACAAATCAAAACAATATTGTGGTGACGCAAATCAAATTTTAACATGAAGAAAAATAAATAATTTCTCCAAAATAACATTGTAGCTCACGCAAATAAAATTGTTAATTTTAACAAAAATAAATACCCCCCCCCAAACAACATCGTGTTCATGCAAATATAATTTGTAATTTTAACAAGAATCAAAAAATGAAAGAATTTCTTCCAAACAACATCATGGTCAAAAAGAAAACCAGGATTTTTGATTGGTCTTGCGATTTATCTCACGCAAACGTGAATTTTAGCATGATTTTATAAAAATCACACTTATACTGCTTCTTTGATGATTGATTAAAGTGTCACCCTTGTCTAGAGAAGCGGGTCAAAGTTTCCACAATTTTTATTACCTCATGCTACATCATTGGATTTGGAAAATAATGACTTGGGCATGCGAATTTGAACAATTTGGACAGTCAATACTGTAGCGAATATTAATATTGGATTGTTCGTAGAAACTGTGTAACACAAAGTTTATCATAAGCAGCAGGTAATAAACATCCTACTGTCTGTTCTGTAAATATCTGCACTGTAAATGTTAAATAATGAGATTGTTCGTAGAAACTGTGGCAGAATAATAATACATCCTATTTCTGTGCTGTAGCATACAAATAGATACCATAGTGAAATGCTTTAATGGGATTGTTCATAGAAACTGTGTACCACAAAGTTCACCGTAAACGACGGCGTCCTTCTGCGGCAGAATAAACATCCTATTTCTGTGCTGTAGTATAGAAATAGGTGCTGCAGACAAGTAAATGGACTATTTCTATGCTTAACCATTGGAATAGAACATTATCTAGCAGCGTGGTCACTTAAATGACATATTTCAGTGCATTTGCACAGAAATTATGCCATCAAGCGGTTTCAACATGCTATTATAAAACTACCTAAAATTGGGATTCTTATACAAGGATTGGATAATATAAAATCTTCATTTATACATACAATGTTCATATTAAATTTAGCTAGTTATTATTATTATTATTATTATTATTATTATTATTATTATTATTATTATTATTATTATTATTATTATTATTATTATTATTATTATTTTTATTATTATTATTATTATTATTATTATTATATTTATAAAATTTTATTTCTTGTTTTACAATTTATTAAAATTTGGTCATGTTATGATACATATCTACTATGGGGATATGGGAAGGCATCATTTTAATTTGATATTATAAAGTAGTAGAAATGTATGTAACACACTTATTATAATATTTTTTATTCATTATTTGAAATAAATTTAAATTGTTATCTATTAATAAATATGTTTAAAATTTGTTTTAAATTCAAGGGGGTCTCTGATTTATGTTAATTATTTATTTTTCGCAATAAATTATATATGAATACACACACCCATATACATATATCATATTAATTTAATGTCCTGATAATTTTGTTGAAAATAATTTTAAAATCGATTAAATTATATTAAGTAACACCCGAAGAAAGTTAAATGTAAAAAACTAGCCTGAGTTCGAATACTGAGCATAACGGAAACATCTATAAAGGTGAAGGTTGAATGAATTAGTCTAAATTGCATCTGTATTGAATATTTAATTTTAAATTATCTTGTTTGAAATGGATTCAATCTTGGATTAAAGTTAAATTATATCATTCATAGTATCCTATATGAAGACCCTTAATCCAATTATAGTTAGATATGACCACCTTGATTTCTTTAAGGGATCTGGACCATTACATTATATTGTAAAGGTAGAAAAGTGAAATCGATGAGAGAGGTTTTATTATGTGTCCAAACATTGGATGGCAAATTTATACCTGAAGAAAAATGAACAAGCGAAAGAGATTCTATTGATATGCCCTAACTTTGAATGGCAAAATTGTACTACTATAAAAATGAGAACATGAGAATTCCTCTTGTTAATGCTCCAAGTTCTTGAGCAATTTAAATCTGTAACAGTTCAAAATAAGAAAACCTTTAATTAATATTTTATATTATAATAAAATACCAAATCTGTAATAATGTAAATAGGCTAGCTAAAATTAATAGTGCTGTACAAATTAAGATAAACCAAATCTAAAATGGAATAAAATGAGTAAAGATTAGCATGTTCTATTAATAAAACAATCTAAAATATATATTGGATTAATATCTTAAAATTTATTAATAATATTTATATACAAGATAAGCATCAACCTGATTGGATGCCAATATTGTCTACACAATATAAAACATTTGAAAGTTATGACAATTTATATTGGTGTTCATTCATAAATAATCCTTTTACTGCTATATGCTAAATTTATACTATATTAAAAAATTAATAAAGTTATTAAGTTTGATGATTATATAAAATTTTATTATAATAATTTATTAACTAGCTTTTTTACCAGTGAATGTTCATTAAACATTAGACTTACTTTAATCGCTACTGAACTTAGTACAATGATAAGATTTATATTATTTGCTAATTATATTTTTGACATTTATGCTTGCAATGAGAATCTAAATTATAATTATTCTGTAATATTTCTATTAATTGACTAAGATTCTTAACTCAAATTTAATAAATAAAAATTTTATTCACAAAATTAATAAGACAAATATGCTGTAATAATTTTTAAATGAATGTATTATAGAATATTATATCTATATAAACTATAACATGGTTCTAAACACTAGATATTTTTTCTCAAACTACAAGAAAATAATCATTTATTTATTGTCTCTAAGAGACAATATATATGTATAAATCAAATAAAAGAGAATATTAATTTGTTAGAGTTTGGTTAGTGAACATTTATCAGCAAGCAAAGCAGAGTATTAAATAAAATCTATTATTCAGAGTTATTAAAATTTTATTTTATTTTGTTATACATATATATTGAAGCAGTCAATCTTAGCTTAAGATTGAGCTTCATAGTTCCATCTACTAACCTGTGTTTAAACCCTATATCCCATCCCGCTCCTTTTGTCATGTATGTATATTTTATGTATACATTTGAGATGTGCACCTACATTATAAAATTTTAACTTTTAAATTAACATTTTTATTATTATTAATTTTATGATTATTAATTCTTTTTATTAAAATACATAGGCGCGGCTCAAATATATATACATAGGAGCAAAATACTAACAAAAAAATGATTTTTTTTGTAAATATTTTATTATATGTCATTTGTACAACTTTTTCTTTTTAAAGTATTTTTTCTTTTAAACTGTATATTTTGTAAAATCCAATATGGAAGATGCTACAGTTGATTGTCTAAAAATAATTAAAGGGTTGGAAACACTATTGTTTTAATCTGGGGAAGGTATTTTTGATTAAAGTTTTTACTTAAAATGGGATTAAGATTTTCTTTTATTATAAACATTTTTGTCAAATCTATTTCTAATTTGGAAATAGATTTGAATTTATTTTTGGACGTTATCTTACTGTTGCATCTTCAAAAACAATCGATAAAGGAAAAGTAAGAATTTTTAAATCAGAGATTAGATTGTAAAGCTAAAACTAAGTGATTACATTTCAAAAACACCTGAGCAAAAGTATAAAATGGCTGAATTTTGAGGACAGATGAGATTAGCTACTATTGAAAGGACTGCCCTGAACATAATCCAAGCTGGTTTAAAATGTAGTCCACCACCCTTCTCAGCCCTGTTGGGTCATCATCTTTCATGGTCTTACCATCCTGCTGCCCAAGAGTGAAGTAAAAGCCCGACCTAAGAATTTTAGAATGCTAATAGAAGTTTGCTGCCCTGAAGAACTTGCATTTCAATTGCCATGCATGAGCTGGACTTTTTAATATGAACTCTTAAAATTGTGCAAGGTAAATTATTTCAAACCGCCACCATTTAAATTAAATCTAGCTTGCCTATCTAATCTCAAACTCTATCTCTCCTAAATGTATAATTTAATTTTGTAACTTTTCTAAAATGTAATTTGCTTAAATAATTTCTTTAAATCTAATTCTCTCTCATATGCTCACCTTCTTTAATTTTGGTGCGGTCATTTATTTATAGTTATTTATCACTTAATTTTATATGTCTATTTTAGTTATTATTAATATGCTAATTTCAAACAATCTGACACAAGTTGAATTTCTAAAATCTTTTCTTCTTTTTAAGTATACCTTCATGAATTAAGGTTTTTAACATCCATTTAAAACAATGCATTATTAATTAATACATTCGCAGATTGTTTTAATATAAAAAAAATACATTTGTTTAACTCTGGATTTTCTACCTGGAGTGAATCCAGAACTCAAGCTAATTAATGCTTTGAAACCTCATTTATTTTATAAATGTTATTCAATTCTGAAAAGGTGACTGATTAGTTTTTTTTTTATAACTGCTAGTTTTATTTTTACTTACTCTTAAAATATCAAATACAGTACTGATATATTCCAGTTGTTGTAAAATCAACAAAGGTGGGATTGATTTATTTTAAATAGCAGAAAAAGAGATGGGGATAAATCTTAATGTTTCTATTACTAAATAAAATCTTCATGTATATTTTTTATCTAAATATCTCTCTCTCTCTATATATATATATAACTGCATAGCATATTATTTATATAAATTATAGCATTCAAACAAGGGTCATCTATTTTAAAGCAGTAAATTATATTTCTTGTCATTAGTGACATTTACCCTTACTGCATTACTGACATTTGGCCTTATGTTTGTGATTGTATATATGTGCTTCTTAATCTGGGGGTTACGACAAGTTCGAACCCATAGATTTCTTCTCGTATCTCATTCCATAGATAGTTGAGCTATCTGGAACCACATTTATTTTGTATGAAATGCCTCTGGCAGTGATTCCTGTAAGTTTGGCACACGCTATGCATACCCACTTTCTTCATATAAAAGGCCTCTGGTGGTAATCCCTAAGTCTGGCACATGCTATGCTTATCCACTTTCTTCATATCAAAGGCCTGCATGTCGGCGATGACCAGGGCATGTCTATCCACTTAGTTTTCATTCAGAAGCATGACATTTTCTGTTATTTTAGGCTATTATGTCAGCACTGCAAACTTCTTCGTATTATTTCTTTTGCTTCATGACCCAGTTTTAATGCTCTAATATTAAAAGTGCGCCCTGCTCAAAATATATATAAAAATGCCAAATATTACTAGCTAGATTAATTACTAATATTATGTTAGTTTTATTATACAATCCCATCATTGTATTTTGTTATTTATCTATTTAAAAGTATTTACCTAGGGGAAAATAAAGCGTTCTTCTTACCAGCACTAATTAAAAGAATTTTTACTAAATATTTTGTCATAGAATTAAATGTAATTTTCAAATGTCTTTTATTTATTTTCACGACCGTAATGGTGTGAAAATAGCTTATATTATATCTGTAATGAATCTCGGAATGCTCCCCGAAATAATGATAGTCACCATGTTTCAGAACCGTATATAAAAGCATTAATAGTAATTTTATGTAATCCTTTTAATAAACGATTGGCATCTTAATGTTGGACCCACCAAAGATGTGTGCTTATTTATTATATATTATTTAGCTAATAAGCTAATAAAGAGCATATGAGAAATAATAGCATGAATGACACTATGTAATCATCAACCGCTTGCTCATTCAAGCACATACTAATGTTTGCAATTAATTTACAAATGTATATTAATTTGTCAGTATATTAAACTAATTTTTATTGTATAACTTCTCTGAGTTGTTTGAATTTCTCTTTTCTCCACTTCCAAAAGTACAGCCATGGGTTCGAATTCAGGCTGGTCCTTGATCTAAATCTCAGGCTTGACTAGGTTTGAAGTACAGTTTGTCAAGTTAAGCTCTTGAAAGAAAATACCATTATTTCGACAAACTTTGAAGTACATTGTCAAGATAAACTCTTGAAAGAAAATTTGTTCAATCTCAAACTGTACCTTGACAATGGTGAATGCTAGTTCATTGAAATATTGATAAATAATAGAAAATAACACACAGTTTTACCTAAAAAATAATTTATTTACACCATACAACCATGAAAACATTAAATATAATATAATATATATATATGTTCATTTTCACACATGTATATGTGAGATGACTTAAAACATAAACAATATTAAATCAAATATGATTACATAAATAAAATGTTCAACTTGTTTTATCAAATGATAAGATACTGATCAATGTCTATACAAGCAAAAGTTCGATTATCTTTTAATTACTTTCTATGAAGAAACTGCACTGAGACAATTAATGGAATAGTGATGTGTTTACACACAGAAATTCCATATAAAGTGTGTTTAAATGTATATGTAGTTTATCAAAATAATTCTTATTGCATCATGACAAGATTTCACACTAGTTAATGTTAAGTAGCAGTAATTCATTTATCCTTATAAAAATTGATTAGGTGGTTATTTAGATTCCTAATTCCTTCACTTGAAATTATAATCCTTAACAATACCATTTATTTTCTTGGTAAACAACAAATATATAAATGCATAATACATCAACTCACATAGCGAGTTAAACTTTTCTCACCTTTTTAAAAACTTATAATTATTTCATTTGATGAGTTATTATTATTATTATTATATTTTATTCTTGGCAAATTATTAATACACTGGTACTTCACATATAGATGCACATGGGTATTAAGTTACATGTTTGTAAATGAGCATTTTAAAATTTTTTCCCAGAACACTCCAGCAAATAAATTCCATTTTAATTGTTATTTTAGGTTCCCCTCAATAACTAAGTTATTTTTGAAGTAATCATCAATTTTTTATTCAGCCCTTCATATTGTTATTTTACTTATTTTAAAAATATATATAGCACTTTTAAAAAAATATTTATTGCAAAAACCAACATTAATTGAAGTGGGTGATATACATAATATATATAGACAATCAAGTGAGAAAAATGTCAATGTTTTTGAGATCATTACTTAGACACTGTTGTTATTGATTCACTCAAAATTTACATCTTTTACTTAAAAGATAAATATTGCACACTAATTAGATTTCATTTGAATAAAATTAGTGTCTGTAACAATGTGTCTTCTTTTTTTTCAATAGATGAATATTTTAAAATAAAATTCTAAAAAACAGTTGAAAATCTCTTCTTTAAAATAAGATACTTTTGTTTGTTTTAATATATTTTTAAGTAGTCAATATTCCTTTGAACATTCACAATTTAAAATTTATATGATAATCTCATATTTAAATAAGCATACATGCATGCACATATATGTATACACACATGTGATAATAATAATTGTTAATTATCTTAATCTATTGCTTTAAAATGGGTGAATAGGCAAAACATTATTGCAGCTTTTATTAAAATATATACATCTTTAAATTTATAGTTTTATAATAAAATTCTACACATTATTTTTAAAAGAGACATAAATAAATCACTAATTGTTTTTTTATATTTCAGTGTGACTATAGTAACCTCAAAATTAAGACAAAATATTATTTAAGGATTTTAAACATTTATTAATATACAAAATCATGACAATAGTTTATATATACATATGATAATGCCCATTCAAATCTAATTCTGGATGGTACCATATATAATAAAGTAATGATAAATAATTGAGTAGTTTGTCTCTGGTGATGATATGTTCAAGGTCTGAAAATTCCTACATTGAGCTTTGATCCAGAAACCTTTATTTTTTAACTTCATTTCTCTGCTATTGAATTAAATTGTATGGAGCAAGGATATATATATATATATTGTAATGTTTAATTATATACGTTGCAAATATATTGGCATTTGGTAAAAGCTAAAAAAATAAAAGTAAATTTAGATTTTTTTTTTGACTAATTTTTTTTTTAAAAAAAGTTAAATTATTCTTTCATATTTTTTTTTTATGTAATCAGAAATAAAAGTAGAATTGGAGAGAACAAAAGAATTCCAAAAGCAAGTAAAAAGATAAGCTAAAAGAAAAATATTTTAGCTAATTAAACATGGCCGAAAACTTGATAAAAAAAGAGAACTTTATGACGTAAAGTTTATAAAAAATCTACAAGATTATTAAACACAAAACGCCATGATAATAGCATGCGCAGAAGTCCAAAAATGACCTCTAGTATAAAAAGGAGGGGTTTGATTGGCGGAACATCTTGTTCGTTGGTTTCTCTAGTTGGTCTTGGATAACAATAATATATCCAAGATCGCTCTTCGCTGAAGTAATTCGGCATGTCAGAGTGAACCAGAGCTTCTGAAGACATCGTGCCTGAAGATGTATACCAGAAAAGCTTTCGTGACTGACTAGGAGAATGGACCACAAGATCAATTAATAATCAAAGGCCGTGAGCTCATTTTAACCCTGAAAAACTATGCATAGTTATCTACAACCATCGTGAATTCACTAAAACTTACCAGTAAGTTATGCTTCATTATCCTGATTGTGACAAATTTAAGTGTTCACAAACAATTCTTAAAAATATACATATAAAAGGATCCTGATAGTGACTTTAATTTAATTGATCAAGAGACTCTTATTTAATCAAGAACTTTTTAATTGTTAACTGTTATTAATTTTTATTAATATTTCACATCTGAATTAAATGTGTTCTCTCTAATTTATTTGATAAATAATTTACTTCAAACATTTTTTTTTATCTACTAGAATAAAAATATTTCTAATACCTATTTTCATTTGTGCGTTATTAATAATAGTTATTATTTTTTATTATTAAATTTATTATTAGTTTAATAAGATTTAAAATGTAATTTACCTTTGCCATTATGTTTCAATAAGCCCCAGAATAATAATCTTAAAAAAAATAATTCTCGTTACGGTATGATGCAATACCGATTAAGTTAAAAGTATTTTTTCTTTTTTGATCTATGAGATGATATTTGACTATTTCAGTGGACACTTTAGAATAAAAGGTCCTGGCACCCATATTAAATAAATTAAAAGCATTCTCAACTATTAATAGGCCGAGTTGATCAGGAAATATAGCTATGTTTTTAGAATAGAAATACAACTTTCTTCTTTTTTGACATAGCTTGATCAACTCGCGTGCAGTTTATATTAGCGTGTAGAGGCCTAAGAAATACGGAAAACATTATAATATATAACTTTTCCCCTGCACTGTTTATGTTAATTTACTATATTGTATGGTCAAATTGTTTTTTCCACATGTAAAATGAACCAATTTACATTTCCTTTCAGATTCTTAGAAGAATAACAAATTTGTTGAATGCTATTAATCAGGACAAAATTTAAATCATATTTCAAATGTTGACAACATCTCATGTAATGCAGAAAATAATATAACTTCACAAGGTAGAGTTAATTGATACTTAAGGAACTCAATGTCAAATTATGAATATATTAATTAACACAGTACTAACAATATGTAATTACAGGAATAATATTTCCCCACATTGTCATAACAATACACTGTCCTCTATTTCACTTTGCAATTAACTCTGTCTATTGAAGTTAATTTATTTGCTACATTGAACAAAAGTTTTTTATCATCTGAATATAATTAGAAGTTTGCTCTGATTAATATCTATTTTCAGATTTGAAATTCTTATAAGAATTGGAAAGCAATTGTAAAATGATTCACTTTAAATTTGCAAAGGGAAAATTGATAGTAAGAGGGCAATGCATTAAATAACAACAGTGCTAAAAGAGTTTATCATTCCCATAATTGTATATTATTAGAAGTGCTTTGTTAATTAGTATTTATGTACTTGCAAGTCTTTAATAATTTACGTAAAATGTATTTACATTATAAACAATATTTCTTATAACTACATAACAAAACAAAGTGCATTTTAGGATTTTTAATAAAACAAAGTGAATTTTTCTAGAGACAAAAAAGGAAAAAATTCCCACATTTATAATTGTATCACAAATGTACACTGGATTTTTGACTTTAGTACAAGTTCAGTAATATTGTATCCTCTTTTTTTAATGAAATTTACTATAGAAATAATTTATGCATTAAATATTTAATTTTAATATTGTGAAGGAGGTAAATCATCACAGAAATTAAGTATTACTACTTCTATATTTTATGATGGAATTTTTGAACTCTTTACTTAGGTGTGATGAGAATTGTGATTTTATTTATATTAATCTCTATCTCAAAAAATTTGTTTAGCATTCTTTAAATTAGCAATGAAAATTAAAGTTGGTAAAATTTTCCACATTTTGTTGAATAATCTGAATATCTTCTTTTTAATCTAATAAATTGTGAAGGAATTGAATGTTTGTTCAATGGATAATTCTTTAATTGGGAAAGCTTCAGTTTTTCTATATTATACAATTCATTATTATTATCATTATTTTTCAGTTTGTTTTGGTATTGTATATGGAAATTCATTAATACTGTCTTAATAACAGTTATGTTCAAATTTACAAAAGTGAAAGTATTTTTTGCCCTTTTATTACCTATATCAGTGGTCTTCAACCCTTGGTCTGTGGTACACTGGCAGGAAAGTTTGTAATAACAAAATAATAAGAGTTTAAACTTTTAATTAATATAAACAATTTTTATTTATTTATTCATCTCATTTTTACCCAATTAAAAAAAAAAGAAACAGAATGAAAACAAAATCTAATCATACATAAATTAATTTGTTTTTCGAGTTATCACAGATGTTTATGGAGGGGGGGAGGTAAAATTAATTTTTAAAAAAAAATTCAAAATTTAAAAAAAGTTTTTTATTATACAAACTTCATAAATATATAACTTCATCTTGTATATTTAACATTAAATACAGATATTACATTTATCATAATCATTGTTATGCCATTATATTAGCTGTAATATTTCCCAACATTCAACTGAATAACATTTTATTCTTGCATGTTTTAACAATGGAATAATAAATGCAGCAATGCAGGCACATTAATGAGAATGATTGTTATTGTACTGTTTTCTGTAGCAGTATGACTGTGCAACTCAAGAAAGAGTGTTCAACATGTGAAGGTAAGCAACACCATTACTATACACAGTAACTAGTGTGTTGTTTTGGTCAGTTGTAACAATTATGCTCATCTAAGGCTAAGTAGTTTACATCTTTAAGAAAATTTATCTATAGACTTCTGCCAGTCCGCAAAACCTTATCCTTATTTTTGCCAGTCCGCAGGTGTGAAAAGGTTGAAGACCACTGACCTATATGACTGACTATCTTCCCTCATTTATAGGTTAATTGACTGCATTATTGTATACACATAGGCTGTTCTGTTCACTTATCTTTTATTACTTCAATGCTAAAACTTCACTAGGTTACACAAACTATATCAGAATTTAGTTTATGCTTGTAAGGTGAAAATGTTCAGTTGAATTACTTATCAGTTTTATGCAAGTTTTTTTGTTCTTGTTTTAAAAAGTATGTGTGTGTAATACATCTCTAAAGTAATAAATTCATATATATATTGCTTATGTAATATTTTTATGAGAGTTATTCATTTTACATTGAATTTTTCAATAATATTTATTGCTAAGAAAATCATTTTCAGACACAGTTCTGTATATTGAGTAGTGCTGACTATCTGTAATTCATTTGCTTTTTTCTTCTAGGTATTCTGTAAAGTCCAGACAAGTGATTAGCAGTTAGTTATCATTCTCACCTATGCAGTAAAATTTGCAATAATTATTTTTTTTTGATATGTTATAACTATATATTTTTATTAGTAAACAGGCAAAAACTCTCCATATAGTAGTGCCACCTTGTGCTAACCAGAGTAATCAATGGATTACTATTTTTATACTAAATCAGGAATATGAAATCACATTTTTTATCAGTATTTTTATGACAACAGTTTTATATTTTTGTCATATAGCATAATAAAAGAATAGTAATATATTAATATTAAACAGAAGAAATTCTGTAAAATTAATACATTTTATTTTTAAGGACAAAATGTGAAAATGCTGTTAGAATAATTATAGAAACAAATTGAGATTGAAACATTTCAACTCATTTATATGTAAGTCTACCTTCAGTGTAAGAGCAGTTTAAGTTAGTCTAGATTGTGAAAACCACTATGTTATAAAGTAGTGTGTGTTGCTCTGGTGTTAACAGTTATTTTTATTAATTTTCTACCAGTATTATGTTCATAGTAAAGATATATCTGTTTTTTTAATGTATGTAGTGAAATAATCTTTTAAATCACAGAAACATAATTTTATATCATTAATAATAAAATTGCTGCCATTTATAGTTTCAGAAATAAAATAAAATGGGCTTCTCACATTTATTGCTTGACATATGTAAAAGTTTGTTAACAGAATTGCTAATTATTCACATCATATGTCATTTGAATTCCAGTGATTTGGAAAGAACCCGTGATTTTCACAATAAACTGATACTTTTGTATTGTAAGTACAAAAAGAATCATTTCAAGAACAAAGTTATTAATGTAATACTCTAAATTACCATATACAATAAGATCAGTTTCCATGGTGTTGTATTTTTATTAATAAATCTTTTGAAGCATTCACTTTTATAAGTGATGAGGAATCTTGCAAAATTAGCACATATAATGTGAAAAGAGAAAACAAATTTTGATTTAATATTTTATGTTATCTATTCTTTCAATTAAAATTGTTCATTATCAAAGAAGATCTGAATTATCTTATTTATGATTTTATTATATTTGAGAAACTTTTTGATTGAATATTAAAGTGTTGGAATCTGGTTTAATTCATGATAAGGTTTTTTTTTTTTTTTTGGCAGATACCACATTGAATTCAAAGAATGCTTATTGCAAAAATATAGGCTGGAATTTTATAAATATACTACCTCAATTATGAGGACTGTCTATTGATTATAAATACACACTACAAATGAATGACATTTGTATTTTGATTTCTGAAATGTCAGTTTCAGAGCAATTCTTTTTCATATTTGAAACAAATTTCTTTCTGTACCTATTACACATTCTGAAATCATGAAATAATGATCCTTTAAAAACAGACTCAGTAACAGAAATACCATTATAATATATATGGGAATCTAATGCTATTTTACTTTTATTATGGTTGCAGCTAAATGACATTAGACACTATTGTTTTTTTTGATTGAGACAGTAGGAATATGCAAAGCCACTATATTAAGAAGTTTTTACCAAAGCATACTTTATTTGTTTCAAAAAAGAAGTCATTTATTTGTTGACCCTAAAATAAAATATTTTTATATCTTGAATAATAAATTGAGGACTAATTAACAATTTTGTTAAAGCAATGGATAAATTGCAAACTGGATTTAAATATTTAAAATATATATTAGAGCATTAAATAAGATTAAGAATATATATTATATATTCAGAAGTATTTGTTTTTGAAAATAAACATTTATTTTTTAAACATTCACAGAGTTTTTTGTATGTTTGTATGTGAAAACCTGAGTACAGAGAATGATTAATATAATGATGCATTTTGTCAGAACATTTCTCTTGATTATCATGATCAATGGAATTTAAGTTTGCTGTTTGACTATTGTCGAACAGAATCTGATAAGCATTTTGTAAAAAAGGACAATAGAATTAAACAATATGTTTTAATCAGATTTTAATAAATATGTAAATATATAAGTTTTTAAAAATAATATTGTAAGTTATTAAAACTTTATCTAATAGAGAAATTTTATAAACTATTTTGATTTAATGCATGAAAATATTATAAAAAAAAATTTTTTTTATTTTTGTGATAATTTTTTTTTGTTTGCAGTGAATTACGCTATAAAAAAAGTAAAAAAAGAATCTAGTTTTTATTTTTGTAAAGGCTGTAAGAGTAGAATTTTACGACATGTTCTTAGAGAAAATTTTCTGAAAGGTTATCAACTTTTTTCAAAAATTTATTCTATCACATTTCTAAAGCCTACTGTTTTTTCAATTAGTCTTATTATGACAAATATTAACAATTATACTATATTTGTCACATTTAGACTTATATTTGAGGTACTGTATACTATTATGGGTTAATTAAATTTTTTTTTAAAAAAAAGTAATAGCTATAATTTCTTGACTGTTTTTAATCTGTGTTTTTGGTGTGACTTCATTATTCTTAGCATTGCATTTAATGTCTGATCTTTAATTTATATAGATTTTCTATTTTTTCTAATAATTATTTCATTAATTTATCTTTTTATTTACTATTTTATAAAAATGTAGATGAAATATCTATTTTCATTTCCGTAATTCTATGGTTATTTGTTTTTTGCATCACACCAATTACACTTCAAATATAGCTTCAATATTCTATTTATTGTTGATGGGTTTTTGAGTTTAAATTTTCTATTTTAGCTTTGGAATATTTTTTTCTTCACTTGTATCTTTAAAAGACTTAGCATGAGACATTGCCATTACTAAATGACTCATATAAACTACTTATGAAAGTATTCTGTACAACTTTATTCAACATAGAGAAAAATGGGAATTACATTTAAGGGCATATTCTTAAATTGGAAGTCGAATTCTGATAATGCATGATTACTTTAAATATAAATCTCCGTGCACTCACACATCAATAAGTGCATATATAAACATATTAATTTAATTGTTACAATAGTATGTAATACATATAAATTAATAACAGTATTGATTCATATCACTTGTTGAATTCAAATAATACTTTTGGCCTACTTCAAATATAATTCTTATTTTTTATAAATGCTACAATTTACAATTTTTATGTTTGTAATAATCAAAAGTCATATTTGTATAAGTAAATTATATGATAAACCATTTAATTACTTTTATTATTTATCATAGCTTAGTAATATAAGTTTATTGTATATATAATGTTAACTAAAATTGTAATAAAATCCAAAGTAATAGCATTAGGAATATTTATAATGGTATTTAAGTATTAATTGATGACCATCTGTTTCATTTTTGAAAATGAATAATTGTAGTTATAATGAAAATAATTTGATTGTAATAATTTATATTATAATAATGCTAAAGTAAAGAGAAAAAAGGTTTTCACTGTATGATTATTTCCTCATGTGTCATAATTTTTTTTCCATGTTATATTTTTTGTTAGTAAATAATTTTATAATTTACATTTTATTTGGTGAAATTTTGTTAACTATTATTGAGGAATTCATAGTAACAGTTTTAATTTTTAATTTATTTCTAGTTTTAAATTCGTTTTCTGTTTTTTTTTCTCTTTTTTTGCAATTGTATTAAGTAGTAAATTTAAATTTTAAATGCAATTTTATTTATGCAAAACTATTTCTAAATATTTTTTAAAATATGGATTTTAATAAATATTACACACTTTCGGAAAATAAAAATTGCACTTTCATTTTTTTAAAATCATCAATTTATAATATACAATAGAGTTAGAAAAAAATTAAAATAATAGAATATATAAAGATAAAAATGACTAAGGTTAAAAAAATTCAAAATATAAAATGAAATATATATATAAAATAGAACAAATTAATTATTGTGATTGTTTAATTTAGCTGTTGTTATTATCATATTCAATCTTGACTGATCCACTACAGCAGGCATGTCAAACTGGCGGCCCCAGGGCCGCATGCGGCCCTCGAAAGGATTTTTCATGGCCCTCGTCTAAGATGCTATGTAATAAAATGAAAACAGAACGATATGTTGCAAACAATAAATTAATTTTTTTTAAAAAGCTCTTATATTTAATTACATGAACTAAAATATATACAGTAATTGTTGTCTACATACATAGCTAATTTATAATTCTCGGTTACACGCATAGCTTATGCCTTTATGATGATGAAGCATTTGAGATATGTGAATACCAAAGCTGGCAACGTTAATAATGTGCTGCTGTGCTTCCGAGAACATAAATACATTAGTCAGCTATTCGCGCCACCAACGTAGCAATCCTATCTGCAGATATTGTTTTTTTCTTTGAATTGTAACAAAAGGCAGTTGCGCTAGTTTCTTTATCCGGATTGGTGTGTTAAAAATTTGCGGGTTGTTTCCTTTTATAACTCATTCAAAAAATATAAGTAAACTGCTATATCCAAGAGTTTATATCTTTCTGAAACTAGTCAGACAGCATAAGAAATAACGAGCATGCATTTTGTTATATAATATTTTAATTATAATCAAACATGAGAAACAATAATATTTTACATATAAGTTAGTAACGATTACATTTCAGTTTGGAAGAACACGTCTAAAAGAGATCGGAAGAGCACAGTGTGCTCTTCCGGCCTTGGGAAACTTTAGTGGCTTCGACCATTTCTAACCTACGGCCTTATGCACAGCTTTCTTCTTTGTCACATCTCTATCTTAATTGCTCCGTGCTGGGAAGTCAGGACAGAGAGAGAGAAAAAACGTAATCCGTACCTTTTATAGCTACCTCCATTTATCGAGCATAATTCCAGGAGCGAGAATCGATAGCAGCGCTCTCTTTACATTTAAATACTAGAGTAGCGTTAAATTTTTACGAAGCGTATTTTGCATAAACGTAGTTGCAATTTTTAAATTTTAAAAATTTAAATCTAAAGCTCTATTTTTATTACAGAAAATGCCACTTCCAACGCTAAATAAAAAACGAAAGATTGATGACGAGGGAAGAAAATTTCAAGAAAGGTGGGAACTGAATTATTTTTGTGTGGAAGTGAACAATAAGATTACGTGCTTAATTTGCAAAGAAACTATTAGTGTTGCTAAAGAATACAATATTAAGCGACATTATAGCACTAATCACGAAAAACAATTTTACGTGTTTTGAAGCTAAAATAAGAGAAGAAAAATTAAAAACAATGAAGAATTCATTAAGTAGCCAGCAAGGAGTGCTTACAAAATTTATAAAAAGTAATGAATCAGTAACAAGAGCTAGTTATGAAATAAGCTATTTATTAGCAAAACATTCAAAAGCATTCACCGATGGTTCTTTAATCAAGGAATGTATAATAAAAGCTGCCGAATTTGTCTGTCCAGAAAAAGTACAAGCGTTTGAGACATCTCATTATCAAGAAATACGGTGGCAGATAGAATTACTGAAATGGCAGATGACATCACTTAGCAATTACAGAAAATATCTACCAAAATCCAGTTCTTTTCAATTGCTATTGATGAAAGTACGGATATAAGAGATGTTGCACAAGTTGCTGTTTTTTACGTGGTTGCGATAATAACATGAGGATCACCGAAGAATTGTTGGAATTCATCCCTCTTCATGGAACAACAACTGGTGAAGATATTTTTGATGCCATATGGAGCATTTTAGTAAAACTTAACTTGCCTCTTGACAAGCTTGTTTCTGTTACAACTGATGGTGCTAAATCGATGACAGGTGAAACTAAAGGTTTTGCGTCACGACTAGCAAGGAAATTACAAGACGAATATCCAGATAAACCGAAAATCAAAGCTTTTCATTGCCTCATTCACCAACAAGTTCTCTGTTTAAAATTATTAAAAATGGATCAAGTACTTAAAACAGTTACAAAGATAGTCAACTTTATTCGATCAAGAGCACTTAACCATCGCCAATTTACTTCGTTCCTTAAAGATTTAGAATCCGAATTCGAAGATCTTCCTTATTACACAGAAGTTCGTTGGTTGTCCTGCCACAATGTCTTAAAGAGCTTCTATCTGATTTTGGAGGAAATAATATTATTTTTGAAATGAAAGATGAAAACAACGAAAATATATCAATTATAAAAGATCCATTGTGGGTACAAGACCTAGCATTTTTAATAGATATTACAGGCCATCTGAATAATCTTAATATTACATTGCAAGGCAAAGATCAATTGATAACGAATATGTATGATGCAGTTGCAAGCTTTGTACAAAAACTGAATTTGTTTAAAAATCATTTGCAAAAGAACGTTTTGGCGTATTTTCCTACATGTGAGCAGTTAAAAGCACAAAATCAAAGTTGCTCGTTTTCACATCACTCTGCAAAAATTGAAAAAATAAAAGAGCGAATTCGATAAACGTTTTGATGATTTCAAGGAGTTGAAGAAATTTTTTCTCTTTTCACGGGACCATTTGCCTTTGAAGTCGAAAAAGCTCCGACTTCGATACAACTGGAATTAATTGATTTCCAGAATGATTCGATTTTAAAAACCAAATATCGAGAAGTAGGAACTCCGAAAATTTATTCCTATTTAGGTGAAAG